>CM035443.1:102440509-102560509 GCA_020310875.1 Ceratopteris richardii | reverse complement strand
GAAATCGATTTTTTTTTAACATTCTAGAGTTTTGCTTATGCAATGCTCTGGAACACAGAACATCGCTTATGCGACGCTAAAACATCGAAGCCAGTTTGCCAAGGTCTCTAGTTAGCGACGCTATTTGCGACGCATACTTTTAGCGTCGCTTATGCGATGAATGCGACTATAAAAAAAATCCAAAAATAGCATCGTTGCTTATGCGACGCTAGCGTTGCATAAGCGACGAATTCCATTTTTTTCAATTCGGGGCCATCCCTATGCCCCCCTATTTCTTGTAGTGTTTGGGGAATAAGTTTGCATATAAGAAAAATTCAAATTTGTAGAAGGTTTGTTATTTTATCAAGTTGATAAAAATTTTTCATAATCTATTCATTTTTAAAGGTCTATTCATGACACTAAAAGAATAATGTCAAAGGTGTGTGCAATATCTTCTCAAAAGATATAATGGATTTAGTGTTGACTCTCCACACACAACATAGACCCATTCTTCTTACTTTTGGTAGAATTTTCTTTAATGCTACTAGAAGAAAAGACATACTTATATAGTTATTGAGACTCAAGCTCTATATTTTACACTGAATACGTGAAATAAACTACATATATAATAAGAGAATCTAACTCGAAATAGTGAGGCTACGATGGAATGGAAAAATTCAAATACAAATGAGAGTGATTTACTAAGAGTAATAAGAGTTCAGTAGTATGTACACATATATTATCCAAATAATGGTGAGATCCTCCTTATATAGATTTCGAAGTGGTTTCACAAAGTACATCATATGTGGGATGAATATTTCTCGAAAGTAAAGTGTCTACTCAATGAACATGGATGGAGAGATTCACAAATACCCAAATACACCTAGAAGAACCCTAAAGAAAGAAGGCAAAATCATACATAAATGGAAATATGCATGAACATGAAGCAAAAATGTAGTACATAGTGATAGCTCTTCAAATATCCACTTAGAAATACATTTTGAAGCATCTTCTTGTAATTAACTCCATATTTGTGCAGCTTGAGGAGTCCTCAAAGTAATTCCCTAACCCTCCAATATTTTAAAAGTTTTTTTGGAATCCAATCGGACTCCAAATAAGGGATTAAGACCTAGTTTCAACTAGAGTAGACATTACGTTTTAAAACTTTCCTATAAAAGCTAAAAAACCTTCACTTGTACATGTCTCTTGTTCATTCTCTCTTCTAACTAAATGTAATTTCTTGGGAGCTCTTACAACTTTTTTTGTGATGTCAAAATTTTCATCTAATCTTGTTTCTACCTTTGAATGCACTATCAGAATGCTTATGTAGGAAATCTTTTCCTTTTGTGCCAAATATATAGACAGGTTTCAGTTCGCCAGTACAAGTGGGTTGAAGTATGCTATAGGTTTAGCAAAGCTTGACGTGATGGTTCTATTCAACTTTTCGACATACATCCATTTTTTTGCATCAAGTATTTAATTAGTGGCCATGGCTAAAAGCAATGATACATTCTGTATGTTAGTTGTTGAGGATAGGTTGGATGGTACTAATTATACGTTGTGGGCATATATGATGCATGATGTATTTGTAGAAAAAGGGTTGTGGAATATTGTGCAGGGCTTTGAAATACATCCTACTACACCTCCAAATAAGTTATTGAAGTTGATGTAGATGGCATTGAAGATGATGATCTTCAAATTCTTGTTTGTGCTACATTCACATTGCACCTACTATCGAGCAACTTTGTTGGGATGGAAGAGATACTTAGCACATGCATTGAAAGATTTGTCTATGAAACATACCATTATCCCTCATATTACTCTTGCAAAAAAACAAAGGATGCTTGTGTTTATGCAATCCTTGCTCAATCAGAACATAGTACCAAATTCCAAAGGAAGGGTATGGGAACAGGGATTTATGAATGTAGAATACACTCATAAACATGTGTTTACATTCCTTATAACAAAATTCAACAAATAGGCTCTCCAAACATTAACATTGCACATTACTGAGAGACTTCAAATACAGAGGCCATCTTCAGAGATAAAGGAATTTGGAAATAAAAAATAATTGCTTGATTAATAAGATGTTCGGCTTACACTTCCATCAATTATATCATACTAATGCTCAATGCATACATTAGTTTGCAATATAGAGCTTGCTTCTTACAGATGTTTCAGAATCACTGCTCCACACACAGAGATACTTCTGAATACCACATCGTAACATCTACACCGTTCTCTTCTTTGTAATCTTCTACAGACCATTCTGCACTTTGTAAATAATGAATACCCAATTTTCCATACTTACAAAAACTATTGACATCTCCGTGTACCGAAACTTTTCGAGATGCTTTCATTGTACGGTCCGGTTGCTCCTATTGTTTTTAGCATCTCTCTTCTTTCACTTTTGCTTGTCGATCTCGAGGTAAAAAGGTAGGATTCTTTATAAATAACAAAGTAAATAGAGCTCCAATCTTTGATTCCAGCACTGCATTGGCTGCCCTTCCTATTCTTTGGAATAGGCTTCTCACCTCCTTCTTTAACTTTCGAAAACTGATTTCAGCCCAATTCACCTATGTTTTGGCTGATTCCTTCATTAACACATATAGTTGTTGGAATACACCGTAATGCTTTGCGTGCATAATAATAATTATTATCATCAATAGTAAGCTAAGCTTTATTGGATTACTGTCTGGAAGTTGGATGAATTTGTACTCTCCAGAACATGGTTTCTCCAACAACTTGTAGATTTCTAATACGTGAACAGACTCTCTACTGGTTGTGATACGTATGTTGGCAACATATAATCATTCAGCAATTACTACTAGAGATAATTGGAAGGTGTCTTTCCCTACTCGTAATCTTATCTCCTATGCATTATGACCATTGCCGTCGATCTTTCTGGCTTCTCCTTGGCTATGTCTTTGGTCTGTGGATTGGGACAAATGCTCCTCCAATCTAGCAGTGCACACTACAAGAGTCCTTTGCATTTGAACTAGTCTTTCTGCTCTTGCGAGAGTGTTTCCAGTATGTTCAAAAGATAAGCATCAAAGAAGGTGAGTGTCATCTTTGTATGTCTGCTTTATTTGCTGATCGTTATAGTAGGCTATCGCTCTATTTTCCGTGATCACTCTACTCGTAAGTTTGCAAAATAAGCCAGATTTGACATGGTCCTCACCCTTTTATTACACGTGTTTTTGAGTTGAGAGTGCTAGGCCTGCATCATGATTACTCTATATGGTATCTTTACTTCAATGATTCTGCACTCATCATGGCCCTTGTAATAAGAATCACATGATCAAATTCGAAATGATGTGACTATCGTCATCGTTAATTGATTGTACAATTTGCATGTATTACTTATTCTGCCGATTATTGCCCATTATTGCATGATCGTGTATTTTCTATATTTTCCAAAATCTGTTTTATTTATGTGTGTGTGTGTGTATATATATATATATATATATATATATATATATATATATATATATATATATATATATATATATATATATATATATATATATATATATAATGTTGGAAATTCATGCAACTATTGAGTGATAGGGTGTGTACCTAAGTACCAACTTAGGGACTCCTGGACAAAGAGACTATACCTATCCCCCGCAAGTGCATATAGCGGGGATTCACACTTTATTTATCAATCCAAGGAGTATCAAAACCTAGCCGAGTGTATGAAGACATGCATTCAAACGTTGGTCAATGCAAATGAACTCTTACAAAGTGCAAACAAGTATAAATCCATTCCAAACAAGTCTCATAGTTCAGTTATGGTGTCATGATATTTGGAGCAGTAGTCAACAGTAAATCGAGCCTTTCTCTTAGCTCCAAACTGCGAATATAACGAATAGCGGGTTCCTTTCGAAGCTCTCGAGAAGACGCATCCAATCATCATCATTTTACTTAATTCTGATGCTCCTTCTTCAAGTTATGAGCAAAATACTGAGTCATGGGAATGACCTTCCTACACTTCAGCACTCCCTACACATCGCACACACCTTACCAACAGTAAACAAGCACTTTCATGGATAGACAACACTCCCAAGCACTCTTTCCAAGCATCACACATGCATACAAGCTCACAAAGAAGAAGATACAGAGAGGAGAAAACACAAATTCGAAATTTTGTGCTCTTGATCTCACAATGGCAAAAAGTATCTACAAAGAGTCGAAAATTGACTTATATACATGTGACCTAAAAAATGGTCCTTTCACACAAGAGACCGGCACTTTATTACTAAAAGGCTAATTTCCTACTAATTTACAAGGGTAAGCTACAAATCTCTATGGGAATGCATCTAGAGGACTCCTCTAGTGCATTTACATCAGAAAATATATTACAAAATGGCTATAATACAAGAATAAAGTGTCCAATTCGGAAAAATTTTGGGGCCCTTCTTTTTCTCTACCTCTTTGCTCTTCTTTGCTCTGCAACACTCTCCCCCTCTTTTTCTCTGTCATCCCTTGACAGGATTTGCTTCTTGTCTGCAGCTCATTTACTTCTTTCTACCGCTTGCAACCTGTGGATCATTTTCCAATTGCTCCTTTTAAATCTAGGTTGGTTTGTTAAGTCGGGCTGCCACGCACTCAACCAGTGGAAGGTATGAAGGTGTGGACCTTCAGCCTTCGATCCGAACCTTCCGAAGACCTAGATGTTGAAGGACCTTGTTAAGGATTAGGATATGCCAAATATCTTCTTGCACTTCTTCATGGATACTTGTTGGCCTTGATCCGCCCTTGTCGTCGACGTATCTTCCCTGATGTATGCCCCTGCGGGCCTCTGTGCAGAGATGGGTGTTGCAGTGCCCCCGTGGGGCTTCCTGCAGAGATATGTCTTCAGATGTAATACCTTTAGTGAAGCTTCTTCTTTGGTCTTCTTCTTCTTTTCTTTTTGTTGGACTCTCCCTCAACATTTCCCCCCTCCTGAACTTTGTCGTCCCCGACAGGCTTTGGAATTCACCAGGAGTATGTCTTGTAAACCTTTTGCTCTGTCTCATTAAGCAGATTCGCTTCACGTATCAGTAGTTGCTTCCATTGTTCAGCTTTCACACCATCATGTGGTGGTTGTCTATGATCTGTGAAGAAGCTCAATTCATATGCCACCATTCTAGCATTCAGATTCCTTGACATTTTTAAGAAAATCTCGGAATCAATTTCAAAAAATCCAATAAAAAAGGCTTCTTCGAAGTTTTGCATATATGGGCTTGGTAGAAACATGAGCCTTGAATAATACGCCATGATTGTAGGTGGGCTAGGCATAACAGATAGATAAAAAATAAGGATATATGTGCCCTGGTTGATGCCAATAAAATTTAAAAATGCATATGATGCATGTTTGAACACCTTCAAAACTGTAAGTATCATGTTGAGGTTTTATTAATCATCTTGATAGTTAGATCTGGTACTGTTGCATATCGATGTAGCCAAATTCAATGGTTTTCACCATATAATCCTGAGTTGGTAAGTAATTGTGAGGTGGACTTGGAAATAGCGGGTAATTCAGCCAATGTCTATTGATCACACCACTCTTTTGCATATTCAAAAATTCACGTGCTTCTCTGCGACATGGTGTCAAGCAAAATGAAGGATTTACCTGTAATAAATATGGTGTTGCTTGCCAGTGCACCCACAAAGTAGGATTTTTCTCCAAAAATTTTCTCCGCCATACAGGTTGTGCAACTTCAAATTCTTCTTGAGTGTAATTGAATGTATTGTCTTTGAAGTACAGCTGCTCATCTGGATCCTTTTGTGTGATCTTCTTTATATATTGACATGTTTTCTCTTTGAGGAGTCCATACAGAATACTGAAAGGCTTCATTATTGTATCCAAGTCTTTTCTTTTTATGTTGGCTTCTTTCATGACTTTGACAACTTCATTTTCAAAATTTTCTGTCAATCGGGACACCAATAGTGCCCGTTCCTTCTGACCTATTTCTGCAGTATATGGCATGGGATGATCATCACATGGTTCCGCCATTTGCTCTTTTATTGGAGAATGATAGATCGGGGGAGATAGAGGACGTACCTCTACCTCGTCAGTAGGATTCTTTGGTTGTGGCTCTACTGGTGTCCCGATGTTTCCTTTTTGTTCTATTTGAGCTTCTAGTTGTGCAAGATGTTCAGTCTTTTCTTTAACTTTGTGGAGTGCTATCTGGAGTGCGTCTTTAGCTGCGAGAAGCTCATTACCGATCTCTGCTATTTGATCCACATTTTCACTATAGCTCACTATGAGTTTGGCTTTGACGTTTTGTAGTTGTTTTTTGAGCTCATCGGTTTCGTCGATATACTTGCGTTCCCATTCTTCTTTTAGAGTCTACTTTTGTCTCAGCAAATTGTCATATTTTGTTATTTGATCGTTCAATTCTTTTTGGTCAGTTGCTGTTGTCTCTTGTTTTTCTATTGGTTGGTCATTATGTATATGTGTATGCATGTATATGTGTGTGTATGTATCATTATGTGTGTATATGTGTGTGTATGTGTGTGTGTGTCTATGTGTATGTGTGTGTGTCTATGTGTGTATATGTGTGTGTATGCATATGTATGTGTGTGTATGTGTGTGTGTGCGTGCATACCTGGCTTCAACGACAACTCCTTGCTCTCTCTTGCTCTCTGTCTCTCTCTCTCTCTCTCTCGTGCTCTCTCTCTCTCTCTCTCGCTCGCTCTCTTGCTCTCTCGTGTCCAAATTCCGGCACAAATGTGTCAGGAGAAATCAAATTTTTTTTTAACATTCTAGAGCATCGCTTATGCGACGCTTTGGAACACAGGACATCGCTTATGCGACGCTAAAACGTCGGAGCCAGTTTGCCAACATCGCTAGTTAGCGACGCTATTTGTGATGCATACTTTTAGCTTCACTTATGCGATGAATGCTCCTAAAAAAATTCCAAAAACAGCATCGTCGCTTATGCGACGCTAGCGTCGCATAAGCGACAAGTTTCATTTTTTTCAATTCAGGGGCATCGCTACGCCCCCTATTTCTTGTAGTGTTTGGGGAATAAGTTTTCATATAAGAAACATTCAAATTTGTAGAAGGTTTGTTATTTTATCAAGTTGATAAAAATTTTTCATAATCTATTCATTTTTAAAGGTCTGTTCATGACACTAAAAGAATAATGTCAAAGGTGTGTGCAATATCTTCTCAAAAGATATAATGGATTTAGTGTTGACTCTCCACACACAACATAGACCCATTCTTCTTACTTTTGGTAGAATTTTCTTTAATGCTACTAGAAGAAAAGACATGAATAAATAGTTATTAAGATTCAAGCTCTATATTTTACACTTGAATACGTGAAATAAACTACATATATAATAAGAGAATCTAACTCGAAATAGTGAGTCTACGATGGAATGGAAAAATTCACATACAAATGAGAGTGATTTACTAAGAGTAAAAAGAGTTCAGTAGTATCTACACATATATTATCCAAATAATGGTGAGATCCTCCTTATATAAATTTCGAAGTGGTTTCACAAAGTTATTGACTTATATACATGTGCCTTAAAAAATGGTCCTTTCACACAAGAGACGGACACTTTATTACTAAAAGGCTAATTTCCTACTAATTTACAAGGGTAAGCTACAAATCGTTATGGGAATGCATCTAGAGGACTCCTCTAGTGCATTTACATAAAAAAATATATCACAAAATGGCTATAATACAAGAATAAAGTGTCCAATTCGAAACAATTTTGGGGCCCTTCTTTTTCTCTGCCTCTTTGCTCTTTTTTGCTCGGCAACACTCTCCCTCTCTTTGTCTCTGTCGTCCCTTGAGAGGCTCTGCTTCTTGTCTGTAGCTCGTTTACTTCTTTCCACCGCTCGCAACCTGTGGATCATTTTCCAATTTCTCCTTTTAAATGAGGGTTGCTATGTTAAGTCGGGCTGCCACACACTCAACCAGTGGAAGGTATGAAGGTGTGGACCTTCAGCCTTCGATCTAGAGCTTCTGAAGGCCCAGAAGTTGAAGGACCTCCTTAAGGATTAGGATCTTCCAAATATCTTCTTGCACTTCTTCATGGATACTTGTTCGCCTTGATCTTCCCTTGTCGCCGACGTACCTTCCTTGATGTATGCCCCTGCGGAGCTCTGTGCAGAGATGGGTGTTGCATTGCCCCTGTGGGGCTTCCTATAGAGATATGTGTTCAGATATAATACCTTTAGTGAAGCTTCTTCTTTGGTCTTCTTCTTCTTTTCTTTTTGCTGGATTCTCCCTCAACACTGCCCCCCTCCTGAACTTTGTCGTCCCCGACAGGCTTTGGAATTCGCCGGGAGTATGTCTTGTAAACCTTTTGCTCTGTCTCATTAAGTAGAATAGTTTCACGTATCAGTAGTTGCTTCCATTGTTCAGCTTTCACACCGTCATGTGGTGGCTGTCTGTGATCTACGAAGAAGCTCAATTCATATGCCACCATTCTAGCATTCAAATTCGTTGACATTTTTAAGAAAATCTCGGAATCAATTTCCAAAAATCCAATAAAAAAGGCTTCTTTGAAGGTTTGCATATATGGGCTTGGTAGAAACATGAGCCTTGAATAATACGCCATGATTGTAGGTGAGCTAGGCATAACAGATAGATAAAAAATAAGGATATATGTGCCTTGGTTGATGCCAATAAAATTTAAAAATATATATGCTTCATGTTTAAACACCTTCAAAACTGTAAGTATCATGCTGAGGTTTTATTAGTCCTCTTGATAGTTAGATCTGGTACTCTTGCATATCGATGTAGCCAAAATTCAATGGTTTTCACCATATAATCCTCCGTTGGTAAGTAATTGTGAGGTGGACTTGGAAGTAGCAGGTAATTCAGCCACTGTTTATTGATCACACCACTCTTTTGCATATCCAAAAATTCGCGTGCTTCTCTGTGACATGGTGTCAGGCAAAATGAAGGATTTACCTGTAATAAATATGGTGCTGCTTGCCAGTGCACCCACAAAGTAGGATTTTTCTCCAAAAATTTTATCGGCCATACAGGTTGTGCAGCTTCAAATTCTTCTTGAGTGTAATTGAATGTATTGTCTTTGAAGTACAGCTGCTCATCTGGATCCTTTTATGTGATCTTCTTTATATATTGACATGTTTTCTCTTTCAGGAGTCCATACGGAATATTTAAGGCTTCATTATTGTATCCAAGTCTTTTCCTTTTATTTTGGCTTCTTTCATGAATTTGACAACTTCATTTTCAAAATTTTCTGTCAATCAGGACACCAATAGTGCCCATTCCTTCTGACCTATTTCTATAGTATATGGCATGGGATGATCATCACATGGTTCCGCCATCTGCTCTTTTATTGGAGAATGATAGATCGAGTGAGATAGAGGACGTACCTCTACCTCGTCACTAGGATTCGCTGATTGTGGCTCTACTGGTTTCCCGATGTTTCCTTTTTGTTCTATTTGAGCTTCTAGTTGTGCAAGATGTTCAGTCTTTTCTTTAACTTCGTGGAGTGCTATCTGGAGCGTGTCTTTAGCTGCGAGAAGCTCATTACCGATCTCTGCTATTTGATCCACATTTTCACTGTAGCTCACTATGAGTTTGGCTTTGACGTTTTGTAGTTGTTTTTTGAGCTCATTGGTTTCGGCGATATACCTGCGTTCCCATTCTTCTTTTAGAGTCTACTCTTGTCTCAGCAAATTGTCATATTTTGTTATTTGATCGTTCAATTCTTTTTGGTCAGTTACTGTTGTCTCTTGTTTTTCTATTGGTTGGTCATACACTAATGCCTTCATCATTTCTTTATTTCTGCTGCGTAAGGTATCATTTTCCTCATATATGCTTTTAGCTGTTTTTCTAGTAGATTGCTTCTAGCCTTTATCCTCTCTTTGTCCGCCTCACTTACTTCATGTTGTCTTTGTAGCTCTATCAGCTGTTCCTGAAGCTTGTGATTCTGCTCCATTAATGTAGTGCATTGTCCTTTGATTTTGGTTATTTTTGTTTCTTTAGCTGACACCACCTGTTGAACTTGTATTAGTTGCGCAGACAGTTGTTCACTCATCACTTGAAATTGATTCTTTTCTCTCATGGCCTTGTCATAATCTGCATTTGTTTCCATCATTTGTTGTTGTGTATCCATGGCCGTTTGTATCATTTGTTTGAATATTGGTATCAATTGAGTAACATCAACATTCAACCATGTTGTTGGGATACTAGGCTCTTCCCCTGTGGTAACACTTTTTCCTTGTGCCACATGCAATGTGGTATCGTGTGGCTGCCGAATATGAAGTTGTATCTTTGGCTCAGCTCCCTTCCCTTCCGTCTTACCTTGGGGCGTATCATCAGGAATCTCAATCACAATTTGTTCCATATTTTGTTGTAGGCATCTTTCTTTTTCCATGCATGTCTGTATTTCTTCTTTTATGGGTGGTACTACATCTTTATGTGGGATTGAAGTTTCTTTTATGTCGATTTGCGATTTTTTGTTCAATTGAATGAGGTGTGCTTGTCCAGTGGATGCTTCCTAATTTTGTGTATGTGATTGTTGATTGTCGGGTGTGACTTCGACCTGGTTTATTTCTGTCCATTCCTCATTATTTGTTTCTGTTCTTATACCAGTGTCCAAGGTGTCTTTTTCTTGACTAGATTCCTCATTAGAACTTGAATCCTCTAGTCCCGATTCTTTGTATCTGGTAGCTAATTCTGGAGTATGTTCTTTATCCTTTTGTTGCTGCCCTCGTCTTGCCTATCTATATTGATGTCCTTGAACATTGAGGTTCACTTGACCTCGCATATATGTATGCGTTTCTTCTAGAGCCGCTGAGAGATCCCTTTTTGTGATGCGCTGTTGTGTCAGAGGGATCCTGGGTAGTGTATGTGCTCATTTTGATTGGGGTGTTCCTTGGGCCGCTTCATCTCTAGCTCGTTTAACCCCTCTCATTGGTTGCTTGGAATTTGTTCCCACTTCCTCTGTGGAGATAACAGTTTTCTTTTTCTTTAGAACAGTAGCCGATTTACATATTTGGCCATTTCTGCGGAGTTTGGCATCAAGCGTAGACATTCTTTCATCTCTAGAGCCTCATAGATTAGTAAAGTCAATGCCGAACTTCCATTCAAGAACTTCTTCTGACTCCATTTCTTCTTAGCTTCGAATAGGCGGTCTTGAATATATGGAGTAAGATTTACTTTATTTCCAATTTGCCTCATCGCATGGGAAAGCAATTGAACTACGATTTTCTGAGGCGCTGTGTACTTGTGCATACTGGCAAAACAAAAATGTTGATGCACTAATCAAACCGATTCTTCTATATCTGTTCGGTTGATTTCCAGAAAGGTTCTCTTTTTTGGATCATGACATTCATCTTTAACATTAGTGAGGCCATCCTGACTCCAACCAAAATCTTTGTTGATGACTTCATGAGTGAATCGAATTGTTTTCCATGTTCCCACTTTTGCTACCGGGATTGATGGCTTATCTGCTGCGGACTGGAGTGTGTTCATAACTTGGGTGCATCTCTGAAAGTCAGATAAATATATCGGCAGTCTCAGGAATGCATCAATTCCAACCCTTTGTCCAAACATCTGTGATGCACGGTAATCCTTGTATTATAGTTTGGAATTCTTGTGACATGATTGGGAAGTAGTGATCCCTATCCATAATCTTAATTGTGGCCATAAAAAGAAGTTCTGACACCGGCTGATCTTCAAGGAACCAATGACCTCTTACTTTTGAGATCGATTCCAAGGGCAGTATGAGGACTTCTTCCTCTTGTGTAACCTCAGAATTTGAAGATGCCATCTGCACTCAATACATATCAGTAATCAGTGTAAAGTTGGTATCAAGAGTTATCCTTTATTTATCCTCCATAAATTTGGCAACTCTCCAAGTGATGTGAGTCATCTCCTTCCCAAGGGTGTGAGAAAGGTAATGTGGAGAATGAGTTCTCCTATGCGCAATGGAAATGTGTAGTGAAACCTTGTATGTCCAGCACTTGGACAAATAGCTACCCCTTAGATAGCTTGCTGCTCTCAATACAGAACTCAAATGGACTTGCACATTTAGTCAATCTAAGTGGACAAAGAGAGATTTCTAACAAGCTATAAATCACTTAATTTGGACAAGTTTTGATTAAGAAACACAACTGACAAAGATGAACTACCTGTCCACATAGGTATGTTGAAGAACTGAGCTTCATTCTCATACTGATAACTCTCTGAATATTTATCCTTTTAGAAAGATATTTGGTAGAGAGAAAATAGAAACAAATAGCTTTCCAACACCCTACAAAACAAGTAATTTGGATGAGTTTTGGTCAGGAAACTCAACTGACCAAAATAGACCACCTGCACATATAAGTACACTGTAAAACTAGACAATACTCTTTGATAGATATCTCACAGAATATAAAACATCTAAGTGAGATTTCTTCAAGAGATTTTGAATAAGACAAAAATCAAGCAGTTTTGATATGTTTTGGTTGGGAAATTTAACCGACCAAAATAGACTACTTGTCTACACAGGTATACTGAAAAACTAGAATTCACCCTTTCACTGATATCTCACAAATTGTATAAGATTTCAAAGAGATATTTGGTGAAAGTACACAAAATAAGCTTTCTAATGAATGTTTAAACGCAAGAAATGGTTACATATGCACTCAGATATGAGCTCTACAACAGAGCTGTGTACAAATTGACGTGCGACTGGAAGGAGTCTAAGGGAAGCCAAAATGACAAAATGGCCAGATCCGACTACTCGGAGCTCTTGCCTCTTTCTCTCCTTGTTTTGAATGTGCTCCCACTTCACTTTTATAACCAATGAGCATGTGAAGAAGTTTGTGCCTTCTTCTTAACTCACCACTTTCTCCTCTACATGCTACTAACTACAAGGCAAGACATTATATCTCTTACTCATCATGAACTTTGACTAGAATTTTTCTTTTATTATTTTTTCCTTTTTTTTTCTCTACGTTTTCTTTATCTTTATATTTGGTAAATATATCCAAGCATGGCTCATATGAAAATGAGCTTGTACATTTATCTTCAACACTCCCCCTCAAGCTCATTTGGAAGTTATCTTCATCCATGTCTAGCAAATTTATCACATCCTTGAAACCTTTGAGTTTAGAAGCATCCAAGAACTTTGTAAACATATCTGCAACCTGCTCTTTGGTTCTAATGAACTTTGTCTCCACATCTTTGCTCAATACCTTCTCCCTTACATAATGGTAGTGGACCTCTATGTGCTTGCTCCTTGCATGAAACATCGGATTGTTTGCCAAGTAAATACTTGACATGTTATCACTGTATATAGGGATGGTTCCAACTTGCACTCCAAGATTAGTCAAAAGCTTTTTAATCCACATTGCTTCACATGTGGCAAATGCTAATCCTCTATATTCAGCCTCCATGGATGAAAGTGCAACAGTAGGTTGTTTCTTTGAGCTCCATGTGATAGGTTTGCTTCCTATCATGAACACATAACCTGAGGTTGATCTTCTATCTTCCTTTAAACCTGCCCAATCAGCATCGCTAAAGCCTTTGACCTATAGTTCTTCATCAAACTTGTAAAACAAAGCATGATTAACTGTATGCTTTATGTATCTCAACACTCTCTTGGCTGAATTTAAGTGTTCATTTGTCGGGGCTTGCATAAATTGAGAAAGTACACCAACAACATAAGATAAATCAGATCTTGTAATGTTTGAATAGATTAATGATCCTACAATGCTTCTGTATGTCGTTACATCTTCCAATGGTTCTCCATCATTTGAACAAATCTTTGTATTTGTGTCCATGGGTTGAGTGCGTGGTTTGCATCCACTCATTCCAAATCTGAAAAGAACATCCAACAAGTACTTCCTTTGCATCAAGTAGATGCCACTCTTTCCATAAACAACTTCAATTCCTAAAAAATATTTCAGCTCTCCAAGATTTGAAATTTTAAACTCCTTAGCAAGCTTCCTTTTGATGTCCTTAATCCTTGTAACATCATTTCCTGTTATGATGAGGTCATCGACATATATGCAAATATATACCTCTCTATTTTCTTCCTTCTTCATGTATAATGAAGGATCTGCACTACTTGGGTTGTATCCACACTTAGTTAGATATTCTACCAATCTCTGATTCCATGCTCTTGGTGCTTGCTTCAAGCCATAAAGTTCCTTCTTCAACCTGCAAACAAAATTTGGATGGCTTTCGTCTTCAAATCCAACCGGTTGACTCATGTATACCTCTTCTTGTAGTTCTCCATTAAGAAAAGCATTTTCATGTCGAGTTGATATAGTGGCCATCTCCTTGAAGCACCAATTGCTATTAAGGTTCTGATAGTTCCCATCTTTGCAACAGGGCTGAAAACGTCATCATAATCTATGCCTTGTGTTTGTTTAAATCCTTTGGCAACTAATCTAGCTTTATATCTAGCTAGTGAACCATCAGCATTCCTCTTTACTTTAAACACCCATTTGTTTGGAACAATCTTCATACCTTCTTTCTTTGGCACTAGCTCCCATGTGTGATTATCTTTGAGAGCTTTGATCTCCTCTTTCATAGCTTGCTTCCATTCCTTTTGTGTGCAAGCTTCTTCATATGTCTCAGGCTCTTTGTCTTTGATAACCTGCATCATGTATGCAAAATGTGTTGCCATAAAACTATCATAACTCAACCTTTGAGTTGGATACCTTGTCCTTGAAGATCTTCTTTCATTGCCTTTAGAAAGTTGCTTCTTTAACCTATTCAACTTTACCATCGGAGTGATTACCTCTTCATATTCTTCTTCACTTGCATCTACGTCACTGTTTGGAGTAGCACTTGCTTCTTTGGCTCTACTACGAGCTAAATTTGGAGACAAAGAATGACTCCCCCTCCATGTTGAACATTCTTCATTTGATGTAGATGCCTCTGGACCTGAAAGCTTTGTGCCTGATTGTTGAACTTCTCTTTGATTTGTTCCTACATAATCATCACAATCTTCTTCAAGAAACTTTTCCTTTCCTTTATCTTCATACCATGGTCTTAGTTCATCAAAGACCACATCTCGCGAGACTCTTAATTCCTTTGTTCTAGGGTTGTAACACTTGTATCCTTTTTGCTCCGTCGAGTAGCCGATGAAAATACATTTTTCTGATGTTTTATCTTTGTTCTAACTTCTTATGGAATGTGAACAAAGCAAACACATCCAAACACTTTGAGGTGTGTAAGATCAGGTTTCTTATCAGAATATACCTCTTATGGAGTCAAGTGATGTATTCCCAGTGTTGTGCACCTATTCATCAAGTAAATGGCGGTTGTGGTAGCTTCAGCCCAATAGTGCAATGGTACCTTCATCTCGTTGAGCATGCATCTTGCAATTTCAGCAATTTGCCTATTTTTCCTCTCAGCTACTCCATTTTGTTGTGGTGTATACCTACAAGTGAATTGCCTTTTGATCCCATTCTCTTGTAGAAAATCTAAAAATTCTTTGGGGAAGTACTCTCCTCCACCATCGGACCTTAAGGTTTTGATAGACCTTCGTGTTTCTTTTTCAACTTCAACTTTGAATCTTTTGAATATAGAAAATACCTCTGATTTTTGCTTCATACAAAACAACCATACCTTTCTTGAGTGATCATCGATGAAGGTGAAAAAAAATATATTACCAGCCATTGATGCCTCTTGGGTTGGTCCCCATACATCCGTATGTATCAAGTCCAAGACATTTGGAGCCATATAATTGCTTGAATGGCTGCCTCGTTTGCTTTCCTAGTTGACAAGCTTCACATAGCTCATGTAGTCCAATGCTATTAAATTTCTGGAAGACCTCTTACCACTTCATGTTTGCTCATGTCCAGCTTTGGAATGTTGATGTGTCCTATTCTTTTGTGCCATAAGTCTAGCTCTGAAATCTTCTTGTTCCCACATTGAATGTACATGACCTTTCCATGTGGATGTTGGACATCCAAAGTAAACATCCTTCCTTCTCTTCTACCTCCAGCAATGACCTTAAAGCCTTCCTTTGGATTCTTTATGAAGCGCCCATTCTCATTGAATATGACATGATAACCCTTCTCTACCATTTGTCCTACTGAAATCAAGTTCTTTGAAATTGTAGGAACATGAAGATCTTTAGATAGTACCTTTGCTCTACTTGTATCTCCAAGCCTTATATCTCCAATATGTTCAATCATGTGTTGAATATCATCATCTGTTTCAACACATCCTTTTCCACTTGGTACCTGTAGATTAGTGAACAAACTTCCTTGGCACGACATATGGTTACTACAACCTGAATCAATGTACCATTTTTTGTCACCTTCACAAGAGCTTCTATACTCATGTCTCATTGCAAGTAGTGTGTCCTTGCTTCCTTCACTTGAGGTGCTTGCATAGTTGCTTTGGTTCCTTTGATTGCCTCCATTTGGTCTTTCATTCTTCAGCCAACAATCACTAGCATAGTGTCCTACTTTACCACAATGATAGCATGCTATACCTTTATGAGAATCGTAGGAGCCTCGGCCTCTTCCTCTACTTCTACCTCGACCTCTTCCTTGTGTGTTGGCATTTGATACATCCTTGTTGTCTTCCGAATTGTTTTGATTGTCATTGGAGTGGTTGTGACCTCTTTCTTTTCCTCTTGAGCCTCCTCTTGAGTTTCTTCCTTTACCTTGACCTGCATATAACATTTGGTTGTGGTTGTCCTTTCCTTTGGGACCACCAAAGCTAAGCTCTTCTGTGACAAGATGAGGGACTAGTTGTTCAAAACCTGGATATGCATCTTTCAAGTTAATGGAAGTTATAAAAGGCTTCCATCTTTCATCTTCTCTCAATCCATTGAGAGTATAACACACAAGATCTTCATCTTCAACCATTGTGCCAATAGAAGCTAATGCATCACTTAGCTCCTTAATCTTCAAAAGTATATTTAGCTATGGATTGACTCGAACTTTTCTTGATTGTGTTCAACTCATTCTTGAGTTGAAGTTTCCTAGCTTTGGTATTTGTTGAATACATCCTTTCAAGAGCTTCCCAAGCATCCTTAGCTTTCTCTAGATGTTGAATATGCCCTACCATGGCATTAGTAATGAGTTGCGAAATGAGGAACATGACTCTCCTATTCCTCTCTTCCCATTCTTTTGCTTGCCTCCTTTGGACTTCGGTGGCCATAGCTTGATTGATTTGAGGTTGAGCATCATCGGCACTCACAATACCCCATAATCCTTTGCCCATTAGGTAGTTGGTCATTCTAAACTTCCACATGGGATAGCTATCCTTATCCAACTTCTCTACTTGTTGACCCAAGTCAGCCATTGAAGAGTATCAAAGACTTTGAGAGTTACCTCGAATAGTTATATTGTCCTTTGCTCGTGTTTGTGAAGCTCCCTCTTGTTTTGTAGCTCCTCTTTTGCTTTGCTTCAATTCCAGCTCTATTGATGAAGCTTCAGCACTAAGTTTTCTCTGATACCAATTGTGGAGAATGAGTTCTCCTATGCGCAACAGAAATGTGTAGTGAAAACTTGTATGTCGAGCACTTGGACAAACAACTGCACCTTAGATAGCTTGCTGCTTTCAATACAAAACTCAAATGGACTTGCACCTTAAGTCAATCAAATTTGACAAAGAGAGATTTCTAACAAGCTATAAATCACTTATATTGGACAAGTTTTGATTAAGAAACAGAACTGAGAAAGATGAACTACCTGTCCACACAGGTATGTTGAAGAACTGAGCTTCACTCGCAGACTGTTAACTCTCTGAATATATCTTTTTTGAGAAAGATATTTGGTAGAGAAAACGTAGACACAAATAGCTTTCCAACAAGCTAAAAAACAAGTAATTTGGATGAGTTTTGGTCAGGAAACTCAAATGACCAAAATAGACCACCTACACACATAAGTACACTATAAAACTGGACATTACTCTCTGACAGATATCTCACAGAAGATAAAACATATGAGTTAGATATTTGAGACAATGAAAGTAAATTCCAAGAGCTTTCCAACAAGATAAAATTAAAGAAATTTGGATATGTTTTGGTTGGGAAAATTAACCAACCAAAATAGACTACTTGTCTATACAGGTATATTGAAAAACTAGCCTTCACTCTTTCACTGATATCTCGAAAACTATATAAGCTTTCAAAGAGATATTTGGTATGTAGAAAGTATGCAAGATATGCTTTCCAATGAATGTTTAAACGCAATAAATGCTTACATATGCACGGAGATATGAGCTCTGCAATAGAGCTGTGTACAAACTGACATGCGGCTTGAAGGAGTCTAAGGGAAGCCAAAATGACAAAATGGTCAGATCCGACTACTGGGAGCTCTTGCCTCTTTCTCTCCTTGTTTTGAATGTGCTCCCACTTCACTTTTATAACCAATGAGCATGTGAAGAAGTTTTTGCCTTCTTCTTAACTCACCACTTTCTCCACTACATGCTACTAACTACAAGGCAATATATTGTATCTCTTACTCATCATGAACTTTGACTAGACTTTTTCTTTTATTATTTTTTCCTTTTTTTTTCTCTACTTTTTCTTTATCTTTATATTTGGTAAATTTATCCAAGCATGGCTCATATGAAAATGAGCTTGTACATTTATCTTCAACAGGTAATACCTGGGATTTTCTTCATACATATTTTTTTCTATATATTTTTTTCTTTGACAGAAAACAAAAGCATTAGTACCTAGCCGAAGCTTTGATTGAATCATTAGTTATTTTTGTTGAGATTATTGTACACGTGCTCTCCTATTCCCTAAGAGGGAAATGTGCTTCACTATCCAATAGAAGAAAAATTAGGTGCGGAATGCATGGCCTTGTAATGTGGCCCTATTATGCATACTTCAGACTCTTGCAACACAAGATGTGTGCAAACTGAATTATCTGGTCAATGTATACAGATTGTTTTGCCTTTAGGCATCCAGATCTGCTTTATTCTATTGTAGCAGATTGTATCTCCAGTATTCCTGATGATTGTTGTGCTTCTTACGTTGTACCTCTGCTGTGTTTGCCTTTTGAATTTTTGACTGGTGTTTGTTGCGTATGTCTTCTCTTGCATTGTCCTGTAGTTGTATGTTTCTCCTTGCTTAGCCTTTATGTTGTACTGATCCTCCTTGAGCGTTGACATTTCCCTTTTAATGCTTGTCGTTGGTGCACATGATTTGGGAATCCATATCAGCGTTCGTGCCGGTTGGGCAGCTATCACTTTCTTCAGAATCCATACTCGAGCAATCCTTTACGAGCCTCGGAGTCTAGCTTGACTCGTGTTTTTGTATTGTTGTTGTTTTCGGTGTAGAGTGTAGCTCCGTTGTTGATGATATGCTATCACCTGATCTTTTCTGATCCAAGCCTGTCTAATGTGAGGAATGGGATGGATCCTAATGCGCGAAAGTTCGTGATAGTCTTGCTGACTAGTCCCTCTTGTGCTCAATACCTCACAGTGGCTTTTATTGGAAACGATGTTAGCAGTGAGATTCACTAGTTTGGGAGTGTGTGAGATTGAGATTCGGTGCATTCTCACAGGAAGTACTTGATGGTTGGTTTTCCATAGGGCGGGTGACTATACATTCATCATCATGCATGTGTGAGTGATCTATACATTTGGCTTTGACAGGTCGTTCGTCTAACATGCTGAATACTGTTGGAGAAACAATCACTAATTGGACATATATTTGAAGGTCAAAGCTTTAGAAGAAAACCACATGCCTATGTGAAGGGACAAATTCACAAGTGTATTATATTTGTAAAATTAGTTCACTTTAGTTCTAGAAGTTTTTTAAAAATCACGAGAATGAGAAAATCTATATAAGTTAGTTTGTATCAAGTGACGCGAAGAGAAAAGAAGTGGAAGAGAGTGAAAGAATGTGAGAAGGAGTTCATTTTGTATGACTGCGTATAGTCGGGCTTCTCTGCGTTAGAAAGCATCTGTAAAACTTCTGAGTTTTTTATAGTTATGAGAAGAACTAAGTAAAGTTCTGTGTATGAGACTCTCTCCATCATCTCCATGTTTGTCTACTGTGTGATGAGTTCAAAAGTTCAAGTTTTCTGAGCAACTCGATGCCTGGCATTTATTTGTGTTGATAAGTCCGTGTTTTATTCTTTGACTGTTATGTACTGCTAGAACTTCTTAAAACATGAGGTTTGTGGAGCAACTCGATGCCTGGCATCGAGTTTCAGCATAAAGTCGATGCCTGGCATCGACTTCCCACATAAAAGTGGACTTGTCCATGTGTGTGTTCAAGGGGGTAATTCTGGTGCTGAAAAAGTGGCTGAAAAAGCTCAAAGTCGATGCCCGGCATCAACTTTTGGTTGTAAGTCGAAGCTAAGCATCGAATTTTTATTTTTAGACAGCGAAATTTACTAAAACAGGCAAAAGTTCCAGTTTTGGAAGGTCATATAGGAGCATCTTGTAAGGGCCATAACTTGAGTTCTAGAGATCCGTTTCATGCATATGATAGCTTGTTGGAAAGCTCTACTTTTCTAGTTTCAGCCTATAAAAGATCTTGGAGAAATAATATTTGAGCTAAGAGAAATTAGCAAAATACTGAGGGTATGTCATTTCAATTACTAGAAAAATCTGAAGAAGCAAATTCTTGGTTTCGGCTATCATTTCTCAAAGTTTGGAGTGGCAATGAGTTAATGGTGACCATAAAGGTGTTCTAGTGTCACATTAATTCATTTCTTGTGGTGTTTTACACATCAACAAGTGGTATCAGAGCAGAAAGGTCTTGAAGAGCAGAAGGCGGCAAAGGTACGAGAAGTTTTGAAAAGTTTCTCATTTAAGTTTGAAAGGTGAAGCATTTGAAGACACAAGGCATCAAAAGGTTTCTTCAAAAGTATCTTCATACACAAAGAACTCCAAAAGGTATTATTCTTTATCCTTTAAGCTCAAAGGTTGCAGCAGAAGGAAAGGAGTATGGCAGATCATATCTCCATTGACAAACTGGACAAAGATAATTACCCCGCATGGGTAATGAGAATGGAAGCCTTACTTATGAGTAAGGATCTCATGGTATATGTAACAGGTGAAGAAGAGAAGCCAGTATTTGAAGATGAAAGCTGACCAAAGAAAGAAGAACTTGATGCTTTAAAGCATTGGCAGAAGAAGGAGGCAAGTGCGAAAGCCTACATCTACAATACAATCTCTGATCATTTGCTACCACACATCAGAGGATTGGAATCATCTGAAGATATATGGAATGCATTGGAGTATCATTTCCAAAGTACTACCAAAGCAAGGAAAGCAAGTCTATGGTCAGAGTTTACAACATTCAAGAAGAAGCCAAGTCAAAGTATTAGTGATTATGTCACTAAGATGAAGGATATAGCAGATAGTCTTGGATCCATAGATGAAGATGTTGAAGATCACAGATTGATTGCTCAACTACTTGCAGGTTTGAGAGGGGATGAAAGGTGGAAACGTTTTGTCTTATCAACAGAACTTTCATTAAATCATTATGTTCCAGATTTGAACCAGTTGCTTGGTTTGATGTTCACATATGAGCAAGACTTGAAGGGAGATGGAGATAAAGGACAAAGTTTTGCAATGTACATGAAGAAAAAGAAGAAAGGAGATAAAGGTAAATCAAAGGATGAAGAGGAGTCTAGTTCTCAAGCTTATTATGCAAGAGGTAAAGGCACTGGCAGAGGAAGACCAAGACCTTTTGGAAGAGGAAGAGGTAATCAAAATAACAACAAGAAGGCTTGCTCGATCTGTGGGTTGAGTAATCATTTGGCTCATGATTGTTGGCACAACCAACAAGGATCAAACGAGAATCAAAATAACAATAGCAGAGGTCGAGGTAGAAGATATCAAAGTAATTTTCAAAGAGGTAGACAAAGTCAAAGAGGAGGCTATGGTAGAGGTGGAGGAAGAAGTTGGGGACAGAATCAATCCTACAACACCACCTACTACAATTATGCAAATGACACACAGAATGAAAGTCATACATCATTGATGATGAGTTCAATCAGCACATCAGATAAAGAAGATCTAAAGGTATTTTACATTGACTTTGGATGTTCTAATCATTTGTCAGGAAACATAGAATTGGAAAAAGGCATTTCTAGTCATAGTGTTCAAACAGGTGATAATACAAGACATAGTGTACATTCAATTGGAAAAGTGAAATGCAAGAGTGGAGCAAATTTGCTAACCAATGTTTTGTATGTTCCCACAATACCTAAAAACTTGATTAGTGTGGGACAGGTAGTTGAAAAAGTTTTTCAAGTCATATTTACAAATGAAGGAGTATTTGTTGAAGATCCAGAGAATGAATATAATCAGATTGTCTCTAGTAAGAAAGAAGGTAGACTCTTTACTTTAAGAGTACAAGGGAACATTGGTCAAGCTTTGCTCACACATGGTGAAGGAGTGATTACAGAACTTGATCTCTGGCATAAGAGATTAGGTCACTTCAATGAAAGAGGAATTAAAGCTATGGTTGCTAATCAGTCTGTACTAGGATTACCAAATGTGCAGAATTAACATATGGTTTATAAATGTGAAGCATGTCAAATGGGAAAAGCACACAGGTTACCATTTCAGAAGAAAGGTTTTAAACATGATGGATTACTAGAGCTCATTCATACAGATGTATGGGGACCAACAAAAAAAGGATCTATCAGTGGCTCAAGGTATTATGTTCTTTTCATTGATGATGCTACAAGATGGATAACATTATATGTTTTGAAGGAAAGATCAGAAGTGTTTGGAGCCTTCAAGCATTTTCATGCATATGCAGAGAGAGTCACAGGTCAAAAGCTTAAGAGACTGAGGTCTGATGGAGGGGGAGAATATTTCTCCCAAGAGTTCAATGATTATCTTTGGAATGCAGGTATTAAGAGAGAAATAACCTGTAGGTATACACCACAACAAAATGGTGTAGCAGAAAGAAGGAACAGGACTTTGGTTGAGTTTGCTAGAGCTATGCTGAAGGAGAAGAATTGTCCAAATTATCTTTGGGCTGAGGCTGTAAATATAGCTACATATCTTGTGAATAGATTACCATGTGCAGCTCTAAATGGAATGACTCCATATGAAGCTTGGTGGGGTAAGAAACCAACACTAGATCATTGTAGAGTGTTTGGATCAATTGCATATGCTTATGTGCCATCACAACTTAGGCATAAACTTGAACCAAAGGCAGAAAAATATGTTTTCATTGGTTATGATGAAAAGCAGATGGGTTATAGGTTGTGGAATCCTCTAACCAAACAATTTCTTGTTTGAAGAGATGTTACATTTGATGAACAAAAAAGTTGGTATGTAGATCAAAGTCATACAGCTGAAGAATTTGAAGAAGATGTGAGAAAGGAAAATCAATTATGCAGGTAAATAGAGATGAAGAATATATGCAAGGAAGTACATTGAGAAGTGGATTAACAAGAAGGAATGAAGAAGCTCCTATATTTGATGAAGAGGTGTATCCGGACACTTATGAAGAATGTGAACCAAGAAGGTCAAGTAGGACTAGAAGACAACCAGAAAGGTATTCTTATGATACTTCTTACATAACTCAGAAGAACTATGCATATATGGTCAAAGATGATGAAGAACCTCAGAACTATGATGAAGCTAAAGGTAAGAAGCAATGAAGGAAGAGTTTAATGCACTAGAGGAGAACAAGACATGGGAACTTGTTCCTAAACCAAATGGTAAGAAAGTAATTGGAAATAAATGGGTTTATAAAGTGAAGAAGCTAGCAGATGGAAGTATAGCCAGATACAAAGCTAGACTGGTGGTGAAAGGCTATGCCCAAACCTATGGCATAGATTATGATGAGACATTCAGTCCTGTAGCTAAGATGTCAACTATAAGGACAATCATTGCTATTGCAGCTTCAAAAGGATGGACTCTAAGTCAATTGGATATAAAGAATGCATTCTTGAATGGGTACATATCAGATGAGGTATACATGGAACAACCTCAAGGGTTTATAGATTCCAGGTATCTAAATTTTGTTTGCAGGTTGAGAAGAGCATTGTATGGATTGAAGCAAGCTCCTAGAGCATGGAACTATAGACTGGTGAAGTATCTCAATGATCTTGGATATCAAAGTTCAAAAGCAGATCCAAGTCTACTCATCAAAAGAGCAGAGGAAGGTACAATCTACATTTGTATTTATGTAGATGACATTATAATCACAGGTACTTCAGATGAAGGAATCAAGGAGGTAAAGAGATTACTTGAAAAAGAATTCAAGATCAGTGATCTAGGAAAGTTATCATACTTTCTTTGAATGGAAGTCACCTATACAGATCATGGCATATATGTATCACAAGAAAGGTATCTTCTGAATCTATTGAAGAAGTCTGATATGGAAAATTGTAGAGAAGCTTCAAATCCACTTGAAGTTAATCACAAGCTCAGTAAATATGATGGTGCAGAATACAAAGATATGAGGAAGTATCAATGTCTTGTGGGTAGTTTAATTTATGCTACACTAACAAGACCTGATCTTAGTTATGCAGTGGGAGTTTTATCACAGTTCATGCATTGTCCAAAGGACTCACATTGGATTGCAGGACAAAGAGTTCTGAGATATATCAAAGGAACTATAAAGGAAGGATTATATTATCCTTTTACATCAGATTTGAAGTTGAGAGCCTATAGTGACTCAGACTGGGTAGGTAACCAGGATGACAGAAGATCAACTCATGGTTACATGATATACATTGGTGATAAGCTTGTAAGTTGGTGTTCAAAGAAACAACATACAATAGCATTATTATCAACTGAAGCAGAGTACAAAGGACTTGTGGAAGCAGCTAAGGAGGTCATATGGATGCAGAAATTGTTCAAAAGCTTAGGCATTGATCAAGGTATACGTACAATACATGGAGATAATATGAGTTCACTTCATCTTGCAGCAAATCCATTTTTTCATGCAAGGACAAAGCACATAGAGATACAGTATCATTTTCTCAGAGAAAAGGTAATGGAGAAAGAAATTGAAGTGGAGTACATTTCTACAAAAGATCAGATAGTAGACATAATGACAAAGAGTTTGGATGGTGTGAAGACCAGCAGATTCAAAAGCATGGCAGGAGTAAAAGAAAAGAAGATGATATGAAGAAACAGGGAATGTCAATTAGTGATTGAGGGGGAGCTCTTGGAGAAAGAATCACTAATTGGACATATATTTGAAGATCAAAGCTTTAGAAGAAAACCACATGTCTATGTGAAGGGACAAATTCACAAGTGTATTATATTTGTAAAATTAGTTCACTTTAGTTCTAGAAGTTTTTTAAAAATCACGAGAATGAGAAAATCTATGTAAGTTAGTTTGTATCAAGTGACGCAAAGAGAGAAGAAGTGGAAGAGAGTGATAGAATGTGAGAAGGAGTTCATTTTGTATGACTGCGTATAGTCGGGCTTCTCTGAGTGAGAAAGCATCTGTAAAACTTCTGAGTTTTTTATAGTTATGAGAAGAACTAAGTAAAGTTCTGTGTATGAGACTCTCTCCATCATCTCCATGTTTGTCTACTGTGTGATGAGTTCAAAAGTTCAAGTTTTCTTAGCAACTCGATGCCTGGCATCGAATTTGTGTTGATAAGTCCGTGTTTTATTCTCTGTTTGTTATGTACAGTTAGAACTTCTTAAAACATGAGGTTTGTGAAGCAACTCGATGCCTGGCATCGAGTTTCCGCATAAAGTCGATGCCTGACATCGACTTCCCACATAAAAGTGGTCTTGTCCATGTGTGTGTTCAAGGGGGTAATTCTCGTGCTGAAAAAGTGGCTGAAAAAGCTCGAAGTCGATGCCCGACATCGACTTTTGGTTGCAAGTCGATGCTAAGCATCGAATTTTTATTTTTAGACAACGAAATTTACTAAAACAGGCAAAATTTCTAGTTTTGGAAGGTCATACAAGAGCATCTTGTAAGGGCCATAACTTGAGTTCTAGAGATCCGTTTCATGCATAGGATAGCTTGTTGGAAAGCTCTACTCTTCTAGTTTCAGCCTATAAAAGATCTTGGAGAAATAATGTTTGATCTAAGAGAAATTAGGAAAATACTGAGGGTATGTCATTTCAATGACTAGAAAAATCTGAAGAAGCAAAGTTCTTGGTTTCGGCTATCATTTCTCAAAGTTTGGAGTGGCAATGAGTTAATGGTGACCATAGAGGTGTTCTAGTGTCACATTAATTCATTTCTTGTGGTGTTTTACACATCAACAAATACCTCACGGTGTCCTATCTTGGCCGATATGTAACCTAAGGCTAATTGGATAGTCACTTCATATTCATATATCCAATCTTGACCCAACACGAGTTCCTCTAATAAGTCCTGGTCATGACACACTAAGAGTTTTTGTTGCATCGTGTTGTTTCCAAGATGCAGTGACAGGGTAATCTTGCCTATGCATTTAGTAACTTTTCCTCCTATTCCAATCAATTGTGCCTTAGAGGGGCGTAATTCTTCCTTGAGTTTTTGAGTCAATGAGAGCATCCACCAAGTGGTACTCTTCTGTTCCAACATCCAAATTCAAATATGGTTGCTTTGTGATCTGTCCTAGGTTTTCAGAGGCTCTAAAGTTAGCCATTGGGATGAATTCCTCTCCTTGTCGATACCTTTCATCCCTCTCTCTCATCCATTCCTTTCGTTTCCTGATTCGTTCTAGAGCTTCCTGTCTTGCTTCCTCTCGTATTCTTTCATTTTCTTCTCGTCTATGTTTAGTCATTAGAAGTTGTGACATTATTTCCTATGTCAATGGCTCTAAATACTTTTTTACTCGGCAACCACTTATATAGTTTGGCAATACTTCTCCATCTAGGGTTGCTAGGCTAATGGCTCCGTTGGTAGATATACGATTGATGATCAATGGTCCATATCCCCTTTTTTGTAGTTTCTTTGCATGTTGCTTCAAAGTATAAACCAAAACCAAATCTCCTTCTGTCAGGTTTTTGTCTTTAATATGTGCATCAAAATATGCCTTCTGCAGCCTTTTTGCAACGTAAATACCTGCCATGGCTTGTAATCTTGTTTCTTGTAACTTTTCTATTTGATCCAATTGAGTTGATAACTCATGCTCGGTCCATTTGTAATTTGTAGCTACTCTAAGAGTAGGTACTAAGAAGTCAATTGGCAAGATGGCATTCTGTCTGTACACTAGGTTAAAGGGAGTAGTTCCTATGGCTATTTTGTAGGCTACTCGGAATGCCCATAAAGCGTGATGTAATTGCTTGTCCCAGTCGGATCTACCATTGTTTACAATTTTAGTGAGGACTGTGCATTAGACTTTGTTTGAACTTTCAGCCTGTCCATTGGCTTGTGGGTGATAAGGGGCTGATTTCTTATGGATCACTAAGAATTCATTCATTAAGGCTTCTATTACTTCATTGATGAAATGTGTCCCCCTATCGCTCATAATTTCAATAGGCAATCCAAACCTAGTGAATATGTTCTCGAAGAGAAACTTCACCGTAGTCCTTGCATCGTTTTTCTTGGTTGCTTTGGCCTCTACCCATTTGGTCAAATAATCATTTCCTACAATTATGTATTTTGCATGAGATCGTTTAGCCGGTGGACTAATTGGTCCTACAAAATCCATTCCCCATTTGGTAAATGCTCTGGCGCTCATCATAGGTTTTAGGGGCATTTCATCTCTTCTGATGAGATACTTTGTTTGTTGATAAGTGTCGCATCTTTGGACGTAAGTGACTGCATATTGATGTAGAGTTGGCCACCACATTCCTGCGAAGAGAATCATTTTTGCAGCTTTATCTGCAGAAAAATATCCTCCTGCAGCTCCTGTATGCTCCATCTCTAAGATAGAAAGATACTCGTCTTCATGAATGCACATTCGTAGATGATTGTCTCTTCCTTTCTTGAAGAGTTGTTTTCCTATAAGAACATAGTCCTTGCTTTGCTCTGTGAGAGCATGTTTTCTTGCTAGAGTAGCTCCTTCCGGGTACTCCTGGCTTTTCAAGAATTTTACCAGAGGCATACTCGATCTGGGTGCTATAGTGGAGTAACATAGAGTAGAGTTCTCTTCTGGCCTTCGTTCTTGACAAATTAGGTAGTTTGATACATAGTTATGTGTATCCCTCTGCATGGTTGCCAGTATATGCCCAATCTCTTCAGTGTTTGCCATGTTCCATTCGCATTTAAATGAGTTTTCCATTGATTTACATGTGCTTTTTGAAGCCACATCTCTTGTTCCTCTTCCTCCACGCATCTCATGAGTAATCCACTTGGATCTTGGTGGTATAAGCTTTCAGCAATGATGCGGAGATTTTTGGTCTTCCATAATTCCTGACTTCTGTTTGTAGTGATCCCCTATTTAGGTCCATATGTGAGGATAGGGATCAACTTTTCTGCCCATTGGGGACATAGTTTGAGATTAAAAAGATTAAGTATCTGGCAGATCATTTGGTACTCCTATGGGAGGCTCTCCATGGGTCATTCTCGATAAGTGATCTGCTCTAATGTGTGTATTCCCTTTCTTGACTACTACTTCAAAGTCAAATTCCATCATCAATAAAAACCATCGTACTAGTCGTCCTGTATTACAAGGCTTGTTGAATAAGTATAGTAGGGCTTGATGATCGATGAAGAATTTGAATTTGTTTTCCAATAGGTAGTGCCAAAACTTCTTCACTGCGTACACCATCCCTAAACCCTCTCGCTCCGTCGTGGTATAATTGCGTTCTGCTTGATTTAATTGTCTACTGGCATAGGCTATAGGGTGGTCTAACTTTCCTGTATCTGCTGGCTGTGCTAAGATGCATCCAATGGCAAACTTGGAAGCATCTACGTGAATATGAAATGGTTTGTTCCAATCAGGAACTCTAAGGATTGGTGCTGAACTCAAGCGACTCTTCAATTCGTTGAAGGCCTTTTCCCATTCTTCAATCCACATAAATTGAGATAGTAATGCATAAAGGGGCCTAGCAATTATGGCATACATGTGGATAAACCTATGGTAATGTCCGCAATGTCCCATAAACGCTTGCACTTCTTTAGCAGTTTTTGGTCTAGGCAAATCCAAAATCACTATGATTTTGTCTTCATCCGTGGAAATTCCATTTTTTGAGACAATGTGTCCTAATATCTTTCCTTGTCAAACCATGAATACACACTTCTCGGGATTCAGACAAACTCTATATTGTCGACATTTGGCAAAGATCTTTCTTAGTTATGGGATATGTTCTGATCGTATGGTTGAATAAGTGCACAAGTCGTCCACATATACCTCCATGCTCTTCCTTAAGAATTCCTTGAACACGTGACACATCAACCTTTGAAAAGTGGCTGGGGCATTAGTTAGACCAAAAGGCATAACCCTAAATGCGTACACTCCCCATTGAGTTGCAAAGGATGTTGGTCCTCAGGAGCAATCGCTACCTGATTATACCCTGAAAAGCCAGTCAAAAAACTATAGACTTCCTTTCCTGCAACCCTTTCCAAAAGATGATCAGTGATAGGTAATGGGTAACTATCTCGTATGGTGGCAGCATTTACTTTCTTCAAGTTAATACATACCCTTAACTTGCCATTCTTTTTAGGCACGACCACCAAAGGTGATACCCATTATGTGTGTTCAATTTCATAAATGAAGCCTGTGTCCAACAACTTATCTATCTCCTCCTTAATTTTTGCTGAGTAAACATCATTATATGTATATGGTCTTTGTTTGGAAGGTTTGGCTTCTGATGTCATAGGGATTCTATGGGCACAAATAGAGGGATCTACTCCTTTTAAACCCTTATATGTCCAAGCAAAAACGTCCCTATATTCTCTTATGAGTCGTATTAACTCTTGTTCTTCCTCCAATGAGACATCCTGTCCTATAAAAGTACATCGCTCTTCTCCTTCCTCCAAAGTTACTACTATTTTCTTGGTCTGTTCTTTGTTGTCATATGCTATTCCTGGTTGTGCTTCCCATTTTGGCATTTGAATAGCAATCTTCCTCTCTTCTACCTCATATTTCTTGAAGTGGGCAGGCACTTCGAATTGATCTTGAGGCTTGTTTTCTCCTTCTTCGTTTTCTTGGTCTAGTTCGAGTTCTTCTCCTTGTGTCGTTCCTTGATTCAACCCATTAGTGATGACACTTACTCTTTGATTTTCACTTTCCGCCTCAATTTGTTCCTGCTCCATTTCAATGCTCTCATAATCCTCCTTCCATTCTTTCTCAATTATCTCTCCTTCTTCGGCTTCTTGGAGAACAACTACGTATAAACTTACATCATATCCTTCCTCGTCAATGCATTCATTCATGGTTATTACCTCTTCATTGACACATACATCAAGAGTGGCTGAAATCTGGGCATGTAAGCCGGATCCTGTACAGATCTCGCAACTCCCTGCCTTTGCTGCCTTCCTTTCTTCCTTTCCTCTTCCTTTTTTGCTGCCTGGCATATCCATAGATGGGTGTCTTCGTTCATCCATGATCGGTCACTTGAACCTATACTGTGAATCAATTGATTGTCCTCTTTATTAGGCATCTCCTTCTCATCTAACTTTGTCTCTAATTGACGAGTTAGCTTCTCCTTCAGATGTGGTTTTACCTTCAAGAGTTCTTCCAATGTTAGAGTACAAGGGATTTTTACTTTTTTAAGATGTTGTATAATGTCTGATGTTTGGATTGATGGGTTCTGCTCTTTTCTTCTCATTGAGGGAATGCAATATAATTTTGAATTATGTTTGTATTCCCCTGTGTAATTTGGCAAAGCCTTCACACTATCATCATCCTTTTTGCTCTCGTCAAGTTGTCATAATCCTTCTGAGTTTAGCTTAGGTATTGAGGCTTCAAATTCACCCCTGCTTCTAACTCCTCAAAGGGTGGTTCAATTTCCTCCACTTTCTTCCATCTGTCTTCTTGGACTCTTGCCCACAAGTCTTTAGGCCACTCCCCGTCGACTTCGGGGACAACGGATCCTTCTCTTTTATCCTTGCAGTAATTTCCACCACAGGTCTCACCTTCTTTTTCTTTCTCGGGATCATTAGGGGTGACACACTCTTGGAATTCTTTCTCGGGAATTCGTGCGTTGGGTAGTCTCTGAACAGTTTTTTCTAGGGTCTGTTGAGCCACTTCGATTAATTTTTTACATATCTCCAATCTTCCTTCTCTAGGTCTCCTCTTGGATATTCCTTTTCATGTTGTTCAATGGCAGGTCCTGCTCTTGTTCGTGCTTGGTATGCCTGGATCCACATGGCTAACTCTTCTGGCATAGGATCAGCTAGGACTGATCCTGCCTCATGTTTTTTACATTTTTCTATCTTACTTTCTCCTTCAAGTTTTTGTTTTTCTTCTTGGCCTTGTTTGTTATTTTCGTCCTCCATCTTTTGTTGGAGTTTCTTTTCCTTCATCCTTTCTCTACAATTCTTCCATCTTTGGGTCCGTTTACTTGAAATACTTTTCCCAGACTCTTGAGAGTCTGCGACTACTTGAGGTGCGAGTTTATTCAATTCTTTGTCGGCCTGATCATTCTCTCTGGTTTTTTCAGGGGTCTCTCTAGCCTTAGCTCTAGTTATTGCCTTTAATGGCACTGTGTACTCCTTATCGCTCCCTTGATGACTCTATCACCTCTATCACATTGATCTACACATTTGAGTTAACTTTGTTGGGGTTCTTGGGGCAATCTCTAAAAGATGTTCCTTACCACAATTGCTACAATATCCTTCCCAAACTCTCTGAGGTGGTGGGTGAGGTAATGTGCAATCTCTAATAAAATGGTCTCCTTCGCATCTATAACATGGCCCTCTAGGTGCAGGTGGTCTATTCATTGGTCGGGAGGGTAAGGGTGCTCTGGGAGCTGTGTACATTATTGACACATAATCTTGCTCATATCCGTAAGAGCTATCCGGTCCTTCCATACCATAAGCATATGGCTCGTAAGATTGTCCGTATTCAACTATAGTGCCCTCATATGCGGAATAATTTCCTTGACCATGGTCATAAGATGGGTCATACGGTTCGTTACTAGCCAAAGGCATGGTTGGGACTATTGCTCTCTCTGGGTTCTCTTCCGATTGAGCTATTTTTACTAGGACAACATTCTGAGGATGGGGCGGTTGTTGTCCTAACACCGGTTGTGGTTGAGTGTACCCTTGGTAAGCATAAGGTCGTGGTGCTGGTGCTTGTTGCTAATATGTGGGATATCTAAAAGCTTCTCCTCCTTGATCTCTCTGAGGGTATCCATAAGGTCTCATGGGCGGTTGTACCGGTCTTGACTGTCGATTGTAAGGATAGTTTTCTGTGCTGTGATTTGTGTACCTTTGTTCTATGCTACAATAATGCATAGGGCCCGGGGCGGGTGGTCTATTGTAAGCATAAGCAGGTGGTGGGACTACTCCCCTATTACACAAATGAGAGGGATGATCACCTCCACAGTGAACACATCTTCTAAGCATGGGTACTCTCATTGGATTGTTTGGGTAGTTCCTCTGCCCTTGAACATTCAGTTTCTTTGCCACTAAATCAACTATTTCTTCTACATTATTCCTAGGGTTTGACGTGTTGTTGGCGGTATCTTCACTTTTCACACTGCCTTGAGGTATTTTCAAATTTTTTGCTAGGTCAATACACTCTTTTATGCATTCTTGCAAATTTTGAACTCTTTTCACATATACCAATGATCTCAATGATCCATTCACTAATCCTTCAAAAAACAATGACACCATTTTGTTTTGAGTGGGTCTCTCTTCAACAGGGCATCTGTCCACATATTGCTTAAATCTTCTTGCTGCCAATCTCACCGATTCCGTAGGAGCTTGCTTAAAACTATGGATTAATGAGGAAGAGTTGTTTTTTATTCCAGACTTAGTGAATTCTTCAATCAATTCTTGATAGACTTGTTCCATGTTTTGAAAGTTATTAGGGTCTAATGGCTGGAACCATGCTAAAGTTGTGTCCGTCAAGGTTAGTCCAAAGGATTCATATTGAATCAAGATTTCTTCCACTTGTTTGACTCTTATTACTTGCTTGAATTCAACTATGTGGTTCTAAGGTTCACTAGAGCCATCATAGTGGTTTCTCATGCATTTCGCAACTTGGATCGGTCTTAACCTTCTTCCTAGTTCAGGAGGTCTAGGCATTACGAGGAATACTGGTCATCCTATTGGTATTCCTGGTCCTCTTCTTGCTGGTGGTCTCTCCTGAATAGGGATTCTAATCCTTGGTCCTACCTGTGTAGGAGGTCCATAATTCGGATTGTTGTCCGGTGTAGCAAACTGCACATGGGGCCTAACTGGGATGTGCGTTTTTTGTGTCTGTCCTGAATGCTGATATGAATTATCTTGATAGGTTCCTTGGCGATTTTGTGAATTCGTGGCTTGATCCCTAGGAGGGAACAGTGGGATGTTCTGATATTTCAATCCTGCTCTTTCTAACTCCGTTAAGGGCCAGTACCTCCTCTGGTTTTTTTCCAAATACGTAATAATAGTGGGGAATTTAGGGTCTTGTAACTCATAGATGGTGGCTGGATTGGTGGCTTCTTCCTACAATGAAGAGTGTGTTCTCAGAAGATGTTCCATTCTGTTGACTAAATTATCAAGACATCCATTAGGGAATCATCTTGGGGAGCTAGGTCTCCTCTCCACACCCTAATCACAATGGATTTCCCTCTAGGTGTAGACACTTGTTCTTCATGTCCCTCTTCATTAAGGTTGTGGGCATTGCCTTCCTCTCCCTGTTCGTTGATGTTTTCAGGATGTTCCATGACTATGTACTGAATATCCCTTTTGTCCATGTAGAATCCTCCTGCATACTTAACGGCTGGCCTCGGCACTATGTAAGTGTCTGTAGCTTTTTTCAGCCTTGCCACTGATTTGTTTAGCCCATCTAGGTAGATAGGTAAACCGCGTTGATTGGTGTTCACATATTCTAAAGATGTCCGATATTCGCCCTCAATAATTCACATCATGCCAATGATGGGTACCGAATTCTGCATGTCCTCTGAGGCCATATGAGTTTCCTCCTCAGACTCACTCGAGGTTTCAGAATAGTGTCAACGACTACTTGGTTTGGCTACACTTCCCACTGAAGAGATCACACTTCTTCGGCTCCCTAGGGTTCTTTCGGATCTTAGGTTCATTCACTTTAAAACTCTCATCTCGTTTTAACCCACTCCTAGCTCCCAATGCTCTTTGCTGAGGTCTTGCGTTATATGAAATATTTGGTTGACTTAGAAACTCACACTGAATCCACGATATGCAATATTTAACCCAAGAGAAATCCCACAATACTCGACATTTGACACACTGGAAAAGTCACGATACTCGATATGCGACAAATATTGCGAAAAGAATTCACGATACACGATATTGGTCTGGTATCACGAACAACTCAACGATACACGATAGTCAACAAATGTCGCAAGAAAAATTTGGCGATACTCGATATTCAACAGATATCACGGGGAACAAACTCACGATACACAATGTCAGACAAGTATCGTGCGAGAATTCTCATGATATACGATATTCCACAGGTGTCATGACTAAGGCTCTACGATACTCGACATGCAAGAAGTATCGTGAAAAATTTCAATGATACTTGATACCTCTCAAGTATCATGAAAAAATCAACGATACTCGATATCTCTGAAGTATCGTGAAAAATTCAACGATACTCGATATCTCTCAAGTATCGTGAAAAATTCAACGATACTTGATATTCCACAGGTCTAGGTATCGCGATACTCGACCACAGGAGATCACGACATCCAGATGTTGCGATACTCAACCGCGAGAGAACACGATACTTGGCGTTTTTTCAATTTTTAGCAAGTGCATTTTGAGTTCTACTAAGTGAGGGTAATACCACCACTTATCTTCCCTCCCTCAAATGTCTGTATCACAAAAAACAACAAAAAAACTCCCTCACACCTTGAATGACCCCTCACGATATCTGCCGTAGATCGTTTGGCTATGTTGCTTGATTTAACTGGATGCTAAGAGTAAAGGATTGATGTGCTCACCTTGGAAGCTATTCTCCAACTCCTCTAAAACCCCTTCTTCCTCTGCGTAGCTCCACTCTCTCCAAACTCAACACACGATATTTGATCTCCAACGCTTGCGATACTTGCACTCGCACAAATGAAGCGAAGTGTTTTGAATTTTTTTGATTTTTATACTTTGGGAATGTTTGAATCCTAAAAGCTGAAAAGTTAACTTAACAACTACCCTACCTTCTTAGACTACTTGCCTACTTCCTCCTTCTTATTCTTACTCACTCTACTCACTTCCCTAGACTATCAACTCACTACACACACTCCAAGAGTGAGGAGTAGTAAGTGCGGATGAGTGTGACTTACCAAAGAAGAGAGATTCACAACTTCTCTACTCGCTTCAATGCTAAGAGCTATTTACCATCACACGAATGCCTTTGTTTGATTCGTCATTTCCAAACAAATCTCAAGTTCAGTTATGGTGTCACGATATTTGGAGGAGTAGTCAACAGTAAATCAAGCTTTTCTCTCAGTTCCGAACTCCGAATATAGCAAATAGTGGGTTCGTTTCGAAGCTCTCGAGAAGACGCACCCAATGGCAGTTCTTTTTACTTGATTCTGACCTCTTGCTTCAAGTTATGAGCAAAATACTGAGTCGTGGGAATGACCTTCCTACACTTCAACACTCCCTACACTTTGCACACACCTTACCAACAGTAAACAAGCACTTTCATGGATAGGCAACACTCCCAAGCACTCTTTCCAAGCATCACACATGCATACAAGCTCACAAAGAAGAAGATACAGAGAGGACAAGACACAAATTCGAAATTGTGTGCTCTTGATTTTCACAATGGCAAAAAGTCTCTACAAAGAGTCACAATTTGACTTATATACATGTGCCCTAAAAAATGGTCCTTTCACACAAGAGACTGGCACTTTATTACTAAAAGGCTAATTTCCTACTAATTTACAAGGGTAAGCTAAAAATCTCTATGGGAATGCATCTAGAGGACTGCTCTAGTGCATTTACATCGAAAAATATATTACAAAATGGCTATAATACAAGAATAAAGTGTCCAATTCGGAAAAATTTTGGGGCCCTTCTTTTTCTCTACCTCTTTGCTCTTCTTTGCTCTGCAACATAGGGCCACAATTTGGACCCATTAATTACCATCGGTAACACTTCTCCGGACAATGTAGCCAATCAAAAAGAGCCTAGTGTGCATAATTCGTGAATCCGAAATGGACCGGTCCACCATAACTTTAATTCATGTTCCGCTTCATTTTGGAATGGAAATACAACACTAAGTCACCAGGTCTAAAAATCTTCATCCGTAAATTGTGATCATGACATTTCTTTTGGTGGCCTTGCACCTCCTGTAGTAATAGAAAATTGTGATAAATATGCTCATCTAACTAGCACAACTGATGCATCCGATTCGTGAATGAGTCCATCGGTACTAATCGCTTTTGGACCGCAATCCGAAGACTTCGAACTGCAAACTCGAACAGAAGGATCACTTCTTGTCTGTAAAGCAATTCGAAGGGAGTGCTAGCAACTAAAACCTTTTATGATGTTTGGTACGCCCAAAGCATTATGGGGAGAAAAATTTCCCACTGATCTGTGGAGTCCACTAACATCTTCTGCAACATGTGCTGCAAGACTTTATTTGTGTTTTCCGCTAATCCATGCACCCGGGATAATAAGGAGAACTAAATTTATGTTTTATCTGATATTCAACAGTGATTTTTGAAATTAACTGATTCAAAAAATGAGTTCCCCTATCTGACACTAATTCCAGCGGTAGATTGAAACACTAAAAAAGCTCATTCTAAAGCTTCTTAGCTATTGTGCATGCCATAGCTTGTTTTGTTGCCCAAGCTTTCACCCATCTGGTACAATAGTCAGTGCAAGATATAGAGTGCTCCTGTTCACGCTGCTGGTGGTTTAATAGGGCCAATAAAAACTAAACCCCATTTTTGAGATGGCTCTAGTGGAAGAATAGGTTGCAATGGAAAATGATGACTGTTGCGAGGTTTTCCAATACATTCACAAGGGTCACAATTCCGCATCACAATTTGAACACCGACATACATTGAGAGCCACCACAATCTTTCCTGCTAGATTTTTCAGACTATAATTAAATGATTGAAATGACCACTCGCATCCCCTGCATGAGCTTCAGATAACCGCTGCCACCTCGTGGGGGGACACAACATAACCAAATACCCATCGGATCTTTGTGATATAATTGACCCATAATGATAGTAAATTGGTGACTCTGGAGACCAAGTTTCTTCTATGCCGTAGATCGCAAATGTGATGGTGCCTCTTGGTTTTCTAGAAAACTCAACATTTCTTCATACCACATTGGAAAAGTTTGTGGAGCATCCTCAATTTCTACCACTGCAAATACATCAACATCCACAAGAGCTTCCTCAACACCTGTTGGTGGTTCTCCATGATCGATTCGGGACAAAAAATCAGCAATTGCATGACCGGTGCCTAGTCTATGCACAATGTCATATTCAAATTTCTAAAGCAATAGGACCCATCTGGCCAACCATCCTACCAAATTCTATTGTTTAACCAAATACAACAAAGCACTGTGATCCACATGGAAAGCGAACAAATTTCCTAGTAAATGATTCTGGAATTTCTTTATTGAGTAGATTAATCCAAGGCATTCCCGTTCAGTGGTTGAGTTATTTTTCTCTGTTGAGGTTAATCTTCGACTAGCATAATAAACAGGTATGAACCAGTTGCGACCCTCATTCTGCATAAGCACACTCCCAATGGCCTTATCTGAAGTGCCCACAAACACATGAAAAGGCTCTTTCCAATCTAGAGCTTTCAAAACTAGTGTAGTGGCTAGCATCTTTCGTAATTGTTCAAAAGCAAGTTGTGCTTCCTCTCAAACTCTATCGATTGGACATGCGCTAACTTGTTTGGCGATATGCCAATATGTGCCAGCCCTCACAGGTGCCACCCATGCCACTATACTTGACCAAGGAACCGTAAAACTTCTTTCGGGTTTCGTGGTGCTGGGGTCTCTAGTATGACATTAACCTTATCTCCGTTCACAACAATGTCATTTTCCAAAATGATGTGGCCAAATAACTTTTCGCATTTGATAGAAACTTTTGATTTGTTAGGGTAAAGGTAGAGATGTACCTTTTAGCGTGAATCAAAACATGCGTGTAAGTGCCCCAGATGCACAACCATTTTGCCAGAACCAAGAAGTCATCTAGGAAGATTCACATAAAGGATGTAAGGTACGGAACGAAAATTTGTTGCATGTAGCCCTGAAAAGTGCTTGCCACATTCCACATTCCAAACCACATGATGGTACATGTGAATACCCCCCAATTAGTGATGAATGCCATCTTTGGGATGTCCTCCTTGACCATTCTCACTTAGTTGTAGCCACTAAACTCTTCTAAGAAAGAATACATTTCTCGGCTTGCTACCTCTTCTAACATACTATCTCGAAATAGAAGTGGAAAAGGATCAGGTATTGTCATTGCATTCAACTTCTTGGAGTCCATGCAAATTCAAAGTTGCTTTTCTTCTCGGGTACAATGACTATTGGCGAGACCCATTCCATATTTTCTATGGGAACAATATATCCGACTTTGATTAATCTATCTAACTCATGCTTAACCTGCTTTGCAAAGTTTGAATTCATTTTGTATCTTTGTTGTATTAATGTATAAGCATCTGATTTAAGCAAAATGGGATGATCGTATAATTTTGGATCAAGACCCTTCATGCCCGCATAAGTCCAGGCAAACACATCTTTGTACTATTGCAATAGTGCAATCAATGCCATCCAAAATTTTGGAGCAAGCTCTACACAAATTCGGACCGGTTTAGGTTCTGCAGTGCCTAAATTTATGACTTCCAATGAGTCTTCTTCCACGCATATTCTACCTAGCTCCATAGGGTCTTTCATTACTGAATCTGCAATTTCTTCATCCTCAGGTTCCAAAAAGTTTTGTGTAGATAGAAGCAGCCATGCCACCACAAACTGAACTGATGACTGGGTTTACATCAACAACTCTAAATGACAATAGATCTCTGTTGGCTTCCACAAATGGCCGTTCTTCATCCTCCAGCCCATCCAACAGGTGCGGGGGTTCTGCTAATATCGGCTTATGTTTTGGAAGACAATATTGTTCATCCTCTAATTGAACCAAAAACTTTGCATGTCCTTTCTGGAATGTAATGGTCTTCATGTCTCAATTCTATCAAACCGCGGCGTTCCTCAACGAGGGTCGTCCAAGCAGTAAATTGTAATCCAAATTCTTCCCTTTGAGCTCTAGTACTACGAATGTAATAGGAAACACCACCTCAGAAATTCTGATTGGGATATCTTTGATCAGGCCCACTGCCTGTTCTCGCAATTGGTCACCATCTTTACAAAAAATGGGGCTAGCTCAATACTATTCCAACCCTTCTGTTTGCACATAGTCATTAAAGTGATATTTATGTTCAATCTTCCATCAATTAAGACCTTAGGAATAGATTTATTTTTATACCATACCATAATGGTGGGAACTACATAATCCACTATTCTATTTGGGACATCTTTTACCATACTAACCATCACTTTTGGGCTCGAGGCTAGTGAATATTTCTTCTATAATTGCTTTAATAATTTCTCCCTGAAATCCATAACAAGTTCCAAACAAACTCATAATGATAATTTAATGTGGGAATTCAATAGTAACTGACAAGAGGAATCTTCCTTAGATGCTACCGGATAAGTATCATTCAGGTTTCGTTTTGTCTTGGACCTTTGATTCCGCACTCTGGTGTCAAGCTCTTAGTCACTAGGAGGTAACTTTTGAATTTTTGAAACTGTAAACTCTGCTAACTGTTCTGAGTTTTCTCCTTCTTGTCTTGCTCCACTAGTCTCTTGGGTGGGTATTTTGAATTTTTCTTACTTGTTTTACTATGTCAACTTTTACTATGAATTACCTTGAGAACAAGTAGAAATGTACAATCCAGTAGGAGTGGTAGATGCATCAATCCACATAGGTAGAAAGACATGGGAAGATTTTTTGGCATACACGAGGTGGAATGACATGAGTATATGTTGTAAGCAGACACCTCCTTTGAGACGAATTTTTTGTTTATGTGGGTGACTAGAATTCAAATTAGACAAAAGACAATCAACAAGAATACAGATTCTATCTTTAGAAAGAGATAAGAAGTAAATACATGGGAAACCCTTCAAGCATAATTTGATTGGTGGATTTCTTGATTACGAATGTTCTACAGCTAAGTTCAAGTTGCGTGAGGGACACCAAGTGTAGTTCCTTTTTGTGTTGTACTTTCATACTCAAGGTTGCCACATTCCCAAAACTTCCCCAAAATACAAAGACATGGGCCTAGTTTTAGATTGTCTAATTGGAGGAATCCTAACATAATGGTGCATGAAGATCACATTGGTTGATTGATGGTTATTAGATGGCTCAAGTAGGCTTGCTTCATTGCAAAGTGGGTGTTATTAGGTGTCTATGTAAGGCAAGTTAAAGTCTTCAGTGTCTTTACTCGTTTTATCCACCATGTGGATTAGCTTATCTTTAGTTATCGATTTGAGCTCAATTTCGATTGCATACCTTAAAAGGAAATGTTTTGCCTCATTTTCTTATTTGTGAATTCAAGTGCTTTCTTTGCCCTACTTCACATTTCCAGATTCTAGTTATCACCCTACATACAAGTAGTAATCCATTAGGCACATGGTGAACACTCATGCAAAGCCAACCATTCAAAATCACCTAGATGAAGCCCCCACTCTCCATGGCCTACTTGTAGGCTACATTGATCAAGTCCGAGAATTGAGGTGGGCCAGCATACCTCTTCCTTGTATTCTCTTATTTAGGGGGTGTATAAATTTTCATAGATCTGTAATCTGAGAATGCATAGGTGGACATTGCCATCATTTTCGTATTGATTTTTTGTATGACATCAAAAGAAATATTTTATACGTGTTTTTTACACTTCTCTCCCTCATGCAAGTTTTTCTTTCATAGTATTATATCATTTAGGTGATCGGAACGCGAGAGAAGTGCTTGTTGAACTAATGAGTAGATTAGCTTAATGGTTGAGTGATAGCTTCATCTTAATGTTAGAGGATTTATTAGTACTTTTTGCATCAATTATCATTCATCCACTTGATTGCATTGGCAGAACAATATATAAATTATGAAAGTTCAAAATCTTAATATTTTTGGATTTCATTAAATTTGTTGGATAATGTCATGGGATAAAAAGACTTGATAAAAAAGCCTATACCAATGCAAGATGTAACACATTGATTCAACTTGATCCAAAGCTTCTTCGGGCATGGAAGAGGTTGAATGGAGAATAGATATGTGTAAGTTTTATAGATGTAAATGATGATGGTCTTAGTTTTAATGAACATACCACTTGAGCACATAAAGCTTGGGGTATCTGTCCTCATAAATATGAGACCGAGTTTCATATAAAATTGAAAACTTGAGGAATAAGTTTTCAAATAAGAAGCATTAAATATTCTAGAATGTTGAATATTCATTGAGTGTGTCTCTTCATGACACTAAAAGAATAATCTCAAAGGTGTGTGCGATATCATTGCAAAAGATATGATGGATTAGTGAAGACTCTCAAGACACAATTTAGATCCATTCCTCCTGCTTTTGGTAGAATTTTCTTTGATTCTACCGGAATAAGAGACATGGATAAAGAGTTATTGAGATTCAAGTTGAAGATTTTACACTTGAATAAATGAAATAAACTACACATATTATAATAGAATGTAACTCTAAATTGTAAGTAATGGAATGGAAAAAATCGCATACAAAGTAAAGTTATCTTACCAAGAACAATTATATTTCAATCGTATGTACACATAGACTATCCAAAGAAGGTAAGAGCCTCTTTATAAAGATTTCGAAGTGGTTTCACATATAGATCATATGTGGGATAAATAGTGTCAAAAGTAAAGTGTCTACTCTAAGAACTTAGATGTAAACACTACAAGGAATACAGGGCCAGAACTTAGATGTAAACACTACAAGGAATACAGGGCCATAGTGACGATTAATGCAACACATTTTTGTCACTACATGATAATGTATTTTTTCAGACCGGGCATCGAGCGTGTATCGTCATCTAAATGACATTAAACTCGAAAATCTTTTTTTTTAATATAAAGGAAGTTCGGCAATAGCCTACTCTCCCGGACTTGAATTAAATTAAGAAACAAAGGTACAATAGAAGGGGACTAGTGCCCACGGGACCCCCCAAATCCCACAAAGCAGGGGAAGCTTGAGTGAAACCTAGGTTGCATTACAGAGAAGGTTAATCACCCTCTCATCGCCCTCATGCGGGGCCCACTTGGGTTTGAGCTTGTTGTTGATCAAAAGGAGGACTTGATGGTGCCTGAAGGGGGGGGATTTCTTACTGTTAACAATCCTTTTGCCCAGGAGGAATAGTGATTTCTCGGTCGACCACTCCCTGGGGGGATCGCCGAAGTTGAGAGCACACCTCTCCCGCCAAATTTTCCACAAGACTTCCCCTCTGATGGCGTTCCAGAGTGTCGCAGAGCAGCCGATCGCTTCTCCCAAAAGGACTTGTTTCCAACTAAGCTGTTTTTGAAGTCTGATTTTCATTCCAACCGTCTGCCAGATTTTGTAGGAGTTGGGGCAGGTAAGGAAGATGTGTGGGACGTCTTCGATAGCCCGGTGGCAGCGTTTGCACCAAGGAGGAATCCCACAAAGTTTACTAGCCTTATGGTTGGTCCAAATTCCTCGATGAAGAATTTGCCATAAGAGGACAGACTTCTTAGTCTCTATAAGGGGGTGCCAGATACTCATGAATTTCATGTCCCACCGAAGCCGCGTCCAAGACAGGGACCACTTCTTGTTGAGGCTGATCTGGTGGTCAGCCGTTTCTTTGATGCTCGGGATTTTGAGAAGGCTATTTCCGTTGTGCCATTTGAGACCGAGCGAGTTCGGTGTGTCGTGTTCCATGAGAAGGCGAGTCTTGTGACGATCCCATGCGAGGCATCGGCCTTGCAAAGTGTTCCATTCTTCGTAGGAGATATTTATGCAAGGGTCAATATCCTCGAAGTTGATCCAGCTGTGGGTGTCATGTTTCCAGAGGTGTTTCCATTTTTTGAATCCTTTGTTCCATAACCTCTTGGCATTTTGGATGTTCCACGACTCCACACTCCGGATGCCGTGTATCGGAAACCAGATAGAGTCGTTTTGTCTGATTTCGGCCGCCCACTTCCAGTCCTCATTAATTCTTGTGAAGCTTTTGACTTTATTCCAGCCCTTCCAAAGGGAGCACACGAGATTGGAGCCTTTCGGGAAGACGGGGATCGGGGAGAATAGCAGGGTCAAGATGTCAAGATTCTTCCAGTTTGGGAACCCCATGAGAGCCAACATGACTTTCGGACGTTCATAATGACATACACGAAAGCATGACTCATTGAGTGTCGCTTACATGACTTGTTCCTAAGCATCGCTTATGCAATGCTATATGCATTGCTTATGCGATGCTATATGTGTTGCTTATACAATACTTTGGTTGATCGCAAAAATGATAATTTATCATGGCTTATGTGATGGTGGCATTTGATCAAAATTAAAAAAATGTTGGACCCCTCTTCAATGGTCATTTACGTGCATCTCATCTAAGAGCTCTTGAACATTCATATCCGTGCTACACTTACGAGCTCCAACAATTTCTTTCTGGATCTTTCTCTTTTATAATCCCTCTCTTGTTGTCTCTCTCTCTCTCTCTCCTTCATTCTACCTCTTTCTCTTTCAATTTCTATCTCTCTCTCTATCTTTCTCATTTTTCTTCTCTCTTTTGATCTCTCTCTCTCTCTCTCTCTCTTTATTGCAGGTTATTCAAGAACTTCACCAAGCATAAAATATGGCTAACTATTGTAAATACAATTTTCATTGTTCGTATATCATATAAATTGTTTGATTTTCATTAATTAACATACTCACACTTACTCATTCATATGCACATATACACATATACATGACCATGCATGCTCACACATATACACACACATACACATGCACATACACACACATACACATATATGCACACATACATGCACATACACACACATACGCATATATGCACACATACATGCACATACACTTACACATACACATGCACATACACACACATACACATAAACACACACACACACATGTGCATATGCACAAACATATCTACAAACACATAAAAGGACATGCACACATGCATTACTGCATATACACATATTCACACACACATTAACACATACTTATACACATGCATATGCACATTCACATGCATGCACATACACGTGGATGCAAATGGAGATGCATGCACATGCACATGCATGCTCATATGTATACACATGCATATACCTACACATACACATACACATACACACACAACATACATATGCACATACAGATATATACACACACATACACATAAACATGCACATACATACACACATATATGCACATACACTTACATATACACATGCACATACATACATACACACACACACATACACACATGTATGCATATACACACACATATGCACATACACTTACACATACACATGCACATACATACATATACACACACATACGCACATACACTTACACATACACATGCACATACATATGCATACACATTCATACACATACACACATACACATGCATATATACCTACACATACACATACACACATACATATACTTATACACATACACATACACATGCACATGCACATGCACACATATACCTACACATACACATACACACACACACACAACATACTTATACACATACACATACACATACATATGCCCATACATATATATACATACACATACACATACACATAAACATGCACATACGTACACACATATATGCACATACACTTACATATACACATGCACATACATACATATACACACACATACACATGCACATAGACACACATACACTTACACATACACATGCACATATATACATATACACACACATACACATGCACATACACACGCATACGCACATACACTTACACACACATGCACATACATAAATATATGCACTCATACACATACACATTCATATATACCTACACACACATACATAGACTTATACACATACACATACACATACACACATATACACACACATACACATATACATACACACATACACTTACATATGCACATACACACACATGCATATGCACATACGTATACACATATGCATATGCATAAAACATATCTACATGCACATATATACACACACACATACACATATATACATGCATATAGACACACTTACACAAATATAGATATATACCTACATGTGCATACATACATTTTACACACAGACTGTAACTACACACATGTACATACATATATACACATAAACATATATATAGTATGAATGAATCATGTAATTAAAGTAATAAAATATATGTTAAACAAAAACAATAATAAAAATCATTCAAGCAAGACTTTTCATTAATTAGTACCATAAACACAATTCAAAATATAATTGAAATGACAAAATACATAGATATAAAAAAAATATGCATATCAATGTAAAATATATATCCAATGTAATATATCAATCATTCTGATCATCATTATCCACATCATCATGTAAGTCCTAATCATCATGATCATCCTCATCATCATGATCATCCGCATGATCTGATGTATCTATAGTGGCATCATGGGTAGAGGTGTGAGCACTTTGTGATGATCCAGATTGTCCTGCCTGTGTTTGTCTATCCACCTCATCCATATCTGCCTCTCCATAATACTCCTCTAATACATATAACAAACATAAATAAATAGAACATATAAAACATCAATAAAAATAAAATGATTTTATGAAATTTAATAATACTGACAAAGGCGTTTGGATGATCTTGCATGTACTCACTCAAACATCGATATCCACAATGGATTTTATATTGTCTTCATGCCAACATCTCATCAAAGTCAATGGCATGTAGGACAATGCATATCAACTAATAGAAGGTTCTTGTTGTAAGGATATAATACAACTTCCTAAAGAAGGTCTACGGATCTGTGAAATATATCATCTTGTCGAGATAGGAAATCCGCCAGGACATGTGCTGTGCCGGGCCGATGAATAACTTCATAATCGAACTCCTGTAATAGTAAAACCCATATTGCCAATCTACCACCTAAATGCTACTGCTGAACCAAGTACACCAGTGCAGCATGATCCACATGGAAAGTAAATTTACGGCCCAGCAAGTAATGCCAAAATTTCTTAACAGAGTATACCAAACCAAGACATTCTCGTTCTATCACAGAGTAATTTCTCTCCTTAGGAGCTAATTGGTGGCTCGCATAGTACACAGGCCGAAACCATTTGTCAATTTGTTGCATGAGGACACTACCAATCGCAATATCTGATGCATCCATGAAGACATGGAACGGTCGTTCCCAATCAGGGGGTTGCAGGATCGAGACCTCAAAGGAAAGATCAAGTTGAACCTTGTACCAAGCTTTAAGCATCAAGAAGCTTTCTTGGAGAGTGTTGATGATGATATTGAGATACCATATGTTGTTCTTCCTAAGAGGACTAGATCACATGGTGGTCATATGAGGAACAACATCAGTGCATTTTGGGAAGCATTGAGATTCACAAGAGAAAGGTGGATCAATGTTTCGAGAAATTGACTAGAGGTGAGGAAGAACATGATAGGCCTATTGATATGAAGAAGAAAGAAGCAAATGAGATTGTACAGTTTGAAGAGGAAATAGAGTCATTGCGGGTGCAAGCTGAGAATTCATATGGAGTTAACACATCAAATAGATTTGACGAGATTTGATGTGTTAACTCCACATAAATCCTAACCTTGCACCCGTAATGCCTCTATTTCCCCTTCAAGTTGTACAATCTCACCTGTCTCTTTTTTCTTCATATCAATAGGCCTATCATGTTCTTCCTCACCTCTAGTCAATTTCTAAAAGCATTGATCCACCTTTCTCTTGTGAATCTCAATGCTTCCCAAAAGGCACTGATGAACCCTTTGTTGTTCCTTTTATGACCCATCATGTAATCTATTCCTCTTAAAAAAAAGCACAATGTAAGGTATCTCAACATCATCATCATCATCAACAATCTCCTAGAAAGCTTCTTGATGCTTAAAGCTTGGTACAAGGTTCGACTTCATCTTTGCTTTGAGCTCTCGATATACAAGATGATATAGTTCACAGATCCATAGACCTTCTTCAGGAAGTTGTATTGTATTGCTACAACAAGAACCTTCTATTAGCTTATGTGCATTGTCTTCGATGCCATTCACCTTGATGAAATGTTGGCATCAAGATAATAGCATCAAGAGAGACTTGTTGAGAGGAAAGAAATCAACTTGTTGAGACAATAGCATCAAGAGAGACTTGTTATGGCCAAGTTTTGATAGAAATCGACTTATGCACTTGCTGCTTGGATACTTACAACAAAAGAGGATGCAAACAGGTAAAAAAATTTACTTTTTATGATATAATTTTATGTTTTTCAAGCACATAAAATTGAATTCTTGTTTTCTTATATTTTGATAGGTTATTTTGAAGGTTGATTGGTTTTGAACTGCGTATGAAGGTAGTAATTTCCCATTAAAAAGAGATCATTATTGATCATTAACTTGAATCATTTGAATGGGTATTAGAAAATAGGTTCTCCTTTATTCAAATAGAGTATAGGTGAATCCCACCAAAGAGATGAAAACATGTTCTTCTAAGTTTGAACATAAAGCTCAGGGGTATGCCTAAAATTTTATATATAGCTTTATTTTGGAGGATGAAATTTCTCTCATGTATGTATGTATATGTGTGTGCATATATATGTATGTGTTTTCATGTGTGTTATATGTATACATATGTTAGTATGCACATATGCGTGTTTCATGTCTATGTATGTGTATGCATGTGTGTGATACATGTATGCATGTGTGTGATACATGTATGCATGTGTTAGTATGCACATATGTGTGTTTCATGTGTATGTATGTATATGCATGTGTGTGATATATGTATGCATGTGTTAGTATGCACACATGTATGTATGCATGTGTTAGTATGCACACATGTATGTATGCATGTGCATTTGTGTGATATATGCAAGTGTGTTTATAATTGTGTATGCATGTATATGTATACATGTGTGCATGTAGGCATGTTTGTAAGATGTGTATGCATCTAAATATGTTTTTTATATATATGTATGTGTATATACATGATCTCTATATATCTTTATATGTATTATGATCCTCGTTGATTTGAGTAGCTATATATAGAGGCATAAGGTTGAGAGGAGAGACATCTCTCTAGTAGGTGGTGGGAGGACTAGATGTAATGTGTATGTATAATTCAAACATACGGCAAATGCATACGGGTACAGGAGTATGAAAAAAGTATGGTTGAAAATACCATACGTGCGTGTGTGCAGGGTTGGTTCTTGATGCATCAAGGACCCTCTTTCTTGACTTTACTTACTTGTACCTCACTGCTAAGTCAGATAAGGTTTCTTTAGTGAACTTTTTTTTCCAAGGCTCAAGTCGATTTATTGTATTCTATGTGTTATTTACTGGACTAACATGCATATGTGTGTGTATATATATATATATATATATATATATATATATATATATATATATATATATATATATATATATATATATATATATATATATATATATATATATATATATATATATATATGGATGCACCAAAGATTGATTGGCCATATGCATGAAGAACTTCACAGATACAATCTTCAATCATCCCATCTGAGTACACAGAACTATGGTAGCGATATTGACACTGGAGCCTCCCTCAATTAATACTTTATACTTTAGAGATACTCTTGTTTTTATGCCAGACAATAATGAACGTGATGGCATGATCAACCCTCGTATCAAGTTCTAGCTAGATCGTTGTCGTTGCAGTTTTTGGTTGACGATGCTATTCAAACTGCTGATGAACTCCCAAAATGAAAGTAAGTAATTGTCCCAATGGTAGGGTGATGGGTTCTTGTGATAAGATTCCCCAAGTGCTATGCGTGGTTGGTTTCTTTCCTTCTAAAGACTCTGTATTATCTTGTTGATTGACCATGGTAGGTATATGGCTATTAGTCAAAGCTTGTTCTGTAATAGGTACAAACTCAGGAAAAAATGGTGCTTCCTCCCTAGCTCAAGTAGCTTCCTTTGCAACCATCTATTGTTGTTCTTTAAAACTAAGCTCAAAGGCTGTTGCCATCGGTTTTGATGCCTTCATCGACCTTGTTTGGACTACTACTAACTGTACTCCAACAGGAGCAATAATTACCATGTTTTCCATGGGACCCTGGCATTCATTTTTTCTTTTGTCATATTCCTAGGCTTCTTTATAGTTCCTTCTTATGTGACCTAATTCTCCATAGAAATGAAAAATGCATGGGCATACATCTGATAGTTGGATTATTGGTTATAGGTGAATATCAATTGTGCCCAAGATTTGATTAGTATATGGTCGATGTTGTGACTAGGTGTAGTACTGAGAAGTTCATTGGTGTGGTGGAATGTAACTAAAATACGATGTTGTAGGATCCTTGATGATAGCATTAATGGCAAGCCTGCGGTGTGTTTTGGCATTATATGGGAAACCTTCTCTAGTGTGCTCAATACATTGACAAATTTCACAATAAAGTTGGTTTAAGGCACAATTGACTATTGTATGGTATGCATTGCTACATATCGTGCAAAAACCTTGTTTCATCGATTTGTCTTATACAGATTTGGTAGGTTTGATAGGCTATCAATCCAAATCCACTACAAATCATCCCACTTTGTGGTCCAACTGCAAGGCCATGTCCACCACATCATCTAAAGTCATATCACCAATGCATCAAATGATCATAATCTATCTTAAATATGGGAGGCGGCCATAATGAACCATTGAGTTATAACATCTGTGGGAAAATCATTGTCAATCAAAATTTGCCTAAGCTGTGTTTTGAAAATTGTTGCATATTCATGTACTGGTTGTTCTTTTGCTTTTGCTCACAAATTCAGGTGTCTGAATGTCCAAAAATGATTAAAACTAAACCAAAGGGTTCCTTTTCTGGTGGTGTTTGCTACCCAATGACTATGCCAAAAGTTTTGTAAATAATTTCTGGTGGATCAACCTCTATAATAGTCCATTCTGATGGTAGCATTGATGAAGCCATAACGTCACTCATTATTACTAGAGTTAATTCTAGTGTAGCTATGGGCTAGTGGCCCTCTTTAGAGATGGGAATATGGGATGCTTTTTGTTGTTGCCTCTTCATCTATGTTGCTTTTGGGGCTCCTAACTAACTTCATACCATATGTGGTTGTGGATCTAACTTATATTTAGGGTAAGTTTCTCCAAAAATTAACATTGGCATATGTCCTTAACCAATACTTTATTGAATTCTATCATTAGTATCTCTACTAGTACAAAATCTTTGCTTTTGCAATTCCGCTCCCTAATAGGATTGCCATTGTTAACCTCTTTCCAATTTTTGCACACTATTCGTACACTCTCTAATCTTCCAGTTCATAGTCTGTATATTAATCTTCAACAATGCAGACCTGAGGTCAACTAGGGTTCTAGGCTAGAGGGAAATCTTAGTTATAAGACCCTTCACTTTTCCTATTTACACAGTACATTGTTTCTTATCTAAAGAGCACACTAATGGAACACATAGCTTGAATACACCCCATATCATTGTAATTGTTATTCTCATACAATCATCATAACAATGGTCCTTAAGAGGGACTTCAATAGAATTTTGTTAACACCATAATCATAGAGCATTAATCAATAAAGGATTCAACAATTTCACTTCTTCATTAACCATTCAATTCCATTACAACACACAAACATACAGACATACAACTGATAGAGGAGATACATAGATTTTTGCATAATAGAATCATGTGCTCAAAGCACCACCAACAAATACATGCCTTGTGTGTTGTTTCTTCACTGAGTTCATTCATTAAATGGTTGCTTTGAAGGGGCACCATCCCGTTACATTTTTTTGTTTAATACAACTTAGGTAAGATTTAGATTACGGCAGCCTAATAGGTTCCGTATCTCTAGAATTAGGCAAGTTGAGAAAGAGAATATTCTGAGAGGCAAGAGACTCTAGATGAAGGGCTTTTGCAACTAGAAGCACCTTTAACTATGCACAAAGAGGTTATATTAGACTCAAGGATGTTGATTCTAGCCTCAAACTAGCCTATGATGATTGGTGCTTGCTAGATAATTAGACCTAGAAAAGGGAAAAAGTTGAAGACACCTCTTGATAGCTTGGGATGAACAACATCTGAAAGGGCTGAGGTGGAGTAATGGTAAAAATTAGAATAATTTAGAATAAATCTTGAGATTCAAAATAATATCGGGAATTCATTGCACTCTCAATAAAAGATGTGCACCGCTTGATCATGGACTAGTTGGGAATTCAAGTTCAAAAAGAATTATCCAACGTGATAGTGGAATACAAGAAAGCAATTTTTCTATGCAAAATTCTTCATTGTGGGATTTGTACCAATATTTCTCATGGTATCAATGCTTGAGATATTGCAAATAAAAATAAATAACAATGATGAAAATTTCAAGAGAAGTTATAGACAACACAAATACAATGAAAATTTCATATTTACACGAGATTTTTTATGTGAAAAGAAACAAGATACCTCTTACAACGAGATATATATTTAAGTTTTTTACTTTTTCTCTTGGGATCCATTTTTACCTTCATTCTCACATCACAAGCATGGGGGGTGTGGGGGCCAACACAAAAAGGTTCATTTATGATATGGCAAAGGAAATTTCATCAAAATAATGATTATCTATGGAAGTTTTTGTCTTATAGAACCATAAAAAGGAGATGTCTGAATTGATAAAATAGTGATATGTGTCAATGTGAAGGAAGACATTAGTCACCTCTTCTTCTCTTGTCCTTGGAGAAGCAATGCTTGGATGGGCCTCCAAAGGTCCCTAAAGTCAGAGTAGAAAATTAGTTGAAAACAAGTACTTCTTGGGGAAGCCATCACCTACTCTATGGCCCTCCAGAACATGATCGTAGGTGAACCTATGTAAAATATATGGAGGGAAAGCTGTACAATCAATTTTGCATGTCCCCAAAAGCCTATCTATGGAGAAGTCTTAGAATCCCTAGAGAGAATAATTTGTAAATATAAGAGTAAATCCCCCTTCAAATAGAGGAAAGTCTTAGAATCCCTAAAGAAATGAATTTATAATTATAGGGGTAACTATAGAACCACCTAGAGAGTAGAAATTCTTACTATAAGAGTAAACCCTCTTCAAGGAGAGGAAGGTGTTCATTTTTGGGAGTAATTATCTTCAAAGCAAATGGATTTTGAATGAAGGGATCAAAAGTTCTTCAACCTTCTTTGTATCTCTCTTTAATTCTTTTGTATTCTCTTTTTTTCAACTTAGCACAAAGAAATTTCTAAAAAAATAATGAGATGAAGTGATGAGAGTTTTTCGTCCCTAAAAGATGCGAAGAGATAGAAGACTAAATCCTCTCCATAAAAATGTATCCTTTGAGGAGTAGTTTCTAACATCACTTTTTACAAGAAAAGAAATGATAATATAACTATGCCTCAATATATCCTTCGAGGAGTAGTTTAGAAATCACTTAAAGCCTAGTTATGTGGTAGGATCTTATTATTTTTCTCCCTTTGTGATGAGCTGAGAGATTAACTATGTCATTCTCATGTGTGATTTTCTCTCTTAATTGGGGGCTCTTTCATACCTGTATAGTGAATTTCTTTGCATAATCTCCTTTCTTACACATTACACTTCTCAAAAGAAACCAAAAGGTCTTAAAAAGAAAGAGGAAGGGGAAATAAAATATTAGACTCTATGAATCATCCAATCAATAAATATAAATGATGCCACTGGTGCAAAGCTAAGTGGTTGATGGGGTATACTATGGAGTAGATTGCAACTACTCATCTACATGATGTTCAAATTATTTCTTGAAATTTTCAATGAATTTTCTTGTAATCATAGGAAAAGATTGTGCATGTCAAATTGTATAACGATCACTTTGACATGACATTCAAACAACTTAAGAACTCTGATAGTAATATGTACATGTGAACTTTAATTATCTATGACTATCATAGTACGTCTTGATAGTAATTAGTTGAATTTGATTATAACGTAAGACAAGAACAGTGATTCAAAAATGATGATATGGACTATTAGAATATACCAAGTCAATGTACAAAGATAAGTGATCCATTAGGGTTATAGGCATATATACAACCCGAGGGGGAAAAAAATCCTAAAGAGGGAAGAAGTGCCCTGACAATCCTAAATGTGTTCACACACATGACTACCAAAGTATATCAATGAATTCCCCCTCGGAGTGATGCGGTGAACAAGGAGTTGACACTTATGTATAAGGAAATGCCAAGCTATGTGGAAAGAGATCAATCCACAAAGGGAAGTAAGCCCAAAATTTTGCGAAAAGCTTCAAACTTCTCCCTAGGCAGAGCCTTTGTGAAAAGGCCTACAATATTATCATGTGTAAGCACATAAGAGGAACTAATCTCTCCAGCAAAGAACCTCTCCCTAACATAATGATAGTGCAACTCAATGTGCTTTGTGAAAGCATGAAACACAGACTTCCTTGCAATTGCCAATGCACTATGACTATCAGTGAAGATGGTGGTGGTAGAAGAATTACCAACACCCAAATAAGCAAAAAGGTGTATGAGCCACACACACTAAATAGTCATTGGAGAAAGCTACCCTATACTCAGCCTCACAACTCGAAGTGGCCATAGTAGGCTTAGAAGTGGTCATAGTAGGCTGCTCCTTGCTCAACAAAGATATGCATGAGCTACCAAGCATGAAGCAAAGACCATTGGTAGACACAAAACTATCATAACAACAATCCCAATATGAATATTTAGAAAAAGCATGTGAATCTAGCAGTAATTACCCCCCCTTGGCATAAAGCAATTCAAGTAGCTAGGTACCACTCAAATAGCGAAAGCTACACTTAACTACCTACCAATGGTTGATAGTTGGCCAATGCATAAACATGATCATATGAGAGACTGAAAACTAAATATGAGTCCAATTTATGCATAAGTAAATCTAGCATCCAAGAACCTACATATAGAGAAAAACATCAAATGCATCTCTAGCATCATGAAGAATCAATCATAAACCTATTTACATAGGAGTGGCAATAGGTTTGCAATCTTCAAGGCCAAAACATTGTAATAATGTGTCAATGTATTTTGTTTGACACAAAGCTATTCCCTCACAAACTTGCAGAAATTGACTGCAAAAATAATGATGCAAATGGCCCAAATATGATAGTTCATAGAATGCATGCAAATTAGCCTTCAATTCAGCAATATGCTTCTCTTTAGGACTAGTGAGCAACATTTCATCAACATATACAACAAGGATGATAACTAAATCATTTGCATGCTTAACATACAAGGTGCTCTCAGTTGGACTAACAATGTGCAATCAATTAGGCATGTATCTATTCATAACAAGCACGTCATGACCACAGTCAAATCACCATGAGACTATTTGCCGATGATATGAACGCGTTCGTTCACAATGATAATACCAGCCTGGAGACATTCTGGAGGTGTCTTGCTACCTTTTGTGAAGCCTCTGGATCCAGAATCAACCACTCCAAGACCGCCTTTAGAGCTATTGTGGGACCTCATCCCGGCCTTCTCATTGATCATGGCTGTCAAATCATTCCGCAGGGCCAAATCTTTCGACTTCTCGGAATCCCCTTGGGGTTTGGCGTCTCTATGGAACAACGATGGAACTGGGTGCTGGCCAAACTCGAAGACAAGCTTAACTATTGGAGAGGTATGCAAATCAATCTCGCTGGGCGTGCGATGGTTATCAACACGTTCCTCCTCTCTTCTACCATCTATTTCCTGTCATGCTGGAGACCGAATGAGCAAGGCCTGTCCAAACTGAATAGTATTTGTAGAAACTTTCTTTGGACGGGTGATCATAACAGAAGGGGGGTGCCTAAAATCAAATGGGCCATCTGCACTAGCCCTAGAGATAACGGGGGGCTTGGTATCCTGGACATTGGGTGTATGGCTAACAAATTGGCAGCCAAATGGATGATTAAGGCTTGGTGCAATAAGGAGGCCTCGTGGGCCAAGCTGATCTTCAGAAACAAGAATGAGTTGGCTCTCATGGGGTTCCCAAACTGGAAGAATCTTGACATTTTAACCCTGCTATTCTCCCCGATCCCCGTCTTCCCGAAAGGCTCCAATCTCGTGTGCTCCCTTTGGAAGGGCTGGAATAAAGTCAAAAGCTTCACAAGAATTAGTGAGGACTGGAAGTGGGCGGCAGGTATCAGACAAAACGACTCTATCTGGTTTCCGATACATGGCATCCGGAGTGTGGAGTCTTGGAACATTCAAAATGCCAAGAAGTTATGGAACAAAGGCTTCAAAAAATGGAAACACCTCTGGAAACATGACACCAACAGCTGGATCAACTTCGAGGATATTGACCCTGGCATCAACATCTCGTACGAAGAATGGAACACTTTGCAAAGCAGGTGTCTCGCATGGGATCGTCACAAGACTCGCCTTCTCATGGGACACGACACACCAAACTCACTTGGTCTCAAATGGCACAATGGGAATAGCCTATTCAAAATCCCGAACATCAAAGAAACGATTGACCATCAAATCAACCTCAACAAGAAGTGGTGCCTGTCTTGGACGCGGCTTCGGTGGGACATGAAGTTCATGGGTATCTGGCACCCCCTTATAGAAATTAAGAAGTCTGTCCTCTTATGGCAAATTCTTCATCGAGGAATTTGGACCAACCATAAGGCTAGCAAACTTTGTGGGATCCCTCCTTGGTGCAAACGCTGCCACCGGTCTATTGAAGATGTCCCACACATCTTCTTTACTTGCCCCAACTCCAACAGAATCTGGCAGACGGTTGGAATGAAAATCAGACTTCAAAATCAGCTTAGTTGGAAACAAGTCCTTTTGGGAGAAGCGATTGGCTGCTCCGCGGCACTCTGGAACGCCATCAGAGGGGAAGTCCTGTGGAAAATATGGCGGGAAAGATGTGCTCTCAACTTCGGTGATCCCCCCAGGGAGTGGTCGATTGAGAAATCACTATTCCTCCTTGGCAAAAGGATTGTTAACAGTAAGAAATCCCCCCCCTTCAGGCACCATCAAGTCCTCCTTTTGATCAACAACAAGCTCAAACCCAAATGGGCCCCGCATGAGGGCGATGAGAGGGTGATTAACCTTCTTTGTAATGCAACCTAGGCTCTATACAAGCTTCCCCTGCTTTGTGGGACTCGGGGGGTCCCGTGGGCACTAGTTCCCTTCTATTGTACTTTTGTTTCTTTATTTAATTCAAGTCCGAGAGAGTAGGCTAATGCCGAACTTCCTTTATATTAAAAAAAAAAGCACGTGGTGCTTGCTTCAAACCATAGAATGTCTTTTTGAACCTGCACACTTTGTTTTCATGCCATTTTCACAAAACCATGGGGATGAAATACACACACTTGTTCATGTAACTCACCATTTAGAAATATAGGTTTAATTTCCAATTCATGTACATTCCAACCACGATGAGTTGCAACATGTGGCTGCTAGATTTTGGTGACGATGATCAGAATTGAAGTAAGAGCTAAATAATATCCCTAAGTACAAAGTAAAACCACATATGAGTGAATCATGTATGAAGTAACATGGTAAAAAAACCTCTATCCATCACTAGAGTAAAAAGTGCCCATGTATAGGGAAAAGGTTCACATCAAAGCTACTCGAGTAACACATAAGTGTAACAATTTTGTGGGCTGCATTAGACCCTTACATGGTTGAGTGCATCCACCATGATCTTTACTTTGATTCTCCACAAACCAAAACATATTGTCTCTCTTTCACCTTGACAAATTTCTTTCGTGGGTCTCTATTTACATAAGTGTTCATTAGGATTGTTATTCTTGTTTCACTCTAGTCTTCATGCACCTTTATAGCATTCAAACACTTCAAAACATTGTAGATGGATATTTGAAGATTTCTCACTATGTACTACATTTCCTTTTCATCTTCATGTATATTTCGATTTTTGTAAGATTTTAGCTTCATTTTTTAGATCTTTTCTAGGTGTATTTGGGTATTTCTGAATACTTTGCTGCAAGAATAAACGGTGCATAGCGATGCCCCCAATTGAAAAAAAAAAGTGGGGACCATTGCTTATGCGATGCGTATCTTAGAAAGCATCGCATAAGTGATGCTTCAAAAGAAAAATAAAAAAATGAATTGCAAGCCGCATAAGCGACTGTTGTGAGTACAGTTTTATAAGCACCGAAGCTTAGCAATGTGCCTAGCGATGATGGTGAATTGGTTGCAACACTTTAGCATCACATAAGTAATGCCATGTGAATTGACAAAGAAATTGATTTCTTCCGGCACATTTGTGCTGAGATCAAGTGAGAGAGTGAGAGCGAATGAGCAAATGAGTGATCGAATGAGCGAAGGCATGATCGAAGGAGCGATCAAACGAGCGAAAGAGCAAACGAACGAGCAAAGGAGCAATTGAATGAGCAAAGATACATGCACATACATACACACATGCACATAAATACACATATGCATACACACACATATACACATATATATACACATGCACATACATATACACATATACACATATACACATATACACATATACACACACAAAATCATTCACACAAATAGACACATACACATACACATACACATACCCATACAGACATAGATACTTACACATATACATACACACACATACACTCATATGCATACATGCACACATGCGTATGCATACATACATACATAGGTACATGCATACACACATGCACATACGCACATATGCATACACACACATACACACAAATACATATACACACACATACGTACACACATACACAAATGGACACATATGCATACACACACATACACATATAGATACTTGTATATATATGTATATACACATACATATGTACATACTTGCACATATACATACACACATATGCATAAATACATAGATACATGTATACACACACATGCACATACATACACACATATGCATACATACACACATGTCCATACATACTCACATGCATTCATACACACAGATGCATATGTATACATATATACACACATGCATATGTATTCATACATAAACACAAGCACATACACACACATATGCATACACACATACATATATACACATACACATACATACACACACAAAGACAGAGATGGACACACATATACACTCACATGCATACATACACTTACATGCATACTAATGGACACACATATACACTCACATGCATACATACACTTACATGCATACTAATGGACACACATATACACTCACATGCATACATACACTTACATGCATACTACATATACACACATACATATACACATGTAGATACTTACACATACATACACACACATAGATACACATATATACATATACATATACATATACATTACATATACATATACATATACATATACATATACATATACATATACATATACATATACATATACATATACATATACATATACATATACATATACATATACATATACATATACATATACATATACATATACATATACATATACATATACATATACATATACATATACATATACATATACATATACATATACATATACATATACATATACATATACATATACATATACATATACATACACTCATATGCATATATACACATGCATATGCATACATACATACACACATGCATACACACACATGCACATACACACACATATGCACATATACACACACATACACTCACATGCATACATACACACACATGCATACATACATAGACACATGCCTACACATAGATGCACATACATATGCATACACAAACATACATACATACACACATACACAAATGCACATATATGCAAACACACACACATATACACATACACATACACATATAGATACTTCAACATATACATACACACAGATAGATGCATACACATACACTCACATGCATACACAAGCATATGCATAAATACATAGACATGTGTATACACACACATGCGCATACATACATGCACATACATACACACACATACATACACACATATTCACATATACACACACAAAGACACTATACAAACACATGCATACACACACATACAAACACATGCATACACACACATGCAAACGCATGCATACACACATACACACACACACATACATAGATAGACATAGACATATACATGTACACACATGTGCATACATACACAGATGTGCATAAATACTCACATGCATTTGTATACACACATGCATATGTATACATACATACACACATGCATATGTATACATACACACACACACATGCATATGTATACATACATAAACACAAGCACATACACACATATGCATACACACACATACACATACATATACTTACACATACATACACACACATATACACTCACATGCATATATACACTTACATGCATACATACATATACACACATACACATACAGATATAGATACTTACACAAACATATACACACATAGATACACATGCACATACACATATAGATACTTACACACACATACACACACGTGGACACACAAATATATATACACATACAAATACAAATACTTACACATACATACACACACATAGTCACACACACATACACTCACATGCATACATACACACACATGCATACACATGCATATGCATACATACATACACACATGCACATACACACACATATGCATATATATACACACATACACTCACATGCACATATGCATACACATACACACACACATATGCAGATATACACACACAAACACGCTTTACAAACACGTGCATACACACACATACAAACACATGCATGCACACACATACACACACGTATACACACACATGCACATACATACACATACATACACATACATATACATACTCACACATGTGCATACATACTCACATGCATTCATACACACACATGCATATGTATACATACATACACACATACACACACATACACACATGCACATACATACACGGACATATACATACACACATATGTGCATACATGCTTATATGCATTCATATACATACATACGCACATGCATACATATACACACATGCATACACAACACACATACACACACTATACATACATATGCATACACACACATAGATACACGTATACATACACACACATACGTACACCCATATATATATATATATATATATATATATATATATATATATATATATATATATATATATATATATATATATATATATATATCACACATAGAGACACACACATACACACACACACATAGAGACACACACACATACACACACATACATACATATGCATACACAATGCACATGCATATGCATACATACATACATGCATACACATACATACACACCCACATACACATGTACACATACATATACTCACATACACACCTACATACACATACACATACACATACACACACATATACATACATATATATACATACACACACATATACATACATGCATATACACACACATACACATATGCATACACACATCATACATACATACACATACGCGCACACACACACATACATACATACATACATATATATATATATATATATATATATATATATATATATATATATATATATATATATATATATATATATATATATATATATTTCTAATCCATTTTGTCATATATGTACAAATATTATGGATCATAGTAGAGAGAGGAAGGTGAAACTTACTCTCATAAAGAATCTTCTGAGAGGGAAAGTTCTGTCTGATTCCTTAGGGGTTGTCATGCATGAGTATGCAGACATGCCCGATGAGGAATTAGAATTACCATACACATGCTTACCCAGTAGAAAGAGGAAGGCTCCGTTGTGGCTCCATTTGTAGGAAGAGACTTATCTGCCCATAGGTATGTTCTTTTTGTAAATTAATATTTTACATGTTTTTATTCATTTTTATCTATTTATTTTAAGGACTCCTATACCACTTCTATATCCTAAAAGCACAGTAGAGGTGCTTATGAGGACATGCATAAGTAGCCTAGGGCTGCTGTGCAGCATAGAACCTGAGGGAGATATAGTATATATGAGGATGGGTTGGAGTTTAAAAGAAGAATGAGAGTTTTATGTGACTCCCACCTGCATTTTTTTCACTTGAAATGGAAGTAAGCATAAATTTACATATAAATTGAGATAAATATTTTATGTTTTACTTACATAATTTTTTTCTTTTGCAGTGAGTTTGATGAGAGATAAAAAGTATGTACTTAGTTCATTGGAGACAAAATTTGGCACTTGGTGGTCTCATAAATGGTGTTTGAAAGATATGTGGATAGTTATGGCACATTGTCATGATAATGCAAAGTATGCATTGCTTTTATTTGTTATATTTATGTGTGTGTGTATATATATATACATACACACACACACACACACACACACACATATATATATATATATATATATATATATATGTATGTATATATATATGTGTGTGTGTGTGTATGTGTGTGTGTGTATATATATTTATATTTACATGTCGTATGAACTTTTGATCCTCATCCTAACTGATTCTATTCTCAACTACAGCCTCCTTTTTGGATTACCATGGTTGAGACATGCTAAATTCATGTAAGATTGGTCTTCAGTTAACCTCACATTTAAGTATAATAATAAACAATATGTAGTTCTAATGGATGAGTTCGTAGCCTGTGAATGCCACCATTTTCCTATATGGGTCAAACCTATCCATATTGTGGTTAGGTGCAACATCACACAAACATGATGATGGAGGTGACAGTCACCCATGCCATCGAGGTGGAGAGAGAGAGAGAGAGAGAGAGAATCTCTCATAGATGTGTGGATGCATGGATCTCTCAATGAGGATGTGCCCTATATTTCATGAAGAGACGCCATTGCTTTATACAAGGATTGATGGTCTATTAACCAATCAATAAAGGATAACATTTGACATAAGATTTCTCCCTTATTAGGGAAGGATTCACACCAAGCTAAGCTCATGAGCTTGATTGTACATAACTCTTTCATCCTTTACTCACAACTAGGTTATGGTGGTACAAAAACATGATTCCCTCCCATGAACAAAAAAGGTGGTACAATGTTTATATCCTTTAACAAACTCATGGGTGGTACAAATACTTCCCTATACAATGAGGATGATACAAAGGGGATGTTTTACAATACATCATCATAGGTGAAATTGGCTTGAGCTTCTTCTTCATTTTTCTCCTCATCTACATTGACACTGCTTGGATTTTTGTTGAAAACTCATTTGTTTTTGTTGTTGTTGTGAAGTGCACAATGCATTGTAGCATGATTTGGTTTTTCACATATTTCGCAAGGGTTAACATGAAAATATTCCTTCGAAAGATGATTTATGTGATTATAATGCGTGCATTTTTTTAGTTCTTACAACCAAGGCATTTTTCATAAATTTGTCATGTCTTTTGAGCTTATTTTCACATTGTCATAGAGAGTTTATGACATCCTCTAGCCTAGGGATAGGGTTTTTTTCTTTTAAAACAATTACAATTTTTCCAAATTTTTAATCAGGAATGTCTTTGAGTAGGATGTCTATTTGATCTTTGTTGTCTTCAATGGTCCATTGCACATAAGCTTATTGGTTACACATAATTTTTGTTGGTGCAAGTCACAAGCCTACACATTTGGCTTGAAGGATACATTGAGATCCATACATACATGGAGAAGCATAGGAACTCATGTTAGTGGCTAATTACCACTTTATCTCTTTGTAAAAGTCACATTTGACTTGGAATCTTTGTAGACACCTACCTAAAGGAATTCGTGGAAAAAGGTTAACTCTGATTGAAGGAATATCTTCTATGATATAGGAGCTTGATCATAGGGAGCCAAAAGTTTGAATTTGAATTCAATTTTTTACTCAATCACTATAAAAGTGAACACAAAAAAGTTGCGGTTAGAACTCATCACTCCCGAGCTTCTCTTTACTGTTTCTGAGTGTGTGTGAGGCCGATGCATTAGCAAGGCCTTATTTACTCAACTCCATCTCTGATTTTCTTTTGCCACATATTAGGAATTGTAAGACATCCCAAGAGACATGCATTAGCAAGGCCTTATTTACTCAACTCCATCTCTGATTTTCTTTTGCCACATATTAGGAATTGTAAGACATCCCAAGAGACTTGGGAAACCTTGTCATCTTATTTCTCCTCCAATACAAGGGCTAGAAAAAATCAATTGTGGATTGAATTCACCACATTAAGGAAGCAACCTAAGCAAGTTGTTTTAGAGTTTGTGACCAAGATTAAAGATGTAGCAGATCAGTTAGCAAGCATAGGAGAAGAGATTGAAGAAGAGAAGATTGTAAGGCAAGTGATCAATGGGATCAAGGCTGATGACAAATGGGAAAGCTTCACCACTGCCATGGACCTTTACATGGACATGCAAATTCCAGATCTTACAACTCTCATGGGACAATTGTTCACTCATGAAGCAAAGCTCAACAAGAATGGAGACACATCCAAAGGTAATAACTCTTCTGCCCTATACACTGATAAGAAGTCTAAAGATAAAGGCAAGAACAAGAAGGTGGAAGATGAAGGCACTACCTCCCAAGCCAACTATTGAGGGAGAGGTAGATCATCAAGAGGAAGGGGCAGAGGAGGTAAGCAAGGTAGGGGGAGATCCTATAACTCCTCACCATGCAACATTTGTGGTTTATCAAATCATAGTACAGATGAGTGTTTCAGGAATTACAAGAATCAGAGAGGAAGAGGATACCAAAGAGGTGGATACTCACAGTCAAGAGGTAGATTCAACCATCACCAAGGCTACAACAACAACTACAACAACAATTACAACAATAACTACAATGGCAATTACCAAGGAGGATTCAAATCCAGAAAGGACTACAACAACTATACAGAAGAGCAGGATGATTCTCTTCAGATCATGAACATGACTTCAAAACCAAGTACAAATGATGACCACCTATTCTACATTGACTCAAGATGCTCAAATCATGTGGCTGGCAATGTAGCACTACTCTCTGATCTTGAGGAACCAAAAGGTAAGCATCAAGTCCAAACAGGCGATGAAACCAAGCACTCAGTAGTTAAAGTTGGAAATGTTAAGAATTGTGATGGAAATCAGAACTTGTTGAGTAGGGTACTTTATGTACCCACCATTACCAAAAATTTGATGAGTGTTGGACAGATTGTGAAGAAAGGTTTGCAGGTTAGATTCAATCAATTTGGAGCATTTGTGGAGGATCCAAGGCATGGGTTCAAGATGATTGCTAAAGGAGAAAATCAGGTAGACTTTTCACTTTTGAGCTAGAAGACACAAAGAATATTGCACTATACAATTATAAGGATCAAACACTTTCAGAACTTGAGATTTGGCACAAAAGATTAGGGCATGTAGGAGAAAGAACCTTGAAGCAGATATGCAGGGATCAATGTGTAATTGGAATACCCAATGTCTCCAAACAACACATGATATATAAATGTAGTGCCTGTCAATTTGGGAAGTCTCACATGTTACCCTTCTCAAGGAAAGGCTACATGCATGAAGACTACCTAGAACTTGTTCACACAGATGTATGGGGACCAAGCAAAGACCCCTCAATCTTAGGATCAAGGTACTATGTATCTTTTATTGATGATTATAACAGGTGGACTGTATTGTACTTCATGAAGCACAAGGATGAGGTGTTTAATTGCTTTAAAAAATATCTTGCACTTGTTGAGAATCAGATAGGGAAGAATTTGAAGAGGCTAAGGTCAGATGGAGGAGGTGAGTACTTCTCCAATGAGTTTGAAAACTTCTTGCTGGACAGGGGTATTAAAAGAGAAATCACCACAAGGTATACTCCTAAACAGAATGGGGTAGCTGAGAGAAGAAATAGGTTACCTAACTATCTATGGCTAGAGAGTGTTTCTACTGCCACTTATCTCATAAACAGGTTACCATCTAAGTCCCTTGATGGGATGACACCCTATGAAGCATGGCATGGTAAGAGACCTTCATTAGACCATTGCAAGATATTTGGATGTGTAGCATATGTACACATTCCTTCTCAAATAAGAGGTAAGCTAGACCCTAAGGCTGAGAAGTGCATCTTTATTGGATATGATTTGAATAAAAAAGGATACAGGTTCTACAACCCTTCAAATAAGGGATTCATGGTGAGTAGAGATGTTGTCTTTGATGAAAATGATTCTTGGTATGAGGATGAATGCAGGAAGGTTAAACTACCCTATGATTTGGAAGAGGAGTTTCCAATTCTTGCAAAGGAGGAACCTACTCAGAATGAAGACTCAAATTCAGATGATGAAGATGTTATCAACCTTGAAGAGTTCAAGGCATGGAAGTCCAAGGGCAAAATGAAGATGAAGAAACTTGAAGACATACCTGAATCTTCAACTCAATCAATCAGAAGGTCACAAAAAGAGAGCAAAAAACCTATCAGATATGGGTATGATACATCTCTTGTTACTAAACATTCTGTTTATCTTGCCAAAGATTTGTCAATTGAAGAGCCAGGATCATATGAAAAAGCCATGACCAAGCAGAATGGAAAGAAGCTATGAATGAGGAGATTGAGGCACTCAAGGAAAGTGAGACATGGGAGCTAGTACCAAGGAAGGAATCCATGAAGGTAATAGGATCCATATGGATCTATAAACTCAAAAGAAATTCTGATGGGTCAATTAACAGGTACAAAGCCAGATTGGTAGCCAAGGGTTTTGCACAAACCCAAGGCATTGACTATGAAGAGACATTCTCACCTGTGGCCAAGATGTCAACAATCAGAGTGTTGGTAAGTGTGGATGTATCAAAAAATTGGAACATGTACCAAATGGATGTCAAGAATGCTTTCTTGAATGGATGGATTTCACAGGAGGTATATATGTCATAACCTCCTAGCTATGAGGACCCTAAGAAGGTAACATATGTTTGCAAATCAAAAAAGGCTTTATATGGGCAGGCACCTAGGGCATGGAATTACAGGTTAACTACATACCTCCAAGACCAAGGTTTTGTCATGAGCAAGGCAGATACTTCTCTATTCATCAAGAGAAGTAATTCAGAGGTAATATACCTTTGTGTTTATGTTGATGACATCATACTTACAGGTAATGATGTTAATGGAATCAGACAAATCAAAAGCCTGATGATGAAGGAGTTCAAGATCAATGATCTTGGTCTACTAAAGTATTTTCTTGGGCTTGAGTTAGTCTATACTAGCTCAGGAATATACATTACTCAAAAAAAGTACATACAAGATATGTGGAAGAAGTTTCATTTGTAGGATGCCAAAGTTGCAAGTACTCCAATGGAGGTAAAACTAAAAATAAGTGCCCATGAAGGTGATGAAATTAATGACATTATAGGTTATCAAAGCATGGTTGGTAGCTTGAACTATGCTACCTTAACAAGGATAGATATTGCATATGGAGTTACTGTGCTAAGTCAATTTATGCACAAGCAAAGAGTACCTCACTTAGAAGCTGCCAAAAGAATTCTAAAGTACCTCAAGGGTACACAACATCATGGTTTGTATTTCCGTTATACTTCAGACCTTGATATCAAGATCTATTCAGATGCTGATTGGGCAGGATGCAAGGATGATAGGAGGAGCACTTCTGGATACATTTCTTTTGCAGGTGATAAACCAATATAATGGTCTTCAAAGAAGCAACCTACTGTTGCTTTATCCTCTACAGAGGCAAAGTATAGAGGATTGGCTAATGCCACACAAGAAGCCATATGGATCAAGCTATTGTATACAGAATTGGGATTATATACTAGGTCACCAATGATCTTTGGAGATAATACAAGCTCACTTCACCTTGCAGCTAATCCTATCTATCATGCTAGGACCAAACACATAAAGGTCCATTACCATTATGTGAGAGAGAAGTTATTAAGCAAGGATATTCAACTAACCTATGTATCAACCAACATGCAGTGTACAGATTTGTTGACAAAAGCTTTGGATGGAACCAAACTTTGCATGTTCAAAGCAATGATTGGATTGCAGGATGTACATGAAGATTAAAGATGAAGACCAAGCCAAAATGTTTGGCTTGAGGGGGAGCTGTTGGTGCAAGTCACAAGCCTACACATTTGTCTTGAAGGATACATTGAGATCCATACATATATGGAGAAGCATAAGAACTCATGTTAGTGGCTAATTACCACTTTATCTCTTTGTAAAAGTCACATTTGACTTGGAATCTTTGTAGACACCTACCTAAAGGAATTCGTGGAAAAAGGTTAACTCTGATTGAAGGAATATCTCCTAGGATATAGGAGCTTGATCATAGGGAGCCAAAAGTTTGAATTTGAATTCAAATTTTTACTCAATCACTATAAAAGTGAACATGAAAAAGTCGCGGTTAGAACTCATCACTCCCGAGCTTCTCTTTACTATTTCTGAGTGTGTGTGAGGCCTACACTCTAGCCCACACCTATCTACACCATTAAGCAATTATATTCATGCCAATGGTATTGTATACACGTGTTCATTAATACATACATTCACATTGTTCATTTATGAGTTCTCTGCCATACTACGTGAAAGTCTGTCAACTTGTGAAGTGCATATCTCAGTCATTTCTTCACCATATTCAAAGATCTAAAGCTTGTTGGAAGCAGCTCAAAGTTTTCTACATGCTATCAAAAGTTTAAGAGATTATATTCAGCCATTTCAGAGAAAAGCTCGTCAAGGTGATCACTGGTCAATGTGTGCACAGTCCTAAAAAATCAAGGGTAAATGTTTATTTGCTAAATTGATTTCTCTAAGCATATTTGGTCTTTTTATATCATTCCACTTGGAATAGTTTTTCTTGAGATCTTGAAGTCCAAAGTTATTTGTTTTGATTCAATCTTTACACACATCATCTCCAATGTACATAGGCCATTTTATGGTGTCATTGGAGAGCTAAGGAGGTCCACTTATCAAGTTTGAAGCATTAGAGGGCTGGTACAAAGCAGGTTTTGGCAGTACCTACTCAATCTCTTGGAGTGTCCATCCATCATTCCCAACAATTTTTTGCTTGTTTGCTAGTATAGGTATATCTTCTCCTTAAGGCATGGTAAGAGAGTAAAGTTGCATTATAAGTACTATTTTGGAGTTTCCAAAAATAGCACAAAAGTTTTTCTCTAGAGTAATTGATGCTTGATTTGTGGTGGTGCAATCATGAAAGAAATGTACATATTTATCATCTAAAGAGGTGAGTAACATTCCAAGTGCTTGTTCATCCTTTTTAGTGAAATGTGGTACCCTCTTCTATGCTCAAGTCTTTCATTTGGTGCAAGTGGTTTTGTAATAGACCATAATCGTTTAGTCATGAGGTGACTATTGATTTGTTTTTAATGGAGGTTCAGCCGAGGCCTACTCCTCCAGGCTTTAACTTTGAAATTGGAGCTGTACAAGGAAGGGCATAGTACCCATGGGACCCCCCCCCTTATCCCTCAAGAACAGGGGTTTACTGTTCAAAAATATGGATCATGTGCAAGCTCCAATTGTGAGGCTTGACACATACTCACCTTTCATTATGTACCTCTTCATCATTTATGTATTTGTTCTAAGCCCAAAATGAAGCTAGACCCTAAAAATATAAAGGGTACACTCATAAGCTTAAAAAGAAGTGTTGAATTAAAAAGGGCAAATGTATTTATGTCTTAGATAAAAGCAAAAATATGAATAGAGAGATGGAATACTCAAAAAAGTTGTGACCTTATCCATATGGAGTGATGTGGAGCACCAAGAGCCACTCAAGGAAATGGAAGGACAAAGGACATGAAGTGAAAGGTCAAGAGGTGAGAGAAGATGCAAGGGTAGGTGAAATGTCCCATACCCATTGCTCTATATATAGAGCTCATTTGAACATGAAACTGTGTGGAGATGACAAGGAGATGGTGTAAAAGCATATGCTGGTCATTCTCTCACCAATGGATATCAGAAGGTACCTCATTTATATGCTACAAGGCACAAAGGTATTCCAGATGCATACCTTTTGTATACACAGCCACCTTGCGAAGGTGATATCTCTCTGTGTATTTATCCAATTAATGCACGTGATATCTTGTTGGAAAGCTTATTTATAATACTCTCTGTATCTCAAATATCTTTGTTAGATGATTCTCGAGTAGTGATTGGGAACATTTCTTGTGAACCTCAGTTTTTTGCTTAACCTGAGATGATAGGTATTCTATCTTCGTGCAGTCGGTTACCTAGTCAAATGAACTCCAAATGGAGTGTTCTTTAGCTTGTTAAAAAAGCTAAGAGAGTCTACTATGTGTGGACCAATTTTCAGAGCCATTGGATCTCTGAGTTGTGACTGAATCAGGTTTTAGTAAGCATGTGTCTTACAGGGCAGATTCTAGAAGAGGTTCTCTAACTTTCCCTGCGTGCATTGGAGTGTATTGGAGTGAAATTTCTCCACATTTTGGTATCAGAGCTTTGGTTGCAGAGCCCTGGGAGTGGAGCCCATGAATGCATAAAGAGATCTTCAAGAAGATGCAGAGATGTCAAAGGAAAGCTTGGAGCTATCATGCTCATTGGAAAGTTATGGAGATGAAGCTTTTGGTATGTAAGAGAATTTTGTTGCTTTATGTTATTTGAAGTGATACACTCTCTTGTCCTACTCTCTAGTACATATGTTGATCATTGAAGCATGCTATAAGGGATGCTTATCACTTTGTTGAAGATTTATGAGCAGCCTATATGAAAAGAAGTGGAAGATTCAAGCAAAGAATCTTGAATGAGCAACTACATATAGTTGCATAATATGAGTATTGTATGTATGCGCTTGATAGTGTACTCAATTGAATGAAGTGCAAGTTTTGATTATGTACATGGCTGAAGGTTTAAGCTTTTATGTAAGCTTGATGAAAGCATTATATGCTTATGCATTTGGAGATGGCTATGAATGCATGCTTGTGAAGTTTATGCTCATGATGAATGCCGATTTTGGACAGCCATGCTTAGGCTGAATATAAATTGAATTTGGAGTTGATTAGTGATGTAGAACATGCAAGAATGTATGCATATGTGGTCATGGATATATATGTGAATGTTCCATGATGTATGGATGAGTAATGGGCTATTTTATAAAACCTATAAAAGCTGAAATTTGCAGTTCTATATAGCCATGTGAATTGGCAGAAAGAGAGCTGAATATATGCTCAAATTGTTGTTGATTTGTATACATGCTTATGTTTATTTTTTGGCATGATATTTATGCTTCAAAGGTTGGTCATGTTCAGCCATAGATGAGATGAAAGTACATGTGTTTGGATGCCATGAAGTTTGGTAAGATGCAAGGCTGCTATGTATGAAATTTGTGGATGTATCTTGTTGTGGATAAAACCCATTGAGGTAAATATGCAAAAGAAAATATGTATGCTTATGCTATGATAACTAAAAGCATTTGATTCATGAGTTTAGATACATCAAGTGAATGCAATGCACCTATTTCAACAAGCCAAAGCAAGGTGGGCAAAGCTTGGATGAAGGACACAAAGCTTGGAGTCAAAGTGAAGGAAGGAGCCCAAGCTCAAAGGTTGCCACAAACACATAGTGTGTGCACTTGACAATTGGAGCAAAGCTGAAGGTGGCCAAGGCAAGGATGGCCTTGTGAAGTCTCTTGAAGAGTGCAAGGAGGAGTAGAAAACTCCAAAGAAGGGCTGCTATAAAGTGTTGAAGACTCAACAAGGACTTGAAGTCGCCCCCCAAGGTTGCAACAAGCAAGCTAAAAGAAGATAGAGTCACTCATGATAAGTGTGACAACATGGCTGAATCTGATTGAGGTAAAAGAAGGTAAAAAAGTGCATTTGCAATGCTAAGGGCTGAGGTAAAGGATTTGAAAAATCCACATTGTGTGGTGGTAAGTTCCAAGCATAAATCATGTGAATGTATTGTCAAAAGATGAGGTTAGTAAGACCACCTAAAGAGAGTGGCAAGCCAAAGTAAAGGCAAGTAAGACCATTCCAAGAGGAGTGGCAAACCTATGTGAAGGCAAGTAAGACCATCCCAAGAGAAGTGGGAAGCCTATGTTAGGTGCAAGAAGCACCATAGACCAAGTGAGGTCTAGTCAAAGGTTGAGGCAAGTAAAACCACCCAAGAGGAGTGGCAAGCCTATGGCAAGTAAGACCATTCAAGAGGAATGACAAGCCAATGTAAGGGAAAGTAAGACCATCCCAAGAGCAGTGGAAACCCTTGTTAGGTGCAAGAGGCACCATTGATCACATTCACCATTTGTTTGTAGGTGATGAAGAAAGCTTGGAAGATGTGGAAGCTATGAATGCTTCACATGAAGAGGAACTCATGAGAGAGTTCATATATGATCAACCCATTATTGATGTTGTTTGCAGGTCTAAAATTAGCCATGAAGAATGAATCAAAGATTATAAAACAAGAGGGAGTTAGCTTGCAAGGATTGGAAGATCCAAGAAGAGTCCAAAGAAGAGGAAGTGGAGTCAAACCAAATTTCAGATTTCGAGGAGACGAAGCCAAGCTCAAAGAAAGAGCAAGAGCATCCATAAAAGGTAAATTGAAGGACTAGGAGAAGCCACCAATATGGAAGGAGTGCCAAGAAGGCAAGGAGCAGCCATGATGCACAAAATGACTCAAGACAAGTTGGAAGAAAGCATGAAAACCATGATGGCGGCATCAAAAGGAGATGCAAAGAGTGCACCCCAAAGACAAAGTTGAATATGATCCAAAGTCAAAGAAGGATCAAAGCAAAGCATGCAAGCCTAGATGGCATGAAGCCATGAAGGTAAAGAAGAAGAGAGATTCTCAAAGAGAGGACAACAAAGAGGAAGAGAGTGAAGCAACGAAGATAAGTACAACAAAGGTGATCTCATTTCATTCTATGATTTTGTATGAAGCATGTTCATTGATAGCGATTGAAGAAGAGCTCTTACAAAGAGCCAAATAAGCAAGGCTAGAGCTGAAGAGAAGCCAAAGGAGATTCAAAGAAAAGAAGAAGGATCACCAACCAATCAAAGGAGGAGATACGAGGGCAAAAGAAGTGAAAGGTGAAGAGGACAAGAATTGAAAAGTAGCATGGACTCCCAATTGTAGCTTGAGGGGGAGTGTTGAAAAATATGGATCATGTGCAAGCTCCAATTGTGAGACTTGAAACATACTCACCCTTCATTATGTACCTCTTCATCATTTATGTATTTTTTTCTAAGCCCAAAATGAAGCTAGACCCTAAAAATATAAAGGGTACACTCATAAGCTTAAAAAGAAGTGTTGAATTAAAAAGGGTGAATGTATTTATGGCTTAGATAAAAGCCAAAATATGAATAGAGAGATGGAATACTCAAAAAACTCATGAGCTTATCCATATGGAGTGATGTGGAGCACCAAAAGACACCCAAGGCAATGGGACAAAGGACATGAAGTGAAAGGTCAAGAGGTGAGAAAAGATGCAAGGGTAGGTGAAACATCCCATACCCATAGCTCTATAAAAAGAGCTCATTTGAACATGAAAATGTGTGGAGATGACAAGGACATGGTGTAGAAGCATATGTTGGTCATCCTCTCACCAATGGATATTAGAGGGCACCTCATTTCTATGCTACAAGGCACAAAGGTATTCTAGCCCCATACCTTTGTATACACAGCCACCTTGTGAAGGTGATATCTTCTATGTACTTATCCAATTAATGCATATCATATCTTGCTGGAAAGCTTATCTATCATAATTTTGTATTTCATATATCTTTGTTAGATGATTCTCCAATGGAGCTTGCAGAGAAGTACAAGGAAGTGAAGTTTAGCTAAGCCAATGCAATTGCTTCATTGCTTGAGAAATGATGTGAGTAAATCTGATGAGGATTCTCCATATCGGGTGCAAAGATGAGAATGTAAGCTAGGAGATAAAGGCAACACCTTCGAGGAGCTCCTTGAGCTATCTACACTGCACTAAGGGATTTGGAACTAAGAACTATAGAATGCCAAGATCAAGGTTTAGTAGTTCGAAATTCAAAGTCTATGAAAGCTCAAAAAAAGCCGCAAAGAGAGAGAGAGAGAGAGATTCCCTAGTCAACAACAACCTTCCCGCCTGTGTGCATAGTTTGAGTATTGCAGAAGCATGTGTGATTCGTAACAGAGACTTTCCAAATGAAGGAATATTTCTATGATATCACATGTTATGGTTGGGCACAACATCAAGGAAACATGACGATGTAGGTGGCACTCACCCATGCCACATAGGTGGGGATAGAGAGATAGAGAGATGGATAGAGAGAGAGAGAGATTATCTCTTATAAATGTGTGAACACATAGATCTATCAATAAAGATGTGCCCTATATTTCATGAAGAGAAGCCATTGCTTTATGCAAGGAGTGATGGTCTATCATTAAAGGGATAACTTTTGAGATACAATTTCTCCCTTATTAAGGAGGAGTTCACACCAAGCTAAGCTCATAGCCAACAATCCATATGTTAGAAGGCCTCACTCATGATGAAGAACTGCTTTTCTAGAGGCCATCAAGGATTTGTTGTCCTTAGGGACTATTGACTTACAAAATTCTTTACACCAGGGGAAACCTAGTGCATGAACTATATGATCAATGAGTACATCACTTGATAGCACACTCAACACCACACAAGAATTGAGACGGGAAACTGAACATGATTGTATATCAAAATCTGCACCAGATACTAAACTAGAAAATTTTTGGTTGAGAGTTATAGTTAAGAATAGACGACCTATGTTTCAATTTGTATTATGATACTTTGTTCCAATTTGTCAGTACTAAAATACCACCAAAAACCTTAACCCTCACAACTCGGAGGAAAATCGCTCAATAGCAAACATTTTCATATAATTGTGGGATAACTCTATTATTAGGACCCTTCTCGTGCTTGGCTATAATGTGTTTGCTGACATGAAGTTCATTAAGTCCTAACCTTGATGCACATTCATCTACTTGGTGGACATTTATCTATTGAGATTACCCTTAGAAAAGTGTTATAGAGTGGTTTGTAGTGGCCTACAATGCAACGTGACATTCGTTAGTATGTCACTGGTTGTGATCCCTATCATCATATCAGCCAACCTTTTCCTTTTCAACATTTTCCTTTACATGCTATGCCACTTGAACCATTCTAGAAGTGTAGATTGGATTTTATTGGGCCTATTACTCTAGGCACCATCTCCACCTAGAATCTGTGAAGAGATGGATAGGTATGTGTTGAAGATGAAGAGGTGTTGCAAAATCTTTGCTCTACACCATCCAAATGAACTCCAGGAGTAGATAGTGGGCCCTTTTAGCTTGCCAATGGATGTATTAGACACCCTATGTACCTTGGAAGATCACTCTCAAAAAGATAGATCAAAACAGATAAGTTGGAGTTAGCTCAGAGGTGAAAACTTGCTATTCTTGGTTGATACACCTGTCCAGTGTTTTACATAATTCTCTGAGCACAGCAGCAATTAGATTAATTCCTCTTGGGGAAGGCTAGGTAGCTTAAAGAGCTAACTTTAGAGAGTAATCTCATAAAAAATAACAAACCACACACTGAGAATGACTTTTAACAAGTGATGACATCATCCCGATTTTCACGGGCTGCTACAGAAATAGACCAGTGAGTAGAAAAATTAACATAACTCAAGATGTAAGAATGCAATGATCATGAAAATTTGTATGCTTATACTAGACAGTAAGCTGAATCCAACAAGCTTAAAATCACTGAATTTGGATGAGTAAACACTGAGAAATGACTCTGACAAGATGACTGAAAAAGTCGGGTACCTGACAGAGAAGTGAAGATGAACATACCCTGTTGACTTCAAATGAACATAACTGAAGATTCCAACATCCAAATGACCTTGAACAAGAGAAAAACCTAGATGTCGAGGAGGAGAGAATGGCGTGCGCAGAACAGCTGCTGTGCAGACCACCTATGATTGAGATGATGATGTCAAGCTGAGCTACTCTAACAATGATTGTGATGATCCTGGCGGAAGACGACGCAGTAAAGCAACATGACGACACATAGTAACTCTTCCTTATGAACAGTGCGCGGGAGCAGCGACTAACAGTGGCTATGGCGACTATCTCTAGTTCAATCTGCGACTAACAGTGGCTATGGCGTTGAGCGACTAACAGTGCGCGGGAGCAGCGACTATGGCGTGAACGGAGCCGTCCGGGAGAGAGATTCAAGCCAAGAAGAGGTGAAATGCAGAGGGTCAAGGTTGCTCCAGTGCTGCGGTGAGCCATTCCTTTTCTGAGCAAGACGAAGCTCCCCGGTTTTTTTTTCCTGAGCCTCGGCGATCGTCTCCCTGCCGGTATCGCGAGACCCCCACTGGGGTATCGCTTGATCCGCCCTGGGTCGAGACTGGATCGCCTATTCCCGGTCGCGATACTCGCGGTACATCGCGATACCGACTGTGCGGAAGGAGGCTCAGCGATCGTTTTATTTGGCGATATTTGCGGGGGCGGTATCGGCGATAGTTGCAAGTGGAGGTATCGGCGATACTCGCGGTGGCTCAGCGATCGTTTTAATCGGCGATACTTGCGGAGGTTCAGCGATCGTTTATTCGGCGATATTTGCGGAGGTCCAGCGGTCGTTCTAATCGGCGACATTTGCGGGAGGTTCAACGATCGTTTTTTTCGGCGATATCTGCGGAGGTTCTGCGATCGTCTTATTCGGCGATACTTGAGGATCTTCGTTCGCGCGCGGGGCGATCGCTTTGGTCGGCGGTCGGCTTAGTATTGGCGATACCTGCGGAGCATTCTCTGGCGATTCCTCAGGCCAGGTGCTCGGCGATTCTCCCCGTCCCTCCGGGCGGTCGCGCGTTTTCCCTCCCCTCCGGGTGATCGGCGATACTAGTCGCGGGCGGCTTGCGTGTTTCGTTAGAGGCCGGTTGCCTCGCTCCAGGTATCGTGTTTCTGGGCGCCTTGCTCCAGGTATCGGGCTTCGTGCCTTGCTCCTGGTATCGAGAGCTTCTAGGCGCCAAGTATCGTTGGGGCGGGCAGTCGGGCCTCTAGGCTCTTGCGCGTGTGGGGTTCTGCTGCCGCCGATCGCGACCGCCCTAAAGTAAAAGAAAGTTTTTAGAAAAAAAGAAAAAAGAAAAAAGAAAAAAGAAAAAAAAAAAAGAGAGAAAAAAAAAGAGAGAGAAAGAAAAAAAGGAAGAAAAAGTGCCCCTTTTTGTTGGATTTTGGCCCGTTTGTCCGAGACTTCGTTGTGTTCGAAGGGGTGTCTACCGTGCTAGTGGACCTTTTGCTTCCATTGTAGATGGGCTTTACCGTCGGGTACTAAAAAGTATTTGTGGTGCAAGTTCCGTTTGGCCATGGTTATGGCTTCATCCTCTCTCGTAAAAAATAACCGGGCCCCTCCCCCTGGAGAGACCAATACACTGGCCGCGCTGCTGGAGGGGGGGTCGTGTGCCGCCCCTGGACCATCCGAAAGTGTTGACCCCCCCATCGTGTCCCTCAGTAGACCCGCAGTTCTATCTGCTCAGGAGGAGCTCAAGAAAGTCTGCCTTGTCGGCCAAGTGTTTGGCCCCAGGTCCCCGCTCGAAATCGTGCGACAATGGCTTCGAAAAGAGTGGTTCCCTCGGGGGCTAATTGTCAGCAAATGTCAGTTCTTACCAGCTAACCACATGCTGCTAATCTTCAAAAATGAAGAGATGGCGTTCCAAGCCCTAAGCGTGGGCACCTGGCAGCTCGGTCCGGCGACCCTGTGCCTATTCAGATGGTCCCCGGACTTCACTCCCGACAAATCGAAATCTCTTCGGTACCCCCTTTGGGTCGAGCTCCCTAACCTCCCATACTTCCTGTACAACTTCGTGTGGGACATTGTCTCTCCTATCGGCAAGCCGTTGGCTTCACGCGAAGACATTGGTGGTCTCATCTATGAAGGTGCAAGACACTCATTCAATGCTAGGTGGCACCCACAAGCCTGCGTCGAGGCCGACCTCAGTTCGCCGCTTCCATCAACGATCAAAGTGGACATGGGCGAAGGTGAAGTTTGGGAGCAGGATATCATCTACAAAAACCTTCCCAACGCGTGCTTCCGCTGTGGTCAGCAAGGTCACAGGATTAAAGACTGCCCTCTCAGACAAAAAAACAAGCGATTTCAAGAAGCCCCCAAAAATGCTCAAGACAACTGTGGCGAAATGGCCCACTCGACCAAGGAAGGGGAAGACAAGGGCCTCCTCAATCCGCAAGCTGGTGCTGATGGCTTTACTGAAGTTAGAAGAAGAAGGAAAAGAAGTCCGAGGGCCAACGGCGAGAGAAACAGCCTGCCAAGTACCCCCCACAGCAATTTGTACTGCAATCTTGGAAAGGAGATCAACGAGCTCGACTACCCAGGTGGGAAGCCACATGAGGTAGACACCTTCGACGAAGCCATAGAGTTCCATGTCAACAAAGCAACCCCCCAGGAGGGTTACACTACAAGCAAAGAAGATGGCTTCACCACTAGTAATGAAGACAACATGGACAGTGAAAGTTCCATCATTGGATCGACGATCCCGGAAACGGTGCCGAGCACGGGGCCCAATTCTCCCCAGCAAGGAGCATCCCGCAAGGGAAAACAGCCTATGGAGTTTCCCTGGAAAAGCCCCCACAAGAACCGATTTCTAAATCGGGATCAGATCCCAGTGAAAAAGAAAGATGAAGCCAAGAGAAGAAAGGACAAGGCTCCCTCCCGTAAAGAGGGATCAACACAAAAATGATCGTCATCTCGCTAAATGCTAGAGGGTTATCCGACCCCTCAAGAGCGACCATTATTGGTAAGTGGCTCCGCGACATTAGCTTAAACCCAGACATTATATGTATACAAGAGATTAAAATTGACGGAGAAGACCTCCAGAAACGGCTCAGACAGGTCTCCTCGGCCCATGTGTGGATCCCTACGAAGCACCAGCGGGGGTCCGGAGGAACGGTTATCGGTGTTAAACAGCTCTGGCTCGAAAAGCTTGTAAACTCCATTGAAGATGTTAGTCACCGTTGGATTGCGGTTTCTTTTGGTGCTCCTCTTTGTGTCACTATGGTTTCTCTGTACGCCCCTAACGGGGATTTGGAGAGACTGAACACTTGGGCTTCACTAGACTCGCTGCCCCACAACGTGCTGATATGTGGAGACTTCAACATGGTGGAGGACCCTACGGACAGATGGATGGGCAAGGGCAGGGTCATTGACAGTCGGGAGAAAGAAATGTGGGACTTGACCAAACTCCACTTGGATCTGGTTGAATTCAAAGACTCGAATGGCTTTTCCTGGTCGAATCTACAAGCGGGTGAGGATCTGAGGAAAGCCAGACTCGACAGATGCTACGTCTCTCAGAGTTTTACTCACCAGTGGGGCCTCCCTACCATCACGCAACGCACCGACCTCACCATCTCTGATCACTACCCGATCGTTATCAATTTTCAACCTTCCAACAAGATCCGCAAGGCTCCGTGGTTCCATGCCAACGCTGCCACCTTCTCTCTCCCTTCCGTCCATCAAGAGATTGCCGATGTGTGGAAGGTGGCGTTCGCCTCTGGCTCGGCCCCAGCCAAGTGCTGGAGAAGCGCGGTCGACAAGTCTCGCAAGATCATGATCAGAACTAAGAAGACGCTCGAGACTGTGCGACGGGCTCGTAGGGAGGCTATCTACCACAGACTCTGGCGGCTCGAGGAGGAAGTGAACAAAGGAAAACACCAAGCCCAGAAAGGTCTCCGAAAAATCAGAGCGGTGTTGAGATACGAGGAAGAAATACAAAGGAAAAACCTGCAAGTTTTCTTCAAGGAGTGGTGGGCTGGCAAAGCCGACAAGCCCACCAAAGAAATGTGCCGTATCCTTAAAAGGAAACAAAATCGAGATTCGATCCCCCTACTGCTAGATCCGCACGGCAACGTATGCAATTCGGAAGAAGATAATTTCGACATCATCGAAGGGCACTTCACGAGACTCCTGGGAACCTCGAACCCCCTCTCCCACCATAGAAGGGACTGTATGGCTGCAATCTCTAGGGTTTCCCCTCGGAGGATTCCACCCAACCTCCACTCTCTGCTTCATGCCCCTATCTCTGAATCAGAAATCATTGAGGTCATCGATGCCCTCCCTCTCGGTAAAAGCCCGGGACCCGACGGACTCACCAATGAGTTCTTTAAATCCTTCAAGCTGGTGGTTGCCACCCCGCTTAGGTTGGTTTGGCAAGAAGCGCTAAAGTTTGGGGCTCTTCCTTCTTGTCTAAATAATGGAATTATCAAGCTGGTTCACAAGAAGGGGGAAAAGAACAGAATCGAGAACTGGCGGCCAATCACGATGCTCCAAACAGGATACAAGATCATCGCCAAAGTCATTGCCAATAGAATATCGTGCCATCTGAGATCTTGGCTCAGCGAGGACCAAAAAGGCTTCATCAAAGGCAGGTCTATCCTGGAAACCATTATGGATATTTGGGAAGGTATTCAATTTGCAAACGAGTCTAATCAAGACGTGGTCTTCCTCAAGATCGACTTTGACAAAGCCTACGATAGGCTAGAATGGGACTATATTCTGCAGTCGCTCCAAGACCTCGGATGTAGTCAGAAATTCACCAAGATGATCGCGACCCTTCTCGGCAATGCAACGACCCAAATTAACGTTAACGGCAAACTTTCGAAGGCGATCCATCTTAAAAGATCTATTAGACAAGGATGCCCTCTTGCCCCCCTTCTCTTTGCCATCGCCACTAAAGGGCTGAGCAGACTTGTGGCTCATCATGTGGAGGCTGGCAATATCAAAGGCCTCCAGCTACCTCACGTCCACAGTCAAATCATCATGAGACTTTTTGCCGACGATATGAACGCGTTCGTTCACAATGATAATACCAGCCTGGAGACTTTCTGGAGGTGTCTCGATACCTTTTGTGAGGCCTCTGGATCCAAAATCAACCACAATAAGACCGCCTTTAGGGCCATTGTGGGACATCAACCCGGCCTTCTCATTGATCATGGCTGTCAAATCATTCCGCAGGGTCAAATCATTCGGCTGCTCGGAATCCCCTTGGGGTTTGGCGTCTCTATGGAGCAGCGATGGAACTGGGTGCTGGCCAAACTTGAAAACAAGCTCAATTACTGGAGAGGTATGCAAATCAATCTCGCTGGACGGGCGATGGTTATCAACACGTTCCTCCTCTCGTCTACCATCTATTTCCTTTCTTGCTGGAGACCGAATGAGCAAGGCCTGTCCAAACTGAATAGCATCTGCAGAAACTTTCTTTGGACGGGTGACCATAACAGAAGGGGGGTGCCTAAAATCAAATGGGCCATCTGCACCAGCCCTAGAGATAGCGGGGGGCTTGGCATCCTGGACATTGGGTGCATGGCTAACAAACTGGCAGCCAAATGGATGATTAAAGCTTGGTGCAATAGGGAGGCCTCGTGGGCCAAGCTGAACTTCAGAAACAAAAATGAGTTGGCCCTCACGGGATTCCCGAACTGGAAGAACCTTGACATCATGACCCTGCTATTCTCCCCGATACCTGTCTTCCCGAAAGGCTCCAATCTCGTATGCTCTCTCTGGAAGGGCTGGAATAAAGTCAAAAGCTCCACAAGAATTAGTGAGGACTGGAAGTGGGCGGCCGGTATCAGACAAAACGACTCTATCTGGTTTCCGATTCATGGCATCCGGAGTGTGGAGCCGTGGAACATTCAAAATGCCAAGAAGTTATGGAACAAAGGATTCAAAAAATGGAAACACCTCTGGAAACATGACACCAACAGTTGGATCAACTACGAGGATATCGACCCTCGCATAAACATCTCCTACGAAGAATGGAACATCTTGCAAAGCAGATGCCTCGCTTGGGATCGTCACAAAACTCGCCTACTCATGGGACATGATGCTCCGAACGCACGTGGTCTCAAATGGCACAATGGAAACTGCCTACTCAAAATCCCGAACATCAATGGCACGACTGACCTCCAGATCAGCCTCAACAAGAAGTGGTGCCTGTCTTGGACGCGGCTTCGGTGGGACATGAAATTCATGGGTATCTGGCACCCACTTATAGAGATTAAGAAGTCGGTCCTCTTATGGCAAATTCTTCATCGAGGAATTTGGACTAACCATAAGGCAAGCAAAATTTGTGGGACCCCTCCGTGGTCCAAACGTTGCCACCGCGCAATCGAAGATGTCCCACACATCTTCCTTACTTGCCCCAACTCCTACAGAATCTGGCGGATGGTAGGACTGAAAATCAGAGTTCAGAAACAGCTTAGTTGGAAACAAGTCCTTTTGGGTGAAGCGATTGGGTGCTCTGCGGCTCTCTGGAACGCAATCAGAGGGGAAGTCCTGTGGAAAATTTGGCGGGAGCGGTGTGCTCTCAACTTCGGCGACTCCCCCAGGGAGTGGTCGATTGAAAAATCTCTATTCCTACTTGGCAAAAGGATTGTCAACAGTAAGAAATCCCCCCCCTTCAGGCATCATCAAGTCCTCCTTTTGATCAACAACAAGCTCAAACCCAAGTGGGTCCCGCATGAGGGCGACGAGAGGGTGATCAACCTTCTTTGTAATGCAACCTAGGTATCAACCAAGCTTCCCCTGCTTTGTGGGATTTGGGGGGTCCCGTGGGCACTAGTCCCCTTCTATTGTACCTTTGTTTCTTAATTTAATTCAAGTCCGGGAGAGTAGGCTATTGCCGAACTTCCTTTATATTAAAAAAAAAACATCCAAATGACATGAAAATTTGTGAGCATATAGTAGACTTATAGAGCTAACTTTACCAAGTTAAATCACTGAAAATGATGAACCAAGTGTAGAGAAACAATCTCTGCAAGCTGACTGAGAAAAACTGAAGTAATGGCAGTGAGTAGTACACATCACAAGAACATGGAAAGATGAACTCAAATAATCATGAAAATGAAAGTATATTGCTTGTACAATACAATGACTTACTGATACATATGTGTGCCTTGTAATCACACCTTGATATGGCATAAAGCTCAGCTCTTGGAGGTCTTCACATAGGTCTCTCTAACCACGACTAAAACTGCCATCTATTTATAGTTGAGTTTGGGAGGCTAACTTCCCTCAATCACTCTCCAATCAATCAATGATTGATTTGATTCTCTACCTACCACAAATCACGAATTCATGGCTCCTCTTTCCATTCTTGATCATGTGGGCTCAACCACTTAAGATTCTCTTACTTTTACATTAAGTAAACTCTTCAAAAGTTACAAGAGGTAGTTCACAAGTGAACTTTACATAGTCTTCATTTTGAAGCTTCTTTAATGACTTTGTGAGACTCAAGCCAATACTTAGGCTTGTCATAGACTTGCTCCAACAGTTCCCCCTCAAGCCAAGTATGCTTGAGGTCTTCAATCTTCCAAGATTACCTGCAAACCAATCATAGCCTTGAATTTGCAAAGCTTTGTACCATCCAATGCTTTGGTTAGAATATCTGCACATTGTTGATGAGTGGACACATATGATATTTGAATCTCTTTGCTTAGAACCTTCTCTCGTACATAGTGATAATGAACTTCAATATGTTTAGTCCTTGCATGAAAAATAGGATTAGCAGCCAAATGAATAGAACTCATATTGTCACCAAAAATAGTTGGAGTTCCAAACTCCAATCCAAGATCTTTGAACAATGTCTTCATCCACATAGCTTCCTGTGTAGCTATGGCAAGACCTCTATATTCAGCTTCAGTAGAAGAGAGAGCAACTGTGGGTTGCTTCTTGGATGACCATGAAATAAGCTTTGAACCTGCAAAGGTAAGATAACCTGAAGTGCTCCTTCTATCTTCCTTGGAGCCAGCCCAATCTGCATCAGAAAATAGCTTCAAACCTAAATCAGATACATAAGGATAGTAAAGTCCTTCATTTATGGTTCCTTTGAGATATTTGAGTAATCTTTTGGCAGCATCCATATGTGGTTTCCTTGGTGTGTGCATAAATTGGCTTAGCACACTCACACTGTAACATATATCTACTCTTGTCAATGTGGCATAGTTGAGACTACCCACTAGACTTTGATATGATGTGATGTCCTCTATGAGTTCACCTTCCTGTGAGCTCAATTTGTGATTAACCTCCATTGGAGTACCTGCAATCTTACAATCTTGCATCTTGAATTTTGCCAACATGTCCTTAATGTACTTTCTTTGAGTGAGAAACAAACCATGATCTTTGTAGACAACTTCCAAACCTAGGAAGTAGGTAAGTGAACCCAAATCACTTATCTTGAACTCTTCTCTCATCTGATCTTTGATCTTCTTCATACCATCTGCATCATTTCCTGTCAATATAATATCATCTACATATACACATAGGTAGATGACCTCGGAATTACTCTTTTTAATAAAGAGTGAAGGATCTGCTTTGCTTGGTTGAAAGCCTTTGTCCTGCAAGAATGAAACAAGCCTGAAATTCCAAGCTCTTGGAGCTTGCTTGAGACCATACAATGCTTTGTTAAGTTTACACACATAATCAGGATAAACTTGACTCTCAAAACCAGGTGGTTGTGCCATATATACCTCTTCTGTTATCCAACCATTCAAGAATGCATTCTTCACATCTAGTTGAAGTATCTTCCAATTCTTGGAAGAGGCAATACTAAGCAAAACCCTAATAGTAGGCATCTTTGCCACAGGAGAGAATGTCTCCTCATAATCAATTCCCTGAGTTTGTGCAAAGCCTTTTGCTACAAGCCTTGCCTTATACCTGTTAATGGAACCATCAGAATTCTTCTTGAGTTTATAGACCCATCTTGAGCCTATTACCTTCATGGATGAAGTCTTGGGCACCAAATCCCAAGTGTTGTTTTCCTCGAGTGCTTCAATCTCTTCCTTCATTGCATGCTTCCATTCTGTTTTTGCTTTGGCCTCTTCAAATGATGATGGCTCCTCTTGGTTTATGTCCTGTGCTATGTAGATAGAATGTTTAGTTACTAATGAGGTGTCAAACCCATACCTTTCTGGTTTTTTCTTTTCCCTCATAGATCTTCTTAGGCCATGATGTGATGATTCTGCCTCATGTCCAAGTTCCTGCAATTTTGCTTTACCTTTAGACTTCCATGCTTTGATCTTTTCCATCTGACATTCTTCATCATCCTCTGAGGTGTCTTGTTCTTCAATCTTTGATTGTTCTTACCAAGCTTTGGAAAATCTTCTTCAAGATCATATGGTAAATTGACCTTCCTGCATGAATCTTCATACCATGAATTGTTCTCATCAAAAACTACATCTCTGCTTACCAAGAATCCTTTGTTGGTAGGGTTGTATAACCTGTAGCCCTTTTGATTGTTGTCATATCCAATAAATACACACCTTTCTGCTTTTGGATCCATCTTGCCTCTAACCTGTGAAGGAACATGAGCAAAAGCAATACATCCAAAAATTTTACAATGATCTAAGCTTGGTCTTCTTCCATTCCAAGCCTCATATGGAGTCATTCCATCAAGGGATTTTGAAGGCAACCTGTTAATCAAGTAAGTGGCTGTAGATACAGCCTCAGCCCATAAGTAATTAGGTAAATGCTTTTCATTTAACATAGACCTTGCAGCTTCAACAATTGTCCTATTCCTCCTTTCTGCCACTCCATTTTGCTCAGGAGTGTACCTTGTAGTTACCTCTCTTTTGATTCCTCTTTCTTGAAGAAAAGAATCAAAATCATGGGAGAAGTATTCTCCCCCTCCATCTGACCTTAGCCTTTTTAGTGATTTACCTGTTTGATTCTCCACAAGAGCCAAATATCTTTTGAAACATGAAAAAACTTCATCTTTGTGTTTCATAAAGAATAGGATAGTCCATCTGCTGCAATCATCAATAAAGGAAACATAATACCTTGATCCTGATATTGAAGCTTCCTTGCTTGGTCCCCATACATCTGTATGAACCAACTCCAAGAGATCTCCATGCATATAACCTTTCTTCATGAATGGTAACCTGTGAGACTTTCCAAACTGACATGCACTACACTTATAAATCATATGTTGTTTTGACAAATTAGGAAGTCCAAGTACACTTTGGTCCCTGCAAATTTGCTTTAATGACCTTTCACCAATATGTGCTAACCTTTTGTGCCATACTCCCAATTCTGTGAGTGTCTGACTACCATAATTAATGAGGGCAATCTACCTGTCTTACCTGTAATTCAAATGTGAACAATCTACCTGTCTTCTCACCTTTTGCAATTCTTCTGAATCCCTGACTTGGATCTTCAACAAATGCTCCTGCTTTTGTGAACCTGACTTGCAACCCTTTCTCTACTATCTGCCCAACACTTATCAAATTCTTTGTAATGGTAGGGACATAGAGTACCTTACTGAGTAGGTTGATGTTTCCATCAGGTGCTTTGACATTGCCTATTTTCTCCACAGGATGTTTTGTATCATCTCCTGTTTGTACCTCATGCTTATTCCTTGGATCTTCTAAATCTGATAGGAGTGCCACATTTCCTGCCACATGATTTGAACAACCTGAATCTATGTAGAAGACATGCTCATCAGATTTACCTTGTGGCATAGCCATGTTCATGATCAATAATGAATCCTCTTTGTTTGAGTCTTCTGTGTAGTTATTGTAGTCTCTCCTTCCTTTGTAGCCTCCTTGATAGTTTGAATGATTGTAGTTGTTGTAGTTGCCATGGTAGTTGTTGAACCTTCCTCTTGAGTAGCCATAACTTCCTCTATTGTATCCTCTGCCTCTTTGATTCCTGGAATTCCTAAAGCAATTTTCAGTTGTATGATTAGTTAATCCACAAATAGAACATGAGTTGGAGTCTTGGGATCTCCCCCTGCCTTGTCTACCTCCTCTTCCTCTACCTCTGCCATGTCTTCCTCTACCTGCATAGTTAGCTTGATATGTACCTGCTTCATCATCCACTTTCTTTGCCTTTCCTTTGTTATCTTTAGACTTGCTTTTATCCGTGTATAAAGCTGAAGATTGATTACCTTTAGAGCTTTCTCCATTTTTGATAAGCTTTGCCTCTTGAGTAAGTAATTGTCCAATGAGTGTGTTGAAATCAGGTACATGCATGTCCATGTACAAATCCATAGCTGTGGTGAATGCTTCCCACTTGTCATCTGCCTTCAAGCCATTGATGACCTGCCTTACAATTTGCTCTTCATCTATTACCTCTCCAATGCTTCCCAACTGATCTGCTATGTCCTTGAGCTTTGTGACAAAATCAGTCACATTTTGTTTGGGAGCCTTCTTGAGAGTTGTGAAATCCAGCCATAGTTGATGCTTCCTAGCTTTAGTACTTGAAGCAAAGAAAGCTTCAAGTGCATCCCACACTTCCTGAGATGTCTTACAACTTCTAATGTGAGGCAACAAAAAATCTGAGATAGAGTTGAGGAGATAAGACCTTGCAAGTGCATCCTTGGAGCACCATGTGCTCAATCTTTCTTGCTCTTCTTGTGTTGGTTGACTTTTGTTCCTGAAACTTGGCATAACTTCATCTCCAGCCACATAACCATATAAACTTCTACCTTGGAGATAAGCTTCCATTCTTAATGACCAAGCTGAGTAGTTACCTCTGTCCAATTTGTCAATTGATGAAGGAAATCCATCTGCCATGTTGTCCAACCTTGCTCTGATACCACTGTGAAGAGATGGATAGGTATGTGTTGAAGATGAAGAGGTGTTGCAAAATCTTTGCTCTACACCAGCCAAATGAACTCCAGGAGTAGATAGTGGGCCCTTTTAGCTTGCCAATGGATGTATTAGACACGTACCTTGGAAGATCACTCTCAAAAAGATAGATCAAAACAGATAAGTTGGAGTTAGCTCAGAGGTGAAAACTTGCTATTCTTGGTTGATACACCTGTCCAGTGTTTTACATAATTCTCTGAGCACAGCAGCAATTAGATTAATTCCTCTTGGGGAAGGCTAGGTAGCTTAAAGAGCTAACTTTAGAGAGTAATCTCATCAAAAATAACAAACCACACACTGAGAATGACTTTTAACAAGTGATGACATCATCCCGATTTTCACGGGCTGCTACAGAAATAGACCAGTGAGTAGAAAAATTAACATAACTCAAGATGTAAGAATTCAATGATCATGAAAATTTGTATGCTTATACTAGACAGTAAGCTGAATCCAACAAGCTTAAAATCACTGAATTTGGATGAGTAAACACTGAGAAATGACTCTGACAAGATGACTGAAAAAGTCGGGTACCTGACAGAGAAGTGAAGATGAACATACCCTGTTGACTTCAAATGAACATAACTGAAGATTCCAACATCCAAATGACATGAAAATTTGTGAGCATATAGTAGACTTATAGAGCTAACTTTACCAAGTTAAATCACTGAAAATGATGAACCAAGTGCAGAGAAACAATCTCTGCAAGCTGACTGAGAAAAACTGAAGTAATGGCAGTGAGTAGTACACATCACAAGAACATGGAAAGATGAACTCAAATAATCATGAAAATGAAAGTATATTGCTTGTACAATACAATGACTTACTGATACATATGTGTGCCTTGTAATCACACCTTGATATGGCATAAAGCTCAGCTCTTGGAGGTCTTCACATAGGTCTCTCTAACCACGACTAAAACTGCCATCTATTTATAGTTGAGTTTGGGAGGCTAACTTCCCTCAATCACTCTCCAATCAATCAATGATTGATTTGATTCTCTACCTACCACAAATCACGAATTCGTGGCTCCTCTTTCCATTCTTGATCATGTGGGCTCAACCACTTAAGATTCTCTTACTTTTACATTAAGTAAACTCTTCAAAAGTTACAAGAGGTAGTTCACAAGTGAACTTTACATAGTCTTCATTTTGAAGCTTCTTCAATGACTTTGTGAGACTCAAGCCAATACTTAGGCTTGTCATAGACTTGCTCCAACAGAATCACAAGATTTTGACTTGCACCAATTATGCTACATGATGGGCCAATGCCTAGGGAGTAAAGAAAGATATAGCTATGGTGATTGCACTGATCCAAGATGACACATATCACTTTTTCATTTCTCTGACATGTATAGTGGTCATGCTAGTATATGCCAAGGATACTTCAATGAGCTTTAATAGATTTATCTACCAAGAGTAATGGCATATTTTTTTTCTTGCCATCTCACTCATTCACAAATATTAGGATTTTCCTTATGTATTGTTTTTACATATCACACTAGTTGTATTGTTGTATTAGGTCATTATTATATATTATTTTCTTGAATCTATGTGTGCTCCTCAATTTGTGTGTGCTCCTCTTTGAGTGTAAGAGTGTGTGAGTGAGCTCTATTCCTTATCTCCTTTCTCATGACATGAGATTAGAGCCAGTATGGTTGTAGAGAGCTCATGGAAAAGGCTGACAGTGAAGAGTATGTGAGAAGGCATGGAGAAATCGCGATTCACAAATGATCTCAAATTGCTATGGAATTTTGTGTGAAGGTAGAAGCTTCCATCACGACCTTCATTTCAAGCTTGCAAGGTGGGGCCCATGGAAAAACTAGGTAAGTTTGCAAAAATGTAACTTGCATTTTGTTCAACAACACTCAAATACTCTAGATCTAGAGTTTCAAGCCATTTCATGTACTACTGATACATTAAAATCATATTTTTCTAAGATCAAATTTTCATGTCATAGTGTGATAGTATTCAAGTAGAGATACTACATCTAGTGTTTTTTTAGTGTTGCAAATTGCAACAGAAATGGCAAGTGCTGATGAAATGAGTAAGCTTATGAGTGATAAGCTCTACAAGAACAACTTCCATGCTTGGAGATTCAGAATGATGAATTTCTTGATGGGAAAAGGCTACTAGAAGTACATCAGAGGAGAGAATGAAAATGCTTCGTAGTTACCAAAGAAGAATTGGAATGTGCACCAATTAAGAGCATATGAAGAATGGAATGAAGGAGCATGAAAGATATCTATTGGACATACAAGATGCCAAGACTCCCAAAGAGGGTTGGAACAATTTGTTCACATTGTATGAGACCAATACAAAGGCACAAAAATGGAACTCAAGAACGAGCGGCATACACTGGAGAAAAAGGGTATGTCAATAAGTGACTACACCCTAAAAATCAAAATCATACGCGAGTCACTTGCATCTATTGTCATGAATGTAGATGATGATCATAAGGTGGAAGTGTGCCTTGATGGTTTAGGAGATACATATAAGGAGTTCATAACTTCTATTCTGACCAGGGAAAATATTCTAAATTTTGTTGATCTGGTGTCCATGTTGATTATTGAAGAAAAGAATCTTGATGAGGACTCAAATCCCAAGGACAACCTAGTTTTGAGCAGGTATTCTAGTTTGGAAGAGGAAAAGAGAGAGATAGAGGATTTGGAAGTGGAAGAGGAAATGGTTACCAAGACCAAGGTCAACAACAAAATCATACAGGAGAATGAGGACACTTTCGAGGCAAGGGGAGCCAAAGAGGCCACATAATTCTCCAAAGAAATGATTCAGGTGATGATAGTAAAGGATGTTGGAATTGTGGTAAACTTGGACACTTTGAATCTAATTATAGGTTGAAGAATCAAAATAATAGAAGGTAACAAAACAACTACACATCCAGAGTGTAAATGGTTCTGAGAAGTTCATGGTCCAATATCATATGATGAATACGATGTCTGATGATGTTTCAAAATCAAATGGTAATGTCTACTATGTTGATTCATGTGCTTCAATTCACATGAATGGTCATGGAGAATGGTTTAGTAGTTTGCAAAAATTGCCAATTCATGGATATGTTGAAATAGGTGATGACACATCACATCCTATCGAGCATACAAAAACATAGCACTATCTATGGAGGAAAAGAGGGTTAATGCTGATGGATTATATGTAGAAGAGTACAATTGTTTGGACTTGGTAAGTTTCCCCGTGTTGAGTCAAATTAAGCCACAGGCTCCACTCCTGGTGGTGCAAACCAATCAGATATGGGTATGACACCTCTCTTGTTACTAAGAATTTTGTTTATATTGAAAAAGATTTATCAATTGAAGAACCAACATCATATGAAGAAGCTAAGACCAAGGCATAATGGAAGGAAGCTATGGATGAGGAGATTGAAGCACTCAAGGAGAGTGATACTTGGGAACTAGTACCAAAGAAGGACTCTATGAAGGTAATTGGTTCTAGATGGATATATAAGATAAAAAGAAATTCTGATGGGTCAATAAGTAGGTACAAAGCTAGACTTGTGGCTAAGGTTTTTGCACAAACTCAAGGCATAGACTATGAGGAAACCTTCTCACATGTGGCCAAAATGCCAACCATCAAGGTATTGGTAAGTGTGGCTGCATCAAAGAATCGTAACATGTCAATTCGCAAAAGGAAGTTGATTCAGACATTTGATATGAAGGATTTGGGGGATGCCAAACATATTCTTCACATGCGCATTACTCGTGATAGGAGTAAAAGATGCATATACTTGTCTCAAAGTGAGTACATATCCAAAGTACTTCACAATTCCAATATGCAGGGTGGAAAAGCATTGAGTACACCTTTACCCACATATGTGAAATTGAGCAAGGATGATTGCCCCAAAGTACATGAGGAAAAGGAATTCATGACCAAAATTCCCTATCAGTCTGTCGTTGGTAGTCTCATGTATGCTATGGTAACTTCGAGACCAGACATTGCATTTGCAGTGGGAGTTGTGAGCAAATATATGTCTAATCCTGGCAATAAACATTGGGAAGCGGTCAAGATGATTTTGAGATATCTAAGTGGCACTAAGAACAAGTGTCTATGCTTAGGTAGAGGGAAAGCATCCATTATTGGTTACACAGATTTTGACTATGCAGGTTGTCTAGACAATAATAAGTCTACATCAGGGTACATTTTTCATTTTGTTGGAGATGCTATCTCTTGGAGATCTCATCTTCAAGAATGTACAGCTATTTCCACTACAGAACCAGAGTATGTTGCAACAAGTGAGGCATGTAAGGAAGCAGTGTGGCTTTCTCATCTTGCTTGTGATATGGGTTTATGTAGCTCAGTGATGAGTAGCACCTCCTTTAATGTCAATCCGGGAAGACGTGAGGATGATATGATGACCTCGGGCAAGTGAAGGCACAAGTGCGTGAGTGAGAAGCACACAAACATGCACACACATACACACACACACGCACACACAGCAAGAACAAAGAGGAGGACAATGGAGTTCTTTTAGATTACTTTCAAAATGCTCATACGTTCAACTCTATTACAAGCTAACCTCAAAAATGAGCTCTCTAACCCTATTTATAGTTTTTGACTAGTTTCTGGCCTTGTCCAGACCTAGTGTCTGGCCTAGTTAAAAATTAGGTTCTCTAGCCTATTTGGAGGTTCAAATGGAGTTTAAAAAATGTGAAAACTGATAGGTAGGTACTTCTAAAGCTCCTCAAGCTCAAGGACTCCTTGGCTTGCATAAAATGGAGCTACAAAGATATGAAATGATATTTACAATGGTTTTTAGTGATGAGAATCACTATTTTTTTGTAGGGATTTCTTCTAACAGTGTGACATACATTTCCTGGAGCTCCCTACTTGCTCCTCCTTCTTGTGTGCCCACCTCTTTGATGCATGAAAAATTTAGATGGCCTACTTGCCAGATCTTCTTTGACTACTCTGTCTGCTTCTCTTCGCTCCGACTCCCTTCGTAGGCTTCCTTGTCTTGTGAGTCCTTCAGTTCCTTGACTACTGCCAACACCCCCCCTCTCTCGCGTCTGTCGTCTCTGACATACCCTTGTCTAGCTGTGCGTTGGACATAATATTGAACTACATCGGAAGCAAGGTGGTGTTCTTCTAATCGTAGCCCCCGTGCTAGGTCTGTTAACAATGCATCCCAATCTACTGGACCTGGGACGTCTGGATGGGGCACCCGCAATTGATCTGAGTGGATGGTCCTCTCCACAGCGAATAGTTGGAGGAGATATGAGGGCTTGGGTACAAATATTTCTGAGTGATATTCCCAGAACCCTGTGATGAACATCTCCTCGAAGGTCTGCTTGAAGCATGTTGGGAGGTATTTTATTCTTGCGTGCCAGGCATATACTACCTTTATTGAGGGGGTAGTGCTCATGTCATATACCAGATCTTGGTTGCCTGCAGTGAAGCCAACTCTTGAAAAGTGGGGGTCCTTGATGTTCTTGAATGTCGTGAATGTGATGAGCATTACTTCAAAGATTTTCATGCACATTTGTGCCATCACATCAAGTGTGTTCCGTAGTCGAATGCTCTAGTGACGGATTGTAGAAATCATGTAAGCAACAGTGGGAGGTCCTTGTGGAGGTGCTAGATAGACATAATTTAACCACTTTGCACAACCTTTGACGTTCTTTACAGCAATGGTAAATTTGGGCCAGGTGCGTCTGTGGAAGACTGGAACATAACAGGGGTTGTATTTGATAAATAGTGGCATGTTAGTCCAAGTACGAACCATCTCGGGATAGGTCTCAAGAAGACGGATCCTCCAAGTGGGTTGATGAATGGATCCTTTTTTAGCACTCTCAGGGATATCATCGGGCCCAAATTGTGTGGCAAAGTTTGGAGCCTTGCCACATCGTCGTTGAATCTCTACATTGTAATCTGCCAGGAGTACACAATATGGCACATACTGATCGTCGTTGGTGCCTATCCATCTATGATGAGACATACTGCGAAAATACTCTGACTTTATGATAGTGTCTTCTAATTTGGCCATTGATTGGATTTGGATTGACACTCGATCTTCATGGGTTTTCGCTGTCTTTTCGAGTGTCTGAAGCCATTAGAGTACTTCGACTTCCAAGGTGTCCATTCCTTCTGAGATTTGCTGACCTCCTGGCATCGGCATAGGAACATATGGTTCCTCATACGATTCATCCACCTCAATGGGTACCAATTCATCTGGCTCTGGTTCCACAACTGGAGAGGGTTGTCTTTCATATTCTAGTAACTTCTTCTGCAATTCCACCACCTGCTCTGTTAATGTCTTTACTTCCTCTGAAGTCGTGGTTGTCTCTATGATCTTGGGTTGTGCCTCTTGTTCCTTGAGCTGGTGACGTAGCGCATCCCGTTCCTTTTCCAAATCATCATGTGCTTCTAATAGATCGGCATAGCTTTCCAAGATTGTCTTCATTGTTTCTGAGGGGACTGCTTTGAATTGTTCTGGGTCGATCTCATGGGGAGAGCCTTCCATGGCAGCTTCCAGGTTTTCTTCGTTTTGCTTCTGCAGACGCTTGTTTTCTTCAAGGGCGGTAGCCATGTGTTTTCTGAGTAGAGTCAAATTACGCCGGACTCTTAGATTATCTGTTTGGTAGACTTCTAGTAAAGCTTCGAGTTGTTTGACACCTGGCACTTGTGATGGTTGGGGTGCCTCCAGGAGGGTTTGATGGGCCTGCTCGAGTGTGGTATAGCGTTGATTCAGGTCAGCCTTTTCATCTTCTATGGTTATAAGTCGTCTCTGTAGTTGTTGGTGATTCGTAGTCAGTTGACGATGACGGTCTTCGAGATCCTGATACTCACTTTGAAGTTGATACACACACTGATGTAACGTTGAAAACATATTATTTACATTAAAGAATGCAGGGAAAGGGGAGGATGCAGGGGGAATGGGGAGGGGAAAGGGAGTCGTGAATGTTGTGGAGTCAAGTGGTGAGGTGGGTGGAGGGGGTATGGGAGATTGAGGCTGCGTGGGGGGAGGGAGCAGTGCTGTGGCTGGTGATGTTTCCATGGTGTCAAAGTGTGTGTGTGACCGTGTAGATGGGGACAGTGGGTGGGGTGGATGTGATGTTTGTGAAGAGTGTTGTGAAAGTGGGCATGGTAACTCCTCCGAATTGGATGCCGGGAGAGAGAGGAATTCCCATGACATATGTGGTGATGGCAGAAATAGGGGTGGTAGTGCCAGGTGGTGAGGTGAGTTGTGTAGTGAGAGGTGAGGTGGGTGGTGAGAGTGGTTCCGCCTGATGTTCTTCTGTTTGTGTGTTACCTCCTGGTTCTGATACATTGATGTGGATTTGCTTGTCGGATCGCATGGGGCGAGTAGGCACTCGTTTCTCAAATCGGTGAATATAAGCCATGGCTGCATGAACGGCTTCATCTAAGCCTACCGCGTCTGCGTGCAGGTTCATTGATTCAATAAACATGTCATCCACACCTTCCTCGACTAACATTTGGCTCATGAGCACCTTTCCTGTTTCGAGCGATAGTTTGTGTTGTTCTTGGACTCGCTTCATGGTTTCATACAATCTTTTTATTTGGGTAGAGTTAGGCTGGGGCACTTGCTAGTTCTGAAAGTTCTTCATATTCTTGATCATACTCCTCGTTTGTTTCTTCTTCTTCTGTCTCTTCTTCATCCTCTTCTACTTCTACTACTTCCGGTTGGGTCGGGGCTGAAGTTGTAGTAGTGGGTTGTGGTCCTTGGGTCTGCTCTACGTCTGTCTCCAGGTTAGACTCATTGATCATGTGAGCAATTTCTTCATCTATCAAATCGGCTAGGGTGTATCCTTGTGGGAACTCCAAGTCTGATGGAATCGGAGGGAACACCAGATTGGGTCCTTCTGCACTTGGTCTGGGTAGGCGAATGGTAAATGGTCGGACACGTCGCGTTTGTGGAGGGGTCACCTCTGGTGTGGTGGTGGCTCCCCTTACTTGGGCACATGGTAATTGAACTCCCCCTCTCATCTTCTTTGATGGAGGACCCACCGCTGATAGCCGTCTTTGGAATTCTTGGGCCCTAGACCATACTAGTGCTCTTTGAATGGGCACGTCGTAAGCTAAGCACCTATAAATTATTTTTGTCAGAGCACAGCATCCATGAAGCACATTCTTCTATTTCTTATTCCATCGTTGATGGGCTAGGTGGATTTGATCGATGATCGAGTGTGGCAGATTGATGGTGAGATTCTCTGTCTCTGCCAAGTACAAGCTGAACCAGATCTTTTTTGGTGGCATTGTGAAGCGTTCTTGGGCGGGGAAAGCGAAGTGCTGCATTATCGTTCGTAGGTGGAGAGTGATGGTTGGTGTCATTGCTACCATGTCCTTCAATTTGTTGAGATCCTTGTGCTTCATCCTACCTGGAACCATTGTTTCTTTCTCCGTGGGAATATGCATACCTTGCATGTTCAATGCTTCTTGTACTAGGTTGAGGGTTAGTTTGAATCTTTTGAGCTCGTGGCCTGGTGTCAATGAGGGTAGCACGAAGGTACTATCGCCTCCTTTAGCCCTGCTAGGGGTGATGGTACTGATAAAGTAGGAACAGTGCAGGAAATCCGGCTTGGGTAAATGTCCCCAAAAATAGCCATCCAAGCCCGCTTTGGTCCATACTGATCGCATCACTTCTGCATTCTGATACTGCTCAAATTCACGGGTAAAGAAATGATATCATCCCCATTTGCCATTAAACTCAAGTTCTGCCTCCCAAAAGTAGGTGCCGTCTCCCAATGGCCCTGCGACATCACTGAACCAATGTGCATGTTTCCCCACTTGAGAAGTGTGCCCCTGAGGTGGGTCCTGAATAGGAAGCACATGCACAGCTCTAAGTTCTTGAGGTCTCTCGGTGAGTTGTGGTTCCAAAAGGAGGGTTTCAATGTCCACTATCTGGATGCTAGAACCTGCCTGGGAGCTGGTGCCTCCGGTTTCCGCCATGTTACCGCTTGCTTGCTAGTTCTGTGAGAATATAGAAGCATGCGTTAACATTGTAAAGGACAAGGTAGAACAATTTTTGTCCCCATTACAACATTAACATGAGGTGAATGATGAGTTAGTCGATCAGTGAGTGCTCGATGAGTGTGTGTGTGTGTTGTTAGTCCTATGAGCTAAGTGAAAAGATGCAGTGTGAGAATGATGCAGTTAGTAGGTGGAGATGAATGTACAAATGGGATTGGGGGGTTTATTACAAGCTTTGGGTTGCAAAACACACTGAATGGGTTTTGGTTTTGATTTTGTGGAAACTCTGGAGGGCTGTATAAGAGTGTCTATTTGGGAATGAGGTTTTTTAGGAACCCATTTACAAGAGATTTTGCTCGTGTTCATGTGTAAATGTGTGTTTGTGTGTATTGAATGAGAGTGGGCATCGGCTCTTCGAGTGAGTGAATCTTGTTGTACATGGTGCAATTTGTGTGTGACTTGTTGAGCCCGCAAGCAAGCCTTAGGCACCAGAATTTGTCTTGATTGTGGGCCAGCCTTCATCGACTTCTTGGGTACCCAGATAGATTTCACTTTCACAGAAGAATTTTTGGAAGTCTTCTTATTAGTATCATGTCGTTGATCACTAATAGGAAATTGAGCTAGTTGTTGTGGCTTGACCGCAATGGGACGCTCGCCTTTCCGCACCCACACTTGGTTTGATGGTTGAGACACCGTGCTTCGTATTTTCTTTTGGATTCGAGCATAAGTTGTCTGCGTCTTCTGCCTTTTATCTGTCTTTGGTTGCTACATCCTGATGGCCTTTGGAAAAGAAGGGAGTTCCATTGCATCCTTGACTTCTGTGTTGCGATAATCATCCCTCTGCATCACATAGTTTTGGACAAGAATAGCATGGTCATCTTCATGTGTAATCCTGGAAGGACCAGGAGCTTGTGCCTTTCCTAGTTCCTTGAGTGCGCCATTGTCTAATTCAATTGTAATTCGACTCTGATTTACCCATACTTGAAGAAGTCAACTTCTTAGGTTTAGGTTGACTCCATGATCATAGATCCAATCTTGACCCAAGACAAGAGGTTCAGTGAGATCCTCATCTTGACACACTAGTACGTTAACTGTCAGTAAAATGTCTTGAATGTAGAGGGGAAGTTCCACCTCGCCCATGCAAGGGGTTTCCACGCCTCCCAACCCTATCAGGTATGCTTCCACAGGATTGACATTTAAGTTCAGTTCTCGAAAGTTTAACAGCACTAGTGGCTGCACCTGAGTCAATCAAGGCTCTTACAGTCCTTGCACTCGTTCCTTGTCCTAAACCTAAGGTCACAAAAGGACGTCGGTCAATTATTCTATGAGAGCTACTACCTGAAACTTCACACATAGCCATATGATATTGTGGGTGCGCATAGTCATCTGTCCTAGGCTGATCTCTACCCTGTCTTCTCAACTTCATTCTTCGGATGCGTTCCAAGGCTTCTGCCTGTGCTTCTTCTCGAACTCGTTTTTCCTCTTCTTTACGTTTCTTGGCAGTGTTGAGTTGATTGAGCATTTCCTCAGTGAGAGGTTCCTGATATAACTTGACTCTGCATCCGCTTATGTAACTAGGGAGAATATCGCCTTCGAGTGTGGCTAATTGGACTGCTCCACTAGTCGAGATCCTATTTATGATCATAGGTCCATAGCCTCTCTTCTCTAATTTTCTCGCATGTTGCTTCAAAGTGTAGACTAACACTAGGTCCCCTACTTTCAATACTTTATCCTTCACATGGGCATCAAAGTACGCCTTCTGCCTTTTCTTAGCTGCATATATTCCTGCTGCAGCTCTTAGTCTTGTTTCACCTAATCGTTCGAGGTCAAAAATTCTCCAAGAGAGTTCATGACCCGTCCACTCATGCTCCTGTGCTACTCTCAATGTGGGAATCAAGAAGTCCAAAGGTAGCACCGCATTTTGGCCAAATAGCATCTGAAAGGGTGTGGCTTGGAGTACCGTTTTATAGGCAACTCTATATGCCCAAACAGCATGGTGTAGCTGTTTGTCCCAATCAGAGCGTTTATTATTTACCAATTTAGTCAACACATTGCATAGGATCTTATTTGTGCTCTCAGCCTGGCCATTAGCTTGTGGGTGATAGGGGGCAGACTTCTTATGTACTACCAAGAATTCTTGGAGAAGATTTTCAGTAACTTCATTCAAGAAGTGAGTCCCTCTATCACTGATTAGCTCTATAGGTAGCCCGTATCTCGTGAATACATTCTCAAGTAAGAACTTAGCTGTTGTTTGAGCATCGTTCTTTGTGGTAGCTTTCACTTCTACCCACTTGGTTAAATAGTCTGTGGCCACAATGATATATTCAGCATGTGAACCCTTGGCTGGGGGATTAATAGGACCTAGAAGTCTATTCCCGACTTAGAGAATGCACGTCCACCCATCATAGGTTTTAAAGGCATCTCATCTTTGCGTATAGGATACTGAGTTCGCTGACAGACATCACACCTCTTCACATAGGTATGTGCATCCATGTGAAGGGTCGGCCACCAAAAGCCCGCAAATAGTATTGCCTTGATCACTCGGTCTGGTCCAAAATGTCCTCCTGCTACACCTTGGTGAGCAGTTTCCAAGATCTTGAGATATTCACTCTCATGGACGCATAGTCTCAGGTAACTATCTTTACCACGCTTGTATAGATTATCACCAATGAGTGAGTAATCTAGGGCTTCTTGTTCTAGACTTCTTTGTCTGGCCAATGTCATATCTTGAGGGAATGTTTTCGTCCTCAGAAAGGCTACTAGTGGTTCACTCCAATTCGACACTATGGACACTTGATAGAGAGTGGCATGTTCCACGGGTGGTTTAGTGCAGCAGGTCTAGCATTCCTTGCACAGCTTATGGACATCAGCTTCCATAGTAGGCCAATGCACTCCGAATCTCCTAAGTGTCTGTAAAGTTCTTTGCTTTGAGTAGTGTTGCTCTAATGCACCTACATGTGCTAATTGCAACCATTTTGCGTACTCGTCCTCTTCCACATAACAAGCCAATATCCCTTGATCTGTTTGTTGTACATACTTCCTGCCATGATATGGTACTTCTAGGCTCTTACTAGCTCCCTATCTTGAGTGTTTATGACTGGGTGGTTAGGCCCGTATGTCAAGACTGGCACTAATGGCTTAGCCCACTGAGGTACCACTTCCAAATTAAACAAGTAAGCATCAAGAAGGTCATCTGACACTCCTTGTGGGGCTTCTCCAGATGTGAGCCTAGAGAGGTGGTCTGCTCTCAAGTGAGTCTTCCCTTTCCTCACCACAACTTCAAAGTCGTATTCCATTAGTAAGAGAAACCATCTTACTAATCTACCTGTATTGCATGGCTTGTTTACCAAGTACAATAGTGCTTGATGATCAATAAAAAATTTAAACTTATTTGCAAGCAAATAGTGTCTAAACTTTTTAACTGCATATACCATGCCTAATCCCTCTCTCTCAGTAGTGGCATAATTCCATTCAGCTGCATTTAATTGTCTACTAGCATAGGCAATCGGAAGATCCATATTACCTTCACCTGTAGGTTGTGCAAGCACACATCCAATAGCATAATTGGATGCATCCACATGAACATGGAAGGGCTTATTCCAATCTGGAGTGGTCAAGATTGGTGCTGAACATAATCGTCATTTGAGCTCATTGAAGGAGTTTTCACATTCATCAGTCCACTCAAAGTTAGTCAAAATTCCGTACAGAGGCTTGGCAATGATGGCGTACATGTGTATAAAGTGTCGATAATAGCCACAATGCCCCATGAAAGCTTGTGCTTCCTTAACATTCTTTGGCCTAGGCAACTCTGCTATGGCTCTTACTTTCCCTTCATCAGTGGATATGCCATTCTTTGACACTATGTTTCCTAGAATCTTGCCCTGCCTGACCATGAAAACGCACTTTTCTGGGTTCAGGCAGACTTGATATTCTCTACATTTGTCAAAGATTTGCCTGAGTTTTGGTATATGTGTCTGTCTAATGCTGGAATGAGCACAGATATCATCAACATAGACCTCTAAATTCTTCCTCAAGAATTCTTTAAACACGTGACACATCAATCTTTGGAAAGTTGCAGGAGCATTGGTAAGCCCAAATGGCATTACTCTAAAGGCAAATATGCCCCATTCTGTGGCAAAAGCTGTCTTATGCTGATCTTCTCGAGCTATGGCTACTTGATTGTAGCCCGAAATCCATTAAGGAAGTTGTATACTTCCTTGCCTGCTACCCTTTCTAATAGATGCTCGGTAATTGGAAGTGGATAGTTATCTCGAATTGTGGCTGCATTAACCTTCTTCAAGTTAATGCATACACGTAGCTTTCCATTCTTCTTGGGTACCACTACAATGGGGGATACCCACTCAATGTGCTCAATTTCATAGATAAATCCAGCTTCCACCAGTCTATCTATCTCCTCCTTGATTTTAGCAGCACAGTTATCGTTATAGGTGTATGGCTTTTGCTTAGAGGGTTTAGCGTCTGAGGTCATGGGGATAGTGTGTGAGCATATGTCGGGGTCGACACCTTTCAAATCCTTGTAACTCCAAGCAAATACTATCTCTGTATTCTCTTAGCAAGGCTATCAATTCGTGCTCTTCTTCTTCCGTCAGGTCATGTCCTATGTAAGTGCATCTCTCCTCTCCTTCTTCTAGGGCTACCACTATTTTCTTGGTGGTTTCTTTGTTATCATAGGCCTCTCCTGATTGTGCCTCTTGTTTAGGCATTCTTATCATGACTCTCCTGTCGTCTATCTCATACTTTTTAAAATTTTCCGGGACCTCAAACAAGGATTCTTCCTCTTCTCGTGTGACTTCTCTCTTCTTTCTTTTCTTTCCTTCATCCTTAGGGGTCACTTGTGTGGTTAACCTTACATCATTGGTGAGCTCTCCATGTCTCTGGGGTTGAAATTCGACTTCATAGAAGTATTCTTCATCTGATGCAAAAGGTGGGTCCATAATGATTGACTCTATATCGGAGTCACTTGCATCCTCAAATGCATCAGGGCTAGGTTCGCACTCTTCTAAAATTGCATCTCCCATGATTGGCTCTATGGAGAAGACTGAAATGTCATAGCCATCCTCATCACAGTGAGGTGTCCATTGTTCTTCATTGATGGCTACATCCATTGTTGCTAAAATTTTTGCCCAACCATGAGGTTCAAACTCTTCGTCAGGAAATACTACAGGTGCATAGGCTGGGTCTTGAACGGATCTATGGGTTTCTTTTGCACCTACCTCTCTGGCTTTTTCTCTCTTCTCCATAAATGGGTGTCTTCATGCATCCATGAGGATCCTGATCCATAAATGGGTGTCTCTGCTACTTACACATCCATAAATGGGTGTCTTCATGCATCCATGAGGATCCTGATCCTATGGAATGCACTGACTCCGTGTCATCCTTGGCTTTATGGATGGGATTCCATTGAATAGGCAGTACATCTCTATGAGAGTAATCCTTGAGATTGACTTTGGTTGTCACACCTAAGTGTTGCAAATACAAGGAATTGGTTCCCCAATCTTGTACCACCTACAACTGTCGCATAAATGGTCTTCCCAAAATCATTTCATAGGCATGGTTTTTGCTGAAATCACATATGGCGAAAGTATGCTCAAACTCAACACCGCATGTAGTGAGAGTTATTCCTTCCAGCAAGCCTAAGGGTCTTTCTATGTGACCATCGGCCATCTGCAATTTCATCCTCGTGGGGCTGAGTGCTGGCTTGCCCCAACGCTTCCATAGAGAAGTGGTAGCAATAGCAACTCCTGCACCTGAGTTTAGAATTGCTTTGGTTGTGTACCCCTGATGGGTAATGGGAAGATAGGTGTTTGCTTCTTCACCTTCACTCATATCTCCTATCTTTTCTAGGGGAATTTCTGGCACTGTTCTATGAGAACCTACCTAGGAACGCGGTGTAGCTATCTCTGCACTTGTTTGGCTACATGTTTCCATAACTCTAGCCTAACTTTGAGTAGCTCTTCTAAAGTGATTGCACTGCACTTTAGTGTTTTTCACTACCTCCGTATTCCTAGATGTGACTGAGTCTTCGTTTCTTACCATGACCGTGGGTGCTCTCATACAAGTCGACTTGGTTTCCCATGGGCCTGTGAAGTGGGGTAATTCCTGTAAAGAATTAGACTCAAAGTCTAATCTCTCTTGACTTTGTGCACTCTCCTGCTCCTCATAAATAGAGGGAATATCTTGTGGGAATTGATCATGTGCGTCATCCACAAGTTCAATGGGAGGAGGGACTTCACTTTCTTTAGCCCATTTTTCTTCTTGAATCTCTCGTAGGAATTCTGGTGTGAACCTATTCATAGAAGAAGAGGTGTCTGGTTCAGTGGAATTGGGCACATAAGCTTCCTGTGGGGGGATGCTTCTTCTTTTACTTGTCTCATTTCTTCCTTGGTTTTTTTCTTCCTTGGCAGATCTTGCAATTATGCTCTCTAACTTCTCTAATAGTCCATCCAAGTGCAATTGTGTCTTAGCTGAGCCAGAGTAGTTGAAGAGGCGACTGGCTTCAAACATGGTCTGAGCCAATGCGACCATTTTTGTGAAAAGCTTGGTCCTTTCTATCTCTAGGTCAGCTCTAGGGTAGCACTTGTCATGATTCGTCACATTTGGCCCTTCTTGGATTCTGGCCTGATATGCCTTAAGCATCATGTCTATGTCTTCAGGAGTGGGGTCAACTAGCACTGATCCTACTCTAGGGGGTGGGTGGATGGTCTGATGTGGGTTGAAAGATGGTGGACTAGATGGTGATGGAGGTGAAGGTGGGGGTGGTATGTGAGAGTTTGTTTGAGAGGTGAGTTCAACAATTTTGGCTTTTGTTTCTCTTATGCTTTCTTCTAAGTCGCTCATCTTTTTGGACCATTGTCTTTTCATTCTCTCTCGGTATCCCTCCAGGCTCTCGACCGTTTCTTGGCTATGCTCTCAGTTTCACTAACCTCTGCACTCTTCTCTTGACCTACTCCTGGGTTCTACTGCAAAGCCTAGGCTCTAGTGACCACTTGCACTGGTGCAGTGGAAGTGACACTTCCTGTTGAGTCTACAACTAACCCAATAACATTAATTGGAGTGATTTTTGGCATATTATTGGGATTCTTTGAGCAATCTCGTAAGAGATGCTCCTTCCCGCAATCTTGACAAAAGCCCTGAATTGTTACTGATTGGGGTTGTGTAGGTGCAGACATCGGGCAATCACGGATGAGGTGATCTCCTTGACATCTATAGCATGGTCCTCTAGGGAATGGGGGTCTTACCTACCTAGGTTGAGGTATAGTGTTGGGATTTGTGTACATGATGTTTGCATACTCTGGATCCCAACTTGGTTCAATCGGTTCTTCACTATAGTAGGACTCACCATGTTCAGGAGACTGCATATAGTAAGCTTGGGGGCTATCAATGTGAGTAGAATGAAAACTATGATCACTCGGGTCGCTTTATGAAAGCAATGGTGTCACAGGCACTATGGCTCTATTCAGGTTCTCTTCTGCAGTTGCATATTTTACGGAAATCACATTAGCTGGAGCAGGGGGTTGTTGTGCTAGCACTGGTTGAGGTCTCTGCTGGGCCTGATATTGTGGTGGGTAGGCTTGTTGAGGCCTAGCATACTGTTGTGGTGGATACTGGTTCTGGTATCTGCCCTGTTGTGGATATGGTTGAGGGTAGGTTTGTTTGACCGCTTGTTTGTTATATGGGCACTCCTCTGCAGTGTGGTTTGTGTATCTTCACTCTATCATGCAGTACTGGCTACTAGGATTCACTTGGGGTTGAGCCATGATGGGACATACGTTCGCCATATGGTCACCGCCGCAAGTGTAGCACCTCTTTACTGGGGCAAACCTTGGGATTTGTTTGCTAGTGACACCTAGTTTTTGAGCTACTTTCTCCACGAGTTCTTCAATAGAGGTGGATTGCGTGGAACTAAGGCTGGAAGAACTATCTGAATCCTTGTAAATTTTTGATAGTTCCTCCCCTAGATTATCTTCAATGTCTATGCATATGCGTACACACTCTTCTATAGTTCTAGGGTCCTTCAAGTACACATATGATCGTAGTTTGGTACTGAGCAATCCATCCAGGAATAAAGCCACTTGTTTGGCTGGTGTGGATAACTCAGAAATAGGGCATCTCTCTAAATATTGCCTAAACCTTCTTCCTGCAAGTCTAACCGTCTCTTGAGGGGTTTGCTTGAAGCTATGAATCAGTGAGGAAGTATTATGCCTGATGCCACTCTTAGAGAATTCAATAATGAATGCCTCTAGAAGTTGGTCTATGTTTCTAAAGTGCTTCTCATTTAGTGGTTGAAACCACGTAAGAGCGGTGTTCCTAAGGGCTAGACCAAAGGCATTATACTGCGTGAATAGATCCTCCACTTGTTCAGCTCTCAAGACTTGCCTAAATTCGGCCACATGATCATAAGGGTCTCCTGTGCCATCGAAGTAGTTCTTCATGGACTTAACCAGCTATGTGGGTCTCAAGGTTCTGGTGTGTTCCCTAGGCCTTGGCAGAGGGAAATCATCAGCATTCCTTTGGTTCCTTGGGGCTCTAAGTCCCTCAGGTTCCGTTCTATTTGTTTCCGTTCTCGTTCTTTCTCTTCCCACTGGGTTGGCAAAGCTTACCTCAGGTCTATCTCTATGTCTGTCTCTTTGAGCTCCATGAGCTTGGGATGTTCCAGCTCCAGGGTGACCATAGGACACATTAGATCTTGGTTGGGGGAAAATAAATTCACCTTTCCAAGTGTAAGCATGCCTATCATTTTCTGTAACCACAAAGATCCTCTCTGAGGTGTGATCTAAGTAGGTCACTCTGCCTGGGCTATTAGGATCTTTGAACTCATATATCATGATTGTTCCTACCTCATTTGCCTGATCAGATTTATACCTACAAAAGGCTTCATCAGTCTCTCGGTTCACGAGCAGATCTATGCTCTTATTGTCTTGGGGAATCCACTCTGGTGTGATAATCCTAGTGAGAACAGATTTGCCTCGGGGGGTTCTAGGTTCTACACCCATATTTCCTTGCTCCAGGTCACCTAAGTCCGTTTCTGGGATCACATTCCCGAATTCATCTGTCCTATCTGGATGACTGGTGACTACATATATGGTTCCTTCCTTGTCTAGGTATGCTCCATTTTCAAACTTGACAGCTGGGTGCTCTAGTCCAATGGATTGGTCAGGGTTTTTAATCTGGACCACAAATCTTCCTAGGCCGTCCTCATAGATGCAAGCACCTAATCGGTTGGTCCTAAGGTATTCGAGTTGTGTCTTGTAAGGGCCTTCTATCCTACGTAAATATGGCACACCTGAACTTCCTGTAGGTCTTTCCATACCGTGGGACATCTCTGACTCACTAGTCTCAGAGCTAGGGTAGTATGAATGATGGCTCAACTACTGGGCCCAAGTCCTAGCAGTATGATTGACACTAGCCTCTGAAGACCTAAGACTCTGTCTATCTCTCCCTAGGTGTCATCCTGATCTAAGGTTCATAAGCCCAATTGAAGAATTCCCCGAATTTCCCAAGTACAATTTTCGTTGCTGAGTTCTTTTGTATTAGTCACTTGTTCTTTTTTTAATTGCCCTTAGGGTGTCACTTCTTGTCCAATTAATCTTCGTCGCAAGGAACACTTAAGTTTTATCGTATTTTGAGTGTGGTCGCTCGATTTAAATTCTTTTCCCTTAGGTTGTTTCGCAATTGTAATCTCCTAACACTTGCACTTGAGTGATTAGAGTTCTTGGACTTGGTCGTTCTTAACGTATCCCTAATTAATCAAAACCTCTATCCGTACTTAGCCTAAGCTAGGGATTGAGAGAGGGTGTTGAGAATTTCCAACCTTGAGTTTCTTCCTTTGGTTGCCCTTGTGTGCCCAAGAAGCGTGTTCCTAAGCTTGCACTTACTCTTGCTTCGAGTACCCTTTGATGCTCTCAAAGAACCTGAAAAGGTCCCAAAGTTAGCTCAAGACTTAAATTCGATTGACAGACAGATCACTTTCATGCATGTAATTCACTAACCAAATTGCCTTTTGCCTTTATGAAAAACAATCCCAAGGGACCCTCAGTTTTTCCTACCCCGGATATGATCAACTTCAAATTACCCTTTCTAATAATGCGGATATGATCAACTTCTCGAAATGCTTTGGATGTCGGCCTCACAATGCTCTACTAACCCTTAAAAGCTCCCCACAAATTGCCAAAAATTAGACCACTATTTTTTGCCCTAAAAAATTGGCCGAATTTGCCCGTCAATTGCGATCGAAAGCTCTATCAATCGTGATTGATATGTCAGCCGCGATCGACGTGTCGGTCGCGATTGACTGGTCCGTCGTGGCTGTCTGTCGCGATTGATGGGTCAATCGCGATTGACACGTGGCCCGGATTTTCAATCGATCGTGGTCAAAGGGTCATTGACTCTATCGGTCGCGATTGATGGGTCGATCGCGATTGACAAGTCCATCGCGAGTGTTCAGTCGGTCGTGGTCAAATAGTCGTTGACTGGGTCGATCGCGATTGACAGGTCTGTCGGGGCTATCAGTCACGAGTGACTGGTCGATCGAGATTGATGGCTCGATCGTGATTGACACGTGTCACGCGTAGGTTCTGTCAGTCGTGGTCAATCAATCGTTGACTCTATCGGTAGCGATTGATGAGTCGATCGCGATTGACAGGTCGGTCGGCAAGTGTCCGTCGTGGTTTGTCGATCATGATTGACAGGTCGATCGCGATTGACAGAAAACTGAGGAATTTTAAAATTTCAAACACATATTCATGAAGGTCTAGGCCTATACATCACATTTATGCACTTAGTTTTGCAAGAAGGTCAATTTTTTTGTCGGTCGCAATTGACAGAGGTCAACGCCTCGGGACCTGCACAGTCAAATTTTTTACCTGCTGAAGCTGGTGCAGCTGCTGGGGATGCTGGTTCTTGTAGAAAATCTCAAAAAAAACACAGAAAATCACAAGCACACAAACGCTCTCTCGCTCTCTCTCACAAGTGAAATGAGGGAAATGGTATGGGTGGGGTGATATGACCAAAAACTGAAATTTTTCACGATGATGGAGATGGATGTGGGAGATGGTGAGGATGATGATGGTGATGAGAAAAACAAAAGAAAATAGATAAAAGTGAAGAAAATACCTATGACTCCAACGCCTCAACTCTACGTCTTACCATCGCACGCTCGTCCTCAAAGCTCGATCCCCGGCAACGGCGCCAAAATTTGGTGTAGCTCAGTGATGAGTAGCACCTCCTTTAATGTCAATCTGGGAAGACATGAGGATGGTATGATGACCTCGAGCAAGTGAAGGCACAAGTGCGTGAGTGAGAAGCACACAAACATGCACACACATACACACACACGCGCACACATAGCAAGAACAAAGAGGAGGACAATGGAGTTCTTTTAGATTACTTTAAAAATGCTCATACAAGTTCAACTCTATTACAAGCTAACCTCAAAAATGAGCTCTCTAACCCTATTTATAGTTTTTGACTAGTTTCTGGCCCTGTCCAGACCTAGTGTCCGGCCTAGTTAAAAATTAGGTTCTCTGGCCTATTTGGAGGTTCAAATGGAGTCTAAAAAATGTGAAAACTGATAGTTAGGTACTTCTAAAGCTCCTCAAGCTCAAGGACTCCTTGGCTTGCACAAAATGGAGCTACAAAGATATGAAATGATATTTACAATGGTTTTTAGTGATGAGAATCACTATTTTTGTAGGGATTTCTTCTAACAGTGTGACATACATTTCCTGGAGCTCCCTACTTGCTCCTCCTTCTTGTGTGCCCACCTCTTTGATGCATGAAAAATTTAGATGGCCTACTTGCCAGATCTTCTTTGACTACTCTGTCTGCTTGTGCCTTCTCTTCGCTCCGACTCCCTTCGTAGGCTTCCTTGTCTTGTGAGTCCTTCAGTTCCTTGACTACTGCCAACAGTTTACCTCAACATGTACCTCGTTTTCTTAGTGATAGTCAAAGTGCCATTGCTTTGTCTGAGAATCTAGTCTATCATGCAAAGACCAAGCACATTGAGGTGAGGTATCACTTCATTAGAGATTTCTTAGCCACTGAGTGCATTATTCTGGAGAAGGTTCACACTTGAGACAATGTTGTAGATGCTTTGACTAAGGCTCTACCATAGGATAGCTTTTGACACTGCTGTCACTTGATGGGGGTTACTTGATTCATGTACACAGTCACTTGTATACTGTGTAACATGCGCATTAGGTGGAGGTATAGTTTTTATATTTACACTCAGGTACTTTAGCCATATTGGCCTTTAGTGGGAGATTGTTACCGTTAGTGTCCATGTGAAAGGCCAAATGGCCACTGGATACTTCTTTGTATATGTTCTTTAATAAAACATATAGTGGCTTGATCAGTCACAGACTGAAAGTTCGACTCGCATTTGTAATACCTAAGAAGTCTATCTTCGTGCTCTCTGTGTACTCTGTTTTTCCTACGTATTTTACAGCCTCTGTGCGAAGTACTGTGTGCAGCCGTAGGAGCTCAGTTGTCTACTCCGAGGATATCGTCATGAAGCTCTCGAGAAGGAGAACACACTGTGGTGCATCGCCATTGAATTACTTCACTAGGGATGATAACATGCCTGATGTAGATGCTAAGAAGTATAGGAAGCTCATTGGAAGTCTTGTTTTTTTCTGCAACACTAGACCAGACATGTGTTATGCTATTGGAGTGTTAAGCAAGTTTTCCAACAAACCTAAGGAGAATCATTGGAATGCTAGAATGGGAATTCTAAGGTACATTGCAGGAACCTTGGATTTTGGTATTCTTTATACCATAGGTGATATGGCTAGGAGATCCAAGGGGGCCGGTGGACCCCTTGGTTGGGGGTCCTGGGGGGCCAGCAGTCCCCCTGGCGAGGGTCTGGGGTAGCACCGCCAACATAATCATAAAGGAAATATTTCATGGAATATTCCCTATCAAAGTCAAAAATCATTTATATTTGTTAGGTTGGTAGCCATGTATGGCAACTATGGGGGCAGTGGCCGCTCGTGCTCTACTGCCCATGTATAGCCATTCACGGAAGGCCACCCATTATCCTATATATACATGACCTCTACACTACCTCAGATATCGAATCGAGCCAGCATACCTCTACTTTGTACCTCCCTATCTAGAGTTGTCTAGATCACCATTTAAGCTTTACCTTGAGAGCACATGGGTGGACAATGCCATCATCTTTGTACTTGCTATTAGTAGAAAATTGTTGAGATTCTACTATATATGTTATCTTCTCTGCTACTACTCCTATCTTATATTGCGTAACTATTGTCTTACGACTCATGTGTCCACTGGTGGTTTTTGCATCATGCTTGGTAGCTCATGCATATCTTAGTTGAGCAAGAATCAACTTACTATGGCCACTTCTAGTCATGAGGCTGAGAATAGGGCATCTTTCATAGCAATTGTTGAGTATGTGTGGCTCAGATGCCTATAGGCTGATTTGAGTGATTAAGTCTTTGGCTACCACCATCTTCAGTGACAATCAGAGTGCATTGGAAGTTGCAAGGAGCATTGTGTTCCATGCTTGCACAACTCACATTGAGGTGCACTATCATTATGCCAGGGAGAGGTTCTCTACTAGAGAGATCAATTTGGCATATGTGCCCACAGAGGATAACATTGTAGACCTTTTTACAAAGGATCTACCTAGGGAGAAATTTGAAGCTTTTTGCAAAGCTTTGGGCTTACTTCATTTTGTGGATTGATCTTTTTCCACATAGCTTGAAACTTCCTTGTGCATAAGTGCAAGCTCCGTGTTCATCGCATCACTCCCAAGGGGAATTTGTTGATATATTTTGGTAGTAATTGTGTGAACACACTTAGGACTGCCATGAACTTTTTTTCCCTCTTTAGGAGGTTTTTTCCTCAGCTTGTATATGCGCCTATAACCCTAAAGGGTCACATATCTTTGTACATTCACTTGATAATTCATTATGTGTTGTTTTGTGCTCCAAGTTTTTTCTTCTTCCTTATGTTTTTTGTGTACTTCCCCACACCTCAAACTCCAGCTCTCAATGATGGGAAAATTTTTTTTCTGAAAAAGACAGAGGGTATTCCTCATGCCTATGGCCACATGGAGTTCAAGAAAGCCTCAGCCAAGAAACGCTGGAGTTTTACCCACATTTTGAAGCCATTCGTGCAGTCAAAATTGCCATCAGAACGACCATTTGTGAGCTGAAATTTCAGCATTCATTTCAGCTTTCGTCGAAGTAAATATTTTGTCGCATTCTTGTTCTTTTGTGAAATGGCAGGCAGCAATGACTTGTTTGGCATGCTTCAAGTTGAAGATAAGCTTGATGGACCAACTATCCGATGCGGTCTTACATGATGAAGCATGTCCTTGATGCTAAACAACTTTGGAACATAGTGGCAGATGTATATTGAAGACCCGCAGGTACTTCTACTTCACAATCTACTGTCACATATGGAGCTTCTTCTTCGAGTACAGTGGTTTCTCCTTCTCCACCTACACAAGAGCAGCTTAGATGGGATGGAAAAGATGCTCAAGCTCATGCTTTGGTTGCGCTTTTTGTGAAGCATCATATAGTTCCACACATTCGATCATGTTCTACATCACGACAAGCATGGGAAACCCTTGCTTCTTTGTATGCTGTGCGTAATGAAGCACGTGTTGCATACTTGAGGAAGCAACTTGAGGATGTATGTATGGCTGAAAATGAGTTGGTGGATGTGTATGTGACATGCATCAAGGACTTGAAAGAGCAATTGATAAACATAGATGAGATCATTCCGGATGCATCACTCATTTCTACATTGTTGAAAGGATTACCAAAATCTTTTCAAAGCTTGCTACTAGACTCCGTTGGGTTGCAAAAGGAAATCCTAATATGTATGCATTTGATGAGGTTGTGTCTCTTCTTTTGCAAGAAGAGCAATCTAGAGTGAATAGGAGTGGTTTGATTGAGGGAACACAAGCACTTGCTATCTCACAAAAGGGGAAAAGCAAGTATGGTTCAGCTTTGGGTTCATCAAAACCAAAGCCTCAACCTTCCTCTTCCACTCATTCCTCTAATGATGGTGATTTTCAAAAGAAGAAGAGATGCAAATATTGTCGAAAGGCTGGTCATACTATTGATGAGTGTAGAAAGCTTGCTAAACACAATGAAAAGAAGAACGAATCCGGCATGCCTATTGCTGAAAATTCAGCAAATGTAAAGAATGATGAAGCTAACATGGCTCAAGATTTTTGGGCATGTGTTGTTACATGTCATTATGATGCATCTTTGCATTCAAAATGTATGGCTGTGAGTGAGGTTGATTCGGATTGGTTCTTTGATAGTGGTGCTTCAAAGCACATAACATCATGCAAAAGAATTTTCACCTCTTTGAAAGATGCACCCAAAGGAGGACATGTAGTGTGTACAAACAATGCCTCTTATCTTATCATTGAAGTAGGAGAAATTGAGCTTACGACGGCAAATGGAGATGTGATTCTCTTGAAAAATGCATTGTATGCGCCTGATATAAAGAAGAACTTAATTTCAGTTTTGTTGTTTGCCAAAGTTGGACTTCATGTACACTTTGTTGATGATAAATGTATGGTTCATGATTTCAGCAATCGTGATGTTATCGTGATGTACGGTACATAGTGTAATGGCTTGTATCGCATGGATACATACAAGAGGGCTGCCTCGAATGCCTTAGTTGCTCATACTTCTTCCATGGCTGAAATGGAGCTTTGACATGCTTGTTTTGGTCACTTGAACTTCAATAGTTTGCTTTACTTGCAAAAGAAGGACATGATTATTGGTTTGCCTACACTTGAGTCCATTGAAAAGCATGCATGTGAAGGTTGCATTCTTGGAAAAATGCATCGTTCTTTTCCAAAAGATATTCATACACACACTACAAGAAAATTGCAGCTTGTTCATAGTGGATGTATGTGGTCCCGTCAAGACTCCATCTTTTGGGAAGCATGTATATTTTGTTACCTTCATTGATGATGCTACTCCTCATACATGGGTGTATCCTATGAAACCAAAGAATGAGGTATTTTTTTGTTTCAAAGCATTTTTAGCTATGGCTGAAAATTTTTCTTCACAAAAGCTTTTGACTCTATGCACGGATCGTGGTGCTGCGATGTATGGTTAAAGGAAAGCATCTTAAATTTTTCTTCACAAAAGCTTTTGACTCTACGCACGGATCGTGGTGGTGAATACATGTCACATGAGTTTAATGCTTTTCTTCGTGAAAGAGGTATTTCACACCAATGTACGGTGCCATATACACCTCAACAAAATGGTGTTGTCGAGCGTAAAAATAGAACTCTACTTGAAATGGCACGATGTACGGTTAAAGGAAAGCATCTTCGTGATAAGTTTTGGATGGAAGCAATCATGTGTGCAAACTATGTGTTGAATCGCTGCCCTACAAAAGCATTGAGAGTCATTACTCCTTATGAGGCTTGGAATGTTCATAAGCTTATGGTTAGTCATATGCATGTGTTTGTTTGTTTGGCATATGCTCTTGTGCCATCACAACATCACAAACTTGATGACAAGCCAAAGAAATGTACATTTGTTGGTTATAGTGTTGAAAGTAAGGGATATCATTTGTGCCATCCATTGACAAACACAATTATTGTGAGTCGAGATGTGGTATTTGCTGAAAATTCAGTTTTTCCTCTACTTGAATGCAAAAAACAGCCAACAATTAGCTCATAAGATGTGTTCGATACACTCATGCCTTTGTTCCAAAATGGTGCACTTGACTACGGCCATGTAGAACAGCCAACTGAGGTTCACAGGGCTGAAAAATTCCATCAAAATAGTGCTGAAAATGAAGAGAATTTCCAGCCAAGCATGGCTGAAATTTTTCAGCCAGAAATTGCCAAAATGCTGGAAATTTCCAGCCACATATGGCTGAACATTTGCATCAAAATATGGTTGAAAATGAGCATGAAATTCAGCCCACGCATGATGTACATATTGAAGATGTTTTACATAATGAACACATGTCTATCAAGAGTGCACAAATTATGCCAAAGTGGTCGAAACAAACTTTGCAGGATAGCAAATTGAGTGCACCTTTACTTGGTAGAACAAGATCAAGCTCTCACCATGCATCAAGTAATTTTTTGGATTATTCTCTTATTGCTACAGCATGTAATGAAGAGCCACTTTCTTTTGAAGATGCATGTGATGATCCACAATGGATGAGTGCTATGCAATCAGAAATGGATTCCATACATAAGAATGGTACTTGGGAGCTATGTGAATTGCCAAAAGGAAAGAATGCCATTGGTACAAAATGGGTTTACAAGATTAAGAGAAAATCTGATGGTAACATTGATCGCTATAAAGCTAGATTGGTTGCCAAAGGATATGCGCAACAATATGGCATTGATTATGAGGAAACGTTTGCACCTACTTCACACATGACTACCATTCATTCTGTGGTTGCATTGGTTGCCCATCAAGGTTGGAAAGTGCATCAGTTGGACATAAAAACAACCTTCTTGAATGGTGATTTGCAAGAAGAGGTTTATGTGAAGCACCTCCTAGATTTTCTATGAAAGGGAAAGAGCATATGGTTTGTCAGTTGCATAAAGCCTTGTATAGTCTCAAGCAAGCTCCACGTGCATGGTATGATAAAATCCATAAGCACTTGATTGCTCTTGGCTTCACATGTAATCCGATTGAAAGCACACTCTATGTATGCAAAAATGGGGCTGATATTATAGTGTTTGTTCTTTATGTCGATGACATACTCTTGACTGGGTCATGTGATGCAAAACTTGACATTCTTATGGCTGATTTGCACCATACTTTTGATGTCACTTATCTTGGTCTTTTGAGCTACTATCATGGCATCCAGTTTGTATCCGTTGAGGGGGGAATTGGTATGCATCAAACAAAGTATGTTGAAAAACTACTTCAACATTTTGACTTTGAGGATTGCAAGCCAGTTTCCACACCAGGTGAGACAGGATTCAAGTTCTCAGTTGAGGATTCCAGTGATGCATTTGACACTTCTCTTTATCAGCAAGTTGTGGGATGTCTTATATATGCATGCAACACAAAGCTGGATATACAGTATGCAGTTTCCCAGTTGACTCGACTCATGCATAGCCCTGGCACTAAGCATTGGCAAGCGATGAAACGTGTGTTTAGATATCTCTGAGGCACTTTGAGCTTAGGTCTCTTTTATGGCAGAGATATTCAGCCATGCTTGCATGCTTTTACAGATAGTGATTGGGCTGGTTGTTATGATACTCGCGTGTCCACTAGTGGTAATTGCTTTTTCCTTGGAGTCTCATGCATATCTTGGTTGAGTAAGAAGCAACCTATAGTGGGGACATCGAGTTATGAAGCTGATTACAGGGCAATTTTCACAGCTACAGTGAAGTGTATATGGCTGATGGATCTTTGCATGGAGATTGATGATGCTACGCATATTCTCACTGATAGTCAGAGTGTTTTGGCTATTGCATGAAACCCAGTGTTTCATGCACGGACCAAACATATTGAGGTGCATTATCACTATGTGAGAGAGCATCTTCATGAAGGAGAAATTGATTTGGTATATGGGCCTACAGAAGATAATGTGGTAGACATATTCACCAAATCTCTTCCACGGGAAAAGTTTGAAGCTTTTCGCAAAGCTTTAGGCTTATTACCTTGTGGGGGCTGATCTATCACTCCCTGTATGTGTTCACATCATTTGCTCTAGGGGGGTTTGTTACACTTATGTGTTGCTCGAGTAGCTTTGATGTGAACCTTTTCCCTATACATGGGCACTTTTTATGCTATTGCTGGCTAGAGGTTTTTTCCCCATGTTACCACATACTTGATACTCTCATATGTGGTGGTACTTTGTACTCTGGGATATTATTCAGCTCTTACTTCAGTTTAGTTTATCATCAATAGAGAGAGTTATTCCAGAATCATCTTCTCCGTGTGTCTTGCTGCATTTGTGCTCCTTGTGTGTGCTTCTCATGTGTCTCTCACACTTCTACACACACCCAACATTCCCTAGGATCATTCTATAGGATCTTTATTTTACACATTAGGAAATTGGCATCCATAGATGTATGCCTAAGTGTATTGGCAACTCTATTTTGCCAAAAAAAAATTGATATGTGAGCCCCCTATGCCAATAATGTGACCCTCCAATAGCTTTTTATGTCCTTGGATGTGTTTGGCTATCAAAAATGTAATTGTGTTGAGAGTAGCAAGTCTATAAGGAAGAGAGGAAATTTAGATCTTTCCATCCTATGCCTTTGTTGAGGTAAGGTTTTCTATCGAGTAAAATTGCCATAGTGATTGTGTATGTGGCCATAGAAATAGATTTTTCATAGGCTTTGGGCCTTGACTATTTATCCACTAATTTATACCATAATTTTCTCTTTTTTATGAATTCTAATGCTTGTAAGTGGGCTTATTCTTATGTTCATGGTGTTTCTTCTTTCCTTCTTTTCGTATCTTTAAATATTTTTAAAATTGCATTAGTGAGAGGATCCTAATATAGGTTAACCCACTATCCGCTAATGTACATGGATAATATGTTCCCATCTAACATGGAAAAGCTCATAGTTTGACTCGTGGATATGCAGGTGATCACTAATGGTCCATGTCCTCTGTTTTACAGCTCTTTGGACATGTTGTTTTAGATTGTAAAATAGTACTAAGTCTCTTTCATTGAGCCCATTGTCCTTGATATGATTGTCATAGTACGTTTTTTTACTTTATTAGAGCTGCATATATCCTTGTGACTACTCATAAGTGTGTCTCCTCTAGTTTCTCTAATTGTTCTACTTGATCTAATATTTTGTGTCTTGAAAACTCAAAACTATTTGCTACTCATAATGTTTAGACTAAGAAGTCAATTGGGAGAATCCGATTCTACCTATACACTATGTTAAATATCATAGTTCCCATAGAAATTTTGTAGGACTTTATGTATTCCCAAACAACATGGTGAAGTTGTTTGTATGAACCTCCGTTGTTCACGAATTTGGTAAGGATTATGCAAAGAACTTTGTTAGCACTCTGAGCTTGAGATTTTGCATATGGCTGATACACATATGGCTGATATGTGTAATAAGAAATCCATATGAACGTGAATTTACAGTTTCATTGATGAAATGATTTACCCAACATTGTCCATTTGACTAGATAGTCCAAAGCTTGTGAATATGTGTTCTAATAAGAATATCCCTATGGTTTGTGCATCATTTTGTTAATTAACTCTAGCTTTTGCCTATCTAGTAAGGCAACCTATGTCTACATTGATGTATTCAACATGGTAGCCTTTTGCATAGGGATTGATAGGTCCAATGAAGTCAATGCCCCACTCAAAAAATCATCTACCTCCTATCAATTTATACAATTGCATGAAGTTTTATCAAAATGGATATTTGGATCTTTGATAGGTTCCAAAACTCTTTATGTGTTCTTTAGAATTCATGGATATTTGGCCACCAAAGCCCTACAAAAAATATCATTTTGGTTGTCTTCTTAGGAGTGAACCATCCTACAACCACTCTTACATGGGACGTTTCTAAGATAGATAGATATTTAGATTCATAGATATTTAGTTTCTAAGAAATTGTCTTCTATTCGTTTACAGAATCCATACTTTCTTCATCTAACTTTCTTTTCCTTTTAGCCATAATATTAGCTAAGAATCCATACTTTCTTCATCTAACTTTCTTTTCCTTTTAGCCATAATATTAGCTAAGTATTGTGTTGAAGATAACCCAAAATGGGCTTACTCAAGTCTTGTGTGATCATGATGTGATAAAATGTGTAGCATGCTCCATGGGCTCCCATCCTGCACCAATATATTCCATCTTGTCACAATTATTTCATGGTTGATACATGACAGTGATGTTGTTCTAACAAACTTACATGTACTTTTTGAACGAGGTTCGTTTTTTCCTCTTCATATCTGCAACATAACAACACTCCTTGATGGTCTTAATAGTATTTTTCCACCCATTTCAAAACTACCTCCAAGTTGGAACTTCATTGATAGTAGGAACTATCTGAACCACTTTGCAATAGATCATGATTTATTGACTAAGTATAGTAGTTCTTCATGATCTACAAAGATTAAAACTTGTTGGCTAGTAGATAGTGTAACCACTTCTAAGTCTTCTCTCTTGGTTGTGGTATAATTCCTCTTGTTATATGACTATGGGCTTCATTATGGATAGGTATTCATATGAGTGCCATGTGACAAGCATGTGAGTCACCACTTTGGAAGCCCATTATATTGAGGATATATGTTATGCGATCGTAGATGTCTTGGGAGGCATACATTCTCATATGCTCCTTCATTTTCTTCCTTATGTAATTCCTTACATGTGCAACTCACATACTAAAAAGATTGGGTTTTTTGCACCAATATAAGAATGCATCCTTCTTGGATTTTGATAATGCACATGTTTCCTCATAGAACAATGGAAAGTACCCACATCCATGAAGCTCCAACCTCAAATTGTGAATCACGAAGATGTAAGGGTGATAGGAAGAACATGAGCAAGCGAAGCATGCAAATGTGCATGTGAAAAGAAAAGAGGTATGCACACACACATGCCTACAACGATGAATAAATATACTGGAACAATGGAGTATCTCAATTGAAAACATGATGATTACAAGATTTTGTTCAAGAATTATACAATCTCATACCTGAGCTCTCCAAGTGGGACGACTCCTCTTCATTGACAATGGAGCTACAATTTACAAAAGTAGGTTTTTTACGACATTGTAGTGATGAAAAGAATTATGGGACATATTTCACATGCTATCTCTTCTTCTATGTAAATGCATAACTAAGCTTGCACTTGCATCTTGATCATGATCAATACCCCCTTCCTCTTGCACCTCTTGTCCTTGATAGACCCTTGTTCTCGAGTATGATCAATGTACTTCTGGAGGAGTTCAAGGGCAGTGGTGTGCTCTATAATTTGAATGTGCTCTGCCAATTCCTCTAGCTTCTACCATTCAATAGCTCTTGGAGGGTCCACATGAGTGATTCAATAATGTTAGGGGTACTATATGGTTTCACAATCAAATAAGTGCACTAGATTTGTTGGATTGCAGATGAGGACTTCAAAGTCGTATTCTGAAAACCCCGTGGTGAAGGCTTCTTGGAATGTTTGTTTGTAGCAAGCAAGAAGGTATTTTATATGGAAATTCCAAGCATACAACACCTTTCTTGTAGGATTATTATTGAGATCATAGACTAAATAGAGGTCCCTTTGCCCAAATATAGGGGCATCAACCCTTTCTAAAGGCCTTAGAAATGGTGAGCATCATATTGAAAATCTTCAATGTCATTTAGCACACCTCATAAGGGATCTTTTTGAGTCTTGTCCCGAGTTTCTTTTATCATGGTCATTACAAAGGAAATAGAAGGTAACCCTTGTGGAGGTGCAAAATATGGATAATCTAACCAAATGGTGCATTGTTGGTTGTTCCTAACCTTGATGGCAAATTATTTTCAACTTCTCTCTTAAGGCACAGATCCATAGAATGGATTGTATGTAATATGAAGGGGCACCTTATTCCATGTCTTTAACATCTTTGGATAGTGGGAAGTAATTGGCCCTTCAATTGGGTTGGAAGATGATACCTTTGCGAGTGGATTTAGTCAAGCCTCATGGTTCAAATTAAGTTGCAAATGTGGGTGTCTTCGTGATGATGGTTTCAATTTCTTTGCAATATTCTTCCATCAACATAAAATATGGATAATACTAAATTTCATCAGTGTTTACTATCTTGCAAGGTTCTAGACTCTTGAAGTAAGAAAACTTCATAATTCATTCTTGAATTTGTATCATCATTGCCCAACACATATTGATTGGGTGGTTTGTAGCTTGTCCACTTGTTTTGACCACTCTGGTTGATCCATTTCATACTATCTTATCCTTCGGGAGTGACTCTTTCCCCAATAGCAGATTGTGGATCATATTCTTCTTCAAAAATGGATCTCATAGGGAGGGAACCACCTCTTTAGCTTTTGGCATGCCAAGTGGTGATGTCAGTCTCTCAAGTGTCAAATTCATAGTAAACATATTCTCATACTCTAATTGTAAGCTCCACCAACTTCATAGTTGCTCTAGTTTAGTAAGTAGTTGTGGGGGAAGTTTATTGAGTTTCATTGTCTCTATGGAGCATGGTGTTGCTTGTAAGGCATTCAATTCTTCTATCAAAGCACCATTTCCCTCCAATAGTGTCGTGTAATCATCTAAAATTGTTTGCATGTAGTTAGAGGGAATGGATTTAAAGTGTGAGAGAATTAAGGACACCCTGGAGTGAAGCTCCAACGTGGCCTTGAGATTATCGGCATTCTACTTTGGGAGTTGAGTATTTTCTTCCTTGGCAATTTCCAAGTGGCTCTTCAAAAGGCTCATATTACAGTTAAGCTTGGCATTGTGCTCCATAGCTGCGGAGGTTATCTTCAAGGGCCTTGATTTCATCTTGATGGGAGTTCTCTAGGTATAATGGTACACATTTGGTTTAGCTTCTTAATCTCAATCTTCTTCATCTCATCTAGGACTAGGGTCTCTTTATCAAAGGTAATGTGAGTGCTAGGGATGTAAGGGTCACGTAACCCTATCCCCATATATTTATACATATAGCTTTTATATAGTATTGCCTCAAATGATCATTATGTGAGTTTTGAGGCTCCCACGCAAGTGTGCATGTATCTCCTCTCCACTCTCTCCCTCCATTCCTTGCTCCTCTTGTTGAGCCACCAAAGGGATTCATTGATATCAGAGCTTGTCGAAGGTTGAGGTGCAAAGAGCTTCAATGGACGTTAGGGCAAAGAAGATGAATTTATAGGTAGGTATTTTCTTAACAATAGGCTGCTATTTTGGCCATAACCCGAGCTACAAAGCTCAGATTGAGTCATTTTAAAGTTTTATATGAAAAAAATCTACAATTTCACATAAGGGAATAGAATCTAATTTGGATTTCTTCTTTACCAAAAATTCAAAAAACCAAAGAGTGATCTAAAATTTGAGTCTATAATCACTATGATAGTAGGCAAGAATTTTGACAATAACATCAATTCTATAGGTTGGATTGAATTGATTAAAAGTTCTAATGTTTAGTTGAAGAAAGTATGTAAGACTTTATAGAAGAATAGAATTTTGTATTCAAAGCTCTAGGCTGCTCAAAATGCAAACACTGAGAGAGAATGTTGCAAGTCAAAATGAAGATGACAAAAAATGTGTTATTTGCTTGTATCTTGAGCTACATGCATCTAATTGACATTTTTTAAGTATCATTGCATAGCAAGAAAGATGTTTTTCATGAAGAGAAAATTTCGAGATTTAAAGCTTATCTACACTAAAATAGCATACTCTAGAGCAATAGATTTTCA
>CM035443.1:102363009-102435509 GCA_020310875.1 Ceratopteris richardii | reverse complement strand
GCATCTGGACTATCACGATTTATTTTGACATATGCATACCTAGCACACACACTTGCACATACACACACTTGCACATACACACACGTGCATACATACTTCTACACACATCTATTCTGATCAGAGATAGGTCCCAAATTCCAAGAAGTTCAGTGTGCAAGCCTTCAAATCCTCTAAAAGGATTGTTCAGTGTACACACATATATACACACATATAAGCATGAATGAAAACATAATATATACATGCAAGCATCACATATACATAACACATACATATTACATGCATCACACATGCATCCATATGTACATACACACATACATATTACATGCATCACACATTCATCCATATGTACATACACACATACATACATGCAGGAATACAAGAATACAAACATACATACATGCAAGTGCCAAGAATACATGAATACAAACATACACACATACATACATGCATGAATACAAGAATACATGCAAGAATACATGAATACAAACATAAACACATGCAAGCATGGCACATGCATGAGTCATACATACATAGATACATAAATAGGCATGAAACATTGAACAATAGGAACCTTTGAATCTCATCATTTCAGATATTAAAAAAAAATTAACAAACAAAAATCGGCAAATATTGAAGTCCTCAATATCTTCAAAACCTGTCAAAACAATAAGAAACATTAGTATAAATTATACTTCACCATAATATTCAAAAAGAAATCAAATAAAAAAGTTACCTTTTTATAATCAGTATCAGTCCATTTGAAAAATATTAGAAGGTTCAACATCCTCCATGTGTTTCCTCTCGCCTGATACTACACATTCACTTCTTCGTTGACATTGACTTTTCCATATGACATAAGCTTCTTCGAAAGGGAAAGTTTCAAGGTCACTCTTAGAAACAAACAATCTAAGACATGTATCCAAGTTTTTATTCAATCTATTTCTCGTTGCATTTCTTATGAAAGTTAAGCTACTCCATAGACGTTCATCTTCAACGGATCCAAGGATCATTGTTAGACACAAATTTGCTACTTTAAAATACTCCGACATAGATTCCTTCAAGAATGGAGATATATCGAGCTTTTTCCATAGCTTTGTCATTGCACCAGAATTTGAAGGATCTTTGACGAAGTCAAATTGCTCCCACATCGTTTGTCCAAATATCCCAGATTGTTTTTTTAAAAGATTTGGATTTATAACTCCTTCTAGAATCCTATCTCCCAAATATGCATTCTTTCCAAAATGATCGGATAATACTTGGACCTTGCTTTTAAAGTCATTTGTTAGTAAGCTCTTGTCTTTCGCATGATTCCAATATAAAGGATGAACTATGGCCATTGCTTCTAAGAGCTCATCTCGAGGAAATCTCTCTCTGATCTCAGAAGTCAATTTATTACATATGGATCTTAACCCTTGTTTTACACTATCCACTAGGATAGAAAAGAATGTTTGATTAACTTTTTTCCTGATGCATACTCCTTGACTTTTTCGTGATACATAAAGAGGAATTTGTTTATCTTTCACAAATATGCACAACCAACCTTTCTTATTGTATTGCAAAAAACTATCTTCTACACCAACTTGTAGCAACGATTCCCACTCGATAAATTCTTGTGAATCAAAACCCGATGTCTCAGAATACAAAGTTTCTAAGCGCATACAAGTCAATTTTCTTGCTACTGCGTATTCCATTACATAAATATCTCTTGATTGAGAAACTTTTATCAAATTATTCATTTCTCTTAACAATGGTAACATTCCTCCAAGATAGAGAAGAGTTTCCACATCACTTAGCATTTGCAACAAAGTGTGAGCTTTTCCCTTTTGTATTCCTTTACTTAAAGACATAATATTGACCACACCGATGACTGATTTATATTCTTCAAAAAGACGTTCTACAGGTCCAATAAGTGAAATCCATCTGGTGTCAATATTTTTTTTCAATTTTCTTCCTTTACTTATCCCATCAGAGAAGCATTTAAACTCTTTAATACGCTTAGGACTTTTTGAAAAGAAAGCATATGCTTGGTGTACAAGATCTTCAACTTTTTGTACGAAAACAAATTCTGACACAATTTTAAATGCTAGATTTGTACGATGAGACATACAATGTATACCTAAAGCATATGGTGTATAGTTTTGTTGCAATTGAACACACAATCCATTTCTAAGCCCATGCATAACTGAGCATCCATCAACACCAATGCATACTATCTTTTGATTAATATCACTAATTGACATCCCTCCAATATTTGAAATGGAATCTAAAACAAGTTGCACCAACAAATTAGAAGTTGCACTTCCCTTTAGTTGAAAAGCACCAATAAATTTGGCTTTTCTTACATAATTCTCCACAATATATGCATGGATACATACCCAAGAAGTGCAATCCCTTGCTGTCACTTCATCAAGGGAAATAGAAATAAAAGTAGCATTCGATAAACTTATTTTCAAGTTAGATTTGATTACCTCTCCCATTGCTTTTGCAAATTCCCATCCTGAAGATTCTGTCCAATATTGTGTCGGAAAACTTTGAATTCGTAATCCAATGAAATTCAATGGAACTCTCCACTTAGGATAATCAGACATTGGTTTTCCAATGGACAAGATATGTAGCACAATTGAAAATTGCATTAATATGGCTTCATTATCTGATTTGAGCTTTCTCTCAAAAAGATGCATAAAGGATCTTTTATTCTCATTACTTTGCTCCAAAAGCAATAAATGAGAATTATAGGCATCTACATTCTGTAGATGCCTACATTCATCTTTTGTTTTCCATCTAAGAATGTTTTCCATTTTCCCTTCTACTTCTACTTTCTCATACATTTTACCCACATGTTTTTCAATGGTATCTAATTTCAATTGTAACTTGACTTGATTACCTAATTTCCAACTACATGGTATACAAGTGGCAAATTTTGGTTCTTCTTCACCCTCAATTATCAAAGGCTCAATAAAAGGAAACTTTGTTATCCAATCTATTTTAAAAGTCCTTCCTATATCCCATTGACCCTTCCCTCTCTTCATACGTTTAGACAAAGAAGTGTCATTTGAGGTTTTCGACTCTGACACAGAGATGTTAGAGCATACAATCGGGGGTAAAATTGTAGGCTCAAGGGATGAGCTTGCTACACATGAAGACCGCATGACATTCGAGCTTCTAATCCCTCCTTTAAGTGAATAAAAATCAGAAATGGATTTTCTCTTAGGTCTCGAATCCATTACAACCTTTCCTTTTTCCTTTGATTGCATCTTAGCAGTTCCTGGATATATAGAAGACACACACATGAACACACCCATGAGAGAAGCATTTGAAATCTTCCAACACTAATCCTATGTCTTTCTATAGATCCATTTTTATATATACATACAAGCCCTAACTCTACTACACATGCCCTAGACCTACCACATATATAAAATTATTAAACCTATACACATGCCCTACATCTACCACATATATATAGTATATACAAATTATATATATTATATATTTAGTGAGAGAGAGACTATTTGAAGGGAGTTGAGTACATACCTGATGGATGATTATTCCCATCAAAAACACTGACGACATATTGAGAGGACGACGAACTCCCAGCCATTTGAAGCAAGATGATATCGATTGCCACAACAACTGCAAGCTAACAATCCTTCCACCTTGGAGCAGCACTCAAATTATATGATCAATGTCAAAATGTGGCACTAAAATCCTTCCCTGCGGAACAACAATTTCGTCTATAAAATAAGTCTTTCCAAAAAACTTCTCCCTCAGTATACTCCAAAGCAAATGAAAAACAGAACCAAAATTCAGAAATACCCATATAATCTCTCTCTCTCGTTTGTTTTACAAATCTACGTCCAAAGAACAAAATTGAGTCCGCGTAACCAATGCATATGACAGAACACAAGCATGGAAGAGCTCAAGACATCAAATGCTAGAGCATCAGGAAAAAAAGCGTGGGAGGGTGAGATGAGCAATGTATAACCCAAAGAGCAAAAAATGATGGCAAAAGGACCTTTGTCGTGGAGAGCCACACCGCCAAGCTCTAGCACCACCACCACCAAAATGATCACCAAACACGTGACCAAGACCTCCACCTAGCACTATGATACCATGTAGAGTATAGGCGGAAGCAAAATAAAAAAGAGTGTACTCACAAAATGAAAGTGTGAGACTCAAAAGTAAGTAGACCATGACATAGGAAAACTCACATGGATTAGAGTGAGCTTACTAAGAGCGAGTAGTCACCCTTCTATATTATGCCCGCTCATGTAGAAGGACCTTGTATGCCTTTAATCATCAATGCATGCCTTTAATCATTTGCTTGTGGGATCAAGCAGTTCTATACTCAACCAATCACAGCCGGTGAGTTGCAGAGGATCTCAGTCAAATGCTCCATCACTAGACAGAGAGAATCAAATGGATCATTGGATCAATATCCAAGATCGTTGGATACATGCATACATGCATCCAAGCACTCACATTTACCAGTGTCCACCCTCTACCTTCCAACATGCCATAATTCATGCGAGGAATCAAAGGCCACCCATTCCATCGCCTACAGGATACTGCATAGCCCACACAGGTGAGACCAGGGCTAGAGTCGCACTTACTCCCACGCTAACTTTTGCATCTCTATGAGTTGCCATAGAAACCTTGAACGAGAGTCTAGAGATGCAGGTGCAATGGAGATTGGAGTAAGCCTAGCCCTTCAGGATGTCGGCAGAGGAAACCAGCTCCATGGGAAGATGCTAGCTGATCAGCAACTGAAGTGAGGAGCTCAGCTCTGCTGCAATCTGGATGTCCATCACACAAAGTTTGGTCAAAAAGAGGGAGGACTCCTCGGGGCTCTGAAATATGAGGAGCTCAGCTCTGCTGCAATCTGGATGTCCATCACACAAATTTCGGTCAAAGTTACTCGTGTGCAAGGAGGAGTACTCCTTGGGGCTCTGAAATATGAGGGCTGGAGATGTGTTATACTCAGAAATTGATGCAAACAAGCTAGCTCCCCCCCCCCCCCCAAACCCCCCAAAAAGAGAGAGAGAGAGAGAGAGAGAGAGAGAGAGAGAGAGCTGTTCTCCTACCCTAGTACAGTAAAATTCAGCTCCTCGATCCAAATTCTAGGAGCTTTCCACTAGAATTTGGGGGACTTCTCTAAATTTTAGGAACCTCATAAGAAGAAAACTTCCTCTGAACTTTTAAGAGTTTCCAAAATAGACCAAACTTTGTCGTTTCAGGTCTAAACCTTTAATTCAAGCAGCTATGAGGCTCCTCTTCATAACTCTTACTCCCCATAGGAAAAGCTACAAGGATTATGACTTAAAAAGCATTCACAAATTGGCTGCTGTATACAATTTTCCCGAGGGGCAGCACGTGAGGACTCGGAAGTATTCTAGCTGTTCTTTTCCTGTGATATCTTCTGTAGGAGGGGAGAAGTGAATAGGCGCCAGGTCTGCCACTCCTATCAGAAGCTTAACAGTCTGCCCTGTTAAGACCTTATACCCAGCAGCAGCTAACAGTTCCATACCTTCTACTGCTCTTTCAATCTACCATCTTCCCAATCAGTCTACCCCAGCTGCACCTTCCATTCCATCCAACACATCCCATCTCCTTAAGTTCTTCTAACCTGTTCGATCCCCCTCATCTTAAGGTTCTCCCCCATGGCATCCAACTGCATGCCGCAGCTACCCTAAGGATAACAGGCACATCCCCTTCCTCCTCGCCTCTGGGAATCGTGTATCCTAAGAAGGCACTACCAAATTAGCTACCTGCTGGAAGAAAAAAAAGGGGGGGGGGGGTTGAAGATAGAGAGAGAGAGAGAGAGAGTGTGCATTTAATCCTATCACAAAACCAATCATTTATATTTGGTCAGCACATATTTTTAATAGCAGGCAATCGTTCACAGACAGTACACAACTGAATCGTACAAATTACGTAAAAGATTGTCAAGAACATCGCAACAGAAGACAGAATTATGCAAGAGAAATTCAAGAAACATTGCAATGGAATGATATTTAGAAACACCTTTCAGGAAAAAACATCACAAAAAAACATCTCATAATCCTGCGATCTGCAGATATTTGGAAATCCTATCATTTCCACAAAACTCACGAAACATCCCAGAAATTAAGAAGTAGAGGAACTTAAATCAGGGGTATTCCTCCCACACTACCTCATGCAACAAATTCACATAACATCCGCATGCACGGAGATGCAACCACATGCACACCCTTTACTTATACCACTCCTCATTCAATGTGTCAGGGAGAGAAACATGCCTTGGAAATTACTATCCTTCCATACAAATTTTAGCTCTTTACTTCAAAACATATTCCAGATAAACACAAAACTGTGCATTACGTGTAAAAGACAAATAAAAATTGCACGCCGTTGTGCTATTGCATGGATCACCCCCCACAAGAAGATTTCCTTCCATTCAATGGTTAGAAACTCTCAACAACAGTAATATTGAACAGAGGACTAGCATTATTGGTCTCCTAAATAAGTTTTCTTGAATCACTATTATCATGACAGAAACTAATAGGAGAATTTATATGCAGCATCTCATGGAATGACAGCACAGAAACTTTACTAGGCTGATGCAGGTCTTTGTTATAAGAATAAGAAATGCCCCCTTCTTATAAAAGCTCAATGCCCATATTCAATCAGACCCTGGACATAGATGATATGAACTTCGTACACATTGTCAAAATCGATCATGGCTGGCAAGAAATTTTCCAGTTAAAAAAAACACTTGATGCATGATACTGTGTAGAAAACTAAATGCAATAAAAGGAAACTTCAGTTGTCCAAATCACAAAACCTATTCTACTTCTAATGTTCTCTGCCACACAAGGACTGCATTATCATGTTTTATATTTTCTACCCTTGGCATGAAACCAAGAAATGAACGGTTCTATAAGCTTGTGCAGAATATGTATTATTATCATTGGTCTTTTTACATACAGAACTCTGATAGCTACCCTGGGAGAGCAGTCCTTAGTTGGCTTATGATGCACTAAGTCGACCATTCATTCATCATGGGACTTGATGACAGAGTACATTTGGTGCAGAGCTGCGAAAGAAAGAGGGGGGCGTAAAATATGGAGATGCCCGAAAAGCTTCTACAGAATTCAAAAGCTTCTACTATAACTTCAAACCAACCTCAACTTATTGATTTTTGCCACATCAGTAAGCTAAACAGACCTGCTTATTTTCATATTAATAATATGTCTACTTCATCTATGAGCCTCCAGGTCACCAGAAAATAACAATCTGATTGAAAACTTCAGGAAAACATTTAGCCATGTATAAAATAACAGAATGCATACATGAAATAGAATTCTCTCTCTCTCTCTCTCTCTCTCTCTCTCTCTCTCTCTCTCTCTCTCTCTCTCTCTCTCTCTCTCTCTCTCTCTCTCTCTCTCTCTCTCTCTCTCTCTCTCTCTCTCTCTCTCGTACCTGGTCAGGTACCTGTAGCCAGAGCGTCCGACTCCTCACACTCTTTCTTGTGCAAACCTTCACTTACGACGATGGCAAGCACCGAATGCTTGATAATCCTGCAGACGACGTCGACAGTGGACAGAGAGCTCACGCGTATAGCACAAAGGGCGAAACTGAAGACTACAGAGAGCTCGCACGTATAGCACAAAAGGCGAAATTGAAGACTACAGAGAGCTCACGCGTATAGCACAAATGGCGAAATTGAACACTACAGAGAACTAGGGTTTGTTGAAAATAGGGCTATTTTTAAAAGTTTCCAAATCACTAAGTATAGCAAAAATTTAACAATTTCTCTAAATATTCGCCATTGGGCTAATATTCGCCCCTAATTATTTCACTGATGCTCATGATGCTTATGTAGAGATTGATTTGGTTGATCATGTGGATGATCATGTTAAGCATTATCTGAGAAGGTCTCAAAGTCCTTGAATGCGCTCTAGGTCTAGGTACAAGGAAGCCTTCAACATATATGTGTGTCCTATGCCCTCTCCCTCTCTCTCACACACACATACACACACTCCCCTCTCTCTCTCATGTTCTTATGACTTGTTGTGATCTTCATGTACCTAGGTTGTCGACAAAAATTACTTTGGGGAGGTCTTTAAACTTTTCTTTATGGGTACATGATGGGTAAGAGGGTCCAAAACCCATGGATCCACTTGTGTGAAGCATTTTTTCTTTGCAAAGGGAGCATTTTCTTTCCTTTCCACATGTGTGTTTGTTTGATAAGTCTCTTGAATTGATAAAATCTATCTAAATTGTGATTCAAACAAATGAATTTGTCAAGAGTCTTATGATCGTTTAATTCATACACTAGGAGTCCCTCGTGTAGGGCCTTGGTGGAAGGAGTCACCGAAAATTCTCTTCTGTGGCCTTGTTTTCAAATAGTTCTCTGTCTCGATTATCATGTGGTATCTTAAATGTGGCTACAATCTTGGTCAACACCAACTTTTTTTGAGGAGTACTAGGACTTTCATTCATGGGATCTTCTTCTTCGAGTTCTCCTATCTCTAACTCAAGAAGGACCATTCCAAAATTGTTACTTCTCTCTAGGAATCTAGTTACCACATACATGGTTTCTTGCTTATCTATGTAGGATTCATCCTCAAACTTGATGAAAATGTGATCAACATCAAAGGGTTGTTCAAGGTTTTGTAGTTAAACCATTGATCTTTCCAAACTATACTCGTAGATTCGAATACTTGATCACTTGTTTTGGATGTATTCCAATTGAGTTTTTTATAGTCCCTTAGGTTTTTCTGGATACACAAGACTTGAGCTAGCAATATGCCTCTCCATGTTATAGGCACTCTGTGACTCACTAGTACCTAAACTTAAGCTAGAGGGATGGCTAACTTATTTTTTAGACCATGACTGGGTAGTGTGATTGAGACTAGCTTCAAATGACTGTAAGCTTGAGCATAAGTTCATGAATAATCTAGCCCTTTCCTTTAGGTTCAGCTCTCCTCATCTTATTTCCTTATCCTCAATCACTTTGTTCCTTATTTACTATGACTATTTGACATTGTCTTCTTATCAATATGTCAGGAATGAATTGAGTGTGTGTAAAATTATCATTTGATTGCACCGTTATATCCTTTTCCCTTATGTCTTTTATCAATATGACTAGTCTTTATACTTGATGTCCTTAAGGTTTCTAAGGATTTCTGATTCTTATTATGACCCTTTGTTCTAGGCATTAAGCTCCACACTTAGCCTAGGGTAGAATTGACATAGAGGATTTCATTATATCCAACCTCACTCTTTGTGGATGTTTCGGATATTGCTATTGGTTTGGTTTAAATGTAGAAGGTCGAACTATCCTAGTTTAGATATATTTATTATGCTAATTGATGTTCAACTACAACAGAATGCAATTATTCATTCATAAAAAAAGGGAATCTTTAGGCCTCGTTTATTATATCAAGAAATTTAGGCATTACTTGTTGGGTCATTCTTTCACTTTTCATGTTGATCATTTTGCTTTGTTGTATTTAATCAAGTAGCAAAACTTAATTGGAAGGTTGGCTTGATGGGTTTTACTCTCGCAAGAATATGATTATGATGTCGTTCATCACCTGGTTCTTCACACATCATTGCAGATTTTCTATCTCGCTTAGATCATGGTGAACCTCCTTATGGGGTTGATGATTCTTTTCTTGATGTCGATATGTTTCATGTGGAAAATAAAATTGAACCTGAATTGGGAGTTCCTACCTAGTATGAGGAAATGATGTCTTTTTTGGCAACTAGTGTCCCTCCTTCACATTTAAAGTCTGCTACTTGAAAGAAACTAGCATTATGAAGCACCGATTTTCTATTACTCTGCATCATTTGTATGATAAGGATATTACTGGAATATGGCTTCCATGTGTGCCATCACATGAAGTAATTGTTGTTACTACAAAGGTCATTCTAGAGTTTTTGATGTTCATCATGGTGCAGATCTTATAGAGTTCAGAAAATCTTGCAAAGTAGGTTATGGTGGCCTACTTTTCACAAGGATGTTCATGATCAGATATGACAATGTGATCCCTACCAAAGAATGGGTGAACCTCGAGATATTCATCAATTTCCTTTATAGCCCATTCTTCCTTTGAACCACAATGTTGTAGAAGTTTCTTCTTGAGTTTCCAACTAAATGGGAATAGTACTTATCTTCGGTTCTTTGGACTTATCGTACTTTGTACAAGGTTTCAATAGGCTTTACAAATTTTAAGCTAGTCTACAGCATGGAAGCAATTGCTCCTATGGAATTTATGGTCCCTAGTTTATGGATTGCAATATAGAAATGTTTATTACAGGAAGAATCTTAAAATTTTTCAGATGTGTTGGGGGATTCTTGGACAAGAAGGGATTTGAGTGTTTGTAGGAGAAAAGGTAAATACAAGAAAAAAGATACACACTAGAAGCCTCTGTCGATTGATTATAAGAAGACAAATACAATGGTGATGCACAATACAATCCAATGCTTCTATGCAAAATCCCACAGAGTGCTCAATCACAAAATACCAAATGCCCAAGGGTCTAGTTGCTACCGGCCTTCTCTGCACCAGACCTCCACCTTCTCCAAGCCTGCACTTGTGCACACCTTGCACCAAGCTTCCAATAAGGGGGAGGGATGGACACCTTCTGTCGACCTTTAATGAGAGCTTGGGATCTTTGGGGTGAATAGCTTAGCCCTTCTCTGCACACTTCCTTGGTCACTCTTCATGCACACCTTGCACTTCACTTCTCTGTGTCGCACACTGTGTGTCTCTTGCACTTCTCTCTGTTGCCTAACTTAGACTATGCTCACCTTGCTTAGTCTTGCTTGTCCAAGAATAGTCCTTGCCTTGATTTGAGTGTCGATTCACATACGCTCCTAACTGCAAGAGCATCTTGGTGCTCACTTTGATGTCTCAAGATTGTCTCCAAAAGTGGGTAGCCAACGAATCCCTATTTTGTCCTGTACTGACTTTAGACTAAAACAAAAATTTTAATTCCAATTGCTCTCCCCACTTGCCACTCAGCTCCTGGTGGACTTGGTGGCTGCTCAAGTGTCCTTTTGCAAATTTTGTAGCACAAGAATCATGGTGTCATATCTGCTCAGAGTTTTGGCTGTAGCTCTCCGGGACGGAGAGCACATTAGGTGGTGCGCAACTGTTGAGCCCATAAAAGTCATATTGGTCAAAGTCAACTCCAATCAAAGTCAACCACAATCAAAGTCAAAAGGTCAAAGTCAAATTGGTCAAAGTCAACATATTCAAGGTCAAAAGTCAACATGGGCAAGGTCAAAGTGTTCAAAGTTCAGGTGTCAAAGTGCACAGGTAGTGCACAATTAATTTGTTTACAAAGGGTAAATTGCAGAAAGTTGGTTGCAGGTTGCAGAGGTATTTTTGTAATTTCCCTAAGGTTCAAAGTGTTTCTAAAGTGTTTTGGAAGGTTCAGGTGAACCCTCTCTTAGGTGCACAAGTGAAGACTTAAAAGGAAAATGTGAAGGTATGTGAAGCGACAGCGTACGCAGAAGTGAAAGTATGGCCCCCCCAAGTATGGAGAGGGCAGGGAGGGGTAAGGATGTGGCTGGGCAGAAGGGTAAGGGGAGGGTGAGGGAGTAGGATTATGGGGTCTGGAGAGGGTCAAAATGATCAAACATTAGAGCTACAGAGGGTGCATATGGGCAAATGTGCAACATATGGTGAAATGAGGTGAGAATAGACAATGTGGACCATGTGTTTAAATAGAAATGCGTGATAAATGTGCTCAAAACATGTGGGTTTTGACCAGAAGTCAGAGAAAATGTGGTGTTTTGGAAAAATTAAGTCAAAAAATGAATCTAGAGGTGCCAAAATACATGAAAATGACCCCACTTTTGAAAAAACTGGCCATCCGAGGCGCGATCCAGAGCCAAAAGCTTTGGACCATGAAAAATAAAAAAAATAGAAAAAATATAAATATTTTAATTATTTATAATTTTTTTTTGCTGAACGCGTAGCTAAAACTAAAAAAATAAAAATAAAAATAAAGCAAAAGAAAATTAAAATAAATAATAAATTATATTAAAAAAATAAAAGAAACAAGATACAAAATTATAAATATATATATATATATATATATATATATATATATATATATATATATATATATATATATATATATAATAAATGGGAGGGGGGGCGGGGGGGGTGTCAGAGCCTGTATTTCTATCTAGCCCTTTTCAGTGCTTGGGGGGTATACCCTGTGGCGCCAAATTGTGCGCAACTAGGATGGGTACTAGTACTCCTCATACCAAGCTCTCATTGCCTTCTTGTAAACACGAGTTGCTAATCAAATATAAATGTGTTCTTGGCAATCTTCTTGGTGTCCCTCATTGCCGGCTTGTGTTTTCGTGGGTTTGAATGTTTCAAGTGGTATCAGAGAAACAACCCTAGGGGAAGCCTTTGGATGGGCGGACTGTCACACCAGTGCTAGCAGCACCATCTAACGTCCTGGGCCCATCCATGGGAAGCTCTTTGATGTCTTAGGATCTCTTTCTCCCTCCCTCCCTCCCTCGCAAGCAAGGCATCCCCTTGCCCCCCCTCAAGCAAGGCACCCCCTTGCCCCTCCCCCCTCAAGCAAGGCACCCCCTTGCCCCCCCTCCAGCAAGGCAACCCCTTGCCCCCCCCTCAAGCAAGGCACCCCCTTGCCCCCCCTCAAGCAAGGCACCCCCTTGCCCCCCCCCTCAAGCAAGGCAACCCCTTGCCCCCCCTCAAGCAAGGCACCCCCTTGCCCCCCCCTCAAGCAAGGCACCCCCTTGTCTCCCCCCTCCTTCCCCCCCTTTTCCCCTCAAGGCATCTTCCGCTGCTCCCCGCCAAGATAAGCGCCCGCGCCACCCACCATCCCCTCCTCCAAGCTACGCCTCAACCGCTTTTACCCAGTGGACCATCACCCCCTCCCTAGGTGCCCGCGTGCCCTAACCTCTCCCGTGCCCCTTGGTGCCCTCTCCCTCCCGGGTTGCTACCGGTTGGCTCCACGCCACCATGGCCAGCGAACATGACGTTGGCATGGCCAGTCTAACTTTGGGGACGGAACGTGCCAAAAATGTGACCGAACGGTGCTGACATCACAAAGCCCAACGGGTAGCTTTAGAAGAGGAACTCAACCGCCTGCTCTTGGTGAATGCCGAGTTACATGAATGCCTCCAGGAGGCCGAGTTAAACGCCGAGATCCACACCCAACCGGAGGACGACCAAATCCCACCCAACCCTGACCCCATCCTAACCGCATAGATAGACTAGAAGATACACTCGCCCGGCTAACTACCTTAGTCGAAACCCATCTCCTATCCAAGGACCAATCGGAACCCCAACCGCACACTCAACCAGGCCCCCAATCGATAGCTCAACCAACCCCCACCCCAACATCCCAATCGAATCCAACCCCCCTCAACCTGACACCACTCACTCAACTTCAACCAGTGGACCTAGACGACCCCGAATCCTTCGACTTCTTCAAACCGAACCCACCCAACAAGTACCGAGGCGGCCGCAGTTCCATAGCCATCAACTGCTCGATCGAAGCGATGGAAAGTTACCTCCAGATGCTCTGGGCTGGCCGCAACAATTGGACGCACATTGCCGGCCAGTTCCTACAAGATGAGGCCTCTGTTTGGTACATGGTGGAGCAAAAGAAGCAAGCTTGGGCCTCTTGGGACCACTTCAAGACTGCCATCATCAACTATTTTGTGCCTCGCAACGAAGCGTTCCAGGCACGGGATGAATGGTGCAACCTACGTCAAGACAAGTTCATCGGGCCATATGTATCGCAGTACCATAAGCTGATGCTTCGGATCACTGACATGGTCGAGATCGACCGCCTGCACCGTTTCCTCTATAGATGCTCCCCCTAATACAGAAAAGAGGTGGAGAAATAAGACCCCCAGACCTGGGAGGACACTGCTCACATAGCAGAACGACTCAACGACGCATACTCCAACCGGCTTGCACGACCAAGTGATGGAGGTCAGACCAACCGCAAAGACACTTCCACCAACAAGGAGCAAGGGTCAACATATTGAAGGCCAACCGAAAACCAACGCGGACAAGGACTCAAAGCCCTCTCGGCCCCAATGGAAACTCGCTCACGATCACCCAACCAAAGCAACCAAAACCGGTAAGACCCTCGACCGGTGTGCAAACATTGCCAAGGCAGCCATCCCACAGAACGTTGTTGGAGAAAACGCCTTGACACCTGAGTGCAAGCCACGAAGACGGAAGAGGCATCCACGTCCGGGCCCAAGATCACTAAAATTCATAGCGACGAAGCGGAGGACTCCTCACCATGCAAGCCTTCAACGTCAAAGGGGAAAGCTCAATGTCACTCTGTCGCTTTACCCATTATACATCAAGTCTTTATCATGGCAGAGGTCACACTATGAACATGTTCGGGCTGTCATGCAAAGACTACGGCAACGTCGACTCTTCGCCAAGCCAAGCAAGTGCGAGTTCTGCATGAAGAAGGTGGAATTCCTGGGGTTCATTGTCTCCGAACTTGGCCTACATGCCGACCCCCAGAAAGTCGAAGCAATGCTCAAATGGGCACCCCCAAAGACCATCAAAGAGGTGCGAGAATTCATCGGCTTCTACCAATTTCTCTGCCGTTTTATCCAAGGTTTTAGCAAGATCGCGGCTCCACTTCTGGAGTTGGCCAAAGAGAAGGAACCATTCAAATGGGGAGCGGACAAAGAAGAAGTGTTTGAAGCATTGAAGGTGGCCATGTGCCATGCCCCGGTCCTGAAGCTCCCAGAGTTTGACAAGCCATTCGAGGTTCACACCAATGCATCCGCCTCGGCCATTGGCGGCGTACTCTTACAAGATGGACAACTAGTTGCATACGAGTCTCACAAGCTCACCGGACCCAAGCTCAGATGGAGCACACACGAGCAAGAAATGTTGGTTGTCGTCCGTTGCCTACGCAAGTGGAGGCACTACATCTTGGACAAGCATACAAAGGTCTTCACCGACAACATATCTTTGAAGTATTTCACTTCACAACCCAAGTTAAGCATGAAGCAAGCAAGGTGACAAGATTTTCTTGCCGAGTTCGACATCAAGATACTTCACAAGCCGGGTAAGCAGAACGTCATGCCCGATGCGCTAAGTCGAAGACTCGAAATCCAAGCCATGTCCACAGTTTCGTCGGATTTGAGAGGCAGGATTCAACATGCACATGCCCAAGATGCCCAAGTCCAAGAACTCCTCCTAGAGCTCCAAAGTGCCCAACTATCCGGCCGCTACACAGTGCAAGAGGGCATACTCTATCACAAAGGGAAGATCTATGTATCGGACGACTTCGAGCTACGCAAAGAGCTATAGTGGGAAGCACATGATTGCAAAGTGGCCAGCCATGGCAGTCAAAATCGCAGCTATGAGACGCTCCACAAGCACTTTTATTGGCCCCGCATGAAGGCACAAGTCCAGGAATATGTAGAAACGTGCCCGACATGCCAGTTGGTCCGTCAAGATCGAGTTAAGCCCGCAGGCCACCTACAACCTCTCTCGATTCCGAATCGGCCGTGCGATATGATCAGCATGGACTTCATAACTGAACTCCCTCCATCCCAAGGGTTCAACACCATATTCGTAGTAGTAGACTACTTCACCAAGCAGGCCCACTTCATCCTTGCCAAACCGCCTCTTAATGCTAAGGCAGTGGCTCATCTCTTCTTCACTCACATTGTGAAGTATCACGGACTGCCTTTGGCCATCGTTTCGGATCAGGACGGACGCTTCCTAAGCCGGCTATGGACAGAGCTTTTCTGCCTCTTGAGAACGCAACTTAGGTTCTCATCAGCTTACCACCCACAGATAGATGGGCAGACAGAACGTGTGAACTAGACAATCGAAGATTATATCGCAATTAAGTCAGGCCCGATCAGAAGGACTGGGCAAAGCACTTAGACCTTTTGGAGTTTCACTACAATGCCTCCATCCACTCAAGTACGAAGATGACTCCATTCGAATTGGCGACTAGCAAGGAGGTAATCACGCCCTTGGCCCTCACACCGGACTCCACACTTTCAATGAATGACCCCGATTGCGGCGCCTTTTTGGATCAATGGAAGACAAAGCTGGAAGAAGCCAAGTCCAGTTTCAACGAAGCAAAGAACGCATGGCTAGGTACGCGAACAAGAAACAAAGGCCCGGCAAAGATTTCCAAGTCGGCGACTTAGTTTTGGTCAGTGCACGCAACATTACCTTGCCCAAGAACATAACACACAAGTTCAATCATCACTACTACGGCCCATACAAGGTGGAGAAGCGGATAAATGAGGTCACGTACAGCTTGGAGCTACCCGACAATGTCCAATTTCACAATGCATTCCATGTGAGCCTACTCAAACGGTTCAAACGTGACTCCACTTACGGACGTGAAGTTCCAGTTCCTCATGACGGGGAGAACCAATTCGAGCCCGAGGCTATCTTATGGGATTGCAACACACGTGAAGGTCCCCAATTTCTCATCAAGTTCAAAGGCTGCCCCTTAGTAGATGCGGATTGGATTTTGGCCGACACCTTTGGCCCGGACCATCTGTTAGTACGAAAATATTACCGCCACACTTAGGCCACTTTGGCTATAAGCCCCATGTAATGTTCCCAATTTTTGTAAACACACCAACTTTTTTGTAAGACCCGAACCCGCTTGTTGAGGACACCAAGCTCTTCAAGCCGAGGGAGGATGTCACAGCCTGTATTTCTATCCAGCCCTTTTTAGTGCTTGGGGGGTATGCCATGTGGCGCCAAATTGTGCGCAACTATGAGGGGTACTAGTACTCCTCATACCAAGCTCTCATTGCCTTCTTGTAAACACGAGTTGCTAATCAAATATAAACGTGTTCTTGGCAATCTTCTAGGTGTCCCTCATTGTCGGCTTGTGTTTTCGTGGGTTTGAACGTCTCAGGGGGGCGGGGGGAAGAGAGAGAAAGAGAGAGAGAGAGAGAGAGAGAGAGTTAGAGAGAGAGGAGGAGAGAGAAGGGTTTTTTTGAAAAAATCCCTTTTTTTTTTAATCCCTAATTTTTTTTCTCCCCAAAAAATATCCCTAGGGGGGCTCTTTTTTTTTTTGAAAATATCCAAAATTAGAGAAAAATAGAGAAAAAATCCAAAAAAAATTCTAAAAATTTCTCAGAAAGTTCCCTACAGGTCTAGGCCAATTTCCTCACTCAAAACCACAGAGAGCTTCCTTTATTCCTCCAATTTGGCAGGAAAATGACATTTGAAAAGGATAAAAAATGCTAGAAAAATTCTAAAAATGCTTGAAAAATTCCCAAAAATTTCCAAAAAATGTACTTATGCAAAGGGCTATGAAAGGGTTGCTAAATTTGCTAAAAACTCAAAGAACAAGCATAAAAATGGATAAAAAGGACTAAAACTTAAGCAAAAATGACATGAGAAGGCTATGTATAACCTAGACAAATTTTGCACGTTCCAGGTGATCCATAATTCTTCAATTGTGTTGATGATAGGATTTGAGCCTTGATATGTTGACTCAGAGAAACTCCTCCATAATCTCCAGTTGTACTGTACTTCATTTGTTTTGTCTTTATTTTGGGCGTACTGACCATTTGATAGGGCCCTCCTAAATCCTTTAGTAAAATATTATCTCCTCCATACTACATCTTTTGTATCTTTGTTTCAACAACTTTATAATTTACTCTGCAAAATTTCATTTTTTCTATTTTACCTTCTTCATCCAATGGAACCCTCTGTTTCCAAAGACTTGCAGGTACTCCTTCCATATCCTTGTAAAGCCCTGCACTTACTATCATAAAAATTGACATAACAGATGATATCCATACCAGTATCCATAAAAAAATGGCCATTGATATATGATTTGAAGTAGCTTCATCAGTGTTGCACTTAAGAGCTTCTCTTTTCTTTTCTCTTCTATGGCCTTTGATTGAGACTGTCTCACTCGAGTCAGTACCTTGAATGATGTCTTCTTTTTCTTCATATGCTTCCTCTCCACTTGAGTTTGGGAAAATTCCATAGCAGGAAGATGGGTCTTCTGCATGGAGCCAAGCATACATGTTTTCATCTTCATATAAATTTGCTCCTTCAAATTGATCTACTTCTGGGTTGTCCAACAATTCTTCTTCCATACAAATACCAAGTCTCTGATTATCTGGACCTTCTTCTAAAATTATCTGTTGCAACTCTTTTCCCTCTTGCTTTACCCACATTGTGTCCTTGCCCCAGTCATGCAACACATTGGCATGGCTTAACCAAGGTCTCCCAATTAACAGAGGAAAACTTCCTTCTACTTGTGGCAGCCTTAAAACAACAAAATCCAAGTTAAAGATGGTACCATGTATCTTGACTGGGACTCCAAGGACGACTCCCATAGGCTTTACTATGCTTTGGTCTGCTAGTGTTACCGTGAAGTTTGCAAGTGTTGAAGGGTGTAGTCCAATCTTTTTCATGGTATATTCAGGCATCAAGTTAATGCCAGAACCACCATCCACAATAACTCCTTGAAACTCATGACCTTTGATAGAGACTGTTAACCGAGGGCTCTTATAATCTGTGAGGGGTGCTTCCCCTACACCTTTATTTTTATGCATAACAGCAGCCTTTGCAACTAAACTTGTTGTGGACATTTCATCAATTATCTGCAAGAGTTCTGACCTGAACTTCCCATCCATCTTCATTAAATAAAAAATACTAACCTCCTTTTTCATGGACTTGAGTAGTCTGGAAGCTTCTGATTCCTTAAGAGCATGGGCTCCATTTGACTTATCAAACTCCTCATGAGCCCTGTTGAATGCATGTCCAATGGCATCACTGCTACCTATGAAATTTTCTTTTTGCCTTGTATCTGCACATGTGGTGGCTAATGATTGGCCTCCTTGGCCCATTTCCAAAGTTATCCCTATGTCTGGGGTTGTAATTGTTACCTTGATTTGGTGCAGCCACCTTCACATTTGCTGGTGGTAGGGGTCCTCCATGTGTCCAATATGTTGTTCCAGGCATTCCTCTTGATTGGCATTCTTGGGCCTCATGATCAGCTTTCTTGCATAGTTGGCAAGTCACACTTAACAGAGGACATTCACTTACTATATGACATTGCTTGCTGCACATGGTACACCAAAGTCCACTCTTGATGCCACCCACTTTTAGTTCCTACAACTCCTGTCGCAACTGAGCCAATTCCTCTGCTTGGGCTTCCTCCTCCTTTTGGAGCTTTAATGCCTCAATCTCCCTCCTCAACTAAGTAACAGCATTCTCCTCCTCTTTGAGGGGCTTATTCCTTTTTAAGCCCTCCAGCTCTTTCCTTAGCTAGATTACTAGATCCTCCATTTCTATGGAATAGGGTAGTTGAGAAGAAATTGATCCATACTATTGCCTTATCTGCTCCAATCGTGTAGCTGTGTTGATGATCTCCTCTATGGAGGCTGTGGGCAACACTAATTCCTTGATTTTACATTGGGTGGTCATTGGAAGTGGCTTAGCTAACCATTTCTTAACAAAAAAAATCATGTGGAGGATCTGGCAACTTAGCCATTAGTGCCTTGGCCCTAGTTACAAACTCTGGAAATTTTTCACCTGGACCCAGTCTCAAGTTTTCTAATTCCTTTATGATGATATCTGTGGTATTTCCATGCTTGAATTGATTTTTAATGCATCTTTCATTAAGTCCCAAGTGGTGAAATCGTTCTCAACAAACTAGCTGAAGCATTTATTTGCTAACCCTTCTAATGTGGCAGGCAAGAGTATCAAAAAGGCATCCTCTCTTCCCATCAAGCCTCTAGTTTTGCATAGTGCTAAAAACCTTCTAATATGCTCGTCCGGATCTTCCTGAGCTAAGCCTTTGAAAGAAGGAAATTTTATATTTAATCTTGATAGTAGGGTTTCCAAGTCTACCTGACCTGCCATGCTCTTGACTGATGAGGTTGACGAAAGTGGACTAGAGGATCTTCTAACAGCCTTCCTTCTTGTAGCTTTGCAGGTGACCCTCAATGTTTGGGACTGGGTTGCTATCATGAGCTGCTCATAGCACTCTTAGTATGAGATAATTGATAAGAATATTTACCTCTTAGTCCAATGAAGTAGTACTATCGGCACTTGAACTCTTCTACCCTTTGCACTTGGCTTCTCCTATGCTCAAATATCCTTGGAGTCCCACCGGGTGTGCCAAATTTTGTTGGGGGATTCTTGGACAAGAAGGGATTTGAGTGTTTGTAGGAGAAAAGGGAAAGACAAGAAGAAAGATACACACTAGAAGCCTCTGTCGATTGATTATAAGAAGACAAATACAATGGTGATGCACAATACAATCCAATGCTTCTATGCAAAATCCCACAGAGTGCTCAATCACAAAATACCAAATGCCCAAGGGTAATTGCTACCGGCCTTCTCTGCACTAGACCTCCACCTTCTCCAAGCCTGCACTTGTGCACACCTTGCACCAAGCTTCCAATAAGGGGGAGGGATGGAGACCTTCTGTCGGCCTTTAATGAGACCTTGGGATCCTTGGGGTGAATAGCTTAGCCCTTCTCTGCACACTTCCTTGGTCACTCTTCATGCACACCTTGCACTTCACTTCTCTGCGTCGCACACTGTGTGTCTCTTGCACTTCTCTCTCTTGCCTAACTTAGACTATGCTCACCTTGCTTAGTCTTGCTTGTCCAAGAATAGTCCTTGCCTTGCTTTGAGTGTTGATTCACATACACTCCTAACTGCAAGAGTATCTTGGTGCTCACTTTGATGTCCCAAGATTGTCTCCAAAAGTGGGTAGCCAACAAATCCGTGTTTTGTCTTGTAGTGACTTTAGACTAAAACAAAAATTTTAATTGGGGGGGCCATACTTTCACTTCTGCATACGCTGCCGCTTCACATACCTTCACATTTTCCTTTTAAGTCTTCACTTGTGCACCTAAGAGAGGGTTCACCTCAACCTTCCAAAACACTTTACAAACACTTTGAACCTTAGGGGAATTACAAAAATACCTCTGCAACCTACAACCAACTTTCTGCAATTTACCCTTTGTGAACAAATTAATATTGCACTACCTGTGCACTTTGACACTTGAACTTTGAACACTTTGACCTTGCCCATGTTGACTTTTGACCTTGAATATGTTGACTTTGATCCATTTGACTTTGACCTTTTGACTTTGACTATGGTTGACTTTGATTGGAGTTGACTTTGACCAATATGACTTTTATGGGCTCAACAAGATGGATACTTTATGGCACTTAGAAAAACATCGATACAATAGTTTCCTACTAATGCAAGAAGTATAGTATAGACAACAACACTGGCATGATGATTTCGGACTCCTATTTTTGGATTGGTGATTTGGTCTTGTTTTTCAATTCCAAAATGAAGTGGCAAGTAGGAAAATTTAAACTTGGGTGGATAGGTCCTTTTTGGATTCATCAAGAAATCAGGTGAGCCACTTTCCAGTTTAACTTTGACCAGCAAAATTTTACGGACTCCGGTCAATGGGTCCAAGCTGCGACCTTACCATATGTAATGTTGTAGCTATCATTGTATATAATGTAAATATGTTTTCCATTAAATAAGCGGCAATTAGTCATGCATTTAATAAATGCATCATTGCTTTCATGCATGATGGGAGGCATCTTCAAGGTGGAAACTCAAGAAAATCTTAGAATCGAATTCGAATCATTAGCTATGCATGCAAGATTCAAACCACAAATTGTCAAATTGCACACATACAGAATTTCATGAACATGCACAAAATTTACAATGGGTTTTACTATCCTATTTAAGTGGATTGATTCATCAACTCACTTTTTTACCTATAACTTTCATAGTGCACTCTACATCTGTGTATTTTGTGTCCAATAGGTTCCAACCAATATGATGGGAATGGTATTACCCAACACTATCAAGCTCATAGATATGAGCTTGTTGGTGATCCCTAATCACTTAAGACAATGGCATATTGGTTAGTTGAAGTAGTGCAAATTGCTACAATATGTGCAGATCCCTTGGAGTCAAATCCCTAATCATCCCATGACCAATTCTTTTGTTCAGTAGTGCAATGAACAACCCAAAGTTGTCGGCGACCATTGTGCATTCATCAAATTCAGAATTGAAGAAGCTATAAATATAGCGATTAACCCAGCCTACATTGTTGCACAGCTGAACGTTAGTCCATGTGGTATTAGCACCATCAGAAATGGCTTCGATAGAGGACATGGAGCAGATGTTTAGTAAGGCCTGCTCTAGTGAGTAGAAATATGCCAGACTCCTAGATACTTATCTGTGGAATTTTGGGTTGTGCTTGGTGACACTAGCAATATTCATATAGATGAAGCATTATGGTGTGTAATAGACACTATATTCCTTGATGAAGGATGATATGATGGCCAATGGATAGGTAAATTGGGCCAAGATAATCTTCACGTGACTCAAGAAGGAAGTGCACCAGCTGTGTCAATCTACCAAGAAGACTTAGCAGTTGGATACAAAGCTCTGGGTTCTGTTGTCATTGTTGGTAAACAAACAGCTCCGAACTTCATAGACCCTTTGAATGCAGAGAAGTGAGCTCGGGTCAATATTCTGTAAGAAGCACTCTAGCAGGCTGAAGAAGAATGACAACAACAAGTGCAGGAGCAAACGGAGGTGAAGCTTTGATAGAAACAATTGCAAACTCTTATAGAACAGACTCACATGTTACAGGATAAAGAAGTCCAACTTACTAAGCTAATAAAATCTTGAGATGAATTACAGAAGCGGGTTGAAAGTAGAGATGATGCACTGATTCAGAAAGATGTAGAGTTGCATCAGCTCTAGACTTAGACCAAAGAGGCTCAAGTGGTGACCAAAGAATTTTTGGAAAAATTATATGAAGAGTTCACGAAAGCAAAAGCCAATGTTGTTGCTTGGAAAATTCAGCTTCAAGAAAATCCAAACAAAGATTCTTTTTAGGAGATGATTGATTCCATAGTATCTAGCCTTAAAGAAATTTTTGACGAATTCCTTTATGACTTAGGTAGAATCCAAAATCTCCCTTCAAATGGGGATGAGCTATAAATAAGTGGGTACAAGTCCACCGTACATGCGAGTGTTAGCTTATCACCTGTATGGCTACCCGAAATTTGTAAAATCTAAATTACTTATATGGTGAAGTAATGTAACACCAAACAACACTAATGGCCTATTAACGCTTGCACACACTACAGATATAACCCACGTAGCAATTTTAGTTACAGGTCATCATCCCCTTCCAAAGGTGGATGAATGAATTTGCCCCAATCATACAAATTTTCATTTAGTATGGCCTTGACTTGACAACAATTGCCTCCACTTTAGTTTACAAATCTACATCCAAACAAGACAGAGCTCCCAACTACATCTTCCAAGCTGCTTCTACTACGTTAGCTTGCTCATAGCCTATTGAAAAAACTTCTAGGAAGTCCTAATTAGACTTGGAAGCTTTCATTAGTTGAGTCACACAAGCTAACTCTTCTCATCCTTCCACGAAAGTTTTGCATCTTTGGCTTCAACCTACTCTTGTAACTCAATCAAAGTCTTTAACTTATATGCCCATTGACTTGCTTTATCCTACAAAATTTGAGGTTGTTCCACCAACAATTGCTTAGCAGTTTGTACTTGTGTTCTAATTTTGTAATACTATTCGTTTTATTTGCACTCCATAAATTATAGCTAATAATGTAATTTGGGATGTCAAAATTGATGCTTCATCATGTAATTTATTTACAATTGTCTGCAAGGTTGACTTGTCTACTTGCATAATCTATGTTTCTTCTGTAGCCTCCTATAATTCACCCTCACCCTAAAAACTCATTTTCTCTTCTTCACTCTCCTCCAACTTAGTTTCCAAATTAAGAATAGCTCACTCCATGGTCTCAAATTTCTTGGATGAGATATCTGCTCTGTCGACAAGAATATCTTCTAACTCCTATATTTTGGCTTTGAGTCGAGCATTCTCCACTTGTAAACTGACATTGTCTTGTTCATGTAGTTGTGATATTCTTGCTTCCTTCTCCATCGATAAAGAACAGAGTGCCAATAGTTTAATTGCATCATCTAGACTCCCTATCATCATCTTAAAATTCTTGATGAACTAAGGGTATATAGCATTGGTGCAATCAATTATGAATATGCATCCATGAATAGGAATACCTTCCAATTCTAGAAATGGCCCATGTAGGTGTGGGTGGAGGTCAATTCTCACTCAAGAAACTATAAAAGTGGTTCTCTTTACCAGATTATGGTGGCCTACACTACACATGGATGCAAAAACTTATTAAGAAGTTGCGAAATTTTCAACAAACCAAGTACCCTATTAGGAGAGATGACAGGCATTTATGAACAATGGTCTATGCAAGAGCTTTCTTGAGATGGGGAATTGATTTTATTGGACCTATTAATCCCCAAGTGAGAGGATTGCATGCAAAATATATCATTGTGGCCATGTACTACTTAATTAAGTGGGTGGAAGCAAAAGCCACAATGAAAAGTGATGCTCAAACCGCTAGAAAATTCTTATTTGAACATATATTTACCAGATTTGGACTACCTATTGAGATTGTCAAGATAGAGGTACACAGTTTGTTGGAGGAGATGGTGGATAGTCTTCAGAGATGAAGTGGTGTTGCTTGATCCTGCTTCACACATACCACGGATAGTTGCTGGAGAGTGTCGTGGGCCTCTTCAGCTAGCTAATGATCATAAATAATCATATATGATGCTTGTAACATGATCCACTAATCAATGGATAAAAAACATAGATAAGAAATTGATCCAAGACCAAAAACTTGCTATTCTTGTCTCTACACCTGTCTAGTATTTTGAACACTTCTCTGAGCACAGTAGGAATTAGCTTAATTCCTCATGGGGAAATCTACTTAGCTTAGATGGCTACCAATCATGAGTGATTTCATAAAAAATCATGGAACACACTGAGAATGACGTTTATCAAACCACAAAACATTCCCGACATTTTCGAGGTGCATCAGTCAATAGACCAGAGAGCAATGTCATGCTAATATCTTAGGACTGAGATGAGTAATGACAATGAGATTTTGTACCAATATATTAGACATTATAATGAACATATTAAGCTTTAAATCATTACAAATGATCAATCATGCATTGAGAACAAGCTTTGAAGAGATCACTGTTCTGATGTAGTCATGACAGAGAAGTGAAGCAAAAGTATGATAAAATGTATGTGTTATGTACAAATACAATGTCATTGGCAATGATCAATTGCACAATGTGAGAAGTGTAAGTGAGCTATAGGGTGAGCTCTTCAAAATCACAATATTTCTTCTCTAATGATCTCATAGGATATATTCTCTCATTACTCAATTACCAAATACTTTGAGATTTGATGCTTCCTAGCTTCCTCGTGGTTGTAGAACACTTTACAAAGGTAAATGTGAGGGACTTTTACAAGAGGTTGATCATATAGAGTCCCATAAGAGTTATGCTAATTAACCAAGTATGTGTTGAGATATTTAGGTAGTGATGTGTGTGAACACTCTAGGATTGTCGAGGCACTTTTTTCCCTCTTTAGGAGGTCTTTTTCCCCCGGCTTGTATAGATGCCTATTGCCCTAACGTGCTACTTATCTTTGTACATTCTAGTGGCAATACATTCAGTATTGTGTGTTGTGATCTAAGCTTCTTCTTCTTCCTTGTGCTATTTGCATGCTTCCGCAGATGTCTAACTCCAACAATTGGTTTTAGAGTAGGTCGCCGCTTCATCTAGGGTGCCATCAACACCTCTCCTATTGCAGTCTCAGAATCGCATGAATTTTGGTGAGCATACTCAAGGTGTTTCAAAGATCAAAACGACTTCTCTCTATCGTGCCAAAATTGCAATCTGAGCTCGGTTTGGCCTCTGAATGCACTATCGAAGTGCTTGTGCATGCTATTTTGTCTTTTTGTCCCAAAGGTATATACCAGTTTTGGTTCGCCAATATAAGCATCTCGAAGTCTACTATAGGTTTAGTAGAATTCATCTAGACAATTCTGTTCAACATCTTGAGATACATTCAATTTTCTACATCAAGGTATTTTAGTCACTAGCCATGGCTGAAAGCAGTGATGTATTTCGTATGTTGGCTATTGAGGATAAGTTGGATGGTACCAACTACCTGTTATGGGCTTATATGATGCGACATGTATTGGTTGCAAAAGGACTGTGGAACATTGTGCAGGGTGTTGAAAAACATCATATCACACCTGCAACTGTTACAACTGCAGGTACTAAAGCTGATGCAGAAGGTGTCGAAGATGGTGATATTCTATAGATTCCTATTTGTCCTATTGTTTCTGTTGCACCTACTGTAGAGCAAATTCTTTGGGATGGTAGAGATGCTCAGGCACATGCATTGATAGCTTTGTCTGTCAAACGTGCCATTATAACCCACATTCGCTCTTGCAGAATAGCTAAGGATGCTTGGGATACACTTACCACATTGTACCACGCTAGGAATGAGGCTCATGTTGCGTACCTCTGAAAACAGTTGGAGAGTGAGCACATGAATGAAGGTGATTCTATGGACAATTTTTTGACAAAGATAAGGGATTTGAAGGAAGAATTCATTTCTGTAGATGAAGTCCTTCCTGACAGTTCACTTGTACAAACTGTTCTGAATGGTCTTCCCAACTCATATTAGAGTTTTACCTCTACTCTTTGTTTGATGATGAAAGGCAATCCAAATGCCTTAACATTTGAAGAGTTAGTTTCTGTTTTGTTGCAAGAAGACCAGTCTAGGCAGAACATGTCTATTATGCATGTTGCAGATCAAGCTTTCCTGTCTAGTCAGAAGGGCAAAGGAAAATGGAGTTCTTCTACTAGTAAGCATAAATTTGCAAATGCTGCACATTTGAAGAAGGAAGACAAAGATGAGAAGAAATTAGAAAAGCAAAAATTGTTTTGTAAATATTGTAAAGCAAATGATCATGTCATTAAGAGCTGTCCAAAACTTGTTGTTAAAGAGGCAAAGAAGAAAAAGGCCAGAATGGTTGTTGCAAAGGCCTCTACATCCAAAATAGAGTCTGCTAATCTTGTGCAGGATGAAGAATGGGCGTTTACTACTATTTGTAGTTTTGACTCATCTTCTCATGAGTAGTGCATGTCTGCAATAGACTTAGATGTTTGGTACTTTGATAGTGGGGTGACCAAACATATTACCTCGCAGCGCAGTTTCTTCTCTTCACTGGAGCCAACAACTCATCTTATCCACCAGTATCTCATCTTATCCTATCATGGGAGTTGGTAAGATCATTTTGACTACTGTTGATGGTAGTTCTTTCACTCTGTCAGATGCTTTATTCGTGCCAGGGATCAAGAAGAATCTGTTATTAGTTTCGGCTTTAGCCAAGATTGGCTTGCTTGTGAAATTTGTTGATGACAGATGTACAGTTCATGATCTCTCAAATGCAACATGATTATTGCTTTTGGAATTTTATGTCATGGGTTGTATAAGCTCATAGACTATGAAAGATCTGTAAACGATTTGGCATGTGTAGCACATGATTCTCAGGCTATGTTAGATGCAAAACTTTGGCATGCATGCTTTGGTCATCTGAATTTTGGTAGTTTGTTATGCTTGTAGAAATCTAAAATGGTCTCCTCTTTGCCCAAACTTGAGGCACCCGGAAAACATGTTTGTGAAGGTTGTATTTTGGGCAAACGGAAGCATTCCTTGTTTCCAAAAGATGGTTCAGTTCGGGCTACTTAGAACTTGCAGATTGTACATAGTGATGTCTCTGGTCCTATGCACACACCTTCTTTTGAGAACTATCTTTACTTTGTGACTTTCATTGATGATTTCTTGAGGAATGCATGGGTATATCCAATGAAGTCAAAGTTGGAAGCTTTTAAGTGCTTCAAATAGTTTTTGGCTTTGGTTGAAAATCTGTCAGTATGTAAAATGAGCACCCTCCTTTCTGATCGATGGGGGGAATATATGTATTTTGACTTATAATGCATTTCTAGCAAAACATGGGATAAAACATTAGTGTACAGTGCCGCATACACCTCAACAAAATGGAGTTGTTGAACGGAAGAACATGTCACTCATGAATATGGTGAGGTGTATGGTCAAGAGTCAGGCTTTACCACATAGTTTCTGGCTTGAGGTTGTCATGTGTGCAGCATATGTACTTAACAAGTGTCCCACTAAAGCGTTGCAATCTATCACTCCATATGAGGCTTGGCATATTCGCAAGCCATCTGTTGCTCATCTACGTTTTTTTGTTTGTTTGGCATATGCATTAGTGCCTGAACAACATCACAAAAAATTGGATGATAAAGCAATCAAATGTATTTTTGTTGGGTACAGTTCTGAAAGCAAAGGCTATTGTTTGTATCATCAACAGACTAAATGCATTTTGGTTAGCCATGATATTGTTTTTGTGGAAGATTCTATTCAGCCCTTACTTTCATGTACCAAGGAGACATTTGTTAGCTCCAAAGACATGTATGATACTTTGTTTCCTCTCTTTACACGTGGATAGTCTAGTGCTGGTCCTAATGAAGCAACTTCTCAGCCTTTGTAGGTTTCATGTGATGATGCAGATCATTCCATATTAGATGCACATTTACATGATGCACTTGTTGATGAAAGAGCTAATATTGAGCAAGCCAAAGCCATGCCAAAATGGTTGTAGACCTTGCGTGATAGCAAAATAGATGCACCTCTATCATATCATACTCGATCAGGCTCTCATAGTGCCTCTTTTGCATCAGATTGCTATCCTATGGCTACCTCTAGTCTTTGTGATGAGACTGAACCCGTTTCATTTGATGAAACACAAAATTCTGAGCATTGGATGGCTGCAATGCAATCTGAATGTGATGCTATCATGAACAATGGTACATGGTCTTTATGTGACTTGCCTCCTGGCAAGGAGGCCATCGGCACCAAGTCGGTATACAAGCTAAAGCGTAAACCTAATGGAAGAGTTGATAGGTATAAAGGCTAGGCTTGTTGCAAAGGGTTATGCGCAAGAAAGAGGCATTGATTTTGATGGAACCTTTGCTCCTACTTGCCGAATGACTACCATTCGTATCATCTCTGCACTTGCATCTCATAATGGTTGGAACGTACATTAGTCGGACATTAAAACAACATTTCTGAATGGTGACTTGCATGAAGAAGTGTATTTTTTTCAGCCCCATGGTTGTGTGCAGAAAGGGCATGAAAACCAGGTGTGCAGGTTAAAGAAGGCATTATATGGTTTAAAGCAAGCACCACGTGCTTGGTATGAAAAGATACATCTCATTGCACATGGTTTTGAGAACAGTCCAACTGAAAGCACCTTATATGTTAAGCGTGCTAATGATGTACTTCTGATCATTGTGGTGTATGTTGATGAGATGCTGCTCACTAGTCCTCATGACATGCATATTGCTGATATTGAGACTAATTTGCATGCCTCATTTGAGATGTTTGATTTGGGGTATTTGCATCACTATTTGGGCATTCAGTTTATGCAAGTTGATGGTGGAATGGCTTTGTGTCAAATGAAATATATTGACACATTATTGCAGTGTTTTGGCCTTGAAGACTCAAAGCCTATTGCCATTCCTAAGGAGACAAGCTTACGATTGAGTCTTCATGATTTTGGAGATGCATTTGATGTTGTTCTCTATCAGCAGGTTGTTGGATGCTTGATTTACTTATGCATTACTCAACCAGATATTGAGTTTGTTGTCTCATAGATGAGCAGGTTTATGCATTGCCCAAGTGTCAAGCATTGGCAAGTGGTTAAGCGCATCTTTCGTTACTTGAGTGGTACCCTGCTACTTCGATTGTTTTATCCCAAGGGGGGATCACTATCGCCAGATTTTCATGCTTTTTCTGACAGTGATTGGGTTGGTTGCTATGACACTCATGTGTCCACTAGTGGCTTTTGCTTCATGCATGGTAGCTCATGTATATCTTGGTTGAGCAAGAAGCAGCCTACTGTGGCCACTTCCAATTATGAAGTTGAGTATAGGGAAGCTTTCACAGTGACTGTTGAGTGTGTGTGCCTCAGACATTGTGGATTGATTCCACATAGCTTGGCACTTCCTTATACGTGAGTGTCAGCTCCTTGTTCACCGCATCACTCCAAGGGGGGATTTGTTGATATATTTAGGTAGTGATGTGTGTGAACACTCTCAGACCGTCGGGGCACTTTTTTCCCTCTTTAGGAGGTTTTTCCCCCTTGGCTTGTATATACGCCTATTTCCCTAACGGGCTACTTATCTTTGTACATTCTAGTGGCCAGATAACAAAGTTGTTTTGATCTCAAAAACACGCTGAGTATGCTCACCAAAATTCATGTGATTCTGAGACTGCAACCGGAGGAGTGTCGACAGCACCCTAGATGAAGCGACTGCCTGCTCTGATACCAATTGTTGGAGATAGACATCTGCGGAAGCACACAAACAGCACAAGGAAGGAGAAGAAGCTTGGAGCACAACACACAATACTGAATGTATTACTAGAGAATGTACAAAGATAAGTAGCCCATTAGGGCAATAGGCGTATATACAAGGCGGGGGAAAAAAACCTCCTAAAGAGGGAAAAAAGTGCACCGGCGGTCCTAGAGTGTTCACACACATCAGTACCTAAATATTTCAACAATTTATTTTTGGAGAAGTACAAAGAACACTCTTCTTAATGTTCTTGGACTTGTGTGAAGAGAACTATGTGCGAAAGTACTCCAAAATGGCTCCAAAGGACACCCCAGAAATGCTTTCGAAATAGGCTTTGAAAGCAAAGAATGAAGCTTTGAGGGACAAAAACTTGTTCAAGGTAATGTCAACCTTAGTCTTTCCCCTTCTTCAGACACCACAAGAGTGTAACTTAGTGGCAAGAGATTGCCATGGTTAAGCGAGCTCTTAGGGGAATATTATTGGGATGGGTGACCTTGAGGGAAGTACTAGGAACCTCTATACTCCTTGATCACTCAGGTCCTCCCTTGTGTGCAGCCAACGGTGACTTCAGTGACTCAGATGACAAGGTATGCCAAGGTCTATGCCTTGGTCACTGCCTTGGTCGTAAGCCTTGGAGAAAACCTTGGGGGGGTGCTCGCTTTGCTCGCACAAAAGAAACAAAGCTTTTGTGTCAAACTACTCTGATACCAATGAAGGGTTTTATTGCCGATGCACCATAGTGCACTCTCCTTCTTGCGAGATCCATGATGATATCATCGAAGTAGAAAACCAAGCTCCTAAGGCCGCACATGGTAGTCCGCATAGAAACTGCAAAATATGCAAAAAACACAGTACCCAGGGAGCATGAAGATAGACTTCTTAGGTCTTACAAATGCGGTCGAACTTAGAGGCTGTGAATGACTAGGACACTATATGTTTTATTAAAGAACATATACAAAGAAGTGTCCAGTGGCCATTTGGCCTTTCACATGGACACTAACGGTGACATGGTACAAATTATCCATTCTGGGCAAATATGATGCTTCATGTAATGGTGGCAAAAGGACTTGTTGAGGGTGTTGAAAAATAACCTACTACACTTCCAAATATAGTTATTGAAGGTGATGTAGATAGTGTTGAAGATGCAAATCTTCGAATTCATGTTTGTGTTGTGGTTCATGCTGGACCTGGTGCACCTAGTGTAGAGAAACTTTGATGGGATGGCATAGATGCCAAGGCACATGCATTGATAGCTTTGTCTATCAAATGTGCCATTATCCCTCATATTCGTTCTTGAAAAATAGTAAAGGATGCTTGGGATACACTTACCACTTTATACCAAGCAAGAAATGAAGCTTTTGTTGCTTACTTCTGAAAATAGTTGGAGAGTGAGCATATGAATGAAGGAGATTCTATGGATAGTTTTTTTACAAAGATCAAAGATTTGAAAGAGTAGTTGATTTATGTAGATGAAGTCTTGCAAGATAGTTCACTTGTGTAGACCATTCTTAATGGTATTCTTGACTCATATAAGAGTTTTGCTTCTACTCTTCAGTTGATGATGAAAGGCAATCCAAATGCCTTAACGTTTGAGGAGTTAATCTCCATTTTATTGTAGGAATATTAGTCTAGATAGAACACGTCCATTATGTGTGTTGTAGATCAAGCTTTCTTAGCGAGTCAAAAGGGCAAAGGTAAATGGAGCTCATCTACTAGTAAGCAAAAATCTACTATTTTTGCATAGTAAAAAAGGGAAGACAAAGACTAGAAGAAAACAAAAAAGTAGAAACAATTTTGCAAATAATGTAAAGGAAATGACCATGTCATAAAGAGTTGTTCAAAACTAGCTACAAAAGAGGAAAAGAAGAAAGAGGTTGGAATGTTTGTTGCAAAGGCCTCTAAACCTAAAACAAAGTATGCAAATCTTGTGCAGAATGAAGAATGGAAATTTACTAGTTTGCAGCTATGATCCATCTTCTGTTGAATAGTGTATGTCTGCAGTAGAATTAGATGTTTGGTACTTTGACAATGTGGCAACCAAACATATTACCTTGTAGTGCAATTTCTTCAGTGCACTTGAGCCTACCCCTATAGGGAATATTGTCACATGTGCTAACATCTTATCCTGTAATGGGAGTTAGTAAGATCATTCTGGCTACTATTGATGGTACTTCTTTCATATTGTCAGACGCTTTGTTTGTGCCACGTATTGAGATAAATTTGTTGTTAATTTCAGCATTAGCCAAGATTGACTTGGTAGTCAAATTTGTTGATGACAGATGTGCAGTTCATGATCTATCAAATGGCAATGTTATTATTGCTTTTGGAATTTTATGTCAAAAGGCATATAAGCTCATACACTATGCAAAATCTCTCAATTATTCAACATGTGTAGTTCAAGACTCTCGCGTTATCTCATATGCAAAGCTTTGGCATACATGCTTTTGTCATTTGAATTTTGCTAGTTTGTTAGGCTTATAGAAAATGAAAATGGTGTCCTCTCTGCCCAAAATTGAAGCACTTGGTAAACATGTCTGTGAAGGTTGTTGTCACTCTAGCACAATGGCAAGTACCAATGTGAGGAGATACACCTCATAAATGTCAATCCGTGGAGACGTGAGGACCGGTATGAAGACCGTGAGCAAGTGATGGCACAAGTGCATGAGTGAAAGCACACAAGCATGCTAACACATACACACACACGCACACAAAGTAAGAGCAAAGACTGGAATAATGGAAGGACTTAGATTGCAAAAGAGTTCTCTTACAAAGCTGAAATCTACAACAAGCTAACCTAAAAAATGAGCTCTCCATCCCTTTTTATAGTTTTTTGAGTAGTTTTGGCCCTATCCAGACCTAGTGTCCGACCTAGTTAAAAATTAGGTTCCAGGGCTTATTTGAGGGATCAAACGGAGTCTAAAAATTATGAAAATTGGTACGATGGTAATTCTAATAATCCTCAAGCTCGAGGACTCCTCGGCTTGAACAAAATGGAGTTAGAAAAATGGAAAATGGTATTTACAATGGTTTTTAGTGATAAAAACCACTATTTTTATAGGGATCTCTTCTGAAAATTTGACAGGTGCTTCTTGGAGCTCCCTACTTGCTCCTTCTTCTTGTGTGTCCACTTCCTTGATGTGCTTCCATGCTTTGTCCTTGATCTTGAGCTTCAACACTCCCCCCCCTCTTGAGTCTGTCGTCCCTAACAGACCCTTGTTGTAGTGGTTGTTCCATGTAGTACGTTGAGAGGTAGTGTCATTCATGTATCAACAGGAGCGGTCCATCTTCCCAATATAGCTTGGTCTAGTTCTTCAATTTTCCACTGCTATCCTATGCAAGAGTGGGTCCCTTTGTAGGTGCTTCTTCCTGGGATTTGAGTTGGATGGAGTATTTTTGTACTCTCAAAGGTTGCTGGTTGCTCAAAAGAAGTTGTCAATATTGATCTTGAGCAGTTGTCGACGTTGAATTGCTTCATAGATACTGTTGTTGTACACGTACTGTTCTTTGGAGCTTTGAACATCAGTTTCATAGTAGTATGCCAAGTACTTTTGACCCATAATGACTGAGGGGTAAGTGCATTAGTGCATGGGTTGAGAAAAATATGTGCCTTGTGCATGGCCTTGTAATGTGGCCCTATGTATGCATACTTGGGGAATGCATTGGAAGAAGTATGGTGCAAGAAATGGGGTCTTGAGCTAAGTGCTCAAGGGTATGCCGACGAAACGGTTTCCTAACTATCATGGTTATAGTGTTACCACAGTAGGGTGTGCTTACCATGGTGAAAGTTCGGTCGGTTTTTGTCTCTTTGTGTCGTATGCCCCTCATGATGACTGATCATTGGCTTGTCTTTTTGGTTGATGGATGTCCTTGCTCATGGTTCACCGATGAGTGTCATCGAGCGCATGGACCTGTTTCTTCCCTTTTTTTTTTGGAACAATTACAAAACAAGAAGAAGGTGGTTAGCATCAATAAACTATATTACATATGCCAAATGTGTCTCATGTGCCTGGGATTTCTCAATTGTGTCTATGCACAACTGTGTAATGTAGCCCTATACTGATGCATACTTTGGAAATGCATGACCCGAATGGTGCAAAAGACAGGGTTATGCCAAAGGCACATGGCTATTGCTGGTCCAGGCTTTTGATGTTACTTGCATACTTGATGCATTCTTTGTTTGGAGGTGTCGATTGGATCTGAAAATGATGTAATCCTCCTTATTGGAACCCCTTTTTGAATAGTATTTGGCCCTGTAGAGATCACCTCAGGCCACTTCATCTTTGGATGCTTGCCAAACTTTGGTATCCAGTGTGGTTGGTTCTTGGGTTATGTGGATGTTGCTGGTGCTCTTGGCTTCCATATCCTTGATGATTGCCTGCTTACTTTTGCAGAAGGGTAGGGTTTATCTTCTTTAGGTCTTTGTGCTCTGTTCTTACCCTTTTCTCTCCTTGGCTTCTTTGTTGAGACCATCTGCATGTGGGAGAGCATAGATTGTTGCGTATGTAAGAGCTTCTTAGGTACCCACATTTGTAATCGTCCTTGTTGAGCTCCAACTAATTGTTTAGGCACCCAAATTTGTACCTTATTGTGATCGGCCTTCATCGATTGCTTTGGTACCCAAATTTGTTTGATTCTTCATGCTTGAGCATGTCGTAGGTTCTTGTCTTCCCATGGTTGACTTGCCTGGGTGGGAATTGCATTGGGAAGGCTGGTGGTTGCTCTCCTTTTTGTACCCAGATTTGCTTCATGCCCGTAACTACTTTCTTCTTGACATCTCTTTGTGTATTTGATATAGCGGTTGTCATGTATTGTTTCACTTGCCTTTTTGGTTGATTTGTTGTGATGGCTTTAGTCTTTTTACAAGAGGAAGATTTCGCTTGTCTTTGAGTCTGTTTTTCTCTGACTGAGTTCTTTTGGAACACAGATCTTTTGACACATATAACATCTTGTTCATGAAGATTGGTCTTAGAGTAACTAAGAGAGTGGGTGGTGCCATGATCTGTGAGCATGCAGCTTTCTAATTCTAATGTAATGCATTGTTCATGTACCCAAACTTGAAGAAGTTGACTTCTTAGGTTCAAGTTGACTGCATGGTCATAAATCCAATCTTGACCTAGGAAAAGTGGCTCTGTAAGGTCTTCATCATGACACACTAGCATTTTGACTTTCATTGGAACATCTTGAAGGTAGATGGGAAGTTCCACCTCCCCCAAACAAGGGGTTTCCACACCTCCCAATCCTATGAGATATGCTTCTATGGGTTTGATGTCCAATTGCAGGTCTTGGCAGTATGAAATTCTAACTGCACTAGTTGTTGCACCTGAGTCAACCAATGCTCTCACAGTCCTTACACCCTTTCCGTGTCCTACCTCTATGGTCACAAAGGAGCGTCGATCGATGACCCGAGAAGTAATTGTGCCCGATTTTTGGCACATGTCCATGTGATATTTTGGGGCTTTTGGGTTGACATCTAGGCCTAGTCGCCTTAACTTATTTCTTCTGATGTGCTCTCTAGCCTCTGATTGTGCTTCTTCTCTAACCCTTAACTCCTCTTCTTTTCGCTTCTTAGCAGTGTTGAGTCTCATGAGCATATCCTCTGTAAGATGTTCTTGATATAACTTGACTCGACAACCACTTATATAGTTCGGTAAGATATCACCTTCTAAAGTGACCAATTGAACCGCACTACTAGTGGAGATTCTATTAATGATCATGGGTCCATATCCTCATTTCTCCAATTTTTGAGCATGTTGCTTTAGCGTATAAACCAGCACTAGGTCTCCCCCTTTCAATCCTTTATCTTTGATTTGTGCATCAAAGTATGCCTTTTGTCTTTTCTTTGCAGCATAGATGCCTGCTGCCGCTCGTAGCCTTGTCTCGCCTAAGCATTCTAGATCAAAGATCCTGGAGGACAACTCATGTCCATTCCAATCATGCTCTTGTGCTACTCTTAAGGCAAGGATTAGAAAATCTAATGGTAGCACAGCATTCTGTCCGAAGACCATCTGAAATGGTGTGGCATTCAGTACCGTTTTGTATGCAAATCGGTACGCCCAAACAACATGATGAAGCTGTTTGTCCCAATCAGAGCGTTTATTATTTATTAGTTTTGTCAACACATTACATAGGAACTTATTCGTGCTCTCGGCTTGTCCATTGGCTTGTGGGTGATAAGGGGCAGACTTCTTATGTATCACCGTGAATTCTTGAAGGAGATTTTCAATGACCTCGTTCAAGAAGTGCGTACCTCTATCACTGACCAACTCTATTGGTAGTTCGTATCTGGTGAACACGTTCTCGAATAAAAACTTGGCCGTCGTTTGAGCATCATTCTTTGTTATGGCTTTTACTTCCACCCACTTGGTAAGGTAATCAGTGGCTACAATAATGTATTCCGCATGGGAGTTCCTAGCTGGGGGGTTAATAGGACCAACAAAGTCTATACCCCACTTTGAGAAAGCGCGTCCTCCCATCATTGGCCTCAAAGGAATCTCATCTTTTCTAATTAGATATTGCGTACGTTGGCATGTGTCGCATTTCTTCACATAGGTATGTGCATCCATATGAAGAGTGGGCCACCAGAGTCCTGAGAATAGAATGTTCTTAATTACTCTGTCAGGCCCAAAGTGTCCACCTGCAACACCACTGTGTGCAGTTTCTAAGACTTTCAAATAGTCTGATTCATGAACGCACAGTCTTAGGTATCCATCTTTTCCTCTTCGATATAAGTTGTCTCCTACTAAGGCATAGTCTTGAGCCTCTTGCTCCATGCTTCGTTTTCTTGCTAGACTAGCCTCGTTCGGTAGTGTTCCTGATTTCATAAATTCTACCAATGGAGCACTCCAATCTGGCATTAATGACACATGATAAAGAGTCGCATGCTCCACTGGGGGTCTCTCCTGGCACACTGGACAATTCTTAATCCACTCTTGTATTTCTCTATCCATGCTAAGCCAATACACTCCTAAACATTTTAGATTTTGCAATGTTCGTTGTTTAGAATAGTGATTTCCTAGCAATCCTTCATGGGCTTGTTGCAGCCAACTGCTATGTTCATCGTCCTCGACACAACAAGCTAATACACCATTTGTATCTTGTTTGTACATGCTGCCTGCCAATATTTGATATTTTTGTGATCTTACAATTTCTTCTTTGTTCATTTTCACACTCTTGTTTGCAGGTCCGAAGGTTAGGACAGGTACCAGCTTATTTGCCCATTTAGGAACAACTTCTAAATTGAATAGATAAGCGTCAGGTAGTTCATCAGACACTCCTTGCGGTGGCTCTCCTGAAGTGATGCAAGATAGATGGTCCACCCTAAGGTGGGTCCTACCTTTCTTGACAACAACTTCAAAGTCATATTCCATTAGTATGAGGAACCATCTTACTAAGCGGCCTGTATTGCAAGGTTTATTGACCAAATATAGTAAGGCTTGATGATCAGTGAAAAACTTGAACTTATTGGCCAATAGATAGTGTCTAAACTTCTTCACGGCATATACCATGCCTAAGCCTTCTCTTTCTGTTGTGCTATAATTTTGTTCAGCTGCGTTCAGCTGTCTGCTAGCATATGCGATGGGTAAATCGAGATTCCCTTCTCCTGTGGGTTGTGCTAGCACACATCCTATTGCATGATTGGAAGCATCTACATGGACATGGAAGTGTTTACTCCAATCAGGAGTGGTCAGTATTGGTGCTGAGCACAAGCGTCTCTTTAGCTCATTGAAGGAATTCTCACATTCGTCATTCCACTCAAAATTTGTCAGCAAGGCATAAAGAGGTTTAGCTATGATCGCATACATGTGGATAAACCTACGGTAATATCAACAATGGCCCATAAAGGCTTGTACCTCTTTAACATTCCTTGGCCTGGGCAGCTCCGCTATGGCTCTTACTTTGTCCTCATCTGTAGATATCCCATTCTTAGAAACAATGTGACCTAAGATCTTATCTTGTCGCACCATGAACACACACTTTTTTGGGTTCAAACAAACTCAATATTCTCTACACTTGTTGAAAATTTTTCTGAGCTCAGGAATGTGGTATCTTCTTTGTTGGGAATGTGCACATAAATCATCCACATATACTTCTAAGCTCTTCTGCAAGAACTCCTTGAAGCGGATAACTATCTCTGATTGTAGCAGCATTAACTTTTTTAAGGTTAATACACACTCACAATTTTCCATTCTTCTTGGGCACCACTACAATGGGGGACACCCATTCAGTATGCTCAATCTCATAGATAAATCCAGCTTCAATCAACCTGTCAATCTCTTCTTTTATTTTAGCTACATAAGTGTCATTATATGTGTAGTGATTTTGTTTGGTGGGCTTGGCATCAGCCATCATGGGTATAGTATGAGAGCAAATTTTTGGATCTACTCCCTTCAAGTCTCTATAGTGCCACGCAAACACGTCCCTATATTCCCTTAATACAGCTACAAGCTCCGCTTCTTCTTTTGCACTTAGGTCATCTCCTATGTATGTACATCGCTCTTTGTTCCCTTCAATGGTCACTACAATTTTTTTGGTCTTTTCTTTATTGTCATATGCTTCTCCTATAATGGCCTCTCTCTTAGGCATTCGTACCAAAATTTTCCAATCTTCAACTTCATATTTCTTGAAATTTTTTGGTACTTCAAACAATGATTCCTCCTCTTCTTGGTTCATTGCTTTTACTACCTTCACTCCCATCCTTTGAATTTACAGTTTTAATTCTGGTGAGAGGTTCTTCTTCTTTTTGAGTCAATACTCCCACATCTTCTAGATAGTGCTCCTCTTAGATGAAGCAACTATCCATCACAATGGACTCTAGATCATCGTCATTCTCTTCTTCTTCTATGACATCACTAGGGTCACATTCTTCCAACAAGGGCTGACACATGAACACTGAAATATCATAACCCTCCTCATCACAATGAGGTGTCCATTGTTCTTCATTGACTGCAATGTCCATGGTAGCTAAGATTTCTGCCCAACCGTGAGGTTCAAATTCCTCATCTGGAAATATCATCAGTGTATAGGCTGGGTCTTTAACTGGTCTATCTCCTTGGGAAGTTCCTTCTTCTCTTGCTTTTAGGCACTTTTCCTCTTCCTCTGCCACCTTGCACATCCACAAGTGAGTATCTTCATGAAGCCAGGATGGATCAGGTGAACTTCCAAAATGCACAGAGATAGAATCTTCTTTCGCTTTGTGGATAGGATTCCACTGTAGGGGTGGTACATCTCTGAAGGTGTAATCCTTCAAATTGACCTTGGTGGTGACCCCTAAGTGCTGTAAGTACAAGGAGTTGGTTCCCCAATCTTGCATTATTTGCAATTGTCGTAGGAAGGGTCTTCCTAGGATCATCTCGTAGACATTATTTTTTTCAAAGTCACATATAGCAAATGTGTGTTCAAACTCTACACCACAAGTGGTTAGAGTTATCCCTTCAAGCAATCCTAGAGGTCTTTCAAAATGACCATCTGCCATTTGAAGCTTCATTCTAGTTGGTCTTAATGTAGGTTTGCCCCATCGCATCCACAAGGAGGTGGTCGCAATAGCAACACCAGCACCTGAATCTACGCTTTGGTTGTGTAACCTTGATAGGTGATAGGAAGATAAGTATTACCTTCTTCACCTTCGCTTACGTCTCCTATTTTATCGAGAGGTATCTCTGGAACTTTTTGCTTAGAGCCTGCTTTTGGCATATTGGAATCAAGTTCTGGAACCGGATCCTTTACATGACTCCATAGCTCAGGTTTTGCTTTGAGAAGCTCTTCTACAGTGAGATGACACTAAACCTTAGTGTTCTTCACGACGTCAGTGCTTCTTGGAACCACTAAGTCTTCATTTCTTACCAATATTGTGGGAACTTTGATCTGCAAAGATTCAGATTCCCATGGGCCTGTAAATTGTGGCAATTCTTGTAAAGAATTAGATTCGAAATATAGTCTTTCATCTTCTTGTTGCTCTGCTTGATCTCCATAAATAGATGGAATGTCTTGGGGAAATTGTTCATGAAGGTCATCAATCTCAGGAATAGGAGGGGGATTACCCTTCTCCTTGGCCCATTTCTCTTCTTGTATTTCCCGCAAGAACTCTTCACGGAATCAAGAACATAAGTTGTCATTGGTAGTGAGCTTTCTCTTTCAACAATCGGTTGAGCCTGTGGAGGTAAATAAGCCTGCGGCTTGTTTACCAATTGCTCTAATCTTTCTAATAAGCCCTGGAAATGCAAATCTGGCTTGACAGAGTTTGTTTGATTGAACTTTTGACTAGTCTTGAGCATAGTTTGAGCTACCTCTACCATTTTCGTGCACATTTTTGTCCGTTCAATCTCCAAATCTGCTCTAGGGTAGCTCTTGTCTAGGTTTGCAGCTGTTGGCCCTTCTTGAAGACGAGCCTGGTAGGTCTTGAACATCATGTCCATGCCTTCTGGGGTTGGATCTGCAAGAACAGACCCTGGTTGGAGTCTATTTACAATGGTTGGTGGGGTGGAATGAGGTGGTGTGGATGGAGGTTCGGCATGCGAGGGGCTTTGAGATGCAATGTCTTCTATTTTTTTTTGGGCTTTCTTCTAGTTTGGATATCTTTTTATTCCACTTACGATTGGTTCTCTCCCTGTTATCTTTCCATGTTCTTGTTTTCCTTTTACTAGGCTCTCCTGACTCACTTGACTCTGATTGATCAGCTGTTTTATCCTGTTTTAATGCTTGTGCCCTAGTAACTGCCTGTACAGGAGCCACATTACTACTACTTGAACTTGAATCTGCCACTAATCCTACCACATTAATGGGTGTAACCTTGGGCACACTAGAGGGATTCCTCGGACACTCTCTAGGAAGATGTTCCTTGCCGCACTCAGGACAAAAGCCTTGTATTGTGATGTTTTGTCCTTGTCTCGGAGCTGGTTGGTGGGGACATTCACGAATGAAATGGTCACCTTGACATCTAAAACATGGTCCTCTAGGGGCTTGTGGTCTTACTTCTCTCACTTGGGGCCTAGGATTAGGATTCGTGTACATGATACTCGAGTATTCTGGCTCCCAGCTTTGTTCCATAGGTGGTGCCTCATACTGATACGGAGAAGTCTCACTTTGCTCAAGTGAATCTATGTAATAAGCTTGTGAACTATCTTCTTGGAAGTAGTCTGAACCATGAGCATGAGAGTCATTTTTTGAGACCAATGCGGTTAGTGGCACCAATGCTCTATTAGGATTCTCCTCCGCCATCGTATACTTAACTGGGATCACATTGGCAGGAGTTGGGGGTTGGTTTCCTAGGACAGGTTGTGGCATGTATGGTGCCTGATATTGCTGTTGTGGCCTATAATATGGCTGGTGGTATTGATTCTGATACCTACCCTGTTGTAAGGTTGCGGATAATTTTGTCTGATAGCCTGCCTATTGTATGGACAATCTTGAGCCGTATGATTCGTGTATTTCCTCTCAATGGTGCAATAGAGAGAATTGGGGTTTCCTTGGGGTTGAGCTATCATCGGGCAGACATTAGCCATGTGATCTCCTCTGCATGTATAACATCGCTTCGATGGGGTGGCCCTTGGTGGTTGTCTATTTTGAACTCCTAGCTTTTTGGCCACCTGCTCAGCTATCTCATCTATCTCATTAGAGGCTCTAGAGGTATGACTAATAGAACTGTCAGAGTCTTTATAGAGTTTGGATAGTCCTAACTCATCACCCAAGTTGTCTTCTATGTCAATGCATATCCGCACACACTCTTCTATGGATCTAAGCTCTTTCAAGTACACATATGACCTTAGCTTTGTGCTCAATAGGCCATCTAAAAACAAGGCCACTTGTTTGGCTGTTGTGGGTAACTCTGGAGTAGGGCATCTTTCTAAGTACTGTCTAAACCTTCTTCATGCAAGTTGCACAATCTCTTGGGGTGTCTGCTTGAAGCTATGGATCAAGGATGATGTATTATGCCTAATACCACTCTTGGAAAATTCTACAATGAACTCTTCTAGCAATTGACCTATCTCTCGGTAGTTGCGACTATTTAGGGGTTGAAACCAAGCTAAGGCAGTACCCTTAAGAGTCAAACCAAATGCCTCAAACTGTGCGAACAAGTCCTCAACCTTTTCAGCTCTCAGCACTTGTTTGAACTCGGCCACATGATCATAAGGGTCTCCGAATCCATCAAAATAGTTCTTCATTCCTTGACCACTTGAGAAGGTCTAAGGGTTCTTGAGTGCTCTCGGGGTCTGGGCAATGGAAATTCATGTTCATATCTTTGCTATCTATGTGCTCTATGTTTCTCCCTTTCAAGTCGTTCATTTTCAAATCCTAACCTGTCTCTGCCCACAGTATGTGCAAAGCTCACTTCGGGTCTCTCTCTGATTCTTTCCCTCTGGGTTTCATGAGCCTTGGATGATCCTACTCCTTGAAGACCATGCAAAACACTAGATCTTAGTGGAGGGAAAACTAATTCACCTTGCCAAGTGTATGCATGCCTATCCTGCTCTGTTACCAAGAATAGTTTCTTTGAGGTGTGATCTAGATAGACAACTTTCCCTGGTGTCTCCGGATCCTTGAACTCATAGATGGTGACTATTGGGTTAGGTTGACCTGGCTTGAATCTCCAAAATGCTTCCTCTGTTTCTCTATTTAAGAACAATTCTATGCTTTTGTTGTCTTGAGGGATCCAATCTGGAGTGATCACTCTAGTCAAGACTGGCTTACCTCTGGGAGTCTTGGGTTCTCTTCCTAGGTCTCCTTTCTCTAGGTCTCCTAGCTCGTTCTAAAAAATGATGTTTCCCAAATCATCTCTCCTATCTGGTAGGCTGGTAACCATATACATGGTTCTTTCCTTATCAATGTATGCACCCTCTTCGAACTTGACCACTGGGTGTTCAAGTCCGAAGGGTTGGTCAGGATTTTTGAGTTGGACCACTGATCGTCTTAGACCATCCTCATAGATGCGAGCACCTAATTGGTTGGTCCTGATATACTCCAATTGTGTCTTATAGGGACCTTCTGGTGTTTGTAAATAAGCAGTGCCTGAACTACGTGTGGGTCTTTCCATGCTAAAAGACATTTTTGAATCACTTGTGTCATAACTTAGTGTGTAGGGATACCCACTTAGTTGTTGTGCCCAAGACTTAGCTGTATGGTTGACACTAGCCTCAGATGATCTAATACTTTGTCTATCCTTGCCTAAGTGTCTACCCAATCTCAGGTTCATAAGAATTGTCTTCTAGTCCCAAGGTTCTCTTGTGTTGCTCAAAATCCTTTGGAACTCCTTGGTTTTCTAGTTCCACCTGAGGGTCAACTTCAAAATACCCTATCTAATAATTCGTGTATTATTTTTACCATAACCAGTGGAAGTTTTGGTAGTACTCCCCACGAGCTTTCCAACAAACCCAAGATCACTCCAAAGGGATTTCGTATGAGAAAGTTATGCCAGTTCAGGGTTTTGGGGGTTAAAACAGGGAAACAGGGTCTCTTTGGGAGCTCAGAACAGGCGATACGATACCAGATTTTCACGATACGATACCAGATTTTCACGATACGATACCTTTGTCTTATGCGATACCACTTTAGACGATACCACCTTAGATGATACGATACCACCGGGATGACTGTGATCGCGATACCAACTTCCACGATACGATATTGCTATCCACACGATACGATACTGGAAATGGCCACGATACGATACCTCTTAGTTGCACGATATGATACCAACCTCATGATACGATACCAGTCTGTAGACGATATGATACCACTTGACTTGACGCGATACGATACCAAAAATCAGACGATATGATACTGACTCTTTGCACGATATGATACTAACGGACTGGACGTACGATACCACAACAGGAGGCGATACGATACCGAGTTGGCGATACGATACCAACTTTGCATGCGATACGATACGTATGCAAGTGGCAATACGATACCACTGTCACGCGTGATACGCTACCGCTCAGTCGATGATACGATACCACGAGGTGCACGATGCGATACCATCGGGGCGATCGCAATCGCGATACCAGCACTTGACGATACGATACCAGAATGGTATCGCGATACCTCAAGTGGGCATGCACGATACGATACCTCAACAAGTATCGCGATACACGGGAGTTCTGGTATCGCGATACCAAAACTCAATCGGACACGATACTTGGAGATTTTGATACCCAAATTTAGAAATTTTTGCAGATATGTGTACCTTGTGTCCTCCTTGTCACTTCTATCAGCCTGTAGATGTAAAGTTATTCTCCAAAGTTACGATATGACACTCGTGATACAAGACGTTGTTCCTCTCACGCCGCGATACTGTCGCCCAGATTTTGGTATTTTTGAGAGTTTTTCAAGTGTTTTTCTTCAGCGTTTTTGGTTCTCAACTCCCCCTACGCTTCTTTCTCACAGCCACGAGTAAAAAATGAGTGAATGTACTGTCGAAAATGGAAAAAAATCAAAGAATATGAAGAGGGAAGAAGATGGTGATGATGATGAAGATGAAGAAGAAGACAAACTCAGAAACTGAACTGAAAATGGTGATTTTTTACCTTCCAACGTCGCTACTCTACGTCTTACCGTCACATGCTCGTCCTCCAAGCTCTCTCCCCGGCAACGGCACCAAATTTGGTGTCACTCTAGCACAATGGCAAGTACCAATGTGAGGAGATACACCTCATAAATGTCAATCCGTGGAGACGTGAGGACCGATATGAAGACCGTGAGCAAGTGATGGCACAAGTGCGTGAGTGAAAGCACACAAGCATGCACACACATACACACACACACACAAAGTAAGAGCAAAGAGTGGAACAATAGAAGGACTTAGATTGCAAAAGATTTCTCTTACAAAGCTGAAATCTAAACAAGCTAACCTCAAAAATGAGCTCTCCAGCCCTTTTTATAGTTTTTTGAGTAGTTTTGGCCCTATCCAGACCTAGTGTCCGGCCTAGTTAAAAATTAGGTTCCAGGGCTTATTTGAGGGCTCAAACGGAGTCTAAAAATTATGAAAATTGGTACGATGGTAATTCTAATACTCCTCAAGATTGAGGACTCCTCGGCTTCACCAAAATGGAGTTACAAAAATGGAAAATGGTATTTACAATGGTTTTTAGTGATAAAAACCACTATTTTTATAGGGATTTCTTTTCAAAATTTGACAGGTGCTTCTTGGAGCTCCCTACTTGCTCCTTCTTCTTGTGTGTCCACTTCCTTGATGTGCTTCCATGCTTTGTCCTTGATCTTGAACTTCAACAGTTGTATTTTGGGCAAAATGTAGTGTGCCTCTTTCCCAAAAGATGGTAGTGAACACTTTCAGGTTTTGGCTGAAATCTATCAGTATGTAAAATGGCACATTCTGGTCAACGGGGGAATACATGTCTTCTGATTTTAATGCATTTCTAGTTGAACATGGGATAAAAATAAATGTATAGTTTTGTATACACCTCAAAAAATGGAGTTTCTAAAAGAAAGAACAATTCTCTCATGGAGATGGCGAGATGTATGGTCAAAAGTCAGGATTTACCACATAGCTTCTAGCTTGAGGTTGTTATGTATGCAACATATGTTCTTAATAGGTTTCCCACCAAAGCACTATAGTCTATCACTCCTATGAGGCTTGGCATGGTCGCAAGCCATCTGTTGCTCATTTACATGTCTTTGGTTGTCTAGCATATGCATTAGTACCTCAACAACAATGTAGAAAATTGGATGATAAAACAGTTAAATGTATTTTTGTTCAGCACAGTTCAAGAAGCACAGGTTATAGTCTATATCATCCATAGAATAAATGCATTTTGGTTAGTTGTGATGTTGTTTTTGTGGAAGATGCAATTCAGCCATTGCCGTCTTGTACTAAGGAGACATTAGTTAGCTCCAAAGATATGTATGACACTTTGCTGCCTCTTTTTATAGGTTGATAATCATGCTAGTCCAAATGAGGTAATTCCTCATCCTTTAAAAGTTTCACATGATGATGTAGATCATTCCATTTCTGATGTAGATTTACATGATGCACTCGTTGATGAGAGGGCTAGTATAGAGGAGGCAAAAACTATGCCCAAATGGATAGTGTAGACTTTGTGAGATAGCAAATTAGATGGACCTCTATCACATCGTACTCGTTTAAGCTATCATAGTTCTTGTTTTTCATCAGATTGCTATGCAATGGCTTCCTCTAGTCTTAGTGATGAGAATGAGCCTATTTCTTTTGATGAAGCACAAAATTCTAAAAAATTGATGGCTTCTATGCAATCAGAATACAATGCTATAATGAAGAATGGTACTTGGTCTTTATGTGATTTCCCTCCACGAAAAAAGGCCATTTGCACTAAATGGGTTTACAAGATGAAGCATAAGCTTGATGGAATAGTTGATAGGTATAAGGCTAGGCTTGTTGCAAAAGGTCATGCTCAAGAGAGAGACATTGATTTTGATGAGACATTTGCTTCCACATGATGAGCACTGTTCACAACATTTATACACTTGCAGCTCATCATGGTTGGAATGTACATCAATTGGACATTAAAACTGCATTTTTGAATGGTGACTTACATGAAGAAGTGTATCTATTTAAGCCCCATGGTTTTGTGCAAAAATGACGTGAAAACAAAGTGTGCAGATTGAAAAAGGCATTATATGGTTTGACACAAGCACCACGTGATTGGTGTGAAAAGATACATGCCTACTTGATTGCACATGGTTTTGATAATAGTCCAACTTAGAGCACCTTATATGTTAAGCATGCAGATGGTGTGCTTCTGATCATTGTTTTCTATATGTGTTGATGACATCCTACTCACTGGTATCAATGAGAAGCATATTGTTGATTTTAAGGTTGATTTTCATGCTTCTTTTGAGATGTCAAATTAAGGGAATTTGCATCATTATTTGGACATTCAATTTATGCAAGTTGATGGTGGAATAGCTATGTATCAAACAAAATATATTGACACATTATTACAGCATTTCAAGACTGCAAACCTATTGCCACTCATAAGGAAATAGGTTTACAATTGAGTCTTCTTGATGTTGGAGATGCATTTGATGTTGTTGTTTATCGGCAATGTTGAAGGAATATTTTGTCAACAATTATAAATGCATAATTTTTCTTTGTAAATAGCCAAAAACTAGAGTTAGAAAGCTCTAAATTTTGTAAAACTCAGGAATAGTTTTTCTTTAGTTGTTATAGAGCTATGTACAAAGTTAGAAGGTCATTGGATATCCAGAGATGGTAGTGTAGGAGCCTAGAATTTAAAAGTAGTTCATTTTGGGGAATAGTATATAAGTCAATGTAAAGAGCAATTTGGGGACACAATGTCATTTGTAATATTTCTTCATTGAGAATAGAGAGATCCTCCTTTGGCTCTCATATCCTTCCTCACTATGATACCTTTGTGTGATATCTTATGTGACTCGTTGTGTGTTGTTTGGTTGATCATTCAATTGTAGAGAGTTCAGGCTTGTTTGTGTGACCGATACTGAGTTTAATGATATGTACATATATCTTTTCTTGGTTTGAAGAAAACCCTCTATGTTAAAGTGCCCATGTAATTGGTTTTTACTCGAGATACGTACTTTTTAATATTATATTTGGATTCTACATGAAAAATGACATGGATTAAGCACTTGAATCACTCATTCTGGTGCTATACTCATGGAGTTATGATCATTTGAAGTTTCCAGCAAAATCTTAAAAAAGTCATGTGTTCATAAAATTGTGTTTCTATTAGTCATAACTTTTTCCAAATCTCTGTGGATATCATATCAAGTTGGGCTTATATCTTTTGTGAATGATTGATTTGTGGTTTATTGCATTAGTCTTTAAGCAACAATCGGGTTAACTTGTGTTTGGATTAACAATTTGAAGAGGTTTTCTTTTCCCTTGGAGATTCAATCAAGACACTATTGCTACAATGGGAGAGATGTTCTATTAATGGAGTGGTAAAACAACTTTTTTGGTACCATTGTTGGGGACGAGTATCCTAGTTTGGTGGTGCCAAAATCACAAGTAAACTTCATTTTACATATCACACTTAGAATACCATTGCTATGGAAAAAAAAGTGAAAGGAAGACATGCCAAGTATTCTCTTTTCAATAATGAGTAGGAATACAAGACACTGAGTCCTTTGTAAAGGTGTATTCAATTGAGGAAAAAGGATGTTCATGTGAGTAACTTGAGTACTCAAAGTGATAGTCCTTTGCTTGATTGTTTGAAGTTTTGTGTTTTCTTTGTACCTCTTCAAGGAGGATTGGATATGGAAAAGTGGAAAAGGGAAAATGATGATGTGTAGGGAGAAGAATCCTCTTTGAAATCGGTGTGGAAATTTCAAACATTTGTTCTTGAATTTTGTACTTTGTTTCCTTGATTTTTTCTAAAAGTCATGGAAAAAAAAGACTAAAAACATTGTAAAAGGTTAAAAATCATACATAAAGAGAGAGATAGTTCATGGAGAAGCTAAGAAATGAGAACAAAATGATAAGAAAATAAGTTCAATGGTGTTGAAAATTTATCAGAAAATCGTGACTTTTTGGTGTTCTAAGTTTTGAGAAAATCATGATTGGGAGTTGACGTAAAATAGGTTGGGGTGTATCATGAGTTTTTTTCTTTCATCTAATAAGTTTTCTATTGATTTATTGTTTCTCTCCGTGTTGAGTTATTGAAAGGTACCCCTTGATTGTTCCAATTTTTTTTTTGGTTGAAAAATTTGACAACTCTTTTATCTCCCTTAAAGAATTTTCTAGGTTTTTGATAGAATTCTATCCAATGATCTCCTCCACAATTGAAACATTTGATGTTTTGAGTTCTTTGTGGATTTTTTGTTGTAGTCCTAACCCTAGATGTTTGGCAATGACTTTAGCTAGCTCCTCAATGTGTGCCAATTTGTTTTCTTTTGTTGTAGAAAATTCACTTATCAATAGGTCTTTCCCTCTATTATCATCTATGTCTTTGGATTCCTTTATACACTCATCCAAGTCCACACATCTCATGCAGGTTAAAGAAGGCATTATATGGTTTAAAGCAAGCACCATGTGCTTGGTATGAAAAGATACATGCCTATCTCATTGCACATGGTTTTGAGAATAGTCCAGCTGAAAGCACCTTATATATTAAGTGTGATAATGATGTGCTTTTGATCATTGTAGTGTATGTTGATGACATGATGCTCACTAGTCCTCATGACATGCATATTGCTGTTTTTAAGGCTGGTTTGCATGCCTCATTTGAGATGTCTGATTTGGGGCATTTGCATCACTATTTGGGCATTCATTTTATGCAAATTGATGGTGGAATGGCTTTGTGTCAAACGAAATATATTGACACATTATTGCAACATTTTGGCTTTGAAGACTATAAGCCTATTGCCACTCCTATGGAGACAGATTTATGATTGAGTCTTTATGATGCAGGAGATGCATTTGATGTTGTTCTCTATCAACAGGCTGTTGGATGCTTGATTTACTTATGTATTACTCGGCCAAATATTCAGTTTGTTGTCTCATAGATGAGCAGGTTTATGCATTGTCCAGGTGTCAAGCATTGGAAGGTGGTTAAGCGCATCTTTCGCTACTTGAGTGGTACCCGGTTGCTTGGGTTGTTTTATCCCAAGGGGGGATCACTACCACTAGATCTGCATGCCTTTTCTGACAATGATTGGGCTGGTTGCTATGACACTCATGTGTCCACCAGTGGTTTTTGCTTCATGCTTGGTAGCTCACGTATATCTTGGTTGAGCAAGAAGTAGCCTACTCTAGCCACTTCTAGTTGTGAGGCTAAGTATAGGGCAACTTTCACAGTGGCTGTTGAGTGTGTGTGGTTCATACACCTTATGGCTGATTTGGGTGTTGGTCAGTCTTCTGCAACGATCATCTTCACTGACAGTCAGAGCGCATTGGCAATTGCGAGGAACCCTGTGTTCCATGATTGCACTAAGCACATTGAGGTGCATTGTAGTTATGTCAGGGAGAGGTTCTCTGCTGGGGAGATCAGCTTGGCATATATGCCCACGGAGGAGAACATTGCAGACCTTTTTACGAAGGCTCTGCGTAGGGAGAAGTTTGAAGTTTTCCGCAAAGCTTTGGGCTTACTTCCTTTTGTGGATTGATTCCACATAGCTTGGCACTTCCTTATACATGAGTGCCAGCTCCTTGTTCACTGCATCACTCCCAGGGGGGGACTTGTTGATATATTTAGGTAGTGATGTGTGTGAACATTCTAGGACTGCTCGGGTACTTTTTTCCCTCTTTCTGAGGTTCTTTTCCCAGGCCTTGTATATATGCCTATTATATGATTCAAAAGATCGCTTTTCCCCTTGTGGATGTCAAAAAATCACAATTTTCTTATCTTTTAGAGGCGAAAAAATTATGACTTTCTTCTTTTTATTTATTTTAAAATTTTTTATATTTGATTTGTTCAAATTTTTTATTATTTTAATAAAAAAATCGTGTTCTTCTCCTCCCCAAGTCAACTCATAAGATTGCAATTTTCTCTACTTCTTATGATACCAACTCTTTTTGAATGTTTTCAATCCCCAAAGAGGTACCTTTTCCACCTCACTCTTTTTCTCTTTTCAAATAATCAATAGTCCACTCCATGCATGAGTAAACAATAAAAACCAAAAGTCGTAATTTTCTATATTACTTAAAACTATGCATTTTTTAGCTTTTCAATTCTAAAAACATTGGAAAAAGATGTACTGAGCTTACCTCTTGCTCTTGGGAATGCTAGAAGTGAAATGTTTGTGTTGGTTTGCTTGTTATTCACTTTCCTTAGAAGTTGCAATTCTCTCCTCACTCTCTCTCTCTAACTCACTCACTCACAATGACTAAGTCCTTGGTCAAAACTTTGTGATTTCAATCCCCAAAGAGGTACCTTTTCCACCTCTTTTCTCTTTTCAAATAATCAATAGTCCACTACATGCATGAGTAAACAATATAAACAAAAAGTAGCAATTTTCTATATTACTTAAAACTATGCATCTTTTAGCTTTTCAATTCTAAAAACATTGGAAAAAGATGTACTGAGCTTACCTCTTGCTCTTGGGAATGCTAGAAGTGAAATCTCTATGTTGGTTTGCTTGTTATTCACTTTCCTTAGAAGTTGCAATTCTCTCCTCAATCTCTCTCTCACACTCACTCACTCACTTAAAACTTTGTGATTTTTCTTATATACTTTTTGCTTAGCAAGAAAGTCACAATTTTCTCAAATTTTGAACTTCACAAAGTTTTGATTTTCTAGCTAGTTCCCATTGCACAAAGTCATGATTTTTGTTGGAGTTAGACGTCTGCGGAAGCACGCGAACAGCACAATGAAGAAGAAGAAGCTTGGAGCACAACACACAATACTGAATGTATTACTAGGAATGTACAAAGATAAGTAGCCCATTAGGGCAATAGGCATATATACAAGCCGAGGGGGAAAAACCTCCTAAACAGGGAAAAAAGTGCTCTGGCGGTCCTAGAGTGTTCACACACATCACTACCTAAATATATCAACAAATCCCCCCTCTGAGTGATGCGGTGAACAAGTAGCTAGCACTCATGTATAAGGAAGTGCCAAGCTATGTGGAAATCACTCCACAAAAGGAAGTAAGCCCAAAGCTTTGCGGAAAGCTTCAAACTTCTCCCTAGGCAGATTCTTCGTGAAAAGGTCTACAATGTTATCCTGTGTGGGCACATATGCCAAGCTTATCTCCCCAGTAGAGAACCTCTCCCTAACATAATGATAATGCAACTCAATGTGCTTAGTGCGAGCATGGAACACAGGGTTCCTCGCAACTGCCAATGCGCTCTGACTATCACTGAAGATGGTGGTGGCAGAAGATTGACCAACACCAAAATCAGCCATAAGGCGTCTGAGCCACAGACACTCAACAGTAGCTGTGAAAGCTGCCCTATACTCAGCCTCACAACTGGAAGTGGCCATAGTAGGCTGCTTCTTGCTCAACCAAGATATACATGAGCTACCAAGCATGAAGCAAAATCCACTAGTGGACACATGAGTGTCATAGCAACCAACCTAGTCTAAGTCAAAAAAAGCATGCAAATCTGGCGGTAGTGATCCCCCCTTGGGATACAACAACCCAAGTAGCCGAGTACCACTCAAGTAGCGAAAGATGCGCTTAATCGCGTGCCAATGCTTGACACCATGCATAAACCTGCTCATCTGTGAGACAACAAGCTGAATATCTGGCCGAGTAATGCATAAGTAAATCAGGCATCCAACAGCCTGTTGATAGAGGAAAACATCGAATGCATCTCCATCATCATGAAGACTCAATCGTAAACCTGTCTCCATAGGAGTGGCAATAGGCTGACAATCTTCAAGGCCAAAACGCTGCAATAATGTGTCAGTATATTTCGTTTGACGCAAAGCCATTCCACCATCAACTTGCATAAACTGAATGCCCAAATAGTGATGCAAATGCCCCAAATCAGACATCTCAATGAGGCATGCAAATCAGGCTTAAAGTCAGCAATATGCTTCTCAATAGGACCAGTGAGTAGCATGTTGTCAACATAGACAACAATGATCAGAAGCACATCATTAGCACGCTTGACATATAAGGTGCTTTCAGTTGGACTCTTCTCAAAACCATGTGCAATCAGATAAGTATGTATCTTCTCATACCATGCATGTGGTGCTTGCTTTAAACCATATAATGCCTTCTTTAACCTGCACACCTAGTTTTCATGCCCTTTCTGCACAAAGCCAGGGGGCTAAAAAACATACATTTCTTCATGCAAGTCACCATTCAGAAATGCAGTTTGAATGTCCAACTGATGTACATTCCAACCATGATGGGCTGCAAGTGCACAAATGCTCCGAACAGTAGTCATACGGCATGTAGGTGGAAAGGTCTCATCAAAATCAATGCCTCTTTCCTGTGCACGCAACAAGCCTAGCCTTATAGCCGTCAACTGTTCAATCAGGCTTACACTTCAGCTTGTAAACCCACTTAGTGCCAATGGCCTTCTTGCCAGGAGGCAAGTCACATAAAGACCAAGTATTGTTCTTCATGATAACATCATATTCAGATTGCATAACAACCATCCAATTTTTTGAATTTTATGCTTCGTCAAATGAAACAGGCTCATTCTCATCACAGAGACTAGATGCACCCATAGCATAGCAATCTAATGCAAAAGATCGAGTACGATATGACAGAGATGCATCTAATTTGCTGTCACGCAAAGTTTGCACCAACCATTTTGGCATAGTTTTTGCCTCCTCAATGTTAGCCCTCTCATCAATAAGTGCATCATGTAAATCTGCATAAAAAATGGGATGATCTACATCATCACATGAAACCTACAAAGGCTGAGAAGTTGCCTCATTAGGACAACACTAGACTGTCCACCTGTAAAAAGAGGTAGCAAAGTATCATACATGTCTTTGGAGCTAATAGATGTCTCCTTAGTTTCCACAAAAACAACATTACGGCTAACCAGAATGCATTTAGTCTGTGGATGATACATACGATAGCCTTTACTTTCAAAACTATACCCAACAAAAATACATTTTACTACTTTATCATCCAATTTTCTACGAGGCTGTTCACGCACTAATGCATATGCCAAACAACCAAAAACATGCAGATGTGCAAAAGATGGCTTGCGATCATGCCAAGCCTCATATGGAGTGATAGATTGTAGTGCTTTGGTGGAACACCTGTTAAGTACATATGCTGCACACATGACAGCTTCAAGCTAGAAACTATTTGGTAAAGCCTGACTCTTGACCATACACCTCGCCATCTCCATGAGTGACCTATTCTTTCGTTCAAGAAATCCATTCTCTTGAGGTGTATACGGCACTATACACTGGTGTTTTATCCCATGTTCAACCGGAAATGCATTAAAATCAGAAGACATATATTCCCCCCCTCGATCAGAATGGAGGGTGCCCATTTTACATGCTGACAGATTTTTAGCCAAAACCAAAAACTGTTTGAAGCACATCAACACTTCGGACTTTGCCTTCAATGGATATACCCATGCATGCCTGGAAAAATCATCGATGAAAGTCACAAAGTAATGATAATTTCCAAAAGAAGGTGTCTGCATAGGACCACAAACATCACTATGTATAAGCTGCAATTTTTGAGTAGCCCAAATTGAACCATCTTTTGGAAAGGAGGAACGTTGCATTTTGCCCAAAATACAGCCTTCATAAACATGTTTTCCGGGTGCCTCAAGATTGGGCAAAGAGGACACCGTTTCAGATTTCTGCACGCGTAGCAAACTAGCAAAATTCAGATGACCAAAGCATGCATGCCAAAGATTTGCATCTGACATAGCCTGAGAATCATGTACTGCACATGCCAAATCATTTATAGATCTTTCATAGTCTATGAGCTTATACAACCCATGACATAGAATGCGAGAAGCAATAATCACGTCGCCATTTGACAGATCATGAACTGTACATTTGTCATCAACAAATTTCACAACCAAGCCAATCTTGGCTAATGCAGAAATTGATAACAGATTTTTCTTGATCCTTGGCACAAACAAAGCAGCTGACAAAGTGAAAGAACTACCATCAGCAATAGTCAAAATGATCTTACCAACTCCCATAATAGGATAAGAGGAGTTGTTGGTGCATGTAATAGTATTCCCTATAGGGGCAGGCTAGAGTGAAGAGAAGAAACTGCACTGCAAGGTAATATGTTTGGTCCCCCCACTGTCAAAGTACCAAACATCTGAGTCTACTACAGACATGCACTGCTCATGAGAAGATGGGTCAAAACTGCAAATAGTAGTAAACGCCCATTCTTCTTCGTGCACAAGATTAGCAGACTCCGTTTTTGGTGTAGAGGCTTCTACAACAACCATTCCAGCCTCTTTCTTCTTTGCCTCTTTAGCAGCCAGCTTTGGACAGTTCTTTATGATATGATCATTCCCTTAGTACTTGCAAAACAATTTCTGCTTTTCTGATTTTTTTTCTCATCTTTATCTTGGTTCTTCGAATGTGCAGCATTTGCAGCTTTTTGCTCACTAGTAGAAGAGCTCCATTTTCCTTTGCCCTTCTGACTAGCCAAGAAAGCTTGATCTGCAACACGCATAATGGAACTGTTCTGCCTGGACTGATCTTCCTGCAACAAAAGAGAGACTAACTCCTCAAATGTCAAGGCATTTGGATTGCCTTTCATCATCAACCGTATGAATCAGGAAGACATTTCAGAACGGTCTGCACAAGTGAGCTATCTGGTATAACCTCATCAACAGAAATCAATTGTTCCTTCAAGTCTTTGATCTTTATTAGAAAACTTTCCATAGAATCACCTTCATTCATGTGCCTATGGACCTGTTCTGCCTGGACTAATCTTCGTGCAACAGAATAGAGACTGACTCCTCAAATTACAAGGCATTTGGATTGCCTTTCATCATCAACCGAAGAGTAGAAGCAAAACTATGATATGAATTAGGAAGACCATTCAGAACGGTCTGCACAAGTGAGCTATCTGGTATAACCTCATCAGCAGAAATCAACTGTTCCTTCAAGTCTTTGATCTTTTTTAGAAAAATGTCCATAGAATCACCTTCATTCATGTGCTCACTCTCCAGCTGTTTTTGGAGGTAAGCAACACGAGCCTCATTCCTAGCTTAGTACAATGTGGTAAGTGTATCCCAAGCATCCTTAGCTGTTTTGCAAGAGTGAATGTGAGGAATAATGGCATGTTTGATAGACAAAGCTATCAATGCATGTGCCTGAGCATCTCTGCCATCCCAATGAATCTACTATACAGTAGGTGCAGCAGAAACCGCAACACGAATAGGAATATGCAAAATATCATTATCTTCGACACCTTCTGCATCAACTTCAGTACCTGCAATTGTAAGAGTTGCAGGTGTGATAGGACGTTTTTCAACACCCTACACAATGTTCCACAGTCCTTTTGCAACCAATACATGTCGCATCATATAAGCCCACAATGGGTAGTTGGTACGATCCAACTTATCCTCAACAGCCAACATACGAAATACATCACTGCTTTCAGCCATGGCCGATGACTAAAATACCTTGATGCAGAAAATTGACTATATCTCAAAAAGTTGAACAGAACTGCCCATAGGAGTTCTGCTAGACCTGTAGAAGTCTTCAAGATGCTTATACTGGCCAACCGAAACAAGTATATACCTTTGGCACAAAAAGACAAAATAGGCTGCATAAGCACTATGATAGTGCGTTCGAAGGCCGAGACGAGCTCATATCACGATTTCGGCACCACAAAGCAAAGCAGTTTGATCTTTGAAACACCCTGAGTATGCTCACCAAATTTCGTGCTAATTTGAGATTGCAACAGAGAGGTGTAAACAAAGCCCTAGATGAATCGGTGACCTGCTCTGATACCAATTGTTGGAGTTAGACGTCTGCGGAAGCACAGGAACAAAACAAGGAAGAAGAAGAAGCTTGGAGCACAACACACAATACTAAATGTATTACTAGAGAATGTACAAAGATAAGTAGCCCATTAGGGCAATAGGCGTATATACAAGCCGGGGGAAAGAAACCTCCTAAAGAGGGAAGAAAGGGCCCCGGCGGTCCTAGAGTGTTCACACACATCACTACCTAAATATATCAACAATTTTCTCCCCAAAAACCCAAAATCGCACTTCCGCAGATATCTATCTCCAACATAAATATCAACCTTTGGGGCTACGTTTTTCAGCTACACTCGTAAAAATACACGTTTCTCGAGAGGTTTTCAGTTTTGGTGGGAGTAGCCGCTGTAAATTTATGCATGTTTTTTGAGCCTAAAACATCAGAGTTGACAGACACTTGCAATTGTTATTGGCTAGTTTTTGGGATGTGCACTTAGACTTTTATTGTCATTTTACTGCATATATTGAGCATATACACACCATGTATGCTTCTATGGATACCGCTTATGTATGTCCATGTGGTCATTGATATAGCGATTACATTTTTGCATAAAGCCTTTTATGTTTGATAAAGAGGGTTGTGGTGAGGTTTTCTTAATTGGGAGACACCTAGATGCCGGGGCCTCTTTGGTGATGTAGGTGGAAGACTTACCCAGCCTCACCATAGGAGATGTATGAAAATAGTTGTTCATGGGTGCTCGATAAGCCTAGTTGGCTTCTATTGGGTAACTGATTATATGCAGTGGAGTCAGTGATTCACTATGCAGGTAGACATGTTAGTACTTGTAGTTTTATGATATTTTGACACTAGTCATATGCTCATTTTGCAGAGGATACCCATGCAAAATTTTTCCAAATTTTTGGTTTTATCAACTATATAGTGGTCAAATTTACTCCTTGATACAGTTATTTGTTGGTGTTCAGAATCTTTTAGCTCCATTATCATTCTATTCAGTTCTTTACCATCATGGCATCAGAGATCTTAGGCACGTCTGGTGGATCAGGGTCTAGTGCTAGTGTTCCAAGGAGGAGCTCTAACTTGCAGGGCAAAGACCATTTTGAGATCCGAAAATTTGATGGCACAAACTTTGGTCTATGGAAGAATCAGATTAAAGATGTGTTGATTCAAAGGAGGCAATGGAAGCCAGTAAATGGAATTTCAAAGAAGCATGTTGACATGGATGAAGATGATTGGGATGAGTTAGATGAAATGGCCAGGTCTACCATTCACTTGCACCTGGAAGATAATGTTACTTTACATTATTAGATTGTGAAAGTGCAGAGGAGCTTTGGAAGAAGTTATGCAATACATATGAAAAAGAGGTGGCATCAAATAAAGTGTATCTGATGAGAAAATTATATGACCTTCGTATGGAGGACAGAGATAGTGTTGCTGCTCATCTAAATGAGTTTGATGCTATATTCTCCTATTTACAGGCTCAAAAAATGCATATGGATAATGAAATGAAAGCAGTATTGCTGTTATGCACCCTGCCATCATCATGGGATATGTTCTGCACAGCTATTAGCAATAGTGCACATGGTGGTAAACTTGTCTATGATGATATATGTGGAGCACCTTTGAGTGAGGAGATTCATAGAAAATCTATGGTTGGCATTGAGAGTGGATATGCATATAATGTTCATGATTCTTACCAAGGAAATAATCAGCAACGTGGCAGGGGCAAGAACAAGGAAAAGAATGGTCAATGGAATAAGAGTAGAAGTAAATCAAGAAGAGGGATATGGAATGCCATTATTGTCGTAAGAAAGGACATATGAAGAAAGACTGTTATGCATTAAAGAATGCTAAAGGTAAAGGACAGAATGTTGATGGGCATGTTAAATAGTTACCTGCACCATCTACTTCGACTGTGAAGATTGAAGAAATTAATGTTATTTCTGATGATGCTGATGTGTTGACACTTGATAGTACTATGCCAATTGAGGCACTTATGGTTGATTCTCTTTCCCACATGTGGGTGCTAGATTCTGGTGCTTCTTTCCATGTGACACCACACAGAGAATGGTTCTTCAATTATGCAGTGGCTCACTTTATCCTTTATTTGTATCACAGAAAGAACACTTGTTAGCTGTTATTGAATAGCCTATGGCTTGTATTTGGCATGGTCGTTTGGGCCATATATCTCGTAGTGGAATGGAAAATCTTTCTCGTTCTGGCTACTTACCTATGTTATCTTTCTCTGATTTTTCATTTTGTGAGCATTGTCAATATGGAAAGCAAACCAGAAATGTGCATAGAATGCACATTGACTCTTCAATTCAGCCTTTGGATCTCATCCATACAGATGTGTGTGGTCCTATTCCCAATATGTCCTTAGGTGGTTCTCTTTACTTTGTCACTCTCATAGATGATGCTACTAGAAAAGTCTGGGTATATCCTATCAAATCGAAGAATGAGGTATTCCCTACTTTCAAAAAATGGCTTGCTTCAGTTGAGACTAAAAAAGGAACTAAGCTTAAGGCTTTACGTTCAAATAATGGGGGTGAGTATACCTCACATGAATTCAGCCTTTTCTGTTAGTCTAGAGGGATTCGTAGAGAGTTTATAGCTCTTTATACCCTAGTACAGAATGGTTTAGCTGAAAGGATGAATATAACTATTCAAGATAGAGTAGTTTCTATGTTGCATCATGCAAACCTCTCACAAGGCTTTTGGGCAGAAGCAGTATTGACTGCAGTTCATGTGATTAACCTTTCACCTAGTACTGTCAAAGGTCTAAAAGTCGCACAAGAGTTATGGACAAGGAAGCCACCATATTATGATCATCTTTGAGTTTCTGGGTGTGAAGCATATGTTCATATACCCAAGAATCTTAGACAAAAGTTGGAGCATAAGTCAAAGAAATGCATTTTTCTTGGATATGGTCAAGAAAGACAGTTTGGATATCGCTTATGGGATCCTGAAACAGGATCAGTGACAGAAGTAGTGATGTAATTTTCAATGAGTCTAAGATGCATAAACAACCCATTAAGGAGGTTGAAGTGAGAAGAGTGGTGTTTGAGGATACTAGTCCTCTGGTTAGCATGCATAAAGATGCAACAACATGGTGTTGATTTCGAGGAAATCTTCTCTCTAGTGGTCAAGATGACTACCTTGTGCATGTTGCTTGGATTCATTGCAATGGAGGACTTAAAGCTAGTCCGAATGGATATGAAAACTACTTTCTTGCATGGAGATCTTACAGATGAGATCTATATGGAACAACCAGAGGATTATGTAGTTCTTGGCAAGGAAAGTCTAGTTTGTAAGCTCAAGAAGAGCTTGTATGGACTTCAACAGTCCCCTAGACAATGGTACCAAAAGTTTGATGCTTTTATGAAGTCTCAAGGCTATTCTTGAAGCAATGAGGATCATTGTCTCTACACAAAGAGATGCTCAGATAGCAAATACCAAGCACATTGAGGTGAGGTATCACTTCGTTAGAGATTGCTTAGCCACTGAGTGCATTATTCTTGAGAAGGTACACACTCGAGATAATACTGCAAATGCTTTGACTAAAGCTCTACCACATGATAGCTTTCCACATTGTTGTCACTTGATGGGTATTACTTGATTCATGATCTTACACAGTCACTTGTATATTGTGTATTTTGTATACTTACACTCAGGTATTCTTTATCATTCTTTATTTTTCTCCCATAGTTACTTTGGCCATATTGGCCTTTAGTGGGAGATTGTTACCGTTAGTGTCCATGTGAGAGGCCAAATGGCCACCGGACACTTCTTTGTATATGTTCTTTAATAAAACATATAGTGGCCTAGTCAGTCATAGACTGTAAGTTCAACTGCATTTGTAAGACCTAAGAAGTCTATCTTCGTGCTCCTTGGGTACTGTGTTTTTTGCATATTTTGCAGTCTCTGTGCGGACTACTGTATGCGGCCTTAGGAGCTCGGTTTTCTACTCCGAGGATATCATCGTGGGGCTCATGAGAAGGAGAGTGCACTGTGGTGCATCGCCAACAAAACCCTTCATACCATCCAACTTGTCCTCAAGAGCCAACATACGGAATACATCATTGTTTTGAGCCATGGCCATTGACTAAAATACCCTGATGTAGAAAAACGACTGTATCTCAAAAAGTTGAATAGAAATACCATGTCGAGCTCTGCTAAACATGTAGCAAACTTCAAGGCACTTGTATTGGTGAACCGAAACTTGTATTTTTGTAAATATATTTGTGAGATAGAAAACTATGTTGTTTCACTTAAGTTTTTTCTTTAGGAACAATCTCATTTCCTAAAGATCACTTGTCTAGCTTTTGTCTTGAGATTGCAAATATCTTAAACGAAACTACATAGCAACTTCCAAAGAGGTCTTTCAAAATTTCCATTTTTTCTTGGCACTATGCATCTTTTCTATGGATGCACATATGAACTAAACACAATTCTATTGAACTTCAAAGTTCAATTTGTGTTTAAGTTCATCTTTTTTTTAGGTTTCCATCATCCCCTTGGATGGAATCAAGCAAGGGATCTAAATTCAAAGTGCTCATGAAACGTTGAAACTATCTTAAGTTATCATCCTATTTGGATGCATGAGAAGTTACACAAGAAAATATAAGATCTAATTCTAAACTTGTCTTTATGAATCTCTAAGTATCTCCTATACTTAGATAATCATAAATCTTTCTGGGTTTGCAAGTATTCATGTATTCTTACCCATATATATGGGAAGATTACTTAATGCTTGGATTTCTTCTTCTGCCTACTTTTACTAAGCAAGACATATACATACTTAATGTAATTCTTCATTAAGTATTTGATACTTAAGTATTACCTTGGGAAGGAATCTACTAGTTACTGGAGTTGCAAGGTTGTAGCTAGAATGACTTTGCCTTCCCAATGTCAAGCTTGAGTTTCAAAAAGTAAGCAAACTACTAGGAAAGTACATTCATTTATTTACTTACCAAACTTCTTATTCATGTTAAAGCATGTGCTTTTATGAAAATGCATATGCTTGCATGTGTTGGCAAGTTTTTTGCATGCCCTAAAATAATTCAAGAATTCCTTGTGCTTGACATACACTTCATGCATATATATTATGCAAAAACATACTATCTTGGCTTCCTTTAAAGTATCAACATGCTAGTGCACATACTTGAGTGTATCAAAATCTTTTCTAATAAGCTTGTGATGTGTAGAAAGACATCTTTAATCTTAAATTTTGCATTTGAAAACATTCTTTTGGAAAGAGGAGTACAAAAACATCCATTCTTTTCCATGCATGAAGTAGCAAATATCTTATGAATGCATGCAAGTATCCTTGATGCGGCTTGAAGTGCTTTCAATATTCTCATGATTACCCCTCTTTAGCTTTCATTAACTTTTAAACCCTCTATAAAAAATGAGGTCTTATGCTATGCTTTGGATAATGATTCTATGCCAAGTATATGAAAGCAAAGGCAAACAAGTATTGAAATGAAAACATAACTTCAAAAATAGCTTATAAAAAAGTTTTGTGCTTCTATTGGTCCTTGAGAAGAGTTATTTTCCATCCTTGAGGTGTCCATCAGCAATATACATACTTCTTTGCTCTAGATTTTCATGGACTCCGTATTCAATACAAGGGAGTCATAGATCTATCTTGGATATCTCTTCCGCCTCTCAAATCCATGGCACGATTTGAAATCCCATACTCGACCAAAAGTGAAGTATCACTTCTTTGTACATGGGCCTTCCAGGGAAGAAAGTTATGCATGTGGTAGATCAGATCCAACAAGAAAGGAAATAAAAAACACATAATTATGAAAAACTAAAAACTTCTCATGAACTAGAGGATAGATATCTATAGTTTCCATGAGAGCTTCAAGAGGAAGAAGATGATGTGAAGGTCTCCATGGCCACAAGATTTCCATGAAAGCTCCACCTTTGGAAGAAGATTATGAACCCTACAAGGACTACATGGAAGCTTGGCTTTGATACCAATGTAATGAAGTAAGAGCATTAGGACCTCTATGTGCTTGAGAGGTGACTCTCCTTCCAACTTTATGCCTCTATATATAGCTCCTCAAATCAATGATGACCACTGGATTAGTTGTGCAATCTCCACCACTGCTTTATCACCTTTCAATAGAGTCCACTAGTGGTAGGTGTACTTCCCACTTGAGTTAAGTCTCTCTAAACTCAAGTTGCATGCAAGGCTTCATTTGAGGTAGTTGATCTTGGCTTATTTGTATAGGTTGAGAGACCGCTAACCTATTCTTACATTTTCCTATAGTACTTCATCGTTCTTTGTATCCTCTTCAACTTATGGGCATGTGTATCTTAAGTGAGAGTATATTAGGATGTAAGGGTCCATGTCATCCAAACCCTATATCTCCGATATATTGCACTTAGAGTTGCTAGCTATTTGATGATTGATACATGCATAGAGTGAGTGGTAGCCTTGCAAGAATTTCATGAGTTCTTGCATTAGTCACATGCCAACTTTGACTCATTCTAGATTGAGCATAGAGAAGATTCGGATGCATGCATGGACTTCATTTGAGGTAGGTGGACTTGGCTCATTCATATAACTTGAGAGATCACTACTCTATTCGAATATTTTTGTATGATACTTTACCACTTTCTATATTCTCTTCTACCATGTACCTTAAGTGGGAGTATGTTACGATGTAAGATTCCATGTCATCCAATCCCTATACTTCTCATATGTATACATATAATAGAAGATTGCCTCATACAATCTATTGATTGAGGAGTAGAGGATCCTTGTACATGGTCTCTCTATATGTTCTTTGGATTTATGTGGCTTTTGTGTTTCTTTACATTTTACACGTGTCTTCTATTAAAAGGGGGAGCTAAGGAAGGTCACCACACATAATTGCCATTGTTCCCCAAAAACTTACTAGTTTTTTATTTTCTTGAAAACAAAATTTGGGCACCATGAAATAAGCATAGGGTAACTTGTCCATCTTCCAAGGTCTCCTTTGAAAATCTTGGAAGGACATCTATTTGTTTTTAGGTAGTACAATCACATGATTTTTGAAAAAGATTTCACATTTTGAGATCATGCGGTCTTTGGATGAACATCTTCATAGAACATGCCTTTAAGGACTCCATCTATGGTTTGAGTTGGCTTTGGCAAGTCTAAACCAATTGTAACCTTGTCTAACTTGTCTAACCCTTGCTTTGTGGGATACGGGGGATCCCATGGGTATTATGCCCATTCACCTATACAATTGTTCTTTCAGAGTTAAAGCTCCAGGGAGTAGATGCTTGCACCGAAAAATGGTTCCTTGTATATGTCCTCTCGAATGTCTATTGCATGACTTTCACCTCATTCAGAGGGAAAAATGGCATACTTGATAGGTTTTTCTTCAAGGTGTCTAGCACCACTTTCACCTCATTCTAGGAGAGGGAAAAACTCAGGCGAGGATGGGACTCTCATTAGGGTAAGGGGATCAAGTAAAACTTAAAAATTTGTGTTGTCACCATCCTATCTAAATTGGGCCTAAGACACGATACAAAGGTATATTTGGGCCTCTCTTGAGTACTTAACTAGCAACTTTCTATGTGATGTTGAGCTTCATAAGTGAGCAGCTTTACATTCAGAGTGCACCTAGAAAAGGAACCCTCTCTAACCTCATTTTGAGGTCCTTCCATACCTCAGAATTGGAGTTTTTATCTTAGCATGCAAAGTAATGAGAGAGTAAGAAGCATCCTGGTTGATGATTCTTCTAAATAGACATATCCATAGCACACAACATCAATGTTCCACTCTTCAACACTCAAACAAGGGTTTCTCCTAACATGTGTAGCTCAAATGGCAATTGGATGTTGCTCATAACAATGTCTATAAAGGTCCAATTTCCTAGCAGATAAAATATATATCCATACAAAAGAAGAGGCCTATCCAAATAAAATCTAGGAACCACTGAAATATCTGAACTCAGCTTGCGTCCTTAGTTCACGGAGCTATGGCTATGGCGAGTATGGAAGCTCTCGCCATCTACAGGCCGAGTCCGGATACAGTCGCAGTCACGGAACCTTGCTGCGTTTTTTCGACCAACCGGTCTAGTGTCCTTGCTTCCAGCAGACGGATATCATGTCTATCTGCTTCTCCGAAAGGCTCAACCGCTTCTATTTTCCGGTCCCCCTTCCTTGGATCCATCAATTCTCATATACTGAAGGGTACTGAGGGTATCAAGGAAGAGCGGGGAAGGTCAATCAGATTTCTCGTTGCGAGCTCATTGGTCGGGCAAGATCCAGAATGGTCTCAAGATGACTATTTGGCTCTAGGGCTGGCCCATTGTTTCCAGCAGGTAGAAGGCGGTAAATTAAAAGAAGTGTTCCTAGTTGAGCCAGTTCCAGCAAGCACTCTAGAGTGCCTCGAGAATGGGGGTGCTACTTCTTTCGTGCATGTCACAGGCTCTACGCTTGGCGTAGCTCTTAAAGAAGATGTTTCCTTATTACCCCCTGAGTTTGAGAAAGGTCAGTTTTGCAGGGATTTCGATTTTCGCGCTAAATGTGCTTCTCGCACATGGAAACGCCCACATGCAGTGAATAATTTGAGGAGTATCTTGCCAGTAGGATCAGTACGATCCGAATACAATTTCTCGCTTTCTGATAAGCGCATCATCAACAAGGAGCGTGTTGTCACAGATGCTGATAACATCAAGCAAGATATGAGTATCGACGTTTATGGAAGATCGAATGATGCTGATGAACAGGAGCAAGGTGTTGAGATTGCGAGCCTCTACAATGCCTAGGTGTGCTCCAAGAGCTTTTACGAATTGACTGAACTGGAAGGGCCCTAAATTAACAGCAGGAATGTTTCCATGATGCAGTGCACTGTAGTGTTTTGGCAAATATTGTTTCAGAGGGATGGATCTGTCACACTTTTTATAACATTACAGCATGATGACCGGAATCTACTCTTTTTATTTTTTTTTCGATGTGGTAGCCCGGAATGATTGATCTAGTTCGCAGGTATCTTCGATTTGTGTACCCCTCGCTATATGTCTTTATTTTGTGTCTCGCTTATATATGTGCGGTTCGCAGTGATTCCTATTGTCTTTCGACTTATTTACAGATCTAGGTAGACCAGCAGTAAATAGGCTGTACTGTCTTTAATACTTTGAAGTATGTGGGAATCAGCTGAATACAAAGGTTTTCTTTTTAAAGGAAGTCTGATCATTGAGATCCACTCTTCCGGATTAGCTTGATTTAATTGAAATTACAATGAAGGTGGGCATAGCACCCATAGGACCCCCGAATCTCATGGGCTAGACACTTAGCAACTATTAGGATATGGAGCCTGAAGGCCCGCCAAAGTAGACATAGGGAGGGGGATGGCCTTAAGGCCAGAGGAGATGACCAGTTTGAACTGGGTAGCCTGAAGGTTAGATGATCCCCCGAAGGAGGTGGTTTGATAGCTCACCACCCAAGTAGTGATAGCTGAATGCAATGTTAACAATGGTTTGAGTGGAGTTTTTATTTGCTGTACTTGATATATGGTAAGTACTTGATTTACAACAAGCGGACTGCTTTTTTGGAGTAGAGGTGAGATGTCAATATACAGAGAGCCATATGATGTTGTTGGCTTGTAAAATTCGCTTGTAGATGCCTGTTGTGCTATCCAAGATGATAAGAGGACAGTTTTTGATATTTGCTTCGGATTACTCTCTTTGGAGCGAATCTGACTTTCTCTCTCACGCATTTCCTAGGTCTTTTTCTTTCGTTGCCTACCGCTCAGAAAGAAATTGTACTAAAATTGTTACAGATTCCAAAGTTTCTGTGCACCGGTTTTGCTATGACCTTTTATTACCGTCCGACTGTTACAGAAGCTTTTTCTTCCTCCTTGGGCGGATCCCTCCTTTTTGCTCCGCAGCTTATGGGCCTTTGATTTGATTCATGTTTGTTGTCCGATAAAAGAAGGTACAAGAGGACAGTTTTTGATAACTGCACCAAACAGCTTCAGCATGCATTGTCACTGTTTTGAGATTTGCAGCAAATGTATATGGATACAGTGTGACTTGTTACAGGTTTCCCAGTCAAAACGTTTGGAGTTTCCCCAATCAATGTGCTAAATGTACATGGATTTTCTACATATGAATGCATATATGGCATGCCTTGTTGCAAGTTCTCCCAGTCAAGAGGTATTGAACCCCATAATTAAACCGCTTATGTACATGGATTCTGCATGCATGTACATATGATAAAATGGGAACCATACTGAGAAGGATCGCACACCCTATCAACTATGCATTTTTTGTAATTTTTCCTATCTTTTGTCGTTTGGTTCTAGGCTTCATTATGGCTGAGTTTGCCCATCACTTCCTGAAGTGATAGAAACTCAGTTCGAAGAGCTTCTTGTGGGTTCATGCTCGTAGTGTGTATGCGATGTAATAGTATTGAGTCAATACTGTGCATAATGGAGCTGATATGCTGTATAGTCTTGTGGTTTACTACCATGAGCTTATAGTTGCACTTCCATTTGAGGGTGAATTTGGGGTTTACCTGGATTCATTCTGGTATATCTAAATGAATCAACCTATCAACGAGGTTTTCATGGATTTTTTGACCTAAAACCAAGTTTTTTCTGGAAGCCCTGGAGCTGTGCATTTTTTGTACGCATATTTTTTACCATTAGAGTGGCAAATGCATCATGTTATATATTGACAGATATGAGGTCCAATAAATATGGTCAAGTGTAGGTACTATCTGCCAATAGGAATGTGGAGTTTTTCTTAGACTGGTCGACGTTTTGATAATTCTGTCATGGTTATTGTCCTTATGGCTTATTAGCCAGTATTCCTCTTCATCTAACTTTTTACTTTCGCTGGCAGCCATGGATGCCTATTTTGCTGGACGTGAACTGTTTTATTACTCTATCAGGGCCCTTCTTGTTGTGTATCTAGTGAGATAATTTCAGGCTTGCGGCACTCATAGGTTCTATCTCTGGTGGCCCTGCATGAAAATGGAGGGATTTTTTTCATGCATGCTGACATGTCTTTAAAGCATTCATGAAGAGTAAGCAATTTGTGCTTATTTTGTTGAGGATCTAAAAATAACCTGTCAAACAAAAACAGGGTGGCTCACGACTGCAAATCTTGTTAAGAAGTTTTCTAGTAAATCTTGTGTACTGAGATTTATTCTGAAAGAGATATGGACAAATACAGTCAAACAACCCTTTCAAATTTATCAAGGAATGCCTTTTATATCTGATTATTGTTGTTGTCATGATTGTTGCCCTGTCTCTTTTCAGGACAACTTACTTCAGGGAGTCCTTTTGGTGGCCAGATCACTCAAGCCACCAAAATGACTCCCTGATGTGATCGAAATTGTGGAATATGTTGACTTTGAAGTAGTGCAAGTCAACAATCTATCAGGAACTTCCATTGACGTGAGGCATAATTTATCAAGAGCTGCACTGCTTTTTTATTGCTCTCTAGACAGAAGCAATACGAAGTTTCTTTTAATGGATGCCCATGATTCTGTGTTTTGAATGCGAGACGAAACAAAGTATGTGTTCTGTGTGACTAGACTAGCTCTGTGAATGGTTTTTGTGCTGTATTATTCATTATGCGCCAAATGCAGATAGTTTTCCTGTACGATAGAATCAACTCAACAAGTCTTTGGGTGAAAGAGTTCAGTCTTTTTGCAGAGCAGTGCGTGTTGATATGCCCAGAAGCTTGGCGGGTTTGAAGATGGAGATTGGGACTGTAGGCAGGTAGAGAGACATGAATGTAGGTGAATGCAGCAGTCTTCATAGAAAGCCCACCTTTGCTTGCCGGAAAGAAAGCAACCAAGGGGAGAAAACTATGCTACAATTTTTCATATTGAGGTGTACCCATCTTAAGGAGAGAGGGCAAGTTACAGGTAAAAGTAGTGAATTTTAATAAACTGATTACGATAATAGCATCTGAACCCTAGGATGAGCACAGTCCAGTGTTCCAAATCTCTTGCGGCTATGAGTTCACAAGACCTCATTCCGCCAATGCTTGGTGGCACCCACAAGTTTGTGTGTAGGCAGGTCTCAATGAACAAAGGTCGAAATTGTTTGACATTGACGTAGGCATGAAATAATGGAGGAGTGTAAATTGTTTAACATTGACATAATCGATGAAATAGTGCTGGAGTGTTATCTACTCTCCTTCCTTGAGAACAGAAGGATAGCTATATTGAAGAATAAGTAAAGGTGCAACGGTATGAATTGAAATTTTAATTGTTCTTGCATGTTGATGGATCAGGGAGATCAAAGCCACATAAGACATCGTTAGAGGCACCCATAAGGAAATACAAAGGATTACATACAGAGGGAAGGAACTTTCAGGAGGCTCACTCTCTTGGAGCTAGAAGTGAACAAAGGAAAATAACATCAAGATTTTACTAAATTTAGGAATAAATTAAGACTTGAAGAGGAACTTAATAGTTGAAGGATTTGATTATTATTCAAGGAGTACTCGGCTAGAAAGGTAGACAAGTTTTCAAAAGAAACGTTTAAGCTTCTAAAGAAAAAGTTCAAACAATTCCTCTCCATGACGGTCAACAAGGATGGTGTTCAATGCTTGATGGATAGAGAACACCACTTGAATGTTAGTCAATTCGAAGAAATTTGTGGGTTCCACCTGTCCCTTATGAGCAAGAAGGCATGACTGAATGGCACACATTTCACACATCATGGTGCCACCCAACTGAGGATTGGATTGCTGAACTTGTTTCAAGGTTCAAATTTATTGATTCTATCAACTCCTTGCCCCTTGGGAAAATCCCTCAGTTAGTTGACTTTACCAATGAATTCTTCAAAGCTTTTAAAGACACAATTGTGGGTCTAGTCATTTTGCTCGGTTTTGTCAGTTGTCAATTGTGGTTGACTATCTTTAGTTTGTCCGAGACAATGCAATAAGGTCAAAGTGTTTTGAGCTTGATTTCTAAGTAGATGCTTATTTTAGAAGTTGTGTTGCACATATAGATAGTATTGAAAAATATTCAATGCATTGACACAAAAGTTATACTCGATTGCTTTAAGAATGAGTATCAGAAGTTGCTAAAATGCAATCGAAAAATATATGTGGTTGAATTTTCTTCATTTGAATCAAAACAATTAATATGAAGCTATCATAATTTAATCCTTGTAACGCGATCAGAAAAGGTTAAAGAAATTGATATTCACAAAACAATTATGAACATTACAAGATACAAAATTTGAGAAGTTCAAAGTACTCAATGATCTTGAATTGTGGGAAAACGTATGTATCAAAGCTGTTTTGCTTAAATTTCTAGAGCATATCCATTGCATCAATGTCACAAGATTTTTTGCACAATTGATTGGCAATATAGATGATGCCCAAATCGAGCATGTGTAGTACGTTCTTTACATTCGATTATCTTTCTCAACACAAAATGGACGCAATACTAACATAAAATGCATCCCCACGATTTTGTAAAAAAAATTTCTCTTCAACAATGTAATCAATGCTTCACTCACAACAACATGACGATAGCAAAAAACCATGCAGCATGCCTCAAACTAGCAAAATATATACATCCATGATATAAACTTTATCATAGATCTAAGGGCATTATACCTTCTTTCAAATTATCATCATAAGAAATAATTTCTCTTAATTTATTGTCATGAAATATTGGATGATTTTTTTGATGTGGAGCAAGTTTGTTTCGTACATTATATCACTCAATTTGTTAAGAATCTTCAAAGGATCACAAAATCTTGGTGAAAGTTTATAAGAATTCCCCTTAATTATGAAACTTGAACTAGTTAGAGCCTGAAAAGAACTCTTACATCCTCTTTTGAATAATTTTAAAGAAAATTGGAAGTATTGCTTATTTCTTACAATCTACCTTTAGTTGTGTCAAGAACTAGTTGGGGATCAATTATGTTTCCATAGCACTAGGAAGGTTTCTTAGCATTATTGTTGTATGGAGCATGTGATGATTTATCCCAAAGAATACCTAATATACATCTCATGAGGTCGATTGTTATAAGAAAATTCTATTAGTGTGTTGGAATTCATTTTGGTTTTATCAAACACATGTTTTTAGAATTCTCCTAATTTTTTGATATCTGTAGGGGAGACTATGAATGTCAATGTCCTATACAAAATGAAGTCATGCTAATTGAGAAAAACAACAATGAGTGGACATTTGGTTATACCTTATATGGATAGAATGTGAGGTAACTTGATGAATTTGTCAATTATCACCAAGATAATACCTTTCCTGATTTGTCTCAACTTTTTTTTTTTTTAATTGCAAATACTCATATTCTCTTCTTTTTGGAGATGATGAATTGAGATGATTGCAAATGCACCATGCAGCAATGGAGATTAATGGGAAGAAAGATGCCGATATTAGCTATATAAGGATATAAATGTAACAACCACACAAGGTTAAACTACAAAAAGAAATCATCAGATGACTTTGTTGGAGCAGCGACATCACCTGTTGGCAACTCTTGACAAGGAGTCACAATGCATATATTAATAACACCATCCATTCAATACCTCAAGGACATCGAAGAATGGAGGTAATGTATCAACCACACACCAAACAACTCAAATAGCTACGAGAAATATGCTCAAGTACCTCCTTATTTGCACCATAATTTTATCAATACATCACAAAATATGCATGCACAAGGCCACATTACAAGGCGCACACAACATACCTATCTTTAGAATGCCCATGCACTACACCCTTACTCCATCCGACAAAGCACTAAGAAAGAAACACATACATATCAAGAAAACTAGAAAACAAGAGAGAAAAGAAGAAAAAAATGAAAACATAAACAAAAATTTTGTTGCTTAAAGTTTGTAAAATTAGTTTCTTTGCTTTGTTGTTTTTTGAAAACATGCATGCCTTCAAGTCAAAGAGACAAAAATTCACATTCTTTTTTTTTCATTTTCCTATTCGAATAAATAATAAAGAGGGTCACACAAATAATTTTCTTGATGTTTCTTTCAAGTAATGATACAAGGTACAATGTGAACATTTGCTTGACATCAACAACCACTTGATGATAATCTCAAGTATTTTTCATTGCACCATATGTTGGTATTCTCACCTAAAGCAAGCATTATTGTAGGGCCACATTACATGGTCAAGCATATTCACAATGTATTCAATGTCATGCACACTATGTCACACATTATTCACCATGAAGTGTTAAGATCCTATTTTAAATATGGAACTTGTAACAAATACCTTCCATAAGCATATCAATGTCATTGAGGTTTTGAGAAGAAACACCAAATCATTTGATCATTGCTATAAATGGAGTGATGCTCATTGAAATATGATGAAAAAAGCTTCTTAATTGATGGTTGAAGTAACACATTGTTCGACACTTGGGAGGTGAAATGGAGATTAGCATCATTGAGAACTTCAAGAATACATATAACTACCATATCCTATCTTGTGAGCTCTCATAATTGCAAGTCTAGGCCACTCAAGTCAATTAATGCTATGGAAGTTCTTGCAAGTGAAATATGTTGGAAAACATTTTGAAGCTCAAATAATAGAAAGGATCAAAGGCACACTCAAAGATTTGTAGATATCAAGTTCAACTCCCCAACACTTATGAAAAATATCTCTCAATGCAAGAACAACAAATCACACCCATGAAAGATACTAGAAGGTTTTGTAGAGGATCATAGACACTAGGGGGGGAATGTTGTATGGAGCACCAAAGTGAGCATTAAGACATTTTCCATGTTTTTTCTTGAATGCATGAATTTTTGTGTGATCCAA
>CM035443.1:102345509-102353009 GCA_020310875.1 Ceratopteris richardii | reverse complement strand
TTTTCCAAACTCAAGTAGAGAGAAGGCATATGAAGAAAAAGAGGCCATCATTCAAGTTATTGATTCGAGTGAGACACTCTCAGTCAAAGGCCATAGAGGAGAGAAGATAAGAAAAGCCCTTAAGTGCAACATTGACGAAGCTACTTCAAATCCTATATCAAGGGCTAGTTTGTTATGGATACCGGTATGGATATCATTTGTTATGTCAATTTTTATGATAGTAAGTGCAGGGCTTTACAAGGATGTGGAAGGAGTACTTGCAAGTCTTTGGAAACAGAGGTTTCCATTGGACGAAGAAGCTGGAATAGTAAAAATGAAATTTTGCAGATTAAGTTATAAAGTAGCTGAAACAAAGATACAAAAGATGCAGTATGGAGAAGATAATATTCTAATCAAGGATTTAGGATACCCCTATCAGATGTTCAGTATGCCCAAAAATAAGACAAAACAAATGAAGTTTAGTACAATTGGAGACTATGGAGGAGTTTCTCTTAGTCATCATATCATGGCTCAAGGCCTATCATCACCACACCTGAAGATTCATGGATCACCTGGAACTTGCAAAATTTGTCCAGGTTGTACATGGCCTTTTCATATCATTTTGCTCAAGTTTTAGTAGTTTCTATCCATTTTCATGCCGGTTCCTTGAGTTTTAGCATTTTTAGTGACCCTTTCATAGCTCCTTACATAAGCACAATTTTTGGAAATTTTTTGGGAGTTTTCCAAGCATTTTTAGAATTGTTCTAGCATTTTTTTCATCCTTTTCTAATTTATTTTTCTTGCTAAATTGGAGGAATAAAGAAAGATCTCTATGGTTTTCAGTGAGAAAATTGGCTTAGACCTATAGGGATTTTTTTGATTTTTTTTTACATTTTTTGGATTTTTTCTATCTTTTTCTCCAATTTTTGGATATTTTCACCAAAAAAAAGGCCCCCCATGGATTTTATTTTTTCCAAAAAAAAGGGGGGGAGGAAAATTTTTGTAAAAAAGATCTCTCTCTCTCTCTCTCTCTCTCTCCCCCCCACCCCCACCCCCGCCCCCCCTCCCACCCCCCCTGCCCACTTTGAGAGACAATATTGGGACATCAAAGTGAGCACCAAGATACTCTAGCAGTTAGGAGCATACGTGAACCGACACTCAAATCAAGGCAAGAATTATTCTTGGAGGACTAAGCAAGTGAGCATAGTCTAGACTAAGCAATAGAGAGAAGGGGAAGGGACACATAGCATGCGACGCAGAGAAGTGAAGTGCAAGGTGTGCATGAAGAGTGACTAAGAAGTGTGGAGAGAAGTGCTAAGCTATTCAACCAAAGATCCCAATGTCTTATTGAAGCTGTGTGCATGCCGACAGAAGGTGTCCATTCCCTCCCCTATGGGAGGCTTGAGTGCAAGGTGTGCACAAGTGCAAGCTTGGAGAAGGTGGAGGTCTGGCGCACAGAAGGCCGGCAGCAACAAGAACCTTGGGTATTTTGTACTTTGTGATTGTGCACTCTGTGGGATTTGGCACAGAAATCATTGGTTGTATTGTGCATCACCATTGTATTTGTCCTCTTATAATCAATCGACAGAGGCTTCGAGTGTCAGCATCTTTCTTCGTATCTTTCCCTTTTCTCCTACAATCACTCAAATCCCTCTCTACACAAGAATCCCCCAACAAAATTTGGCATGCACGGTGGGACTCCAAGGAGATTTGAGCATAGGAGAAGAAATATTGCAGTGTGGAGAAGCATTATTCAAGTGCCGACAATACTACTTCATTGGGTTAAGAGGTAAACTTTCTTATCAATTATCTCATCCTAAGAGGATTATGAACAGCTCATGACCGCAATCCGGTCTCAAACATTGAGGGTCACTTGCAAAGCAACAAGAAGGAAGGCAGTTAAAAGATTCTCCAGTCCACTGTCGTCAACATCATCACTAAAGAACATGGTAGGTCAGGATGATTTGGAGACTCTACTTTCTAGATTAAATATAAAATTTCCTTCTTTCAAAGGCTTAGCTCAGGAAGATCCAGACAAGCATATTCGGAGGTTCTTTGCATTATGCAAAACAAGAGGGTTGATGGGAAGAGAGGATGCCTTTTTTATACTCTTTCCTACCATGTTAGAAGGGTTAGCAGATAAATGGTTCAACCATTTTGTTGAAAACCATTTCACCACTTGGGATTTAATGAAAGATGCATTCAAAACTCAATTCCAGCATGGGAATACTACAGAGATAATCATAGAGGAATTAGAAAACTTGAGACTAGGTCCTGGTGAAACGTTTCCAGAGTTTGTAACTAGGGCCAAGGCACTAATGTCTAAGTTGCTAGATCCTCCACATGATTTCTTTATTAAGAAATGGTTAGCTAAACCACTTCTAGTGACTAAACAATGTAAAATCAAAGAATTAGTGTTGCCAATAGCCTCCATAGAAGAATTCATTAATACAGCTACATGACTAGAACAAATAAGGCAACAATACGGAGCAAGTTCTTGTCAACTACCCTATTCTACAGAAATGGAGGATCCAGTAATTCAGCTAAGGAAACAACTGGAGGGCTTAAAAAGGAATAAACCCCATAAAGAGGAGGAGAATGTTCTGACTTAGTTGATGAGGGAAATTGAAGCATTGAAGCTATAAAAGGAAGAGGAAGCCCAAGCAGAGGAGCTGGCTCAGCTTCGACAGGAGTTGCAAGAACTCAAAGGGGATGGCATCAAAAGTGGGCTATGGTGTACCATGTGCAACAAGCAAGGTCATGTAGTAAGTGAATGTCCTCTGTTAAGTGTAACTTGCCAGCTATGCAAGAAAGCTGGTCATGAGGCCCATGAATGTCTATCAAGAGGAATGCTTGCAACAACATATTGGACACAAGGAGGATCCCTACCAATAGCAAATGTGATGGCGGCTGCACCTAATCAAGGTAACAATTACAACCCTAGACATAGGGATAACTTTGGAAATGGGCCAAGGAGGCCAATTATTTGTTTCAGATGTGGAGAATGTAGACATTACCAAAGTAGGTGCACTCTGCCAGAAAATGCACCTCCTTGCATGAACTTCCCAGAGGCGAGAGACCACTATACTAACTGTTGTCTTAAGAACCAAGTATCTTCATCTAGGCCCCACATTCAAATGATTTATGTGCACAAAGAAGAAATGGTAGATCAAGTCAATGTGCCATCACCATCTACCAGGGTGCTGTAGTTAGAAAAAATTGAATCTTCTACAATGCAGCAAGAAGCAAGGGGAAGGCTGAAGTAGAAATAGGTCAAGAATCAAGGATTAATGGATTAAACAAAGACAAAGAGAGATCTGAAGAAAAAGCCACCACATGTGCAGATACAAGGCAAAAAGAAAATCTCATAGGTACTAGTGATGCCATTGGACATGCATTCAGCAAGGCTCATGAGGATTTTGATAAGTCAATAGGAGCCCATGCTCTTAAGGTATCAGAGGCTTCACGCCTACTCAAGTCCTTCAAAAAGGAGGTCAGTATTTTTAATTTAATAAAGATGGTAGGGAAATTCAGGTCACAACTCTTGCAGATAATTGATGAGGCTTCCACAACAAGTTATAAATAAATAAATAAATAAATAAATAAATAAATAAATAAATAAATAAATAAATAAATAAATAAATAAATAAATAAATAAATAAATAAATAAATAATATATATATATATATATATATATATATATATATATATATATATATATATATATATATATATATATATATATATATATATATATATATAATTTCTTAAATCTCTCATGTTCCAAAGCTTTTGGCTCTAGATTGTGCTTTGGGTGGCCATTTATTTGAAACTTGGAGTCATTTTCATGTCTTTTGGCACAACAGACTCGTTTTTTTGACTTAGTTTTTCCAGAATCCCACCTTTTTTTCTGACTTTTGGTAAAAACCCACATGTTTTTTGCACCTTTTACACATGTTCTTCATTCCACATATGGTCCACATGGTCTATCCTCACCTCATTTTACCATATGTTGCACATTTTCACAATTGCACCTTTTGTAGCTTTCTTGTTTCCTCATTTCGGCCCCTCTCCAAAGCCTGTAATCCCAATCCCTCATACTTCCTTTACCCTTCTTCCCAGCCCCATCCTTACCCCTCCCTGCCCCCTCAATCTCAGCCCCCTCATCCCTCCCTTCCCCCTCCTTCCTACCCTCCATTCGCAATCCTTTGTTTTTTTTTTCTATGCAAAATTTCCACTTTTGGTTCTTCTCTGGTGTCTGTTCTCTACTACTTCTAGTGGCCTTGGTAGCTCCTCAAATGTCCTTTTGAAGATTTTGGAGCACAAGAATCATGGTGTCCTATCTGCTAAGAGTTTTGGCTAAAGCTCTCCGAGACGGAGAGCCCATTAGGTGGTGGGCAACTCTTGAGCCCATAAAAGTCATATTGGTCAGAGTCAACCATAGTCAAAGTCAACCAAAGTCAAAGTAAAAAAGGCAAAGTCAAACTAGTCAAAGTCAACATGTTCAAGGTCAAAGGTCAACATGTTTGAAGTCAAAGCATTCAAAGTTGGATCTCAAGGTAAACAGGTAGTGCACAATTAATTGTTCACAAAGGGTAAAATCACAGAAAGTTGGTTGCAGGTTGTAGAGGTATTTCTGTAATTGATTTAAGGTTCAAAGTGTTTTAAAGTGTTTTCGAAGGTTCAGGTGAACCCTCTCTTAGGTGCACATTTGAAGAATTAAAAGGCAAAATGTGAAGGTATGTGAAGGCAGCGTACGTAGAAGTAGAAGTATGGCCCTCAATTAAATTTTATTGTTTTGTTTTAAAGTCAAGAGGGATTCATTGGCTGCCCACTTTGAGAGACAATCTTGGGACATCAAAGTGAGCACCAAGATACTCTAGCAATTAGCAGCCTACGTGAATCGACACTCAAATCAAGGCAAGGATTATTCTTGGAGGACTAAGCAAGGTGAGCATAGTCTAGACTAAGCAAGAGAGAGAAGGGGAAGGCACACACACTGTGCGACACAGAGAAGTGAAGTGCAAGGTGTGCATGAAGAGTGACTAACAAGTGTGCAGAGAAGTGCTAAGGTATTCAACCAAAGATCCCAAGGTCTTATTGAAGCTGTGCACGTGCCCACAGAAGGTGTCCATCCCCTCCCTTATTGGAAGCTTGAATGCAAGGTGTGCACAATTGCAAGATTGGAGAAGATGGAGGTCTGGCGCAGAGAAGGCCGGTAGCAACAAGAACCTTGGGTATTTTGTACTTTGTGATTGTGCACTCTATGGGATTTTGCACAGAAAGCATTGGTTGTATTGTGCATCACCATTGTATTTGTCTTCTTATAATCAATTGACAGAGGCTTCTAGTGTCTCTATCTTTCTTCCTATCTTTCCCTTTTCTCCTACAAACACTCAAATCCCTCTCTACACAAGAATCCCCCAACAAAATTTGGCACGCACGGTGGGACTCCAAGGAGATTTGAGCATAGGAGAAGAAATATTGCAGTGTGGAGAAGCATTATTCAAGTGCCGACAATACTACTTCATTGGGTTAAGAGGTAAACTTTCTTATCAATTATCTCATCCTAAGAGGATTATGAACAGCTCATGACCGCAACCCGATCTCAAACATTGAGAGTCACTTGCAAAGCAACAAGAAGGAAGGCTTTTAGAAGATCCTCCAGTCCACTATCGTCAACATCATCAGTAAAGAACATGGCAGGTCACATTGATTTGGACACTCTACTTTCTAGATTAAATAAAAAATTTCCTTGTTTCAAAGGCTTAGCTCAGGAAGATCCGGACGAGCATATTAGGAGGTTCTTAGCATTATGAAAAACAAGAGGGTTGATGGGAAGAGAGGATGCCTTTTTGATACTCCTCCCTGCCACATTAGAAGGGTTAGCAGATAAATGGTTCAACCATTTTGTTGAAAACCATTTCACCACTTGGGATTTAATGAAAGATGCATTCAAAACTCAATTCCAGCATGGGAATACTACAGAGATAATCATAGAGGAATTAGAAAACTTGAGACTAGGTCCTGGTGAAACGTTTCCAGAGTTTGTAACTAGGGCCAAGGCACTAATGTCTAAGTTGCTAGATCCTCCACATGATTTCTTTATTAAGAAATGGTTAGCTAAACCACTTCCAGTGACTACACAATGTAAAATCAAAGAATTAGTGTTGCCAACAGCCTCCATAGAAGAATTTTTCAATATAGCTACACAACTCGAACAAATAAGGAAACAATATGGAGCAAGTTCTTCTCAACTACCCTATTCTACAGAAATGGAGGATCCAGTAATCCAGCTAAGGAAAGAGCTAGAGGGCTTAAAAAGAAATAAGCCCCATAAAGAGGAGGAGAATGATGTGACTCACTTGAGGAGGGAAATTGAAGTATTGAAGCTACAAAAGGAAGAGGAAGCCCAAGCAGAGGAGCTGGCTCAGCTTCGACAAGAGTTGTAGGAACTCAAAGGGAGTGGCATCAAAAGTGGGCTATGGTGTACCATGTGTAGCAAGCAAGGTCATGTAGTAAGTGAATATCCTTTGTTAAGTGTAACTTGCCAGCTATGCAGGAAAGCTGGTCATGAGGCCCATGAATGTCAATCAAGAGGAATGCCTACAACAACATATTGGACACAAGAAGGAGCCCTACCACCAGCAAATGTGATGGCGGCTACACCTAATTAAGGTAACAATTACAACCCTAGACATAGGGATAACTTTGGAAATGGGCCAAGGAGGCCAATTATTTGTTTCACATGTGGAGAATGTGGACATTACCAAAGTACGTGCACTCTACCAGAAAATGCCCCTCCTTGTAGGAACTGCCCAGAGGCTAGAGACCACTATACTAATTGTTGTCCTAAGAACCAAGAATCTTCATCTGGGCCCCACATTCAAATGATTCTTATGCTCAAAGAAGAAATGGTAGATCAAGTCAAACTGCCATCACCATCTACCAAGGTGGCGCAATTAGAAGAAATTGAATGTTTTACAGTGCAGACAAGAAGCAAGGAAGGCTCAAGTAGAAATAGGTCAAGAATCAAGGATTAATGATTGAACAAAGACAAAGAGACATGTGAAGACAAAGCCACCACATGTGCAGATACAAGGTAAAAAGAAAATCTCATAGGTACTAGTGATGCCATTGGATATGCATTCAGCAAGGTTCATGAGGAGCTTGATAAGTCAATAGGAGCCCATGCTCTTAAGGAATCAAAAGCTTCACGCCTACTCAAGTCCATGAAAAAGGAGGTCAGTATTTTTTATTTAATAAAGATGGATGGGAAATTCAGGCCAGAACTCTTGCAGATAATTGATGAGGCTTCCACAACAAGTTTAGTGGCAAAGGTTGTTATTATGCATAAAGATAAAATTGTAGGGGAAGCACCCCTCACAGATTATAAGAGCCCTCGGAAAACAATCTCTATCAAAGGTCATGAGTTTCAAGTAGTTATTGTGGATGGCGGTTCTGGCATTAACTTGATGCTTGAACATACCATGAAAAAGATTGGACTACACCCTTCAAGAC
>CM035443.1:102183009-102340509 GCA_020310875.1 Ceratopteris richardii | reverse complement strand
CTAACCTCTGTTTTGAAAAATTCACACTTTGACTCCTTAGCAAAGAGCGAATTTTCCCTTAGCACTTGAAATACTTTCCTCAAGTGTTCCAAGTGCTCTTCTTCTGATGCACTATAGATCAGAGTGTCATCCAAAAAGTCTACTACAAAATTTCCTAGATAAGGCCGTAAAACACTATTCATGAGTTTCATGAAAGTGGCAGGAGCATTGGTGAGACCAATGTGCTCTAAATCCTCGTGCATCACCTCCACTCCCTTGCAGCTAGAGCTGCCATGAATAGGAAGGGTTTGCACTAGGTGGACCGCCTTTTTGCCCTTTTCAGGGGCCGTACTAGACTCTGGTCCCTTTTTCTTTTCTTCCCCCTTCTTGAGTGGAGAGTTCCACTGTGAATGGCTAGGAGATAGGCACCTAAAACAAAGGTTCTCTCTTTTGGCCTTCTCAAACTGGTCTGTGGATAGTCTAGGCCCTTGTGATCTTTGTTTTTTAATAAAAACTTTGTTTTTCCCAAAAGGCAACTTCTTCTTAAATTTAGTCGTACTAAGAGGCTTGAGGGGTTGATCCGTCTCCATAGGAGTGTATTGAGGACGGTTATGGTCCTCATAGATCTGTGCATATTTGATTGCCTCCTCAAACGTCTTAGGCGCATTCCTTCTGACTTCCCTCTTGATGGCTTTATCCAAGCCCCTAACAAACCCTCTGGTCTTCTGAAAATCATCTTAACCCTTAAGTTTCAAAATGATCTCTCTATAGTGGGATAGATAGATTGAAAGAGGCCTGCCTCTTTGAGTAATCCTATCCCACTCATCCCAATTCCTCTCCTCCTCGTTCTCAGGTGGAAACTCTTTTAGAAAAAGAGTCTCAAACTGAGTCCATTCAGTAGGGATAGAGTTCGCCTCCTTAAGACTCATCCACCATTTATAAGCACGCAAGCCGAGGGAAAGACTCGCCTCTAGCACACGATACTCAGGTGGGGTGCCCTTCAATTGATGCAAATCATGCCACTTTTGTAAAAAAGTGTAGATTGCATCCTTATTCCTGTCTCGGTCATCCCCTGTAAAGGTAGGTGGCTTTAAGTCTTTCAGGAGGGGAGCTTCCCTAGAGCTCTCTCCTTTGTGTTTACTAGGAAGAGAAGTCTCTTTCCTAGTAATCTCTAGAGGAATAGGAGGGGTCTCTCTTTCCTTCCTAGCTAGGAAAGAGGTGACACTAGTCTCAAGTGAGATCATTTGAGACTTAAGCTGCTGTATAAGAGATGTGATGCTACCCAAATCTTTCTCTAATTTAAGGGTTTGCTCTTTCAAGTCTATGAATTGGTCACGAGTGAAACAAACTCATCTATAAGCTCTTCATAAGTGTACTCTTCCTGTGAAGGCTCTTTTTCTTCTAAGTTCTCTTCTATTTCTTGTCCTAATTCTACTTCTTCCATTCTAGCATCAGGATCCTCTAGTTGCTCCTTAGGTGGAGAAGTGGTCTCAACTACTTGTTTACCTTTAGTTTCCATGTTTAAGTACCCTTCCCCCATTTGCTAACTAGATTGTATGAAAATGAATGGAAGTAAAGTTCAAATATGCAAGAAGAAGAGAAATATATCACAAGAGCACTTCTCTATTACAAAGTAGAGCTGCGGAAGCGAAATCCAAGTGGTCCTTGATGCTTCAAGCCGCTGATTTTGAATCCTCACCAGTCCCAAAAGGAAATTGGAAATGTCCGCTTGGTCCGGGGAGGTTCTCAACACCATAAACCATCCAAAACAATACCAAAAACACGTGGGAAAAGCCCCAATCGGGCAAACTGAGTGAAACTGAGCAATTTTAGAGATGTAACAATCCTCGCCAGTCCATAAATTGCTGCCCAGCACCTATACTTCAAGAATTTGAGACTATCCCAAGTGAAAAAAGTGGATTTGGAGTCCGGATGACAAAAAACTAGGCCTGGGAATGGGTGCCTAGCTCCTACTGAAGTGTTGCAAAGAGATTTTGGTGGGGCAAATCTCGTCCAAATCCAGGACCGATGGTTTCTAGATGGAACTCTAAGATAGACTTGCTCTCCTACCTCAGTTGATGTCTTTCCTTTGAGGCTCAACATAGGCTGTAGCCCTATCCTGATCTCTCCTAATGTTGTCCTTAGCAAGCCTAAGCATATCGTTCATCTCTTCCAAGAAGCCCTTTGCAACTTGAACTACACACCTCACGACAGCTCCCTCTTATGAGTGTAGAAGTCTAGAGACTTTAGTATATAAAGTTTTAAGACACATGTATCTCCTTGTATATGGGATCTTTGGCAAGTGAACGAAGTTCTCCTTATAAAAGAAGAAATGCTCGGATGACAAGGCATTCATGCAATCGGATGTAGATAGAGCTCTTCAAGCTCTCCCTTCTCCTCTCAATGCCTTCACACAAGCTGTCCTTTCACTTTCTCTCTCCTTACATAGGAGAACAACCTATGAACTAGCTCATTATTGGAGACATTTGTGAGAAATATGAGCTATAAGGATGAGGAGAAAAAATGGCCAAGATGAGTCAATTGCAAAAGGTAAGTTGTTCTCTATATTTAGAAATAGAGAACCGTTCATTAACGATTAGAATTTCTTTTCTTACCAAATTTCTTTTGAGATGTATCAATAGAATATAAGAATTTTTCTTTTGTTTTGAGTTCATTATGCATCAAATACACTAGGAAATGGAAAGAATGCATCCTCATAATACACAGAGTACTTTACCATCATGGATTCAAAAAACCCTCCATTGAAGTATTGTCATACATCGAATGATGCATAAGATGCATTCTGTTTGTGAATGTGAAAATTAATATCATCTCATATGTAATGAGCCAAGGATAAAAGCATTTCATATATGTATTTGGGCATTCTTAAAATAGATGTGAAGATAAATGTAAGTATGCATGGATTCCATATATGAACGCAAGCATGCATTGGATTAACCTTAGAGTTTTTTTACATATACGGGCATACAAGTAAGAATAAAGATGCCCATAGAAAGATACTTGAGGTTGGAAATTCATGATGGCTCAAGCTTGCAACTTCAAGTACGAAGTACCCAAATGAGTATTCCTCATCATGCAAGGATTGACAGATGGATGAAGCTATTATGGAGATAAATAAAACTTCCAATTTATTCATCTTTATTTTCTTTGTTTTCCATGCTAAAGGAATGTATGAAAGAATGTATTTCAAATAAAGCAGATAAAGTCCTCATGCACATTGAATGGTGCATAAAATGATTCATTTAAATGATGCACTAGAGGCATTGTTGAATAGACAAAGTTTTCTCATTAGCATGAAATGAGCTCACCTTTGAAAGATGATGAGATATTGAGTATAACAATTTCATCACAAGCATGGCATGAATTGAAATTTTGACCATACATTCTTGCATTTAATGGAGTTATAAAAGTAAACTCCATGCGTGCTTCAAAGACGGATTCAATTTTTGAACCTTATGTTGGAGATAGACGTCTACAGAAGCACGCAAACAACACAAGGAAGAAGAAGAAGCTTGGAGCACAAACACACAATACTGAATGTATTACTAGAGAATGTACAAAGATAAGTATCCCATTAGGGCAATAGGTGTATATACAAGCCGAGGGGAAAAAACCTCCTAAAGAAGGAAAAAAGTGCCCCGACAGTCCTAGAGTGTTCACAAACATCACTACCTAAATATATCAACAAATCTCCCCTGGGAGTGATGCAGTGAACAAGTAGCTGGAACTCATGTATAAGGAAGTGCCAAGCTATGTGGAAGTCACTCCAGAAAAGGAAGTAAGCCCAAAGCTTTGCGAAAAGCTTCAAAGTTCAAACTTCTCCCTGGGCAGAGCCTTCGTGAAAAGGTCTGCAATGTTCTCCTGCGTGGGCACATATGCTAAGCTGATCTCCCCAGTAGAGAACCTCTGCCTAACATAGTGATATGCACCTCAATGTGCTTAGTGCGAGCATGGAACACAAGGTTCCTCGCAACTGCCAATGCGCTCTGACTGTCAGTGAAGATAGTGGTGGCAGAATTCTGACCAACACCCAAATCAGCCATAAGGCGTCTGAGCCACACACACTCAACAATAGCTATGAGTGTATTATATTTGTAAAGTTAGTGCACTTTAGTTCTAGAAGTTTTTTAAAATCACGAGAATGAGAAAATCTATATAAGTTAGTTTGTATCAACTAACGCGATGAGAGAGAAGAAGTGGAAGAGAGTGAGAGAATGTCAGTAGGAGTTCATTTTGTATGACTGAGTATAGTCGGGCTTCTCTGAGTGAGAAAGCATCTGTAAAACTTCTAAGTTTTTCATAGCTATGAGAAGAAATAGTTAAAGTTCTGTGTATGAGACTCTCTCCATCATCTCCATGCTTGTCTACTGTGAAATGATTTCAAAAGTTCAAGTTTTCCAAGCAACTCGATGCCTGGCATCGAGTTTGTGCTAATAAGTCTGTGTTTTATTCTTTGAGTTCTAATTCCTGCTAAATCTTCTTAAAAACATGAGGTCTGTGGAGCAACTCGATGCCTGGCATCGAGTTTCAGCAAAGTCGATGCCTGGCATCGACTTCCCACATAAAAGTGGCCTTGATCATATGTGTGTTAAACGCGCCTATTTCAGGAACAAACAAGTGGCTAAAAAAGCTCAAAGTCGATGCCCTGCATCGACTTTTGGTTGCAAGTCGATGCTAGGCATCGAATTTTCATTTTTAGACACTCAGAATCACTAAAGAAGGCAAAATTTCCAGTTTTGGCAAGTCATACAGGGTCATCTTGTGAAGGCCATAACTTGAGTTCTAGGGATCTGTTTCTTGCATATGATAGCTTGTTGGAAATCTCTACTCTTCTACTTTCATCCACTAAAAGATCTGGGAGAAATAATATTTGAGCTAAGAGAAATCAGCAAAATACTGAAGGTATGTCATTTCAGTGACTGGAAAAATCTGAAGAAGTAAAGTTCTTGGTTTTGGCTATCATTCTCAAAGTTTTGAGTGGCAATGAGCTAATGGTGACCATAGAGGTGTTCTAGTGTCACATTAATTCGTTTCTTGTGATGTTTTACACATCAACAAGTGGTATCATAGCAGAAAGGTCCTAAAGAGCAGAAGGCGGCAAAGGTACGAGAAGTTTTTCATTAAGGTTTCAAAGGTGAAGCATTTGAAGACACAAGGCATCAAAAGGTTACTTCAAAAGTATCCTCATATACAACGAACTCCAAAAGGTATTATCCTTTATCCTTTAAGCTCACAGGTTGCACCAGAAGGAAAGGAGTATGGCAGATCATATCTCCATTGACAAACTGGACAGAGATAATTACCCCGCATGGGTAATGAGAATGGAAGCTTTACTTATGAGTAAGGATCTCATGATATATGTAACATGTGAAGAAAAGAAGCCAATATTTGAAGATGAAAGCCGACCAAAGAAAGAAGAACTAGATGCTTTAAAGCATTGGCAGAAGAAGGATGCAAGTGCAAAAGCTTACATCTACAATACAATCTCAGATCATTTGCTACATTCAAGAAAAAGCCAAGTCAAAATATTAGTGATTATGTCACTAAGATGAAGGATCTAGCAGATAGTCTTGGATCCATAGATGAAGATGGTGAAGATCACAGATTGATTGCTCAACTACTTGCAGGATTGAGAGGGGATGAAAGGTGGAAACCTTTTGTCTTATCAACAGAACTTTCATTAAATCATTATGTTCCAGATTTGAATCAATTACTTGGTTTGATGCTCACATATGAGCAAGACTTGAAGGGAGATGGAGATAAAGGACAATGTTCTGCAATGTACATGAAGAATAAGAAGAAAGGAGATAAAGGTAAAGCAAAGGATGAAGAAGAGTCAACTTCTCAAGTTTATTATGCAAGAGGTAAAGGCACTGGCAGAGGAAGACCAAAAGGTTTTGGAAGAGGAAGAGGTAATCAAAATAACAACAAGAAGGCTTGCTGGATCTGTGGATTGAGTAATCATTTGGCTCATGACTATTGGCACAACCAACAGGGATCAAACCAGAATCAAAATAACAATAGCAGAGGTCGAGGTGGAAGATATCAAAGTAATTTCCAGAGAGGTAGACAAAATCCAAGAGGAGGCTATGGTAGAGGTGGATGAAGAAGTTGGGGATAGAATCAATCCTACAACACCACCTACTACAATTATGCAAATGACACAGAGAATGAAGGTCATACATCACTGATGATGAATTCAATCAGCACATCAGATAAAGAAGATCTAAAGGTATTTTACATTGACTCTGGATGTTCTAATCATTTATCAGGAAACATAGAATTGATGTCAGAATTGGAAAAAGGCATTTCTAGTCATACAGTTCAAACAGGTGATAATACAAGGCATAGTGTACATTCAATTGGAAAAGTGAAATGCAAGAGTGGAGCAAATTCGCTAACCAATGTTTTGTATGTTCCCACAATACCTAAAAAATTGATTAGTGTGGGACAGATAGTTGAAAAAGGTTTTCAAGTCAGGTTTACAAATGAAGGAGTATTTGTTGAAGATCCAGAGAATGGATATAATCAGATTGTCTGTAGTAAGAAAGAAGGTAGACTCTTTACTTTAAGAGTACAAGGGAACATTGATCAAGCTTTGCTCACACATGGTGAAGGAGTGATTATAGAACTTGATCTCTGGCATAAGAGATTAGGTCATTTCAATGAAAGAGGAATTAAAGCTATGGTTGCTAATTAGTCTGTACTAGGATAACCAAATGTGCAAAGTCAACATATGGTTTATAAATGTGAAGCATGTCAAATGGGAAAAGCACATAGGTTACCATTTCAGAAGAAAGGATTCAAACATGATGGAGTACTTGAGCTCATTCATACAGATGTATGGGGACCAACAAAAGAAGGATCTATTAGTGGCTCAAGGTATTATGTTCTTTTCATTGATGATGCTACAAGATGGATAACTCTGTATGTTTTAAATGAAAGATCAGAAGTGTTTGGAGCCTTCAAGCATTTTCATGCATATGCAGAGAGAGTCACAGGTCAAAAGCTTAAGAGACTGAGGTCTGATGGAGGGGGAGAATACTTCTCCCAAGAGTTCAATGATTATCTTTGGAATGCAAGTATTAAGAGAGAAATAACATGTAGGTATACACCACAACAAAATGGTGTAGCAGAAAGAAGGAACAGGACTTTGGTTGAGTTTGCTAGAGCTATGCTGAAGGAGAAGAATTGTCCAGATTATCTTTGGGCTGAGGCTGTAAATACAGCTACATATCTTGTGAATAGATTACCATTTGCAGCTCTCAATGGAATGACTCCATATGAAGCTTGGTGGGGTAAGAAACCAACACTAGATCATTGTAGAGTGTTTGGATCAATTGCATATGCTTATGTGCCATCACAACTAAGACATAAACTTGAACCAAAGGTAGAAAAATATGTGTTCATTGGTTATGATGAAAAGCAGATGGGTTACAGGTTGTGGAATCCTCTAAACAAACAATTTCTTGTTTCTAGAGATGTTACATTTGATGAACAGAAAAGTTGGTATGTAGATCAAAGTCATACAGCTGAAGAAAGGAAAATCAATTGTGCAGGTGAATAGAGATGAAGACTATATGCAAGCAAGTACATTTAGAAGTGGATTAACAAGAAGAAATGAAGAAGCTCCTATATTTGATGAAGAAGTGTATCTAGACACTTATGAAGAATGTGAACCAAGAAGGTCAAGCAGGACTAGAAGACAACGAGAAAGGTATTCTTATGATACTTCTTACATAACTCAGAAGAATTATGCTTACATGGTCAAAGATGATGAAGAACCTCAGAACTATGATGAAGCAAAAGGTAAGAAGCAATGGGAAGAAGCAATGAAGGAAGAATTCAATGCATTGGAGGAGAACAAGACATGGGAACTTGTTCCTAAACCAAATGGTAAGAAAGTAATTGGAAATAAATGGGTTTATAAAGTGAAGAAGCTTGCATATGGAAGTATAGCTAGATACAAAGCTAGACTGGTGGTGAAAGGCTATGCCCAAACCTATGGCATAGATTATGATGAGACATTCAGTCGTGTAGCTAAGATGTCAACTATAAGGACAATCATTGCTATTGTAGCTTCAAAAGGATGGACCCTAAGTCAATTGGATATAAAGAATGCATTCTTGAATGGATACATATCAGATGAGGTATACATGGAACAACCTCAAGGGCTTATAGATTCCAGGTATCCAAATTTTGTTTGTAGGTTGAGAAGAGCATTGTATGGATTGAAGCAAGCTCCAAGAGCATGGAACTATAGACTGGTGAAGTATCTCAATGATCTTGGATATCAAAGTTCAAAAGCAGATCCAAGTCTACTTATCAAAAGAACAGAGGAAGGTACAATCTACATTTGTATTTATGTAGATGACATTATAATCACAGGTACTTCAGATGAAGGAATCAAGGAGGTAAAGAGATTACTTGAAAAAGAATTCAAGATCAGTGATCTAGGAAAGTTATCATACTTTCTTGGAATGGAAGTCACTTATATAGATCATGGCATATATGTATCACAAGAAAGGTATCTTCTGAATCTATTGAAGAAGTTTGATATGGAAAATTGCAGAGAAGCTTCAACTCCACTTGAAGTTAATCACAAGCTCAGTAAATATGATGGTGCAGAATACAAAGATATGAGGAAGTATCAATCTCTTGTGGGTAGTTTGATTTATGCTACACTAATAAGACTTGATCTTAGTTATGCAGTGGGAGTTTTGTCACAATTCATGCATTGTCCAAAGGACCCACATTGGATTGCAGGTCAAAGAGTTCTCAGATATATCAAAGGAACTATAAAGGAAGGATTAAATTATCCTTTTACATCAGATTTGAAGTTGAGAGCCTATAGTGACTCAGACTAGGCAGGTAACCAGGATGACAGAAGATCAACTCATGGCTACATGATATACATTGGTGATAAGCTTGTAAGTTGGTGTTCAAAGAAACAACATACAGTAGCATTATCATCAACTGAAGCTGAGTACAAAGGACTTATGGAAGCAGATAAGGAGGTCATATGGATGCAGACATTGTTCAAAAGCTTGGGCATTGCTCAAGGTATACCTACAATACATGGAGATAATATGAGTTCACTTTATCTTGCAGCAAATCCAGTATTTCATGCAAGAACAAACATATAGAGATACATTGTCATTTCCTGAGAGAAAAGGTAATGGAGAAAGAAATTGAAGTGGAGTACATTTCTACAAAAGATCAGATAGCAGACATAATGACAAAGAGCTTGGATGGTGTGAAGACCAGCAGATTCAAAGCATGGCAAGAGTAAAAGAAAAGAAGTTGATATGAAGAAACAGGGAATGTCAATTAGTGATTGAGGGGGAGCTGTTGGAGAAACAACCACTAATTGGACATATATTTGAAGGTCAAAGCATTAGAAGAAAAACACATGCCTATGTGAAGGGACAAATTCACAAATGTATTATATTTGTAAAGTTAGTTACCTTTAGTTCTAGAAGTTTTTTAAAATCACAAGAATGAGAAAATCTATATAAGTTAGTTTGTATCAACTGACGCGATGAGAGAGAAGAAGTGGAAGAGAGTGAGAGAATGTCAGTAGGAGTTCATTTTGTATGATTGAGTATAGTCGAGCTTCTCTGAGTGAGAAAGCATCTGTAAAACTTCTGAGTTTTTCATAGCTATGAGAAGAAATAGTTAAAGTTCTGTGTATGAGACTCTCTCCATCATCTCCATGCTTGTCTACTGTGAAATGATTTCTAAAGTTCAAGATTTCCAAGCAACTTGATGCTTGGCATCGAGTTTGTGCTGATAAGTCTGTGTTTTATTCTCTGAGTTCTAACCCCTGCTAAATCTTCTTAAAAACATGATGTTTGTGAAGCAACTCGATGCGTGGCATCGAGTTTCAACATAAAGTCGATGTCTGACATCGACTTCCCACATAAAAGTGGTCTTGATCATATGTGTGTTAAACGTGCCTAGTTCAGGAACAAAAAAGTGGTTAAAAAAGCTCAAAGTCGATGCCCGGCATCGACTTTTGGTTGCAAGTCGATGCTAGGCATCGAATTTTCATTTTTAGACACTCAGAATTACTAAAGAAGGCAAAATTTCCAGTTTTGGCAAGTCATACAGGGTCATCTTGTGAAGGCCATAACTTGAGTTCTAGGGATCCATTTCTTGCATATCATAGCTTGTTGGAAAACTCTACTCTTCTACTTTCATCCAATAAAAGATCTTGGAGAAATAATATTTGAGCTAAGAGAAATTAACAAAATACTGAAGGTATGTCATTTTAGTACTAGAAAAATCTGAAGAAGTAAAGTTCTTGGTTTTGGGTATCATTTCTCAAAGTTGTGAGTGGCAATGAGTTAATGGTGACCATAGAGGTGTTCTAGTGTCACATTAATTCATTTTTTGTGATGTTTTACACATCAACAATCCTGTCTCCATAGGAGTGGCAATAGGCTTACAGTCTTCAAGGCCAAAACGCAGCAAAATTGTGTCAATATATTCTGTTTGACACAAAGCCATTCCACCATCAACTTGCATAAACTGAATGCCCAAATAGTGATGCAAATGCCCCAAATCAGACATCTCAAATGAGGCATGCAAATGAGCCTTAAAATTAGCAATATGCTTCTCAATAGGACCAGTGAGCAGCATGTCATCAACATAGACAACAATGATCAGAAGCACATCATTAGCACGCTTAACATATAAGGTTCTTTCAGTTGGACTGTTCTCAAAACCATGTGCAATCAGATAGGCATGTATCTTCTCATACCAAGCACGTGGTGCTTGCTTTAAACCATATAATGCCTTCTTTAACCTGCACACCTGGTTTTCATGCCCTTTCTGCACAAAGCCGCGGGGCTAAAAAACATACACTTCTTCATGCAAGTTACCATTCAAAAATGCAGTTTTAATGTCCAACTGAGGTACATTCCAACCATGATGGGCTCCAAGTGCACGAATGCTCCGAACATTAGTCATACAGCATGTAGGTGCAAAGGTCTCATCAAAATCAATGCCTCTTTCCTAGGCATAAACCTTTGCAACAAGCCTAGCCTTATACCTATCAACTGTACCATCAGGTTTAGACTTCAGCTTGTACACCCACTTAGTGCCAATGGCCTTCTTGTCAGGAGGCAAGTCACATAAAGACCAAGTACCATTCTTCATTATTCAGATTGCATAGCAGCCATCCAATTTTATGAATTTTGTGCTTCATCAAACAAAACAGGCTCATTCTCATCACAGAGACTAGATGCAGCCATAGCATAGCAATCTGATGCAAAAGAGGCACTATGAGAGCCTGAACGAGTACGATATGACAGCGGTGCATCTAATTTGCTGTCACGCAAAGTTTGCACCAGCCATTTTGGCATAGTTTTTGTCTGCTCAATATCAGCTCTCTCATCAACTAGTGCATCATGTAAATCAGCATCAGAAATGGAATGATCTGCATCATCACATGAAACCTACAAAGGTTGAGAAGTTGCCTCATTAGGACCAGCACTAGACTGTCCACCTGTAAAAAGAGGCATCAAAGTATCATACATGTCTTTGGAGCTAACAGATGTCTCCTTAGTACATGAAAGCAATGGGTGAATAGCATCTTCCACAAAAAAAACATCACGGCTAACCAGAATGTGTTTAGTCTGTGGATGATACATACGATAGCCTTTACTTTCAGAACTGTACCCAACAAAAATACATTTTACTGCTTTATCATCAAATTTTTTGCGATGTTGTTCAGGCACTAATGCGTATGCCAAACAACCAAAAACACGCAGATGAGCAACAGATGGCTTGCAATCATGCCAAGCCTCATATGGAGTGTTAAACTGCAGCGCTTTAGTGGGACACCTGTTCAGTAGATATGCTGCACACATGACAGCCTCAAGCCAGAAACTATGAGGTAAAGCCTGACTCTTGACCATACACCTCACCATCTCCATGAGAGACATGTTCTTCTGTTCAGCAACTCCATTCTGTTGAGGTGTATACGGCACTGTACATTGGTGTTTTATCCCACGTTCAGCCAGAAATGCATTAAAATCAGAAGACATATATTCCCCCCCTTGATCAGAACGGAGGGTGCCCATTTTACATTCTGACAGAATTTTAGCCAAAACCAAAAACTGTTTGAAGCACATGAACACTTCGGACTTTGCCTTAAATGGATATACCCATGCATGCCAGGAAAAATCATCGATGAAAGTCACGAAGTAAAGATAATTCCCAAAAGAAGGTGTCTACATAGGACCACAGACATCACTATGTACAAGTTGCAATTTTTGAGTAGCCCGAATTGAACCATCTTTTGGAAAGGATGAACGCTGCATTTTACCCAAAATACAGCCTTCACAAACATGTTTTCCAGGTACCTCAAGTTTGGGCAATGAGGACACCATTTCAGATTTCTGCAGGTGTAGCAAACTAGCAAAATTCAGATGACCAAAGCGTGCATGCCAAAGCTTTGCATCTGACATAGCCTGCGAATCATTTACTACACATCCTAAATCATTTACAGATCTTTCATAGTCTATGAGCTTATACAACCCACGACATAAAATGCCAGAAGCAATAATCACATCGCCATTTGACAGATCATGAACTGTACACCTATCATCAACAAATTTCACAACCAAGCCAATCTTGGCTAATGCAAAAACTGATAACAGGCTCTTTTTGATCCTTGGCACAAATAAAGCATATGACAAAGTGAGAGAACTACCATCAACGGTAGTCAAAATGATCTTACCAACTCCCATAACAGGATAAGAGGAGTTGTTGGCGCATGTGACAGTATTCCCTATATGGGCAGGCTCGAGTGAAGAGAAGAAACTATGCTGCGAGGTAATATGTTTGGTCGCCCCACTGTCAAAATACCAAATATCTGAGTCTACTACAAACATGCATTGCTCATGAGAGGATGGGTCAAAACTGCAGACAGTAGTAAACGCCCATTCTTCTTCCTGCACAAGATTTGCAAACTCTGTTTTTCGTGTAGAGGCCTCTGCAACAACCATTCCAGCCTCTTTCTTCTTTGCCTCTTTAGCAGCTAGTTTTGGACAGTTCTTTATGATATGATCATTCCCTTTACAGTACTTACAAAACAATTTCTGCTTTTCTGATTTCTTCTCATCTTTATCTTCCTTCTTCGAATATGCAGAATTAGCAGATTTCTGCTTACTAGTTGAAGAGCTCCATTTTCCTTTGCCCTTCTGACTAGCTAGGAAAGCCTGATCTGCAACTCGCATAATGGACCTGTTCTGCCTGGATTGATCTTCCTCCAACAGAACAGAGACTAACTCCTCAAATGATAAGGCATTTGGATTGCCTTTCATCATCAAACGAAGAGTAGAAGCAAAACTCTCATATGAATCAGGAAGACCATTCAAAACGGTCTGCACAAGTGAGCTATCTGGTATAACCTCATCAGCTGAAATCAATTGTTCCTTCAAGTCTTTGATCTTCATTAGGAAACTGTCCATAGAATCACCTTCATTCATGTGCTCACTCTCCAACTGTTTTCGGAGGTAAGCAACACGAGCCTCATTCCTAGCTTGGTACAATGTGGTAAGTGTATCCCAAGCATCCTTAGCTGTTCTGCAAGAGCGAATGTGAGGAATAATGGCACGTTTGATAGACAAAGCTATCAATGCATGTGCCTGGGCATCTCTACCGTCCCAACGAATCTTCTCTGCAATAGGTGCAATAGAAACAGCAGCACAAACAGGAATCTGCGGAATATCATCTTCGACACCATCTTCATCAGCTCCAGCACCTGTATTTGTAGTACCTGTAGTCAGAGGTGTAACAGGACGTCTTTCAGCACCCTGCACAATGTTCCACAATCCTTTTGCAACCAATACATGTCGCATCATATAAGCCCATAATGGGTAGTTGGTACCATCCAACTTATCCTCAAGAACCAACATACGGAATACATCACTACTTTCAGCCATGGTCGATGACTAAAATACCTTGATGCAAAAAATTGACTGTATCTCAAAAAGTTGAACAGAACTACCCAGACGATTTCTCTTAGACCTGTAGCAGACTTCGAGACGCTTAAACTGGCAAACAAAAATTGGTATATACCTTTGGCACAAAAAGACAAAATAGCCTACACACGCGCTGCGATAGTGTGTTCAGAGGCCGAAACGAGCTCAGATCGCTGAGTATGCTCACCAAAATTCATGTGATTCTAAGACTGCAAATGGAGGAGTGTCGACGACGCCCTAGATGAAGCGACGACCTGCTCTGATACCAATTGTTGGAGATAGACGTCTGTAGAAGCACGCGAACAACACAAGGAAGAAGAAGAAGCTTGGAGCACAAACACACAATACTGAATGTATTACTAGAGAATGTACAAAGATAAGTAGCCCATTAGGGCAATAGGCGTATATACAAGCCGGGGGAAAAAAACCTCCTAAAGAGGGAAAAAAGTGCCCCGACGGTCCTAGAGTGTTCACACACATCACTACCTAAATATATCAACACCTTATGCATGCGCAACATCTTCATACATATAAATGGATTGAATCATGAATGCATGGGTTTATGGGACGAGGGAAAGATAAGTTTAAGGTTAAGATAAGAAAAGACATCTTGATATGAAGTCAAAAGCATAAAAGCTTAATGGTACTTTGCAATTCTATGAATCACAACCATTAACTTTTATGATTTTTATATGTTAGCTTAATCCAAAAGCCAACAAAATTTAACACAAATAGGCAAACCGTAAGCTTCGAGTCTAACTTATGGAACTATCAAGTTCCATAATACCCATGACAAGCCTGATCAGCAAGGCCAAGGACTTAAGCTTTAAACTTAATCAAGCAAAGTATCTATTCTTATTGACCAAAAGTTGATAGTAATAAGAATTGGGATTAAAATCATGTCCAAAAGAGAATCTAAAGAGCATGTGAAAACCTATGCAGTCATGGTTTAATCTTTCATAATCATGAAAGATGTTAAGAAGTTCATAGACCTTCATAAATTCAATGTCTAATCATTGAGGACAATGATCACACTAAAAGGGGGAAGAGAATGTCATAAAATGACATGTTATAGTAAAAAAAGGGTTAAACCATTTCACGCTTTTGAAGCATTCATTTCTTCCCCTAAGGTTCTCCCTTCATTGACAAGAGGTAGGATCCGTTTGGAGCTTTACAAGAATTGCTTCAAGAGTGTAGAGTTGTAACTCATCGAAGCATATCTTGAGGAGAGGAAGATTAAAGGGTTGAAAGAAACTCTTAATACCTCTACTCCAAAATGTGCTCTATGAGTAAGAAGCAATCTACCAATATGGTTAAAGAGGTAACCATTTAGCAAATCTTATGATTGATTATATCCTTTGAAACATATGCCTACTTATGTCAATAGATAATATCTAGTATGAGAAAACTAGCTCTATTATCAAATGACATAAACAAAGATAACTTTGATCGCATTTGATCAAAGAAATAGTCCAATGAAGGCTCAATCTTCAAAGTCTTTTCACGAAAAAATCAAGACTCTATAAGGATATAACTTACAAAGATTTTGATTATATTTGATAAGACTAAAATGGATTAAGTTTTCTTAGTATGTAATCCCTTAGTAAAAGCTAAAGTTGTCTACACTAAGGTGAGAGTGCAAAACAGATGGTATGGGAAATCTAGGTTTACACTATCACTAAAGTGGATTTGGTGGTATGGGAAACCAGATTTAAAGATAATGGAACCTAGAAATCAAGGGTATTTAATGACATGCTTAGTCGGCCAAAAGAAAAAGAAGATTGAGTTCCAATTGGGTTCATAATTTGGAAATTGAATCAGGGCAAAAACTCTTTAATGAGGGGAGGAAAGGTATTATTAATATGATATTTCTAAGAAAAAGATGCATTCCTTAACTCTTTCATAAAAAAGGTAAGGGGTACATTTTTTATCAGGTACCTAAGTGTGTTTGAGTTGAATCACAAACAAAGTAAGAACCAAATATGCAAGAAGAGAATTCATTGAAGAATTCCAATTTGGCAAGTAAACTAAGGTAAGCTAGCCAAAGACTTGAAGCATATCCATGGTAGGGTACTTGAGAATGGATAAAGATGGATCCAAAGTTGGGATTGGTAAGCATGACAACTTTCTTAAGTCAAAGGGATGACATAAAATTGTTGATCCATAAACGCAGAATAGTTAAGGATTCAGAGAACATCAACAAGATGTTGAAGAATTAAGCAAGGATATAAAATCATGAAGGTATGCGTTAAAGATCCCAAGAAAATACCATGGGTAAATATCATTGAAAAAGGGATCTAAAGGAGAAAAGACTTAATCTTATCTCATATTAAATTAGCTAGAGGAATTTTGAGGAAGCCAAGTGACCTAACTTGGTCAAGTGTATTAGAACCTTTATGGTTTGATAAGCTAAGTGGCCTACATTGGTCAAAGAGATCAAACCCTTAAATATTTTGATAAATCATACGAAGGAAAGTTTAAAGGTCAACCAAAAGAGATCTTTTGAATTAGTTGGCATGAAATTTAGAAATCTTGGTCTTTGCTCTTGTGAATATGATTCCAAGGAATTCCTATGATCATAGCAAATTTTCAGAGATTATTGAAAGGAAAAAGAAGAAGGATTAAGGATGTTGTTCTATGGATTGGAGAAAGAACCCACTGGTATGGGATAGTGGGACCTAACTCCCGTTGAGAATTTTCTATGATGGCTAGGGAGAGAAGAGACTCAAGTTTTGATAGAAAACATTATGATAAGACTTAACAATAAGACCATTCATATTAAGGTCTTAGGTTTGTTATGAGGTGTAGAAATGTATCTCCTTGAACCAATTTAATACACCTCATTGTATGAACAAAAGGGTAAATAGAATGAACATGAAATTTACCCTAGAAAAGGCTATTATTTATCCTCTTAAGCAAATGCATTCTTCTTAATAAAATGCATAACCAATTTTATATGGTACAATAAATTTGGATAAGTAATACGGTAAAGAACTTTGGGGAGTTTACTGATTTAAACTTCAAAAGTAAAGATCTTGTCTAAAGTCAAGCCTATTCAAGTATAATATTCTTGAATGAAAGAATGATCTATAAAGATCTTATTTTGATCTTTGGTGAGAACAAGTGATTCAAGAAAGTTCCTAGCAAGATCTAGGATATGATGCCTAGAATTAGGTATCTTTCTTGCAAGATCTTGGAAGTAAACCACAAAAATTGAATCATTTAACTCCATCCAATAGATAGAATATCTACAAGGTATCTTGATGGCTTGATAAAGTACTCTTCCTCAATTTTGAGGATTTAAATTATTTGATTTTTTAATATTTGTTCCTCTTTGCAAAGCTTTGGCAACCTTTAAGGTTAGTATGCATAACTATATGAGGTACAAACCAAAGCCGGTTCAAGATAGTTGGTAGTAATTCTCTTTGGAAAGACCTTCAAAGCTAAGACAAAAAAAGAATTTAGGTTAAGACCCTAGGAAAATGGTCTACAAAATAATTCCAATTCCTAAAAGCCATGATTGTATTCTTCGGATCAACAAAGTATTGAAAACCAAAGATTTTCCAAAAAGGAACAAGGATATTTTCTAAGGAGTCATCCATGGAAAATCGATGATGATCAAGATAAGGATCCACTAGTAGAAATGAACTTCAAAATTTGGTGTATTACATATCATTTAGAATACTTGAACATTATGTGTCAAGAAAAGCTAGATGATTGATATAAGTCCTCCTAACTTGCCAAAAAATGAGAAGATAGTATTTCTCCTCATTTATTAAGAATGTTTTGGTAGGGGCCCAATAGACCTACTTTTCTAAGTTCATACTTTTCGCTTAGTCCTACCAAATACCAACTAATTATATTGGTATCTGAAAATGGCTACAAAAGAACAAGTCAAGTATATGACATCTAGAGATTCCTCTCCTTTCTATTGAAAGCTGAAGATGAATCTAGCTTTTGGCTCTTTCAAAATAGAGATAAGATCTCTATCACAAACTCCTAAAATTATACATTTCTAAGAAGGTACAAAGTGTAAAAAAAATGTAATACTTTAGGAGCTCAAGGTTTGTGAAAGTGCCAAAAGGAAAAGACCACCAAAGAAATCCACCCATTTCACTAGTCCATAGGTACAAGGCATGCATGTACATTTGCTTAGACTAAGGGAAAGTGGCACATACATTTTCAAGGATGAAAATGTTAAAGGGGGGAAGAATGTTGCATAATTCATGGGTCCAGAAGCCAAATGTATGGATTCTAAAGGTTAGAAAATGATGTACATTTTCCTTGCTTTAGCCCTTGAATTACCCTTGGAAAATGCCTTCAACCTTTTGGTTGAACCCTTGGTTTTAACCCTTAGGGTATTTATTCATATGAGCTCCCAATTGAATGGTTGGAACCTTGATTTGATTTATCTTAAGGTATGGGAACCTTAGTCTTGGGAGAATCTTCTCTAGGAGCCACCTTGGGTTTATGTGAGAGAAGAATCCTCATTTAATTTAGAAGGCATGTGATAGACCTTGGGAAATTAGAAGGCATGTGATCACCCTTGGGAAAGTGTCCACATGAGGGCCACTTGGCTAGACACTTGGCCAAACCCAAGGACATGCACCCCCTTGACCTAGAAGTATATATACGGGTGGAGATATGCTCTCTCTTTCCATGGTGGTATTGCTAGGTAGTTAATTCTTAGTAGTTTGTTGATCATACAACACGTTCTCCAACTTGAAAGGAAATATCCTGCCTCTTAGGATCACTATGTACTTTAGCTCTACCTTGGGCTTTCACCATGTGTTCTCTAGCTACTTTCGACTTAAAGTACATATCTTCCAAGAATTTTTTAGCTGCTCGTACTTTCTCATTTTGCAATCCAACTGCATATGGTGCCCTTGGTTGGAATGCATACATTGACATGAAGGGACTATATTCAATGCTTGAATGTTTAGCTCTATTGTAAGCAAACTCAACTACAGGTAAATAGTTTTCCCAACCAATTTGATTTGAAGATATGTAGGCTCATGACATATCTTCAAGTATTCAATTGATCCTTTCTATTTTCCCATCTATCTATGGATGTCTAGTTGTGCTCATATTCAACTTTGTTTCTAACCTACTCAACACGACTCTCCAAAAATGACTAGTGAATTTCCTATATCTATTAGACACACTATCTTATGGTAGATCATAGAGTTGGTAGAGATATCCACAAATATTTTAGCTACTTCTAGAGTTTTAACTATAGTTTGAGTAGGAATGAAACAAGCCATTTTGGTCAACCGTTTAAATATGATCCAAACTGCATCATGGCCTTTTAGGTTTGAGGAAAGCTTGTAATAAATCCACAAAAATAATTTCCAAAGGCCCATTGGGAATTTCCAAAGGATGTAGCAAGCATCATATCTTGAACTTCTACAATTTATTTACTTGACATTTTGTACACATGAGTACATAGTCTTGTACATCTCTATTTACACTAGACCAATAGAACTATCTTTTGAGGATCTCATAATTTTTTTTTATTTATGAATGAATAGCACTTGGGACATCATGGAATTCAAACAAAAATTTCCTTCTAAGTTCTTGAGCATGAGGTACACATATCTTATTTAAACTTACCTTTAGATGAAAGTTTGTACTTTGGTTTAAAGCCTTCGTCCAGGCTTCCTTAAAACTTGTATCTTCTTGATACTTATATTGAATTTCCCTCTTTGATTTCTAAGTTCATAATCAAACTCCTCGAGTATCTCAACCCATCTAGTCTTTCTACCCATTAACTTGGATTGGTTTGCAAAGCATTGGATACTTGCTTGATCAAAACCTATAGTCACTTTGGTGCCAAATAAGTAATGTCTCCATTTTTTTAGAGCATGCATAATGGCATAAAGATATTTCTCATATATAGAATAAATATGTTGAGCTAAGTTAAGCTTTTGCCTTTCAAAAGTAGTTGGTTGACCATTTTGATTCAACACAGCTCCAATTGCAAAATCCCTAGCATCTGTGTCAACCACAAAGGGTTCATTTGGATCTACTATCTATAGAATCGAGACCAAATCTAAGGTTTTCTTAATATTTTCTATACTTTTAACCTGTTTCTTATCCAAACTAAGGCTTTTAGACTTTCCCTTTAGTTTCTTAAATAAATGGCTCGAGATCTTTGCAAATTTATGTACAATTTTTTTGTAATATCCTGTTAACCTCAAAAACTTTGAAGCTTTGTAATAGTTTTAGGGTGTGTCTAGTTAGAATAATGTGTCCAAGATATTTGATTTTTGTAAAAATGAGATCACACTTAAATTAAAACTTTTCATGAAAAAAAATGAGACAAGACATATGGAATTGGATACATATTTACATTGGTTGGAAGTATCATATCAACTTTCAGTTTATGTGTATTTGCAAGTTTTTTCAATTCCATACTTGAGATCAAGGGAGTACTCTACACATCATGTTCCCCTTGAATCAAGTGACATGTACCATTTCTTTCAAATTCCAAAGTATTCAAAAGGAAAGCCCTTTTTAGTGATCTATCTAGACCCCAAAGCCATTCCCTACCCAACAACACCTTAATTCTTTCCATATGCATGATATGAAAATCAAGTTCATCTTTGTATCTCTAAAACTTGATTTCGAGATTTTGTCCCAGACTTAATTATCCTGTCCTTGCATCATGGACACTTCATATTGATGTGGAGACTTCTGTAGAGGCAACTTTAATCTCGAGTGGTGAGTAATGCAGGAAGTTATGGGTGGTTGAGTCATCCATCATGCATCTAGCCCTTTCCCCTCTTATGGGAGCATGCATTTTGACTAAGTCATGTAGTCCAAAATGATTTTGGACCCACATAGAATTAGACAAACAAGAGTGATGCATGCAATATTTGTGCAAAACTTCCACTTTTTTTCAAAATTTACTATTTTCAATGTTTAGACTTTGAAGCAAGTGGAATGCTACCTTTTCCTTCTTGCTTTGCTCATGTGTGGCTTTTTGTTGCATCTTGTAGTACAAATTTTACTTAAGTGTCTTGGAATTAGGCACTTGAAGCAAAGCTTTTCATTATTTGCTTTCTCCTTGACTGTAGCGTCAAGTCTTGGCCATGAAAGTCAAGGCATCTTGAACTTCTCTGTTTTGAAAATTCTTAATTTCTATTTATTTCCTTTAGAACTTTTATTTTTCCCAAAAGGATGAAGTGGATGTGCCCCAATCTTAGCACGATCTTTGTAGATATGTGTTAATTTCATTATGCCCTCTAGACTCTTAAGGGAACTTCTCTTCACTTGTTGTTAAATTTTCTTATTGAGGCCATGAATAAACCCTCTAACTTTATGGAAATCATGCCAATTTTAGAGTTTGAGAACTATTTCTCTATAATGGGAAATTTCTAAGGAGAGGGGATATCCTCATTGAGGGAACTTGTCCCACTCTTCCCAATTATGTTTGCCCTCAATCTCTAATAAGAACTCTTCTTTGAAGTTCTTCAAACTGATTCCAAGTCTCATGAATCCTTTGGGATTCCTTCAAGATCATCCACCCACCTATAGGCTTTTGGACCAAGGGATAAGCTAGTTTCTAAGACTCTATAAGATTCACGGGTATTTTTAATTTGATGTAAGTCTTACCATTTCTCTAGAAAGGTTAAGACTCCATTTTTATTTGTATCTTTTTCTTTGCTTGAGAACTATGGTGATTTTAAGTCTTTTGCAAAACAAATACTTTTAGACTCAAAGGAATTAGTATACAAAGGATTTGTGATCAAATCTTGAGCTTTATTCTTAAATGATAAATTGCTTTGGATGGGTAAAGGAGCATCAGGTCATTTACTCATCAATGGGTTCCTTGGTTGTATTAACAAGGTTCCCATTTGAGCAGGAAGGGGTTGCGTTGGATAGAGCACATTAAATATCTAATCCATCTTTGTTTACAGAAGTGTGTAGAGTTCCCATTTCCATTTAGACTTCTTTTACGATAAAAATATCTACTTGGATACCATTGATTTTTTCATCTAGACCATTAAGTTGGTGATATATACTAATTTTATATTTTCTTGTCTACCCACCTCATTAAATTGGTGTTGACTCTATTTCTCTAGCCCCTTTCCTTGGCAGATATTCTACTTCTTTGGTAGGAATGTCTCAACATATTACTACTATATGAGTCCCCTTCCATGAATAATTTGGAAAAAGAGAGTAATCAAATAGCCATTCCTAATTATAAAAAAAGGAATATATGAAATGGAAATTGAATACTTCCACAAATCTTCCTTAAGAATTCTCTTCTTTTTGTAGGCCGGCTTGGGTTACCTTTACAAGAGTTTCAACTCCACTAATATGCACGTGATTCTCATTGAGGTGCCTCAAAGCAGTCTTCATTCTCCAATTTTCACAAATTTCTAGTCTTTGTTGAAGAAAGAGTTGCAAAAAATGACTTGAGGCCTTCTTTAAGGCACCTTAAGTTTTCTATCATGTAGAAGGGGCTGTGGTCTCATATATACTTCCAGGATTGACAACTATAAGATGTGTTGTTAATTCTTTATACTAAATGATTGGAGAGGACAACTCCAAAGAACAACAAACATTTTTTGGTGCCGTTGCCGGGGAGTATAGCGAAAGCTTCATTGAAGTTGGACCTTGCTGGATCTTCTATTGATGATGGTATTGAACACATTGAAAAGGTAATACTCTTTAATCAAGAAATGGAAACATGAAATGGTAAATTTTTTTTTGTTGTTTGTCTTTTGGGAAAATAAAACAATAGATAATCTTTTGAGAATAAGAAGTGTTGAAATTCTTGCAAATTGATAGTTGCTCATATCATTTTTTGGAAGTAAAGTGCAGGTGTGTGAAAAAATGAATCAAGGAAGCTGAAGATAAAGTAAAATGTATCTATCTTTGCAATAGTAGAGTGCTTTTTGACCAAGTACCAAGCAAGATTGTTGATCTTGGGAAGATGACATGATTGCATTGAGAAAAGTCAAGTAAAGTAGCTAGATGCAAGTAGATAGGATCCATTTGTTAACCAAGTCAAAGCAATAATCTTGAGAAAAAGTTTATTTGCATCTTGAAAACAAAAATGTTTGAGTTTATCCTTGCAAAAATTGATAATTGCACTTCTTAGCACAATTTTCATTGGGAAGTTTTGCTCATGAATTGTTTTGATAGCAAAGCATAAAGGAGTATAACCAATCAGAGAATACATGATCAATAGATCACCAAACAAGAAACCCTAAGTAAAGTGTTTACCTTAATTTAGGGCAAAATACTAAAAAAATCATAAAATTCATTAAAACATTCAAACAAATTTCTTTTCTCCTTAGGAAGTTGGACTGAAGTGTTGTAAAGAGTAAAAGAGACCAAGTGGAAGGAAAGTAAAAAAGTTGCTAAAAAATTGGAAAATAAAAAAAATACGATTTTCTTCGTAGGATCACGATTTTATGGTTAATTCTTTGTTCATGATGTAAAATTACAGGTAACAAGTGACTTGGAGTGGTGAAGAACCTGGAAAAGGAGAAAGAAGAAAGAAGACCCAAAATTGCAAAAAACAGGAAGTACAGGAAAAATACGATTCTCTACACAAAATCGCGATTTTCTGTAAGAGAAAAATTTTTGGAATCTTGTGCATAGTTGGGTTTTGAAATAAGTAATTGAAAGAGATTTCACTAAGTGGAGTAAGTAAAGGAAGTCAAATTCCAAAAATCAGAAAGGATTGAGTATCAAGGGGGAAAAGTGGAAAACAAGTACAGAATCGTGATTTTCACCAGAAGGATAAAGGGAGTAATTTGTGATGAAAAGTTAGGAATTGGACTTAAAATTAAAAAAAGATGAAGGGTAAAAATTTTAACAAATGAAAGGTGAAGATTTTGAAAATTTTGAACAAAATCGCGATTGTGTGAACACTATAAAACCTTGGAATCTTAGAGGAAAACTCATTTGAGTGAGGAAAAGAGACAGAGAGAGCAAGGACATAATCGCGATCGTCTGCAACCATAAGCTTTTGAAGATTTTTATATCAAGCAAGCAAGGTAAGGAATCCTTAGTACATTTTTTTGCATTTCTTCAAATTTTATAGGAAGTTTAAAGCACAAAAACACACAAAATAGCAAAAACACGGAATCGCGATGTTTTGACTTTTTGAGTTTTTAGTAGAAAAAATAATGATTTTTTATTAAATTCTTTCATTGCATGTTAAACATTTACTAAGGCGATTCTATTCAAGAAACAAGAAGTTGAAAATCAGGACCTCAAAAAATTTCAAAAATCTAAACAGAATCGCGACTCTGTGAGCAATCACAACACTGCAATTCTTTGAGACAAAACACAAAATCGTGATTCCCAGAGCACGATTTTCATAAGAAAATCGTGTTTTCTAACGATTGTGAGCAATCACGATTGTCTGGGAAAAGAATCGTGGAAAACACGATTTTTAGCACAAAATCGTGAGAAACACGATTCTTTGCTCAGAATCGTGGAAAACATGATTTTCACCACAAAATCGTGAAAAAGCACGATTCCCTGTTCAGAATCGTGGAAAACACGATTTTCACCACAAAATCGTGAGAAACACGATTCCCTGTTCAGAATCGTGGAAAACACGATTTTCACCAAAAAATCGTGAAAAACATGATTCCCTATTCAGAATCGTGGAAAACACGATTTTCACAACAAAATCGTGAAAAACATGATTCCCTGTTCAGAATCATGGAAAACACGATTTTCACCACAAAATTGTGAGAAACACGATTCTCTGCTCAGAATGGTGGAAAACACGATTTTCACCAAAAAATCGTGAAAAACACGATTTTCACCAGAAAATCGTGAAAAACACGATTCCCTGTTCAGAATCGTGGAAAACACAATTTTCACCACAAAATCGTGAGGAACACGATTCCCTGTTTAGAATCGTGGAAAACACGATTTTCACCACAAAATTGTGAGAAACACGATTCTCTGCTCAGAATCGTGGAAAACACGATTTTCACCACAAAATCGTGAAAAAAACAATTCCCTGTTCAGAATCGTGGAAAACATGATTTTCACCACAAAATTGTGAGAAACATGATTCCCTGTTCAGAATCGTGGAAAACACGATTTTCACCAGAAAATCGTGAAAAACACGATTCCCTGTCCAGAATCGTGGAAAACACGATTTTCACCACAGAATCGTGAGGAACACGATTCCCTGTTCAGAATCGTGGAAAACACGATTTTCACCACAAAATTGTGAGAAACACGATTCTCTGCTCAGAATTGTGGAAAACACGATTTTCACCACAAAATCGTGAAAAACACGATTCCCTACTCAGAATCATGGAAAACATGATTTTCACCATAGAATCGTAAAAAACATGACTTTCTTCACAGATTCGTGGAAATAATTGAATGATTCTCAGATCTGGTAATAAATTGTATACAAATTCTAAGGAAGAGCTAGGAAGAAAGGAGGTAGAACCAGTGGGAGGAGAATTGCAAGAAAAAGATGTAGGGCAAGAAATTAATATGGAGAACTCAAAAGAAACCAATGAATCTTTTGAAACTGGTGATTATAGAAACATTCTCAAATATATGTATACAAATAGGAACTTTATGTATATCAGGATGGAATGCATAAGTTTCTCATTAGATTGAGGAACTTAGAGGTTCCCCTGAATATAACACCAGTAGCACAATTCAAGGATGGTAGATATGAGGACAGGCAAGGATGTGTATACATCTTCTCACAAGACCAAGAAAATTCTAATGACCTAGGGCAATGTGCAGACAAGACGGGAACAGAACCTAGGGCAATCAGACTTGCCAAGACCACATGAAATTCACAATAATGGTGAACAACAACAAGGTAGGAGAACACATACTTCCCCAAATCCTTTTGAAAAAGAAGCAGAAGGATTTAATGATTTTCCATTAAGAAGAAGACATAATTGGCAAAATCAAGGCAGAATGCTTAGACCCTATCAAGTAGCCAAATGCATGAAAAATCAATATGAAGGATATTCTGATCCTCATGCCCATGCTACAGAATTCAGACAATTAATTAGAGTAGAAGAAGTGGAGGATTACAAAGTCCAATTTGAGGCATTTGGTCTAACCCTGACAGGACCTGCACTATCTTGGTTCATTCCCTTGAGAAAGGAAATGTATCTGTATATTGAATCTTTCCTAGAAGCCTTCATAGGGGAATTTTCAAAAACTGGAATAAAACATAGCACAGCTACCCTGATACATAGCTTTAAGCAACAAAAAGATGAAAATGTCAGAGAGGCAGCCAGGAGATTCAAGCAGTATATTGATAGATGCCCCAGAGAGGAGGTACCATCCATGGCAAGACAAGTATCCCTATTCATAGAAGGATTGAGAAGTGCACAATTGAGAACCTTGGTGTATTATAGAAGGTGTCCAAACCTAGGAGCATGTGTTAAAGAAGCAATAGACTTAGAGGATAACCAGGGACAATCTCTATTAGCATTTGATCAATCTAGAACAAATGAAGATAAAATTCCACCAACAGAAGAATTGGCACAAGCTATTGCTAAAGCCCTGGAAGTTAGCACCAAAACAAATTTGATAAACACCAAGATGACAACATTGTCAAATAAAAAATGTTATAATTGTGGAGAAAGTCATCTGGTACAACAATGTCCATATCAAAAACCACAACATTTGCAAGATAGAAAAACACTCAAATATTGTACACTAGAAAGAAAGTGGACAAATCATACCAGAGAAGAATGCTTCTACAATAAACAACCCATTAAGGAAAGAGATTATGCAAACCAAAGAGAATCTGGATTTATTGAACAACCAAGACATGTACTGGGGCAACAACCTCCATTACCAACAAATGTGGTACCAGTCAAATACACACCAATAGAGGAGGGAAACTCAAGAATAAGATCACCATACAAAGAAGAATATCATTGGAATGAAGGATATCAGGAAGAGTGGGAAGGATATGAGATGAGAGAACCAGAACTGCAAGCCCTAGATTTGGGAAATGGGAAAATTGAGATGGATACAGCCACATTCATGTATATAACGAATAATTATATGTCCAATCAGAAACCTCAGGTCAAAGGGAATCAAAAGATAACTTGTTATAGATGTGGGGGGGAACATTTCATTAGAGACTGTCCACAACCTCCTACATTAAGAATAGAAGGAGCCTATTGCAAGGATTGTGGTAGGGAACACTTAATAAGGGATTGTCCAAGAAATCCTCAAAAACAACAAAACACATCTAATAACATACCATTGAAAACAGTCAACATCATGGAGCAAGAAGAATTGAGTGATCTTGACCTAGTAAATGTAAATGCTATAACAAGGGCACAAGCTAAACAACAAGAAACAACTAAAGAACAAAATAAGGGTTCAGTTTCAAAGATGAAGAAAAACAGACAAAAGGGGAAATGGGAAAAGAAAATGAGAATGGGTAAAAGTGTGGAAGAAGAGAGTATGGAACAATCAAACCATACTCCTCCTCAAAAGACACAAACCCAGTCAGAGATAAGAAGTTCACAGAGTCTAGACACCCTGATAAAAGCATACAAGGGAAGAATTCAAGAGAGACCAAATCCTACAGACCATATAATGGCTTATCCTATGCCAGAAATAGAACATGAAAGGATGCCAAAATGCAAACAAATCATACAAGAAACACAACGCAAACTGGGGGAATTAGACAATTCTCAAACAACAATTGGGGAATCAAAGGCAACAATAACAAGAGAAACTATTAATCAAGAGGATAACCCACAAATTACATTCTAAGTATATATAGATAAACAATGTACAATCTTATACCACACCACAATGGATGAATTGGTAAAACAGAATCCTCATTTACAATACAAAATGAAAAAATGGGAAGCAATACCAGAGAATCTTGATCCACAGCCACAGGAATTGGAGGAATTATGGTACATTCCTATTGATAAGATAGGAGGATATTGTGAGGGAGAAGAGGGAAACTCAACCCTAAAAATACAATTTGGTAAAAATTATGCCAAAGCTATATTGGATAGTGGATCAGGTGTGGCTATCATGACTAAACAAACTTGGGAAAAATGGGGAAAAAATGAATTAATACCCACTAAAATGAGATTGCAACTTGCAAATAGACACATAGAAAAACCACTTCGAATATGGGAAAAGGTGACTGTGGACATATGTGGAATAGAAATAGAGCATACTTTTGCCATAGTTGAATTTCCACAATCCACGTCATATGAAATTATCCTAGGAAGACCATTTATGAGACAAATGCAAATTGTGCAAGATTGGGGTAATGATTGTCTATACCTTCAGAGCAAAGGAAGGATAACCAGAGTGAATCTAAGAAATGGTCATTATTGTGACATATCCCCTCAAGAATGGTTCAAAATACATCAAAATCAAGAATTAAGTGAAGAATCAGAGTTGGAAGATCAGAATGAAACTGAATCATCAATATGGAAGTGCAATGTGATAAGAAACCTTATAAATAGAAAAAGAAGATTAAGAAGAGAAGATTGTGTAGAAGGGAGAAAATTTTTCCTGTTTTGAGCTTGATGTAATCTTCTCCATTCAGAAGCAGTTAATGGAAGATCATACCTTTTAACTCTACATCCTCTTATGAAGTTTGGCATGATTTCCCCATCTATATTAGCTAACTGAATAGCTCCACTATTACTGATCTGATTGATAATATATGGTCCATGTCCCTTCTTCTGGAATTTCTTTTGATGTTCCTTTACAGTGTATGCTAAAACTAAATCTCCTTCTTGTAGATCTTTTTCTTTTATTTGGACATCATGATAATCTTTTTGCCTTTTCTTGGCTGCATATATACTCATAATTGCTTGGAGTCAAAAAGATACAGCTCAAATCAAGGAAACAGAAGAGGAAATAGTGGAAAAAGAGAATGCTCAAGAAGTAGAAGAAGGAATTACAGAGAAAGAGATCAACCAAATCATAGAAGACATATTATATGACTTGAATCATGATGAAGAATTTACAATTACAAAAGATCAAGGACAAAAGGAGGAGTTGGATCTCATGGATATAGATGAGCAAGAGGAAGGACAGAAAGAGCAGATAAGTAATGATCAGATAAAGCTTATTGAGGAAACTGAATCAACCCTAATTCAGGAAAAGGTAGTACAGGTAAAGGAAAGACATCTTATTGAAGAAGAACAACAAGTAATGCAAAATAAGAAGGCAGAAGAAACAAAGACAACTACAGGTATATCAGAACAATGGAATAAGGATGATCAGATATTGGAATATGAGGAAGATGTTGCAGACCAAGAAGAAAGGGAAGCAGACAAGAGCCATGAAGAACAAAAGACCCAGGTCATAGATTATGAGGAAGAAGATGAAGAAGATAATGAGTGCAAGGAAAACAAGCAGATAAAAGTCAAACAAATGGAGATAGAAGTTGGGTTGGAAAGGATACCTAAAAATATAAGATCTGCTTACAAGATCATTATGAGCAACATAGATCAGTTTAGACCATCAAGTAGAAACATGATTATATCAGGTATGGTAGCAGAATCTGAGTTTGAAAAAGGTAGTAATATCATTAAGGAGCACAAAAAGGAAACAGAACGATTGACAGAAAAATTGAGGGTTGTAAAGGAGAAAAATGAGGAATTGACACATAGGATAATTTCTTTGGAGGAATTGGAGGTTCAGCAACAAAACAAAATCCAATATCTTGAAGAAAAGTGTGCAAAACAGACAGAGCATAGTAGTAAAATAGAAATGGAGCTGAAGAAAATAGAAGGGAGATACAGAACCTTACAGAGTTCATATCAAATTATGGTCAAAGCAAATGAGGAAATCAACAAATTATTAATGGAAGAAGGCCAGTTGAAGGAAGAAAGCAAGACTATTCAGGTGACACAGGAGGAGAAGGAAGATTTGCACAAGGAAATTATGAGATTGCAAACAGAGTTGAAAGAAGCCAAGGAATTGGAAAAACAAGCTAGTATACATGCTGCTACCTCAATGAGGGGGTACAATAAGTTACACATGGATATTGAAAAAGAGAGAAGTGATTGGCAGTTGAGTGTGGAAAAGGAAAGAAATGAATGGAAATCAGAAAGAGAGTCGTGGACTTCCCAAAATAGAAGTTTAATGATGACAATAGAAGAACTACATAAAAAATTGGAAAAACCACAAACTCAGGTAGAAGAGCAGGTAGAGGCTACACAAACAGAAGAATATGAAGTAGGAGATGGTGACAGAATCCAACATGGTGGTGAACAAGAAAACAAAGCACCATAAGAAGAATACTCAGAAGAGTTTGTTCAGAGACTTCTGATAGACAGAGAATCCAGAATGGAATTCATTAGAAAAATGCATGATGAATATGAGGAACAAATTGTTAATTTTACTTTGAATAAAGGGATAAATCCGGATCAACATCATTGGGCTGCAGATGGCCTAGGAATACCCTTATGCATGATCATGGAAAGCATTAAAAACTATCAGTTGGAAAGGGTAGGATTACCTCCAAACAAGTATTTAGAATATGAAGAAGATATCAATGTGACAAAAGAGCTATTTGAAAAAGCCAATCCAAAATGGAGAAATAGGTGGTTGGATGCTAATAAGGAATGTAGAAAAATATGGAAAGAAGCACCTATTCAGCTGAAGATCAATCCAGCATACTGCCTAGTAGCAAGGAGAAGAGAATGGACAGTTTTTTGGGAAAGAAGGAAAGAAGGACAGATTCCATCCAAATGGTTGAATTTTCCAAAGATAGCAGGTCCGAAGGTAGGAACATGGCCCACAAAGAAGTATATGGTGGACACAGCTGAGTCTGTTATATCCACATACAAAGATGTTAATGACCCAGCACGTATTTTACTAATCAGAGTAATGAGACTCATCTTGGCATGTATAGAGACCTTTACAGATACAGATGTTAGGGTTCTCAATTACATTGGCTTCAATTCACCAATTGATGCTTTATTATTTGACCTCAGTGAAACCCCAGACAGGATATGTTTGATGGCTTATTATAGTAGAACAATATTTTTGGGTAGCCATTATCTTCAGATTTTTGAAGATGCATTTGATTATGGGTTTTTTGAAAGGGAATCAGAGATATTTGGAAACTTGTCAGTAACAACAAAGTCTCGACTCACTGCCTATGAAGCTGCATACATAGAATATTTGAAGAAAGATGTAATAGATAAACCAGAGGCTGCTGTGCAATGGAGAAAAGCACTATTTGAGATGGTAAACAACTTGCATGTTACTGAAAGGAAAAGCCATGACCTACTGTCACAGGTGTATCAAAGAAAAAAAAAAGTGAAGGAAACTTTCATGGGATATCAGCAAGAATGTCTTTTGTCAGGAGCCAAAAGGTCTAGGAGGGGAAGAATGTTAGAAGAAGTATTTTTGAAGTATTTTTTATGGAAAATAATTGTAAAATGCTAAAAAATTGTAAAAATATTTATGCAAAATGATGTAAAAATGAGGAAGAGTCTTCCTCATGTAGATTAGAATCATATGTATTTTTTTCTAGAATTTTTGGAAACTCCTAGATAGCAGATTTTTAGATTAGAAAAGGAAAGGACCAAAATTCAAGTGTGAAAAGGGACACTTGAAAATGTATAAAAGATAATTTCCTCTATTATGAGAGGGTTGGTTATTTTTAATTGATGGTATCCAAACAAAGAGAGAGAGTTTCCTGCAGAAAATCGTGATTCTTCCTTTTGTGTGGATTTCTTTGATTTGTTGAGTCTATTCTATGTGTATCCATGGAGATTTGCAAGCTTCTATTGTGTATTTCAGATGAATGTGTATGAAGAGAGTTGATTACTGATGTTTTGAGTGAGAAATTGATGAAGAATGGTGCTGAAAATGAAAATCGTCAAATTTTACAGAATCACGATTGTCTCGTTTGAAGGTTATAGGTATCATTTTTTAGTTTTGACTTTATGATTGTGTTCTGCTGAGAAAATAACACACTTTAGACACCAAGATTATTGAAAATGATGGAGTATTGCTCAAGATAATCCAAACCCTAGAAATTCCTCTTCATTTTCATTATTTCTCAGAAATCCAGTCAGTTTTCTCTTATTTCTTGGATTCTATCATCTAGAAGGGGCTTTGGTCTCATATATACTTCCAAGATTGACAAATATAAGATATGTTGTTAATTCTTTATACTAAATGATTGGAGAGGACAACTCCAAAGAACAACAAACATATACACACACACACATATATACATATATATATATATATATATATATATATATATATATATATATATATATATATATATATATATATATATATATATATATATATATATATATATATATATATATATATATATATACACACACACACATATCATTGTCTTCTTATTATTGGTAAAAGGCTCCCTATACACTCCTCTCTCATTTCATTGTGTGTGCGTGTGTGTGCGTGTGTGAAACAAGTCTAAATCCAAGGAAGGATATGTTGTGGTATTTGAAAATGATGGTCTATACACGAACACTTGGAAGTTATTGTAATAAAGTGATAGGTAGGAGATGGTTGAACCACACCCTTGAAAGATAGGAGATGGTTGAACTACACCCTAAGAGGGATGATTAACCATGGCTTTTGGGGCAAGTGGTTAACCCATCACATTCCTAACCAAGAGGTTGTGATTTCAAATCTCCTCTAGTTCATTACATTATTATCATCTCAACACCTCTTTGTATATTAACTCTTTTACATTCACAGCTTGGGTTAGAAACAAAAGGTTATGCTTGATATAGTCGAGGTCCACACTTTGAATCCATGGCCTCACTAGATAGAAGCATACACCCTATGGATTTAGCTACAATGTTTAATAATCAATTTTTAGATGTTTAATTTGTTTTATGTTTTCTTCCCCACAAGCACGACCGAATTTGCTTCGTTATTTTCTTGATTATGTAATGTTGATTGATGATGTGCTATGGGCGGGTGTTAAACCTCTGATCTTATGGATGTTCACTACACAATGTACCTTTGATGTGGATGATGGTGGCTATTGTGATTATCAAAATGATGCATACACGATCGAGCACGAGGCAAAGTTTGAAGTATGAATCTTTGACTAAGAAGATTTCATTCTCTTTTGCTTGGAGGATTCATGAAATTGTGCCATATGATAGTCATGGAAGATGGAAGGATGTAGCTCAAATTGGAGATACGTGTCTTCCAATTGATGATTGTTTTTAGTGCATGCTTGATCTTGTTTTCATTACCTTACATTTCATCTTAAAAGAAGGTTGAAGTAGCATAAAGAATTTCATAGATTAAAGTTAAATCTAGTCCAATGTGATGAAACTAGCATATCATTTCAAGCATGAGAAGCATTAAAAGCACTTGGTGCAGAATACGGAAACATGATTTCATGCACAAAAATGAATGATTGTTTGTGCATTTCTCCTTCCAAGAGTATGGTTTCATGCACAACACACACTTTCTTCTTGCTTGGAAAAGATATTTGATGCACTCGGGTTTATGCACATGCATAGTTATATCTTTTTGAATTATAGTAAGTAGAATGCTTATGCATGGATGCATGCATAACAAACTCAAGAACTGCTTGAAGTAAGGTTAGGGCATAAAAAAGGAAAAAATCATTAAACCTAATTGCAAGTTAAAGAAATTAAACATCTTCAATATATAGATTTTTATTCAATAAAGTTATCTAGGAAATAACTTTTTGGAATGCTAAATTCAAGAGAAGGGTGGGATGCCTAACCCTAAAGGTGGTTGTAGTTGTAGAATGCCCAAGTTTTACCTTGTATGAGGAGTAAAACATTAGCTTTCTTAACACTCTAGTACGCATGCACTAATTAGGGTTGAAAAAGTGTATCTTTTGGACAAGCTATTTGTAAAGCTCAATCATTAAGGTCTTCCAAGATATGGGTAAGCTATCACTTCTAGGAAAGAATCCTGATGATTCTTAAGTGATAAAGAAGATGACAAAGTGTTCATAGTACAATTATTATACATTGATTCAATCATCAAAAGATGCTTTTACTATAAATTATGCAATCAAAGTGGATTGCCAAATTATGATTAAAGTACTCTAGTAACACATTTAAAGGAAAGTTCTAGTCAAAATTTCTTCAGGACATGGGAAACCATATCCTAAGGTGATCCTTTAGTTTGATAGTCGAGACATGAACACCATTCCAATAATAAAGCTTTGAGAGTCTTGCCCAAAATTCAAGAATTTCTTTCAAAAATCCTTATGCTAGTGCAATGAATTCCATGATTAATCATTTTCTTAGGTTATTTGATTCCTTATAAGGAATCACAAGTGTTGGAAGAACAAATTGATCCCTATTAGTGAGCACAAAAATTCTTGAAGCTCGTTAGACAGCAAGTAGTTCCCAAGAAGTCCCAAACCACCAATAGCGGTAATTAAGTTCAATGATTGCTATGACCTAAAGGTGTACAATATTGATAAGATTCTTAGCTTTAGAATCTAAAAGGCATTAGCATATGCTCGGACTTGAGTTGAGGGAAAAATATCTGTGAATCTTGCAGGTAAGCTATAAAGCTTTAGACAAATTTGAGAGATCTTAATGATAAAGACTAAGTCTTTATTTTATCACACGATCAAAAAGACTTGATCAATCTTGCAAAGTTTTGTCCAAATACTTGCGATTGGAACTACTTCAAATTTTTCCCAATTATCGGAAATCAAATTTCTTTTGGGGATTTTTCACTCAAGCTCCATTTATCAAATGGAAAGTGCGAAACAAGTAAGTTGTTCAAAGTTTGAACAGAGTAAAAGTTATAGGTATGTAATCTGGAACTGTGACAATGGTAATTAAGTTTGTGGAAGGTACAATGTAAAGTTTACCTATCTTGAAAGGGGTTTCAATAAGATCCAAAAAACATGAGCATATGCTTAGAACTAAGTAGTAGAGAGATTCCTATAAAGTCTTGGCTAGGGTAGCTACTTAAAGCTTCAGTAAAAATGGAATCTAAAGACAAGAAGTGAAAAGATATTGCCACTACAAATTGGTCAAGTATAACAAATCAGACTTGAATTCGAGAAATTCAAGAACTTGGAACTATAAACCAGTTTTCTATTGAAAACCATAGCAAAGAAGCATGGATGTTCCATCTAAAGGTTTTCAAGTTTCCAAAGTAAAAGCATGAGATCATAAAATGATCGTATGAAAGAATTAAAACCTAGAATACCAAGCTAGAGGTAATGCCTGAAACTTCAATGTTCTTTTAAAAAATTGAAGTGAGAAGTTATTATACCAAGATATGTTTAGAATTCAGGATAAATATCACTCACACATCAATATGAATATAAAATAGGATGGTATGGGACACCAGATTTTATACTCAGATTGATGTAGGAAAGATGGTATGGGACATCAAACCATGGGATGATAATTATGTTTTTAGTCATAGAATAAAACTTGAAGTTAGATTTAATCCTCAAGGGAATTAAAACTTCAAAGGAGAAGTTAAAATTCAAAAAGGATAAAACCCTAATCTCAAGATGCTTCAAGATTAATAAAGCATGAAGAAACGAAGTAAGTAACTTCCAAGATCTTCTTTTTTAAATAAGAAAAATATTTATTCCTATTTTATGGAACAATAATTCAAGATAAAGTGTTGTTGATTCAGAAATATGATAAATTTCTAAAGAAGTAAGACTTTATAGTGAAACGATATTTTCAACTAAAGAATAGATTGACTAAGTCAAGCACCAAGCTCCTAGTGTAACTCAATAAATTCAATCCTTTGACCCCAAACGATGCACAAGACTTGCATTCTTAGTAAGCAGTCATAAAGATTGAATATAGACATAAACTTAGTCTCAAGTGAAGCATTATTTGAGCAAAAAGATAATCAATAGAACCTCAATGGGCCAACACATTGAAGTAGGATACCACACTAGTATCTTGTGGTTGGATGATGTGTTAGATTTACTCTATGAATCTTTTTTAGAATCCAGTTTATTTTTCTTACACATAGAAAAATGCTTCAATACCTTGTTGAAACCGATCGTTGAGAAGTTAAAATCTTGACTCATCTAGAGTCTGACTGATAGCAAGTATTCTTCATTTTAATGTACAATACCAATGGTGGTTTTTCCCAACCTTTTAATTCACCTAGATAACTATTTTAATTTCTTAAAATTAGGAATCCTTACAAGGCCCATGCAAGGTTCACTTTTTCCCCTAATGACTTGTGATAGGAGTAAAAGGTGCATATACTTGTCTCAAAGTGAGTACATATCCAAAGTACTTTATAGGTTTGATATGCAGGGTGGAAAGGCATTGAGTACAAGTTTACCCACATATGTGAAATCAAGCAAGGATGATTACCCCCAATCAGATGAGGAAAAGGAATTCATTATCGAAATTCCCTATGAGTGTATTGTTGGTAGTCTCATGTATGCTATGGTAGCTACAAGACTAGACGTTACATTTATAGTGGGAGTTGTGAGCATATATATGTCTAATCTTGGAAAGAAGCATTGGGAAGCCATCAAGATGATTTTGAGATATCTGAGTGGAACTAAGGACAAGCATCTACGCTTGGGTAAAGAGAAGGCATCCATTATCGATTTCATAGATTTTGATTATGCAAGTTGGGTAGAAAATAGATGTCTACAAGGGTGCATTTTTCATTTTGTTGGAGGTGCTATCTCTTGGAGATATCGTCTTCAAGAATGTACAACTATTTCCACTACAAAAGCAGAGTATGTTCCAACAAGTGAGGCATGTAAGGAAGAATTGTGGCTTTCACCTCTTGCTTGTGATATGGGTCTACCTCACCATGTATCTTGCTTTCTCATTGATATTCATAGTGTCATTGCTTTGGCTAAGAATCCGGTCTATCATGCAAAGACCAAGCACATTGAGGTGAGATAACTAAAGCTCTACCACAAGATAGCTTTCGGCACTATTGTCACTTGATGGGAGTTACTTGATTCATGGTCTTACACAATTAGTTGTATACTGTGTAACATGCCCATCAGTAAGAGGTATAGTTTATATACTTACACTCAAGTATACTTTATCCGATTCTTCATTTCTCCCATAGTCACTTTGGACATATTGGCCTTTATTGGGAGATTGTTACCATTAGTGTCCATGTGAAAGGCCAAATGACCACCAAAAACTTTTCTATATGCTCTTTAATAAAACATATAGTGGCCTAGTCATAGAGAGACTATAATTTTGACCACATTTGTAACACCTAAGAAATTTTTGTTCATTATCTTTGTGTATGGTGTTTTTTTTTGCATATTTTACAGGCCTCTGTAGAGTACGATGTGCAACACTTAGAGCTTGTTTTTCTATTCTAAAGGTATCATCCTGGAGCTCTCGAGAAGCAAAATCCACTATGGTGCATCACCATTGCAACAATTTCACTAAGCTACACGAGCCTCATTTCTTTCCTGGTATAAAGTTGTAAGCATATCCCAAACATCCTTCACTATCTTGAAAGAGTTAATGTGAGGGATAATGGAATATAAATATCCATCTAGCTATTTGTATATCTATCAATAAATCAATCAAGCTATTTGTCTACTTATCTATCTACCCATTTATCTACCTATTTATCTACTTTCCTATCTATCTAATTATCTATCTTTTTATCTACATATATATCTATATCTCTATGTAGTGATGTGGATTCAATTGAATGTTTTATATGAATGATGTGGATTGATTGAATGATGTGGATTTGATTGAATGATGTCCTCATGTGTATTGAATGATGTTAATGATGTGGATTGAATGATGCCAATGATGTGGATTGCATGATGTGCATTAAATTGAATGATGTGGATTTAATTGAAGATTTACAAGGAATTTTTTCTTTTTGTAGATTTAGAAGTAAACCATGGAAAGAATGACAAATGTGCATGATGAACTTGATCGTGCTGAATCACAAAAGATTTTAAATGAACATAATGCTCAACTTGCACAATCACAATTAGCGTTTTTATTTCAACAAGATTTAGAACCAGAAGATTAAGAAGGATAACTATTATCAATTAAAGAAGATAGAAAGCTGTGTTTGAATTATTTTTTCGTGATTTCCTCTTTTGAGTTACAGTGAGGGCAAAAGAGATAGCACCATTAGAGGTTTTTTACTTACATTTATAAAGGATTAGCAAAAACTTTTCTTTGACCCTTTTCTCAAAGTTGAATGATCATTACCAAAGAGTAATAAAATTGCATTATATTTCATTCGAAAATTTTCTGTACAAGATATCCTTCACCAATATGTAGATTGGGATGATAACTTGAAGAATGCAGGTATAGGTTTGGGTCATCTTCAAAATCATTCCGAATTTTGTAATCAAGGGCACGAAGGCCTTCTTCCTTGAAAGCGACCATATATTCTTCTACCTAAAGAATATAACCTTATTCATGATTTATCATCACAAGGAGCAGAGTTATACAATAAAGGACGAACAATTGCGAGATTACGAAGAAAAATTGATGATCAACAAAAATAATTGATGATTTAGAAAATCAAGTGAAAATTTTATAAATATATCTGGATGCATATGAGAACAGATGTGGAAGACTATTATAGGCATTGTCATCTTTTGATTGGTTCACTATAGGTGAATTATTACATCAACAAAATAATGAATAGACAAGCCACTTTTGGTAATATTTAAAGTAATATTTTATCATAAAGACATATTTTTTGCAATAAAATCCAATGAAACTATTTAGAATACACCATCTTCTTTGTTTTTTATATCATCATCTATTGCAAGTACCATGTTATCTGTTTCTTCCATGTTTGAACCATCATTGTGGTCTACATCTAATTCATGATCACTCCATGAATCATTTGCTAAACTTTCATGAGTATGAAATTGTCCAAATTTTTTTATGATATATAGAAGCTATCTTGGTTGGAGCATGTAACAAATACATATTACAAAAAACATATACAAAATCATTAACACATGATACACTTAAGGGATTTCTTCTTTTTGAATGGAGAAAGTCATATGCACTCTAGTTACACTCACAACTACCACTTGAAGTTGTTATTAAAAGCACTCTCATAGCTATATGTTGCAACTCCACTATTTCACCTCCATACTCTTTCCACCATATAGGAGTTGGATGCTTTTGAATAGTTTCAATGTGCAATAGACCTCCAAAACTTCCTTCTTGATTTACATAATATTCTACCCTGTGATGGAATGCATCTCAACCATCTATGCCTGAAATTAATAATTGACATGACATTTTGAAATTTTCCATGACTTCTTTGTTTGACACTTGACCATTGATTTGAAATCTTTGATCCAAGAAAATAAGTATACATCTGCATCCATCATCTTTCTACTAATGATACAATCTATGTTTTTTCTCTTGATTAAAAATGATTAAAGTATTTCACTTTTGGAATAGCTTCTAACATAATCCAATAAACATTTTGTTGGAGTTAGATGTCTGTAGAAGCACATGAATAGCACAAGGAAGAAGAAGAAGAACACAACATACAATACTGAATGTATTACCTCTAGAATGTACAAAGATAAGTAACCCGTTATGGTTATCGGCATATATACAAGCCGAGGGAAAAAACCTTCTAAAGAGGGAAAAAAGTGCCCCGATGGTCCTAGTGTGTTCACACACATCACTACCTAAACATATCAACAAATCCCCCTTGGGAGTGATGCGGTGAACAAGGAAGTGACAAGCTATGTGGAATCAATCCACAAAAGGAAGTAAGCCCAAAGCTTTGTGAAAAGCTTCAAACTTCTCCCTAGGCACAACCTTCATGAAAAGGTCTACAATGTTCTCCTGTGTGGGCAGATATGCCAAGCTGATCTCTCTAGTAGAGAACCTCTCCCTAACATAACGATAATGCACCTCAATGTGCTTAGCGCGAGCATGGAACATAGGGTTCCTCGCAATTGCCAATGTGCTCTAACTATCAATGAAGATGGTGTTGGCAGAAGACTGATCAACACCCAAATTAGCCATAAGGCATCTAAGCCACACATGCTCAACAATCGCTATGAAAGTTGCCCTATTCTCAGCCTCACAACTGGAAGTGGCCATAGTAGGCTGCTTCTTGCTCAACCAAGGTATGCATGAGCTACCAAGCATGAAGCAAAAACCACTAGTGGACACACGAGGGTCATAGCAACCAATCCAATCAGAGTTAGAAAAAGCATGTAAATCTGATGATAGTGATCCCCCCTTGGGATAAAATAATACAAGTAGCAAGGTACCACTCAAGTAGCGAAAGATGTGCTTAATTGCTTGCCAATGCTTGACTCCTGGGCAACGCCTAAACCTACTCATCTATGAGACAACAAACTGAATACTAGCCGAGTAATGCATAAGTAAATCAAGCATCCAACAGCCTGCTGATAGAGAACAACATCAAATGCATCTCCAGCATCATGAAAGCTCAATCATAAACCTATCTCCATAGGAGTGGCAATAGGTTTACAATTTTCAACGCCAAAACATTACAATAATGTGTCAATATATTTTGTTTGACACAAAACCATTACACCATCAACCTGCATAAAGTGAATGCCCAAATAATGATGCAAATGCCCCAAATTATACATCTCAAATGAGGCATGCAAATCAACCTTAAAATCAGCAATATGCTTCTCATGAGGACTAGTGAGCAGCATGTCATCAACATACACTACAATGATTAGAAGTACATCATTAGCATGCTTAACATATAAGGATCTTTCAATTGGATTGTTCTCAAAACCATGTGCAATTAGATAGGCATGTATCTTTTCATACCAAGCACGTGGTGCTTGCTTTAAACCATATAATGCCTTCTTTAGCTGCACACCTGGTTTTCATGCCTTTTCTACACAAAGACACAGGGCTGAAAAACATACACTTCTTTATGCAAGTCACCATTCAAAAATGTTGTTTTAATGTCCAGCTGATGTACATTCCAACCATGATGAGCTGCAAGTGCACAAATGTTACGAATAGTAGTCATTCACCAAGTAGGAGCAAAGGTCTCATCAAAATCAATGCCTCTTTCCTAAGCAAAACCCTTTGCAATAAGCCTAGCCTTATACCTATCAACTGTTCCATCAAGTTTACACTTCAGCTTGTATACCCACTTACTGCCAATGGCCTTCTTGCCTAGAGGAAATTCACATAAAGACTAGGTACCATTTTTCATGATAGCATCATATTCAGATTGCATTGCAGCCATCCAATGTTTACAATCATGTGCCTGAGCATCTTTGCCATCCCAACAAATTTTCTCTGCAATAGGTGCAGCAAAAATCGTAGCACGAACAATAATCTGAAGAATATCAGCATCTTCAATGCCATTTGCATCAGTTTCAAGACCTATATTTGTTGGAGTTAGACGTCTGCGGAAGCACGCGAACAACACAAGGAAGAAGAAGAAGCTTGGAGCACAACACACAAGACTGAATGTATTACTAGAGAATGTACAAAGATAAGTAACCCATTAGGGCAATAGGTGTATATACAAGCCGGGGGAAAAAAACCTCCTAAAGAGGGAAAAAAGTGCCCCGGCGGTCCTAGAGTGTTCACACACATCACTACCTAAATATATCAACAAATCCCCCCTGGGAGTGATGCGGTGAACAAGGAGCTGGCACTCATGTATAAGGAAGTGCCAAGCTATGTGGAAATCACTCCACGAAAGGAAGTAAGGCCAAAGCTTTGCGGAAAGCTTCAAACTTCTCCCTAGGCAGAGCCTTCGTGAAAAGGTCTACAATGTTCTCCTGCGTGGGCACATATGCCAAGCTAATCTCCCCAACAGAGAACCTCTCCCTGACATAATGATAATGCACCTCAATGTGCTTAGTGCGAGCATGGAACAGAGGGTTCCTCGCAACTACCAATGTGCTCTAGCTATCAGTGAAGATGGTGGTGGCAGAGGACTGACCAACACCCAAATCAGCCATAAGGCGTCTGAGCCACACACACTCAACAGTAGCTGTGAAAGTAGCCCTATACTCAGCCTCACAACTGGAAGTGGCCACAGTAGGCTAGACCAAGATATACATGAGCTACCAAGCATGAAGCAAAAGCCACTAGTGGACACACAAGTGTCATAGCAACCAACCTAGTCTGAGTCAAAAAAAGCATGCAAATCTGGCGGTAGTGATCCCCCCTTGGGATAAAACAACCCAAGTAGCCGAGTACCACTCAAGTAGTGAAAGATGCGCTTAATCGCCTGCCAATGCTTGACACCTGGGCAATGCATAAACTTGCTCATCTGTGAGACAGCAAACTGAATATCTAGCGGAGTAATGCATAAGTAAATCAGGCATCCAATAGCCTGTTGATAGACGACAGCATCAAATGCATCTCCAGCATCATGAAGACTCAATCGTAAACCTGTCTCCGTAGGAGTGGCAATAGGCTTACAGTCTTCAAGGCCAAAACACTGCAATAATGTGTCAATATATTTCATTTGACACAAAGCCAATCCACCATCGACGTGCATAAACTGAATGCCCAAATAGTGATGCAAATGCCCCAAATCAGACATCTCAAATGAGGCATGCAAATCAGCCTTAAAATCAGCAATATGCTTCTCAATAGGACCAGTGAGCAGCATGTCATCAACATAGACAACAATGATCAGAAGCACATCATTAGCATGCTTAACATATAAGGTGCTCTAAGTTGGATTGTTCACAAAACCATGTGCAATTAGATAGGCATGTATCCTCTCATACCAAGCACGTGGTGCTTGCTTTAAACCATATAATGCCTTCTTTAACCTGCACACCCTGTTTTCATGCCCTTTCTGCACAAAACCACGGGGCTGAAAAACATACACTTCTTCATGCAAGTCACCATTCAGAAATGCAGTTTTAATGTCCAACTGATGTACATTCCAACCATGATGGGTTGCAAGTGCACAGGTGCTCCGAACAGTAGTCATACGATATGTGGGTGCAAAGGTCTCATCAAAATCAATGCCTCTTTCCTGTGCATAACCCTTTACAACAAGCCTAGCCTTATACCTGTCAATTGTACCATTAGGTTTACGCTTCAGCTTGTATACCCACTTAGTACCAATAGCTTTCTTGCCAGGAGGCAAGTCACATAAAGACCAAGTACCATTCTTCATTATAGCATCGTATTCAGATTGCATAGCAGCCATCCAATTTTCTGAATTTTGTGCTTCATCAAAAGAAACATGCTCATTCTCATCACAGAGACTAGATGCAGCAAAAGCATAGCAATCCGATGCAAAGGACGCACTATGAGAGCTTGAACGAGTACGATATGACAAAGGTGCATCTAATTTGCTGTCACGCAAAGTCTGCACCAGCCATTTTGGCATAGCTTTTGCCTCCTCAATATCAGCTCTCTCATCAACAAGTGCATCATGTAAACCTGCATCAGAAATGGGACGATCTACATCATTACATGAAACCTGCAAAGGCTGAGAAGTTGCCTCATTAAGACAAGCAGTAGATTGTCCACCTGTAAAAAGAGGCATCAAAGTATCATACATGTCTTTGGAGCTAAGAGATGTCTCCTTAGTACAGGAAAGCCATGGCTGAATAGCATCTTCCACAAAAACATCACGGCTAACCAGAATGCATTTAGTTTGTGGATGATACAGACGATAGCCTCTACTTTTAGAACTCTACCCAATAGAAATACATTTTACTGCCTTATCATCCAATTTTCTGCGATGTTGTTCAGGCACTAGTGCATATGCCAAACAACCAAAAACCCGCAGATGGCTTGCGATCATGCCAAGCCTCATATGGAGTGATAGACTATAGTGCTTTAGTGGGACACCTGTTAAGTACATATGCTGCACACATGACAGTCTCAAGCTAGAAACTATTTAGTAAAGGCTGACTCTTGACCATACACCTCGCCATCTCCATGAGTGACATGTTCTTCCGTTCAGCAACTCCATTCTGTTGAGGTGTATACGGCACTGTACACTCGTGTTTTATCCCATGTACAGCTAGAAATGCATTAAAATCAGAGGACATATATCCCCCCCCCTCGATGAGAATGGAGGGTGCCCATTTTACATCCTGACAAATTTTCAGCCAAAACCAAAAACTGTTTGAAGCACAAAAACACTTCGGACTTTGCCTTCAATGGATATACCCATGCATGCTTGGAAAAATCATCAATGAAATTCACGAAGTAAAGATAGTTTCCAAAAGAAGGTGTCTCCATAGGACCACAGACATCACTATGTACAAGCTGCAATTTCTGCGTAGCCCGAATTGAACCATGTTTTGGAGAGGAGGAATGCTGCATTTTGCCCAAAATACAGCCTTCACATACATGTTTTCAAGGTGCCTCAAGCTTGGGCAAAGAAGACACCATATCAGATTTTTGCAGGCGTAGCAAACTAGCAAAATTCAGATGACCAAAGCATGCATGCCAAAGCTTTGCATCTGACATAGCCTGAGAATCATGAACTACACATGCCGAATCATTCACAGATCTTTCATAGTCTATAAGCTTATAGAGCCCACGACATAAAATGCCAGAAGCAATAATAACATCGCCATTTGACAGATCATGAACTGTACATCTATCATCAGCTAATTTCACAACCAAGCCAATCTTGGCTAATGCAGAAACTGATAACAGATTCGTCTTGATCCCTGGCACAAATAAAGCATCTGACAAGGTGAAAGAACTACCATCAGCAGTAGTCAGAATGATCTTACCAACTCCCATAACAGAATAGGAGGAGTTGTTGGCGCATGTGACAGTATTCCCTATAGGGGCAGGCTCGAGTGAAGAGAAGAAACTACGCTGCGAGGTAATATGTTTGGTCGCTGCACTATCAAAGTACCAAACATCTGAGTCCACTGCAGACATGCACTGCTCATGAGAAGATGGGTCAAAACTGCAAACAGTAGTAAACGCCCATTCTTCTTCCTGCACAAGATTAGCAGACTCTATTTTTGGTGTAGAAGCTTCTGCAACAACCATTCCAGTCTTCTTTTTCTTTGCCTCTTTTGCAGCCAGTTTTGGACAGTTCTTTATGATATGATCATTCCCTTTACAGTACTTGCAAAACAATTTCTGCTTTTTTGATTTCTTCTCATCTTTATCCTGGTTCTTCGAATGTGCAGCATTTGCAGATTTCTGCTTACTACTAGAAGAGCTCCATTTTCCTTTGCCCTTCTCAGTAGCCATGAAAGCTTGATCTGCAACACGCATAATGGACCTATTCTGCCTGGACTGATCTTCCTGTAACAGAAAAGAGACTAACTCCTCAAATGACAAGGCATTTGGATTGCCTTTCATCATCAATCTAAGAGTAGAAGCAAAACTCTGATATGAATCAGGAAGACCATTCAGAACGGTCTGCACAAGTGAGCTATTTGGTATAACCTCCTCATCAGAAATCAATTGTTCCGTCAAGTCTTTGATCTTTGTTAGAAAGCTATCCATAGAATCACCTTCATTCATGTGCTCACTCTCCAACTATTTTCGGAGGTAAGCAACATGAGCCTCATTCCTAGCCTACTACAATGTGGTAAGTGTATCCCAAGCATCCTTTGTTGTTCTGCAAGAGCGAATGTGAGGAATAATAGCACGTTTGACAGACAAAGCTATCAATGCATATGCTTGAGAATCTCTGTCATCCCAACAAATTTGCTCTGTAGTAGGTGCAACAAAAACAGCAGCACAAACAGGAATCTGCAGAATATCATCTTCGACACCATCTCCATCAGCTTCAGCACCTGTATTTGCAGTACCTGTAGTCGCAGGTGTAACAGGACATCTTTCAACACCCTGCACAATGTTCCATAGTCCTTTTGCAACCAATACATGTCGCATCATATAATCCCATAATGGGTAGTTGGTACCATCCAACTTATCCTCAATAGCCAACATACAGAATACATCACTGCTTTCAGGCATGGCCGGTGACTAGAATACCTTGATGCAGAAAATTGACTGTATCTCAAAAAGTTGAACGGAACTGCCCAGACGAGTTGTACTAAACCTGTAGCAGACTTCGAGACGCTTATATTCGCGAATCGAAACAGGTATATATCTTTCGCACAAAAAGACGAAATAGCCTACACAAGCACTGCGATAGTGCATTCGAAGGTCGAAACGAGCTTAGATCACGATTTCGGCACCACACAGCAAAGATGTTTTGATCTCTGAAACACCTTGAGTATGATCACCAAATTTCGTGCGAATCTGAGATTGCAACCCGAGGAGTGTCGACGACATGCTAGATGAAGCGACGACCTGCTCTGATACCAATTGTTGGAGTTAGACGTCTGTGGAAGCACGGGAACAGCACAAGGAAGAAGAAGAAGCTTGGAGCACAACACACAAGACTGAATGTATTACTAGAGAATGTACAAAGATAAGTAGCCCATTAGAGCAATAGGCATATATACAAGCCGGGGGGAAAAAACCTCCTAAAGAGGGAAAAAAGTGCCCCGGCGGTCCTAGAGTGTTCACACACATCACTACCTAATTATATCAACAATATTTACAGGTGTAATAGGACGTTTTTCAACACCCTACACAATGTTCCACAGTCCTATTACAACTAATACATGTCACATCATATAAGCCCACAATGCATACTTGGTACCATCCAACTTATCCTCAATAACCAACATACGGAATACATCACTCCTTTCAGCCATGGCCATTGACTAAAATACCCTAATGCAGAAAAATAATTGTATCTGAAAAAGTTGAACAAAACTACCCTGACAAGTTTTGCTAGACCTGTAGGAGACTTTGAGATGCTTATATTGGCGAAGCAAAACCTATATATATATATATCTTTGGTACAAAAAGATGAAATAGCCTGCACAAGCACTGTGACAGTGCATTCAGAGGTTGAAATGAGCTCAAATCGCGATTTCGACACCACAAAGTAAACACATTTTGATCTCGTAATGAGGCTGAGTATGCTCACCAAATTTCATTTGATTCTGACACTATGACCGGAGGGGTGTCCATGAAGCCCTACCAATTGTTGGAGTTAGATGTCTGTGGAAGCACATGAATAGCACAAGGAAGAAGAAGTAAGAATCAATGGCGATTCAGAAAATCACATTACACATACACATCACATACTATTGTGAAGTAAAAATTAATGTTGAATCAGACAATCACAATAGATATTAATTCATAATCATACATGCACATACACAATCACATACTATTGTGAAGTAAGAATCAATGTTGAGTTAGACAATCACAACACTTTTTAACTCACAATCCTAAACATATACATACATACACAAAACACTTAAAAATCCATTTGCATATACCTAACACTAAAACATCTCAAAACTATTGTGAAGTAAGAATCAATTTATGATTCAAACAATCACAATATTATCTAAATTTAAAAAAAATAATATTAATAAAATTTAAATGTACTAATTTAAATAATATTATATTTTTTGAGAAAGAATTAGTAATTCTAACTACATCTAAAAATTCTAAATATTTACTACTATTTTTACTTATCCTATAATTTTTTTCATTATTTAACTCTAAAGTTTATAATTTTCTTTACTTCTATAATCCAAAAATAGTAAAACTATTTTAAAGAGTTTATACCTTGTTTTTTGCATGACACTATAAGTTCTCAAAAAACAATGTAAGTCTGGTGATAGTACACCGAAGCGAATTATTTTATGGAGAAATCTTTTGATTGAAAGATTTTTTATCAGAAGATTTTTCTATCGAAAAACTTTTGATAGAAAATGTTTTCGATCAAAAAGAATTTTGATAAACAAACATTTGATTTTTCCTTAATACATATTCACCCTTATTTGAATAAGCTGATGTGGCACTGAATAATTCGGTCCAATAATCAAGGTACATAATAAAATTCCATAAGTATTCATGAATAATCAAATTATAGAATAACGAATAATGCAACCTAGATGGTCATAAGATTTAGTGATGAATATTTTTAACCATAATTAATGTATGCATCCTAACTATTTTAGGTTTCTTTATAAACAAAAAAAAGGATTTCTGACTAAGTATTGTGAAGAAGAAGTTAATAGTTTGAAAAAAATGTTCATGATCAAGCTGCAATTCGAGAACAAAGCATATAAGGAAAGCTTAATTAATGCTCAATTGTTGTGCATCTTGAAATCCTATTATATAAATATTTTTTTGAGGAAATTGGAGCAAAGTCTACAACCTACCATGGAAGTACTAGTAGAGATTTTGCATGGATTATATAAGGTGGATTCCAACAAAAAGAAAGAAAGATCTCAAGAGAAGAAAAAGGTAAATCAAAATATTGGAAACTCCATACAATTTCAAGAAGTGTGATATGGAAGAAAGAAACATATTTATTGAAAATGTCAGGCCATAGATGGTAACGCCAATGATAATAAAGATCAAACTAAATAGTACTTTATATAATATAATAGGGAGAGAAAAGATGCACTACATTGGTAATGTCTTCTTCTAGGCAATTGCAAGAACATAGGGATGTTCTTGCTTGGACATGTATTAATTTTGAGAAGAAGATCATGCATATCTTAAGACCGTTCACAAAATACTCTACAAATATAATGAGGATATTCTACCATGATCAAGAAAACAAATGTCACATTATTGGTGTCTAGAATCATATGTGATATTCAAAACATAGAATAGGAGCTATCCATTATGGTAAAGCCTAAGAAAAAAAATAAAAATTTAAGCTCACATAAATTTGATGAAATATAGAATATTTCAAGAAAGTTAATATAAGGTGTTATTCATGGGCTTTTAGGCTACAATGAAGTTGAAAGTACACACAAGTATAGCATAAAATGAATTTTACAACTAAAATAATAAAAAAAGGGACATTTTTGTAACAATCCAAAAGGTGTTGGTACCTTAAATTAAAGAATTGTAGAAATTATCCACATGGAAGCAAATGCAAAACATGATAATTTTGTTCTTTAGGTTTCAGTAGGTGTTTAACTCCGAAATCCAACAACTTGGTATGCTCAAGCATGAACCAGGCTGCAGCTTGCCGAGCTTAGGCATGTATGCAGACTGTATACATGGAGGTGCATGGCCCCTCTGATGTGGAGCGAAAGCCATCTCCTTGGCAAGGTCCTGAATGAAGCTGTCGATTAGCTCTTTGGTCACATGCTGCATCAGAAACACATGGGAATAGCGTCGCCCATCGATCTCATCGCTGGAGAGTGAGTACTTCCTGCAGAGATCATCGCTCGCTCTTTTGAAGCGTACCGTGAGACTTAGAGGAGATCGTTCCACGTACAAGTCTGTGCGCAAGACTTCATCTTGTAGGTAGCGAAGCCTCTGCTCCGTGTATGCAGCCAGCTCCTCCAGTTTCAAGGCCCTCTCCATCTGCTTTTCGTATGAATTCCGAGCGATGTTGTCCCATAGAAGAATGGGCGAGAGACCGTTGCGCGATCCAGCGAAGGTGGTGTCGGGCGTACCGATGTAGCCGGGAACGATCGAGGGCATTGTTCTGTACTTGACTCTCGTCATGTATATGCCGCACGGAACAGTTGCCCCTATCCATTTGTGCCCGCTCATGGCTATGGAGTGCACCATTGGAAGCCTGAAGTCGAAATCAGGACCCTTTGACGATATCCTGCCTGCCGAATAGGCCATCTCTACGTAGGGCATGTACGCAGCCCCTAGAGCGCCGTCAACGTGAAACCAGTAACCTGTCCTTCTCTCTACCTTGGTTTCGCCTCTCTCATCGTACGCGATCTCTCGCTCTAAGAGGTTGTATTTCTGCAGGATTGGTGCGAGTCTGTGACAAGCGAGGTCGACGTCGTCGTACGCTCCTTTGAAGGTGGTGCCGTAGTTGAAGCAGACGATGATTGGGTAGCCTCGGCATGCAAAGAACTCGACAAGCGTAGCGAGGCAATCAATGTCAATACCTCCCGCCTCATGCGACGGAACTTCTGCCGGCCAAGCTCCATCGTCGGTGATGGGACATTGCGAGGGGTATTCATCCTCCCCCTCATCGTGAAAGCTCCGAACGCGCAGCATGGTCATCGCCTTAGCAATGGAGTAGTGGGTCTCCTGTGAGTAAAATGTGATGGGAGTATACGAATGGGGATTCTTGGTTTTGTTCACAGCCTCCTGGCACACGAGGCGTGGCGCCTTGACGGCGCCATGGCCACGTCTCCTCACAAGCTTCTCATTCACACTGATCTTCATTCCTGAAAGATAATCTCTGGCACTCCACAGAGTGTAGAGGTTGCCCTCTGTGCTACCCATGCTGAGGCAGAAGCCCCAGTAGGATTCTCCATCTGCCTCATTGTGCGGCCACTTGGCATTCCATAGCTCTGCGTAGTAGTCCAGTACAGCCCTCTCCATGAACTTGCTGTTGACAGTTACATTGCTCTCTTTGAATGGATCCCCGACGTTGTTAACCTGCAGCGAAACAGATGAGAACTCATGTACTTCAGAGGCTCCATAGCTGCATGCTTGGTAGTACTGATATATGGAAGGATTCTGGATTCCCTTCACTGTTACTGAGGAACGCTTAACAAAGGGAAGATAGGCATTGTCAAATACTTTCTCACAGGAAACCTACAGGACGACTCCATGGCTGTCCGCAGAAAGTATCCAAGCCCATCTTCGCTTTGTTAAGCAGATCACTAAGCTGTTCGCAGAGACGACAGTCGAGTTCATGAAGTAGAAATGTCCGTAGTACGCATATACTTACGTGGGTATCCAAGTAGCTGGCGAAGTTGCTCTGATAATCCAAATCGAAGTTGAGCTGGTAGCCAAGGAATCGAGACTTTTGATCTGCGTGATATCTTTTGGCGACAGCGATGGCGTGCGCCCGCTTGGATTCCGGCAAGCCGCCATGGCCCAAGAAGAATGTGTCGTAGGTATTGGGAATTTCTGCAAGTTCAGGGTAAGGCGGAGAAGTATCCTTATCATCATCACCAGCGCAGGAAAAAGTGTTGCCATCGCTGGCTTCGCTGAGGCTCGGTTTCTGGTGGAGATAGTCTTCTACACCGATCCTCGGCCGCTCTGTCGAAATGCCATCTATGGCTATGTCATCGATGTAGCTGCTCTTCGTGGTGAAGACTGATCCATTCGTTAACTTTCCATGAGGAAAGCTGACGGTAACGCTACCCATGGGGATGTTCTCGAGGCTGATGAGCCCGGCAGACAATGCCGCTCGGTCTAAGAAGGGCTCACCTGCCACCGTTTGACTATGGAGTAGTTATATGTGTATATATACGAGTCCTCATGAACAGAACACAAAGGAAAATTAACAGGGAAAAAAAAAAACCCATTGCTTGACACGCATGGATCACGCAATGGTTTCTTTATTGGTGGGTCAGGCATTAGTTTCTCTTTTGGCCTTCGTTCATAAAGAATCTTGATTTCATCTGTATTTTAGATATTATATTTATTTGTGATTTTTTCTTTATATTTAACCATAAGATGTATCACATATATGTATTTAAGATATTATATTTATTTATGATTTTAGATTTATATTTAACTATAAGATGTATCACATATATATGTTAATTAAATGTATATTTTTGACAGTACAATGAATTGGAAAGACACACACATCCAACTTAGTAACGTAGAGGCACCCATCTTGGAAAACTCATGGACACTTATCTTGAGAGTTCACAAATATGTTTAGTCAAGATTTGAGCTCAAAACATCCTCCGAGAGATTCAAAGCATCAACCACTAGGCTATGCGGGCTTGGATAATATATGTATATTTATCCATAGATGTTTCACACATTTTCAGCAGAATTTAGATGAAGATGACCTCAGTTACTCGGAAATGATAAAATATCATCTGTGTGGTGGCTCAACAATTCACACTTTTACATGGAACAAAATGCTTTGCCTTAAGTACCTTTACAGAGGAGGAAACCTCGCTCTATGTGTATATATTCTGCAATCACAAATTGCCATGTGGATGGACCTATCAATTTTCATTCACATTGAGTGGTGTCCCACTCCTTGATTAACTCTACGTTATGGAACAGAATGCTCTTTAGTGTTTTGATCCCTTTCGTCACTCTAAAGTTTTAATTTGTTCCACCCTAAAGTTTTTATTTGTCCCACGTCAGCTTTTAAAAATATATTTTATGTATGATTCCTTCACCCGACGTGAATCTATGGGAAGCTTCAGATTGGAGCTCCACAACAACAAAGGAAAATTGAGTACTTCCTCCTGGAACGATGAATATTTGGATAGTTCCTCCACCCCTCTATTCACGCATTCACCCAGTAAGTGGAACATAGAGAAAAAGTTTGTAGCAAAAATTTGATCTGGCACGACAAATGGTATTTGGAGCAGATGAGCAGAACTGTGCACTTTAATTTTTTATTCATAAAAATGTCACACAAGTGCGCAATGCGACTTGGGGCGGAGGGGGTGGTCAGCATTGTACACTTGAATATACACTGCCAACGCAGCATGCGAGAGTAGTGTACCTGCAACTCTTTTTTTTTTTTTGAAAACATCAGGAAATATAAAGTTGATGCAGGTCAAAGAAAGAAGTACAACAGAACCTCAAAAGAGGTGGAGGCCGATCATGACCAATCTATCCCCAAAGATAGGAAGGGGCCTGATCTCAGGAAAGTGTTTACAAAATCATTTAAAACCGTGATCATGCCACTCTTTTTTGAAAGGATGGTCCATCCTTATTGGAATGAGCACAGGGTACGGTTGTGCCGCTGCTCAGTCTGAATCGGGCCTATATACAGAAGAACTCTCAAGATTCCATTGTTTCGCCTAAAACAATCATTTTATGTAATGGTTCCACAGCCCCAATGTGAAACAACCCTTTTAAACAACTTAAAAAATTTTTCGATAAAAAAAAATAGCCCGTGTCTTTTGTTGAAAACAATAATAAGTATGATTTTTTGACGAATGTAAAGATGCGGGAACACTCGAACTTACGAGAGGCAGGCAAAGGTGGCCCCGGTACATTTTTTCAATGAAATGTACGAAAGTTTTTCTTTTTGAGAGTACAATGAATTGGAAATAGGAAATATACACACACATCCAACCTTGTAAAGTAGAGGCACCCATCATGAGACACTCATAGACATGTCCAACCAAGACTTGAAGTTAGGACTTGCTCCGAGAGCTTCAAGTCGTAAGACATGGGCTTGGATAGAAATGTACCAAAACTTGTAAGCTATCTTGGTTGATTGGCATAACTGAAATGAGAATACCGCGAGAAACTAAATTTTGATAATCATAGGCTATAGCTGAAGCTTGAAACGTAGAGGCACCCAACCTTGTAAAGTAGAGGCACCCATTATGAGAGACTCATAGACATATCCAACCAAGACTTAAACTAAGGACTTCCTCCGAGAACTTCAAGGCGTAAGACATGAGCTCAGATAGAAATGTACGAAAGCTTGTAAGCTATCTTGGTTGATTTGCATAGCTGAAACGAGAATACCAAGAGAAACTAAATGTTGATAATCATAGGCTATAGCTGAAGTCTTGAACATAGAGGCACCCAACCTAGGCACCCATCATGAGACACTCATGGACATATGTCCAACGAAGACTTAAAGTGAAGACTTCCTCCGAGAGCTTCAAGACGAAAGACATGAGCTCGGACAGAAATGTACGAAAGCTTGTAAGCGCTATCTTGCTTGATTGGCATAGCTGAAACGAGAATGCCGCGAGAAACTAAATGTTGATAATCATAGGCCATATCTGAAGCCTGAAACGTGAATACCGTGAGAAAGTAGGTGTCTGCTTTATGTTTCATGTTTAGCGAGACATGACAGCGAGGAAGACGATAGAGCTGCCAACCGTTCATGTCTTTTCTGTTGCACCATGCAATGCTCACTCGAGGACAAAGGACTCATGGCTTTTCAGCTCACGCTTACGAGCTCGACAGAGTAGTTAGTAATTTCAGGAACCCACCCATTGGTTATAACTTATAAGCATAGCTGGGACGCGAATACCGTGAGCAAATAGCTGTCTGCTTTCTGTTTCATCTTGAGCGAGACATGAGTCATGGCAGCGAGGACGACGATACAGTAATAAGTATACTACCGGCCATTCATGTTTGTTTTCTGTTGGGCGATGCAATGTTCACTCGAGGACGAAGGGCACAGACACACATAGATATACTAAGGCTGGGTTCAGATAGGGCGGCACACTTTTCTACATTAGAATGGGGTGCCGTCGTCTTTAGTTCACATAGAGTGGAAAGAGGAAATGAAAACTTAAATTTTCATGAGATGCTATTGGTTGAACAACATAAATAGCCAATGAAAAACTGCTATCAGGGTGGTACAAAACAGTTCCGAGGGGGACTGGGGGAGCTCGTCACACAGTATGGTGGACCCAGACTTTTTCCTCTTTTTTTCATCCAATAAAAAATTGTGACATGTGGAATGGCGAACTGTGCCGCCGAGCTGTATGAACCCAATCTAATCTTCTTCTGGAAAACCATTTGGTGGACAATGTCGACAGTGGCATGGATCATGCTCATTGCAGATTTGGAGAGTACAATGAATTAGAAACACACTCACACATTCGATCTCATAAGGTAGAGACACCCATTTTTGAGGAACTCAGAGGTAAAGACTTGAACTAAGGACTTTCTCCCAGAAACTCAAGGTGTCAAACCATTATGCTACTTGGGCTTGGACTTCATTGGATATTTCAGTTTGCATCTCTTCCACTTTAAGATCATTCCTTTTTAATTCCTACCTTAATGACTCCTCTGTCATTTTTAGTAAGTGTTAGACGTTCATCCCTGGTGTCGATTTCCAGAGGTTTTATAGGGTGGATTTAGATTGAGCGGCAGCAACATCGTTGTGCATGCTCAGCCCAATTGTTGGAAGCCATCTGTGAGGAGCTTTCTATCAGTTTTACATGTTAGACGTTCAACCCTTACTTGTGTCAATTTTCGGAGGTTTTATAAGGTGGATTCAGATTGAGTGGTGACAGCATTGCTATGTATGCTTAATCCAATCATTGGAAGCCATGTGTGAGAGATTGGATATCAACTATTCACATTAGGTGGTGGAACACACATCTACCATACTGACTAGATGAAAAAAGATTCTTTAAATGACCCCCGTCCCTCCACCCCAAATCACCAAGCATGGAACTTTATGTCTTTTAAAATAAAAAACTCAACACAAATTAGTGCTCTCTTGCCAATTCAAATTTTATTGTAACTTGAAGTTTATGTCTTTTAGAATAAAAAATTGAACGCAAATCAGTGCTCTCTTACCAATTCACATTTTTTTGTAACTTTCTTGGCTCCCTTTCACCGCCTTGTGTCAAAGCACGACTTATTCCAAGTGGAATTTTGTATTTTTTCATATTAGTTATGGAACCTATGAAGCCAACCATAGTGTTATGCTTTGTACTTTCAATTAACTCAAGTTGTCACGAAAGTAAATCGAAAGATCAAACTTCCATATATATATATATATAGAGAGAGAGAGAGATAGAGAAAGAAAGAGAGAGAGTATCAGACTATCCACAAGCAAGGATGAGATATTCGGCCTGGACTTATAGGAGGGGCAGGCAAAGGTGGCCTCGGTACATTTTTCAACGAAACGTACCAAAGCTTAATTTTTTTTTGAGAGTACAATGAATTGGAAATAGAAAATATACACTCACATACCCAACCTTGCAAAGTAGAGACACCCATCATGAAAGATTCATATGCATGTCCAACCAAGACTTGAACTCAGGATTTCGTGACAGAGGTTCAAGGAGTAAGACATGGGCTCGGACAGAAATGTACGAAAGCTTGTAAGCTATCTTGGTTGATTGGCATAGCTGAAACGAGAATGCCGCGAGAAACTAAATGTTGATAGTCATAGGCCATAGCTGAAGCCTGAAACGTGAATACCGTGCGAAAGTAGTTGTCTGCTTTATGCTTCATCTTTAGCGAGACATGACAGCGAGGAAGACGATAGAGCTGCCAACTGTTCATGTCTTTTCTGTTGCGTCATGCAATGCTCACTCGAGGACAAAGGACTCATGGCTTTTAAGCTCACGCTTACGAGCTCGACAGAGTATAACACCCGTTGGTGATAAGCATATGTGGGAGGACGTGAATACCGTGAGCTAGCAAGTAGCTGTCTGCTTTCTGTTTCATCTCGAGCGAGACATGAGTCATGGCAGCGAGGACGACGATACAGTATACTACCGACCATTCATGTTTGTTTTCGGTTGGGCGATGCAATGTTCACTCGAGGACGAAGGGCACACACACATAGATATATTAATCTTCTTCTGGAAAACCATTTCGGTGGACAATGTCGGCAGTGGGACGTGCCATGTTCACAAGAGATTTGGAGAGTACAATGAATCGAAAACACACTCACACACCAGACCTCATAACGTAGAGGCACCCATTTTTGAGGAACTCAGAGATATGTACACTCAAGACTTGAACTCACTACTTCCTCCCAGAGACTTGTGGCATCAAACCATTAGGCTACCTCGGCTCGTGGAACCTCAATGTGAAGCCACCAACCATAGTGTTATGCCTTGTACTTTCATATATATATATATATATATATATATATATATATATATATATATATATATATATATATATATATAGAGAGAGAGAGAGAGAGAGAGAGTATCAGACTATCCACACGCAAGGATGAGATATTCTGCCTGGACTGAACGTGAATGGAGAAGAAGGGTATGCCTACCATGTCGGCATCATGATTGTCATGGCCCTCCACATCTCTTGATATTTTTGCACTGCCACATCTCTCTCTGATATTTTGCACTCTTTAGCCTCGTCCCTCCTTTTCAACCACAAATTTCTAATATGTTACACTGATGCCTTCAAAACATTACATAAAACTAGACTCCTTCTCCGAGAAGATGACAAGGCTGTTGATGGCTTTGAAGCTCCCTTCTCTTGGCAGGGGAGACCTCACACCATCTTCCCTTTATCTTATCTGGATATCCCCTTTTCCTTTATATTATCTACACATGCAAGTTTAGAGAGTGCCTCACAACGGGTGATGTGTATCTTTCATAAACGATGGGACATACTTCATCATGCCCTTTCACGGAGCCAAAAGTCTTTCTCCTTCACATCTCATGAAGCTAGGGCACACTAAGGGTAGACAAAATGTCCTATACCTGCTGAACCTTTTAATTTTTCATGTAAGATATTTCAGTATGTATCTAAAGTGTGTTCATCCACAGCCTATGTGTGAAAGGTGGAACATTGTGAAGGCTATGGTACATGTACATAAAAAATGACAAAAAAAATTACAGATCTAAACATGTCGTGCCAAAAACCTGTTTTGATTGGACACATTGACCTTGTCAATGACAAGAAAAACAGCCATCATGCACAATTTCTGTGGAAGTCCAAACGGTAAGAAAATTGATAACATTTTCTTTTTAAGGTTCTTACATTAACTTACTTCTACAGATTTCATAAAGTATGCCTTTAATGGGAATTCATGTGTCTTTGGATGCATCCTAATGTCCAACACCTAGTATATCATTGAAAAAGATACAATATCTATTGAGCTTATGATAAGGCATAGGCATTTGGGGAGACATTGAATATGGCTTAACTACATGAGATCCCATCCTCCAAGTGTATCCCTCTTTTTTACATGGTCGAATTTGTTCATATAAGCCAGCTTTCTCTCACTTCTAAAGTGCTACTCTACTCTATCAAGATCCAAAGAGCATCCTTTATTTGTAATCTACATTCTCTCACTTGCAATGTTATTAAAACACAATTTTCCTCTCTTTGACATGTCCTTGAAGATCTTCATCAATGCTTTCCTAGATTGTCTCAAGTTTGATTTGTCTGATATGCAAGAATATAATGGGCTTGCTTTTTTTTCAAAGTTCACTCACTGACTTATTTGTCCAATATGTTTGATATTTAGAAAGAACAACTAGTGCACCTGGAAACCCCTTGTATCCTTCAGTTTTCAAGGGTTTGTTAGCGGCCACCGGATTGGAAATGTGTAACTGAATCTTGTTCGCACGAGTGAAAAGTTGTTACAAACAGTCTGTAAAAAAGTTATATAAATCAAAGAAAGGCACGCCAGTGACGGTTCCGTGAGGGATCACCAGACTGTCTGTCTGGGTGACTGAGCGGGTCGTTACTGTAGTGTCTGTTTGCATAATCTCCAGTATTCTGAGTTCATGTTCGTCTCTTATCTTGTCTGCCGTCGACATCTGTTCTGTTTGTTAACTTCGTAAACGTTCGATGATCACCATACTGTCTGTCTGAGTGATTGGTATGTAGCGTTACTGTGTGTCGAGTTGAGTAATCCAAAGTATCTTGGTGACTTTCTGAATATTCTTTGTGTATTTGTGGTTCGGCTTATCGGTTGTCTGATGGTATCCATGACGATTGTGAGACTCAGATAGTTCTCGCATCGGGTTGTTTCTTTCTTAAAATGTTCTGCACATATGTGGCGAGTCTGTGTAGACGTGGTAATTCTTCTGGTATCCGTGTTGTCTTAAGTTGTCTGTAGTATCCAGGTTCAGGTTCCATATGGCCAAGTTTAAGTTACAGTAAAGATTCCCTCGATTGCGTATTGAATCTTCAGTACGGTGTATCTGAACACTGGGATTCTCTGTGTTTCTGGATATTGGACAGAGTGTGGTATCCATTCTATGAAGGTTGAACGAATACTCTTGTTCTGATATGTTCAGTAAGTTATGTGCAGATGCAACATAGCATCTTAGTGTATTCGGTACACGTGGTTGAGCTAAGACTGTGAACGGTAATGTCTAAGTACAACAGATTTTGATAGAGCTCTCAGCCTTAGTATATTGCTGGGTGTGAGCAGCAAGTTTGGGAACTAAGTACAGGGCCTCTGTCTAACAGACCCCTTCCACTCCCAAGAACCCAAGAATCGCTTAAACGCACTTCTGTCAGTTAGAAGAATAAACAGCGTTTAACACTGGCGTCGTCTGTGGGAAGGTGGCAACAGATCAGATTGTTGCAAACCTGTCGTGAAAATGTGACTGTAAATTTTTAATCGACAGTAATAGTACGCGATTAGTACAAAAGATGATACATGCCGGTTACTCGATCCGGTGAAACGTATCCAAAGAACCGCCAGTCTGGGGTACTTAATTTACTAAGAATGACTCCGGGAGGTAGAAGTACAACTAGGTCTAACCCAGTTGTCAAGAAAGTAAAGAACGTCAGTAGTGATTCCGGTCATATTCCGGTGGAACGTGCTACGCCTCTGGTAAATTCCGGTACTATTTCGGCACAGCGTGTCGAAGATATAGTTACTCCAGAATCTACCAGGACGCAGCCTGAAGTTAGTTTAAAAACCGTTTGGGTAAAGATTCAAATATGTTTACGACTAGAAACACTTTAGCCAAGGAAATTAGTGAAGGAGAAAAAACACCTTGTTTTGGCGAAGATTCGACACATTCCGGTGATATTTCGGTAACAGTTGCTGAAAGATCACAGTTCTCTGGCGACGGTTTACTACTCCTCGGTGAATCTTCAGCCCAATCACCGCTATTGGGAGTAAGTTTCCCTACATTCGAGATCAAGAAGGAAGGGAGCTTGTTCGAAACCGAGATTCGAAACATACTGAACAAGATTATCGAACCGGAAAGTGCACAGGCCGACGATACAGATTCCGATAGTTCATATATTCAGCCCCGGGATACAAAAGATAATCACAACATAACCATCACAGCCATGAACGGGCAACAACAACAACAACAACAACAACAATAATAACAGCTATGCCCACCAAAGCCGACTCCAACAGGAGTAACGTAAACCAAATTTGGTGGATTCCTTGGAGATGACCCGGATGCTCATGTACGCACATTTGAGATAAGTTATGTAGTGCTCAACCATCCACCTGATCCGGCGTATAAGGCTATTGTTTTCCAATCGACATTGGTCAACGAAGCAGCTAGATGGCTTACAGAATATGATATTAACCATTTTGGCACCTATGAAGCAGTAAGGGATGCCTTTTTGCAGAGATTCAGGCTAAAGAAGATAATAGGTGCCAAAATGGTCAACAAAGCAGCTAGATGGCTTACAGAATATGATATTAACCATTTTGTGCACTTAATCAGTTGTTTTGTAACACTACCAGACACACCACCAAAAACTATGCATATAACGCCAAAGTGCAGGGAACAGCAACTGTCAATGCAATTATACAGGAACAAGGGCAGTCAGCCAATCACTATGTACCTCCGCAAATGAGAAACAAATAGCAACAAGGATATCGAAATTACAGAGGACAGAGAAATAATAACTACAATGCAAACCGTTGGCAGGCCGGACTAGCACCCGAAAATCCCAATTTGCCACCACCGTGCTGTCATTTCTGTGGTGAATTTGGTCACATTAGAAGATTTTGTAAGGATGCAGCTGAGTATGATCAGAGGAAGAAAGAACGTCAAAACACAATGGCTAATATGGTACAAATCACACCAGTAGAAATGCACGCTACAGTAATTCAGACCCGATCCGATAAACAACTACAACCAGCAGCAGAAATATTTGAACCAGGCATACGCGACCAACAAAGGATGTATGATAAAGCTAGTCAATGGACCACTACAGAACCTCTAGTCTTCCCAGATCCTATTCCGGTGACCCAAACTCCGTTAACCAAGGAAGGAACACAAGAACAGGATTATAATTCAGCAGCAGGCACATCATCTTCAGCACGCGCATCATCTTCAGAATCTGTGGAAAATACAACCCAATCACAAAAGGCCTGGGAAATTTTACCTAAAGCATCCATCACTCTTCCTCTGGGCCAATTACTTGCACTAGTACCGGGAGTTCGACAACAATTCCAACAGCAGTTCAGTCCTGTGCCTTCTTGCATTCCAGGAACAACAACAGTGCAACCGGAACCTGATTCTACGGTCGATCGTTCAGTTCCTTTAATCACGGTATGGTATAAAAATCATAAAATCAAACAGGTACTAATTGATGGAGGATCTAGTGTCAACATTGCTACTGCTGCACTGTGTAAAAAGTTAGGGTGGACCGAAATCGAACCAGTTCAGTTTTTTGTCAGAATGGCCGACCAGTCAAGAGTCCATCCCGTAGGACTTGTACGAAATGTACCAATAACTTTACAAGGTACAACTTTTAAAATGACCTTTGTCATACTAGAATTACCAGAATCCACCCTTGATTATAATCTCCTTTTCGGCCGACCTTGGCTGAAGCACGCTAAGGTGATACAAGATTGGTCTGCACAGTAACTCACTTTCAAAGATAATAATCATAAATACGTTGTAAAATTAGATGCTATACAACCTTGCGAGTTGCATGCTAGATCGTATTTTGCGGAACCAATCCATATGCTAGATGGGTTGTCAGATGATGAAGAAGAAGAGTTTTTGAAAAATAACATTGACTTGATCTCCCTAGGAACTGTTGATCTACAATCTGTTGTAGATAATTGGAATCCTTCAGTTTGTACGGTGATGACTGTAACAAAAAAAGATATGAAAGAAGATAAGGCTACCATAGATGACACTGATCTACAACAACTTTTTAAGCCAGCTCTGAATACAGAGAACCCTCGACAATTTTATGTTCCAAAAGATCAACTGACCACTTACAATTTAGGTGATGAAGAAAATCCATGACCTGTTAAGATAAAGGAGAGCTTACCGGAATTATTTCAAGCAGATCTAATCCAACTACTTCGCAAATTTTCTGATGTATTTGCATGGGATTACAAAGATATGAAGGGTGGGGACCCGCGCATCTATCAACACAGGGTCATGCTGAAGCCAGAAGCAAAACCACTTAAGCAACCCAGCTACCGGATGAATCCAAACTATGCATCACAGGTAAAGGCAGAACTTGATAGGCTACTCAAATTCGGATTTATTGTACCAGTAGAGCATGATGAATGGATCTCACCAATTGTTATTGTCCCTAAAAAGAATAAGCAGTTACAAATATGTGTAGATTACCGAAAACTGAACGAAGCTACAGTTCCTGATCCATTTCCGCTCCCTTTTCTTGACACAATGCTTGATAGAGTAGCAGGACATGAAATGTATTCATTCTTAGATGGGTACAGTGGGTATAATCAAGTTAGAATGGTTGAACAGGATATACCAAAGACCGCCTTCATTACCAACTGGGGTGTTTTCGCATGTACTGTTATGTGGTTTGGATTAAGGAATGCCCCAAGTACGTTCCAAAGGTGTATGCAGGAAATATTTTCTCATTACCTTACCTCTTTTATGCAAGTATATCTTGATGATTTTTCAATTTTCGATAAGATGATAGCACACCTGTTCCATTTACGGTGCTGCTTCGAAAAGTGCAGAGAATACAGACTCTATTTGAACCCAAACAAATCCGTGTTTATGTGGAAAGCTACTTGGTCACATTGTATGTGCACAGGGCATACAGGTGGATCCAGATAAAATCACAGCTGTGTTAGAAGCACATGTACCCACTACACCTAAGGAAGTAATGCGCTTCATGGGCCAAGTAAGATGGCATGGTCGGCACTTGCGGTGGCTTGCTCATTCGGCAATACCACTGAACCGATTGATAACCAAGACCCCTCGACAATTTGACTGGACCCCAAACTGTCAAACTGCTTTTGATCGTCTAAAGGGATTACTAACACACGTTCCAATCTTACAGCCCCCTGACTGGGATCGCCCATTTCATGTATTTGTTGATGCTTCAGATATAGCAATAGGGAGCGTTCTAATGCAACAAACCAATAAGTGGTTCAGACCAGTGTACTATGCAACTCGAAGATTAGCCCCTGCTGAAAAGAATTACTCTGTAACAGAGAGAGAATGTCTAGGTCTAGTATATTCTGTCAAGAAATTCAGACATTATTTGCTGGGCCGTAGATTTACTTTTCATGTAGATCATGCTGCACTTGTCTATCTAGTTCGGCAACAGCATCTAGGTGTTCGATTGGCTCGATGGGTTCTACTTTTACAAGAGTTTCACTACGAAGTTATTCATCGGCCAGGCAGTTTACATGCCTTGGCAGATTTTCTGTCTCGCTTAGATTCCGGTGAAGCTCCGATCGGTATAGATGACACAACACCAGCAATTTATGTCTTTGAACCAACTAATGATGAAATTACAGACCCACCTATGCCATCTACATATTATGATCAGATCTTAACCTTCCTCACTGATGGATAACTTCCTACTCAGACTTCTCCTGCAATACGAAGGAAAATTTCAGTTTTCAGTCGCCGATTTTGGTTGATTGCTGGGGAGTTATACTATATAGATCACACTGGAGTTTGCTTCATTGTATTCCACCACATGAAGTTAACTCATTCATTAATTTGGCTCACTCTATTCCTTCCGGTGGCCATTTTGCTGCAGACTTAACACACCGGAAAATTCTGCAAAGTGGTCTCTGGTGGCCTACTATGTACAGGGATGTATGACAGTTTGCAAACAATGTGATAGTTGTCAGAGATCTGGACAGCCCCTGCAACGTCATCTTTTCCCTCTACAACCTGTCTTGCCATTAGAGCCTTTTTAGAAGTGGGGTCTAGATTTTATTGGCCCTAATAATCGTTATATTTTGACATGTACTGATTATGCTACCAGATGGGCAGAAGCCTGGGCTTTACGGTCTGCCACAGCTGTTGCAGTAGCTAAGTGTCTACTGAAGGATGTCTTTCCACGTTTTGGCTTACCGCTGGAACTTGTTACAGATCAAGGCACTCATTTTGTCAACAATTTAATGAAAGTACTCACACATTTGTTTCAGGTCACACATAAATTTAGTTCACCATGTTATCCTCGTGCAAATGGTTTGGCTGAGAGTACAAACGAAACTCTGTTGAATATGCTTCGAAAACTCATTTTAGAAGCACCGGAAAGATGGGATCAACTGCTACCTGCAGTATTATGGGCATATCGGACTACATACAAGGTAACAACCGTATTAACCCCTTTCAAACTAGCTTATGGATTAGAAGCAATAGCACCGATGGAGATAGTTATACCAAGTTTATGAGTAGCAATCACTCAGAAACTGCTACCTGAAGAATCACTGTCATTTCGGTTGGATACACTCAGAGAATTAGATGAGCATCGATGGCACAGTTTTTTGACTATGCAAGAAGTACAGGTAAGACAAGCTCGAACACATGATCGATATCTAAAGACTCCAATTTTTTTGGTGGGACAGCTTGTACTCTTTTACAATGCAAAGTCGAATCGCTCTGCTGGCAAATTCAAGTTACGATGGTTTGGTCCCTACTGGATTTTTGAACAAGTGGGTCCAGCAACTTTTCCGTTGACTACGTTGACCGGAATTCCTCTTCCGAAAGTCATCAACGGTTCGAAGCTGCGGCCGTATCAACACACATCTAACCCACACTGACATTTCACTTAGCCGCGTTTTTTTTGGCGTTCTATTTTCTTTATTTTCTTTTTTTTTTGGCGTGCTTAATAAAATAAGTCTGTAAATATCTGCGTTTTGATACCTAATTATGTCCACAGTCGCCCTGCCCTTGCCAGCTACTCACGCATGCACACCGAAGTTAAGAATTATCATTTCAATACCGCGCGATGATTAGTCATCCTTGATTGCTCTCCACTGCAACGCATCTACTTAACCTTTTCTGTTTCGCCGAAAATCACTATTGTGTTTGTGTGATTTGTGCTCTCTGTGCTTACCCTGTGCTTTGTGTGCTTGTACTTACTATCTCTGTGTGCGCCATGGAAGCTTTGCCTAACTATGCCGCCTTCCGTGATGGACTCCCTACCGACGTAGGAGAGTTCCTCCGCATTCATGGGCTATCCAACTTCGCTGAACTGCCTTGGCATTCAGTGGAGTCCCACCCTTTCTTTGCCCAAATCATCTCCGCCATCGCCAACACACCTGCCACAGAGCAGAGTTGGCCGATCACCTCCCTCCCATCCCGTACACTTATCACCTTCCAAGCTTTTGCAGAAGTGTTTAGACTCCCTTCGCAAGGTCGGGAAAATGGCCCGAGTCTGCCAGTCGCAAGAATGATAGAACTGTTTCCTAGGTATTCCTCAAACGAGTATGCAATCCTGTGTCGACCGGAACCAGAAAGATCAACCCTCCAATTCTTAGTAGCTATTCTCAATCTACAGAAATGCACCTATGGAATATCCCGTCCCTTCTACTCCGCCATAGATTTAGCTACTCAAGAACTAATAAACTTCGCATCATTTTTCTTCCACCACATTCACCGAGAGTGCGTATCCATAATTAAACAGGTGAACAAGGGAGGCATGCCAAGGTCCAGGTTGCCGCACATCCTATCCTTTCTTTTTCCGACAATACTCGCATCACAACCACCACCCCGAGGGCCTGTTCTAAGACATGAAGAATCTGTACAATTATGGGACGATGAGGAAGAAGATGAAGAGGAGCTAAACCAACTCTTCTGCAAAAAGAGCATCAGAATCAGTTCTTCTGAGAGCGAAGCACAGGGATCAGCCAAAGAAAACAAAGATGAAGAAGAAGCAAAACATGACGAAGAAACATTCCACGATACCGCAACATCGATGCAGCATGAATCCTCCGCACAATCATCTTCCCAGGAGCAACAAGAACAGGAAAATCGTACTGAAGCCGACACAACTTCTACAAAAGAAGCATCCCAGCAACAGTCTGAAAGGGAACAACAAGCAGATCAGGAACAAGTTGCTAAAGAAGTGCTCGAAGAGCTGCTTAAGACAGTTGACTCCACAGCCAAAGAAACTGCACAACACACCAGCGATAAAGTACAACAATCAAATTCTGTTCTTCCCACTCCCCCACCGGAGCCGCCAATAGAGACCATTATCCCCATCCAACCCATTCACCCTGCTGAAACCGCTGACTCCTCTTCCTCATCCCCGAACTACTCACCACCCAACTCCCAGCAACTCCTCACCACGTCCGCATCTCCACCTCGCCAACATCTCCCACTTCCTTCGATTCCCATAATCTCTGAATTGGCAAACATGGGTCAATTGCTCATCAACCTATCACAGCAATTACCAATCCAAATGAGAGAAGTCTGTTGATATATTTAGGTAGTGATGTGTGTGAACACTCTAGGACCGCCGAGGCACTTTTTTCCCTCTTTAGGAGGTTTTTTTCCCCCGGCTTGTATATACGCCTATTGCCCTAATGGGCTACTTATCTTTGTACATTCTCTAGTAATACATTCAGTATTGTGTGTTTGTGCTCCAAGCTTCTTCTTCTTCCTTGTGCTGTGCGCGTGCTTCCGTAGACGTCTATCTTCAACAATTGGTATCAGAGCAGGTCGTCGCTTCTTCTAGGGCGCCGTCGACACTCCTCCGTTTGCAGTCTCAAATTCGCACGAAATTTTGGCTATTTCGTCCTTTTGTGACAAAGGTATATACCAATTTCTGTTCGCCAGTTTAAGCATCTCGAAGTCTTCTACAGGTCTAGCAGAACTCGTCTGGGCAGTTCCGTTCAACTTTTTGAGATACAGTCAATTTTCTGCATCAAGGTATTTTAGTCACCGGCCATGGCTGAAAGCAGTGATGTATTCCGTATGTTGGCTGTTGAGGATAAGTTGGATGGTACCAACTACCCATTATGGGCTTATATGATGCGACATGTACTGGTTTCAAAAGGACTGTGGAACATTGTGCAGGGTGTTGAAAGACGTCCTGTTACACCTGCGACTACAGGTACTACAAATACAGGTGCTGGAGGTGCTGGAGCTGATGAAGATGGTGTCGAAGATGATATTCCACAGATTCATGTTCATGTTGCTGTTTCTGTTGCACCTACTGCAGAGCAGATTCGTTGGGATGGCAGAGATGCCCAGGCACATGCATTGATAGCTTTGTCTATCAAACATGCCATTATTCCTCACATTCGCTCTTGCAGAACAGCAAAGGATGCTTGGGATACACTTACCACTTTGTACCAGGCTAGGAATGAGGCTCGTGTTGCTTACCTCCGAAAACAGTTGGAGAGTGAGCACATGAATGAAGGTGATTCTATGGACAGTTTTCTTACAAAGATCAAAGACCTGAAGGAACAATTGATTTCTGCTGATGAGGTTATACCAGATAGCTCACTTGTGCAGACCGTTCTGAATGGTCTTCCTGATTCATATCAGAGTTTTGCCTCTACTCTTCGGTTGATGATGAAAGGCAATCCGAATGCCCTGTCATTAGTCTCTGTTCTGTTGTAGAAAGATCAGTCCAGGCAGAACAGGTCCATTATGCGTATTGCATATCAAGCTTTCTTGGCTAGTCAGAAGGGCAAAGGAAAATGGAGCTCTTCTACTAGTAAGCAGAAATCTGCAAATGCTACATAATCGAAGAACCAGGATAAAGATGAGAAGAAATCAGAAAAGCAGAAATTGTTTTGCAAGTACTGTAAAGGAAATGATCATATTATAAAGAACTCTCCAAAACTGGCTGCTAAAGAGGCAAAGAAGAAAGAGGCTGGAATGGTTGTTGTAGAGGCCTCTACACCAAAAACAGAGTCTGCAAATCTTGTGTAGGAAGAAGAATGGGCATTTACTACTGTCTACAGTTTTGACCCATCTTCTCATGATCATTGCATGTCTGCAGTAGACTCAGATGTTTGGTACTTTGACAGTGGGGCGACCAAACATATTACCTCGCAGTGTAGTTTCTTCTCTTCACTCGAGCCTGCCCCTACAGGGAATACTGTCACATGCACCAATAACTCCTCTTATCCTGTTATGGGAGTTGGTAAGATCATTCTGACTACTGTTGATGGTAGTTCTTTCACTTTGTCAGATGCTTTATTTGTGCTAGGGATCAAAATGAACCTGTTATCAGTTTCTGCATTAGCCAAGATTGGCTTGGTTGTGAAATTCGTTGATGACAGGTGTACAGTCCATGATCTCTCAAATGGTGATGTGATTATTGCTTCTGGCATCTTATGTGGTGGGGTGTATAAGCTCATAGACTATGAAAGATCTGTGAATGATTCGGCATGTGCAGTTCATGATTCTCAGGCTATGTCAGATGCAAAGCTTTGGCATGCACGCTTTGGTCATCTGAATTTTGCTAGTTTGCTACGCCTGCAGAAATCTGAAATGGTGTCCTCTTTTCTCAAACTTGAGGCTCCTGGAAAACATGTTTGTGAAGGCTGTATTTTGGGCAAAATGCAGCGTTCTTCCTTTCCAAAAGATGGTTCAGTTCGGGCTACGCAGAAATTGCAGCGTGTACATAGTGATGTCTGTGGTCCTATGCAGACACCCTCTTTTGGAAATTTCCTTTACTTCGTGACTTTCATTGATATAGTTTCTGTCTTGAGGCTGTCATGTGTGCAGCATATGTACTGAACAGGTGTCCCACTAAAGCATTGCAGTCTATCACTCCATATGAGGCTTGGCATGACCGCAAGCCATCTGTTGCTCATCTGCGTGTTTTTGGTTGTTTGGCATATGCATTAGTGCATGAACAACATCGCAGAAAAATGGATGATAAGGCACTAAAATGTATTTTTGTTGGGTACAGTTCTGAAAGTAAAGGCTATCGTCTGTATCATCCACAGACTAAACGCATTCTGGTTAGCTGTGATGTTGTCTTTGTGGAAGATGCTATTCAGCCATTGCTTTCATGTACTAAGGAGACATCTGTTAGCTCCAAAGACATGTATGATACTTTGATGCCTCTTTTTACAGGTGGATAGGCTAGTGGTGGTCCTAATGAGGCAACTTCTCAGCCTTTGCAAGTTTCATATGATGATGCAGATCGTTCCATTTCTGATGCAGATTTACATGATGCACTTGTTGATGAGAGAGCTGATATTGAGCAGGCAAAAACTATGCCAAAATGGCTGGTGCAGACTTTGCGTGAGAGCAAATTAGATGCACCTTTATCATATCGTACTCGTTCAGGCTCTCATAGTGCCTCCTTTGCATCAGATTGCTATGCTATGGCTGCATCTAGTCTCTGTGATGAGAATGAGCCTGTTTCTTTTGATGAAGCACAAAATTCAAAAAATTGGATGGCTGCTATGCAATCTGAATATGATGCTATAATGAAGAATGGTACATGGTCTTTATGTGACTTGCCTCCTGGCAAGAAGGCCATTGGCACTAAGTGGGTATACAAGCTGAAGCGTAAACCTGATGGTACAGTTGACAGGTATAAGGGTAGGCTTGTTGCAAAGGGTTATGCACAGGAAAGAGGCATTGATTTTGATGAGACCTTTGCACCTACATGTCGTATGACTACTGTTCGGAGCATTTGTGCACTTGCAGCCCATCATGGTTGGAATGTACATCAGTTGGACATTAAAACAGCATTTCTGAATGGTGACTTGCATGAAGAAGTGTATGTTTTTCAGCCCCGTGGCTTTGTGCAGAAAGGGCATGAAAACCAAGTTCGCAGGTTAAAGAAGGCATTATATGGTTTAAAGCAAGCACCACGTGCTTGGTATGAGAAGATACATGCCTATCTGATTGCACATGGTTCAGACGCCTTATGGCTGATTTGGGTGTTGGCCACTCTTCTGCCACCACCATCTTCACTGACAGTCAGAGCGCATTGGCAGTTGCGAGGAACCCTGTGTTCCATGCTCGCACTAAGCACATTGAGGTGCATTATCACTATGTCAGGGAGAGGTTCTCTGCTGGGGAGATCAGCTTGGCATATGTGCCCACGCAGGAGAACATTGCAGACCTTTTCACGAAGGCTGTGTCTAGGGAGAAGTTTGAAGCTTTCCGCAAAGCTTTGGGCTTACTTCCTTTTGTGGAGTGATTTCCACATAGCTTGGCACTTCCTTATACATGAGTGCCAGCTCCTTGTTCACCGCATCACTCCGAGGGGGGATTTGTTGATATATTTAGGTAGTGATGTGTGTGAACACTAGGACCACCGGGGCACTTTTTTCCCTCTTTAGGAGGTTTTTTTCCCCCGGCTTGTATATACGCCTATTTCCCTAATGGGCTACTTATCTTTGTACATTCTCTAGTAATACATTCAGTATTGTGTGTTTGTGCTCCAAGCTTCTTCTTCTTCCTTGTGATGTTCGCGTGCTTCCGCAGACGTCTATCTCCAACAAAGTCACAGATAACATCCGGAATGAGCTACAACACAAGGTGGACGTCCTGGAAGCAAACATCACGCCCCTGCAAGAAGAGATAGATGCGGTTAAAGCCGAAAACCATAAGCTCCACTCACAAATTACCCAACTCCAAGCTCAACTTGCAGAACAACAAAAAATTGCTTATCAAAGAGATGCCACACTAGCAGATCTCAACCAAAAGGACAAGCTATTAAGTGAAGCACAGGCCGAAAACAGTCAGTTGAAGATCGAGCTAAAGGATAAAGAATATGCCAGAATAGCATTAGGTAATCTATTCGAAGAGACCAGAGTCCAACTCAATGAATTGGTGCAGCAAAACAAAGAACAGTAGAGCCAAGCTAAGCTAACAGAAGAAGAACTTCAAAGAACAAAAGGAAATCTATAAGATGTCAACAATATGCTTAAACATTATTTGACCAAGGAAGCTCAGACACAGAAACTAATATCGGATCTCAGACACGAAAAAGAGTCATACTCAAGAACAGTAAACTTTAAATTCAAGAAATCAAACGAAGGGAGAATCAACTGGAAAATCAGAAGGAAAGAGTACAGAAGATGGAGCAACAGGTTGCAAAAATGAAGACATCTAGAGATGCGGCGCTTGCAAACGAACTTTACTTACAAGAAGCCTTTCTGCAGACCCAAGCAGAAATTTTGCTCAATGAAGCCATAGCTCTAAGTTCGGTAAGAATAGATGCACAGTTAATAGAACCGGACACCCTAAAACAGTTATTAGAAACTCTAAAGAAAAAGATCGCCCGCACCTTTAGATTAACTAGAAATATGTACTTAGAAGGTATTATCGATGAGCAATAGTTTTGTAAAACCTGCGGGTTCGAGTCCACCATGCGTGCTAGAGTGTTAGCGGCCATCGGATTGGAAATGTGTAACTGAATCTTGTTCGCACAAGTGAAAAGTTGTTACAAACAGTCTGTAAAAAAGTTATATAATCAAAGAAAGGCACGCCAGTGACGGTTCCGTGATGGATCACCACACTGTCTATCTGGGTGACTGAGCGGGTCGTTACTGTAGTGTTTGTTTGCATAATCTCCAGTATTCTGAGTTCATGTTCGTCTCTTGTCTTGTCTGTCGTCGACATCTGTTCTGTTTGTTAACTTCATAAACGTTCGAAGATCACCAGACTGTCTGTCTAAGTGATTGGTCTGTAGCGTTACTGTGTGTCGAGTTGAGTAATCCAAAGTATCTTGGCGACTTTCTAAATATTCTTTGTGTATCTGTGGTTCGGCTTATCGGTTGTCTGATGGTATCCATGACGATTGTGAGACTCAGATAGTTCTCGCATCGGGTTGTTTCTTTCTTGAAATGTTCTGCAAATATGTGGCGAAGTCTGTGCAGACGTGGTAATTCTTCTGCTATCCGTGTTGTCTTAAGTTGTCTGTAGTATCGAGGTTCAGGTTCCATACAGCCAAGTTTAAGTTACAGTAAAGATTCCCTGGATTGCGTACTGAATCTTCAGTACGGTGTATCTGAACACTGGGATTCTCTGTGTTTCTGGATATTGGACGGAGTGTGGTATCCATTCTATGAAGGTTGAACGAATACTCTTGTTCTGATATGTTCAGTAAGTTATGTGCAGATGCAACATAGCATCTTAGTGTATTCGGTACACGTGGTTGAGCTAAGACTGTGAACGGTAATGTCTAAGCACAGCAGATTTTGATAGAGCTCTCAGCCTTAGTATATTGCTGGGTGTGAGTAGTGAGTTTGGGAACTAAGTACAGGGCCTCTGTATAACAGACCCCTTCCACTCCCAAGAACCCAAGAATCGCTTAAACGCACTTCTGTCAGTTAGAAGAATAAACAGCGTTTAACAGGTTTACATCAAGGCATTTGTGGGTCTTCAACTTTGTAGCTTTGGTCAAGGTGTTAACCATATTGGGGACTTATTATTACTGAAGTTGTGCGTTTGTAAATAGTTGCTTACAAATGCATAATGAGTATATCGATAAAAGTTGTTGCATTTCATAGGTTTCTGAAGTTAAAAAAAAAAACACGTTCATGATGGTTGAGGAAGAAAACTCTATAATCTTCTTTCATTGGTTGTGACTCGTGACATCTAATGTTCTATTCATCATGTACATAGTTGTGTGCCACAAATCTTTCATCTCAAGGGCTTTGGGATATCTTGTCCTCCATAATGGGACTTTCCATCTCTCGAAGAAAACTCAATAATGGTTTCATAAGCCAATTTATGGCACATTGATAACTCAATAATGGTTTCATAGGCCAATTTATGACCTCTCCAAAATAATTAAGTGTCCATTTGTTTTGGTCTTCTCCAACAGAAGTTCTTCAATGAAATTAGCTTGGATCTGAATAGGAATCACTACACATGGAAGAAATCTATCATTGAATCTATGAATTAGAATCCTCTTTTACTAACAGGTTGCAAGGCAAGGGACTTCAAACTTGGTAGACTCTCTTTTTTCCTTTGATAAGTCCATTATACCAAGTACACATATTTGATCCTCATTTCTATACATTATCTAATTGTGGGATTAATAAGGAGGGGTCACACATCAAAAGAAGAATCATCTGTATTAGCATGAATAATCAGACTTGGAGCCATCATCTTTGGACTATATAAGGAAGAGGGTCTCATCTCTGAGTGAGAAATTCCATTGTCTTGACTTCATCATAAAAAGTCGGGGGTAGAATGTGCGACGCAAAAAAGAAAAAATCAAAGGTTTGATTCATTTGACTGAATCCTCATAGGGCAGTTGCCCGAGTGCAAGGCTAGATTCTAGGCCTATTCTAAGGATAGTGGTCACACATGAAAAACAAAAGGATGTCAAAAGTAATTTGAAATTCAAATCTTAAAGAGGCAATAAATTAAACCCCCTTGACTACCCTACTTAGCAAGGTAGTCGGCCAAGTGCAAATTCAAGAGAAAATTCCAAAATATCAGCAAGCTGAAGTCTCAAGTCAATTCTAGGATCCAGAACTTTGTAAGGAATCAAAGAACAAAAGACTTGCACTTGCATACCTATGATTTCTCTATGCAGAGCAATCACTAGTAAACATATTAGGTTTTTAGCTTCGAGACCGTAAGAAGGGACAAGGAGAACTATCAATCATTAGAAAGGTTCTAGTTGTATTAGCTCTGACTTCAAATTCCCAAAAGCCTTGAGCTATCGCAAAATTGTAAAGCAAGAATTTCAGGTCTAATCATAGCACCATTGCTGGGAGAGGGATATATATCATCTTGCGAGCTAAGTGACTCAGAAGACATGTCTTACTCCATTAATATGGATATTAATATGGATATGCTTTAGAAGGAGCTACTATTCTTATCTAAGGTAGATTGTGAGTATGACACCACTCTGACCCACGAGAATGATAATGGGCATGGCATTGCTTCATTCAAAGATCTATCAGGCAGTGCAGTGCGACTATGCTTATTTTTTGCAATTATTTTTATTCGGTGAAACGTTTGACCGAAACAATATAACCCTTCTATTGCATCCTTTTACTCCCTACCACTTGTAGCTTCCATTGACACACACACAGAGCTAATTATGGTTCGCCGCCCAGCCATCATCCGAGCTCCTGTTTCTTCATGAAGTATTGTCATGGAAGAGCTTCAAGCGAGTTAATAATCACAAAGGGAAAAAACTCTCTTTCTCTCTTCTACCAAATAGTATATGTATCTGAATGATGCCATGTGGTATTTGTGCCATCTAACCCAAAAGTGTGCATACATAATGTGACATATTTGTGTCATCTAACCCAAAAGGATGCATCCATAATGTGACATTTCCTTCCCCTTGAAAACATTTTCATCCTCGAAAATGTAGATGAAATGTCCGTAATGGTAGAAGAAAGTGTTGGGACTCCCTTGAACCCCATGTACTTTATGTACATGCTCATCTCTGTGTGTTGTTTCCCTATATCCTTCCCCTTCACAAGTCTCGTATGAGATCATATTCTTAAAGGTGGGAAACCATCTGAGTGGTGCCTACTATCTCCCATGTACTGTCCACTTCAAAACTATCACTCCCATAATATATATCATCATTGAAATGACCTAAGTCCATGTGATGTATGCTCTATACAGTAATAGTATAGGAAGCAAGTGTAAAGTGCCAAGCTCATAAGCTTGACCATATCATAATGGAGATAATAAACCATAGAATCATCTGAAATATAGAACAAAGTCCCATAAAAAGTGCATCCAAACCCATCTAGAACTAAATGATAGATTACCCTCATACCACTCTAGGTCCTCCTAGCCTTGAGTGTAATCACAAGTAATATTTTAATCTAAACTACCTTGTGAACTATGCAAATCCATCATCTAGCTCATATATAAGAAATTCTTGGTAGTAAAATGTAATCTATACATTTCACCAACCTCATAAGAAATTCTTGGTAGTAAAATGTAATCTATACATTTCACCAACCAAGAAGTCTGTGGTTTGTCATCCTTTACCATTGGACTAAGTTCTATTGGAAAAGCATCTATTGGCACTAGTGCAAACTCTAAAATATTCTCTTCCTTGAAGTTTGCCATATGAATGCAGAAAGTGTTTCCTTTGAGATTCAAATAATCCCTACATACCGATTCTCCTAACTGATGTTTACACATCATGCTCATGATCTAACACCAACTAAGAGTTTGGTACCCCAATAGCTTAGATATATCCCTATCTCCTAGAAACTCTAAAGAGAGGTATCATCAATCTAGTTCCAGTCTCACTAATGCCAATAACTAGATTATCTCATCTAGTCAACGAACATTACTAATTTGAATAAATATATAACTACTCTCAAGAGTCTCCCACTACAACATATGAGGGGCATACCGAAGTTCCCTATACTGACGATCACTCTCGACGTTGGTATAAACGTTGGAAAAGTCCCCTTAAAGATACCAACGGTCAATTGACCATCGGTGTGACCGTTTAAAACGGATCGTCGGGATGTCTCGCGACTGCCAGTATGGGCGTCGGTATGAGCATCATCGGTATAAGCGTCGGTAATTTACTGGAAATTACTGATGCTCATATCGACAACCATACCAACGTATCATAGTTGCAACGCAACGCGTTGCGTAGCGTTTGCAACGTTCGCAACGCAACGGCGTTGCGTTGCGACGTACGCAACGCGTTGCGTTGCAGGCAAATTTTTTTGCCCTCTCCTTTGAGCCCGAAACGGGCTCGCGGGAGAGGGCATTTCACTTTCGGTCTTCTGCAGCAGCGAACGCACACCCGAAGCCGAGCCTTGAGCCCTCAGCCGACGAGAGAGAGAGAGAGAGAGAGAGAGAGAGAGAGAGAGAGAGATGAGGAGCTCTTGAGTGCATGGAACACATATGTATATAGGCTTTATCCAGCTGATGTAGAGTTGCGACTTCAGTTGGAGAGACAGCTCTTGGTATTCCAAAATGGTGGTGGCCATTTTGGAAAGGATACGGCTTGTTTGAGATCTGCTCAGTTGCGGCCAGTATCATGGTGGGAGATGTATGGTGCTAGTGCTCCTCAGTTGGTAAGTACTAAGTCAAAAGTCTTTAGTGTACTGTGTGACATGTGATAAATATGTATTATGATTTATGTACTAATTATTTTTTGAATTATGTTGTAATGCAGAGAGAGTTAGCTATTCGTATCCTTTCACAGGACTGCAGCGTAAGTCCTTGTGAAAGGAATTGGAGCACATGGGCCCTCTTCCATACAAAGAAGAGGAACAGATTATCTACAGCGCAGTTGGAGCGGCTAGTTTATTGCCACTGCAACTTGCGTCTCTTGGAGAGCGGCGGACATACAGGAGATGTGAGGGAGGTCAACGTGGACACAGTAGATATAGAGAAAGTCAGAGATATTCCAGATATTCCTCCAGAGGATCTGGACTTATATACTATGCTGTACCATGAGTTGACCTTACCTCAGCATGATACCAGATCATCTCGGAGCCGCAGAGGACCTAGTGGTAGTGGTGATGCATCCACTAGTAGCCGACCACATACCACTACTACTAGGGATGATGATGATGATGATGATGATGATGATGAGAGTGATGATTTGTCATCTGACACCATGTCAGAGTGACAAAGTTTGATTATTGACATTTGAGGCTTTGACATTTCATGTTTGACATTTGGTATTTCATGATATGTACATTTGGTATTTCATGATATGTATCATTTGCCACTTATGATTTATGCCATGCGTCATGATTCATATGATTTATGATTTATCATTTGTCATAGTGATCTCTATTGTTTTATTTTGATGTATGAACGATGATATGATCATGTGACATGTATGATGCCAGGTCTTATCATTTATGTTCTAAATCATGATGTTTATTGTAATTTGTTAAAAGTTAGAAGTTAGAACTTAGAAACTAGAAACTTGAAAGTTAAGTGTTATGATCATTATGTTGTTAGAATCTAGAATCTAGATGATGATGTTATGATTATTGATGTTATGATTGTATTTGAATTTTGATATAATGATGATGTATTTGAGATAATTGTATATGATATAATCTTAAGGCTGTGTGGAGGGTTATGATATAATCACGAGTCACGACCAACTTTCAAGTTAGATTGATCATCTCTATTATTTATGATATATCTTATATTGTAATAAGTATTTTATGGTATATATAGTCATATCCCACCTTATTACATATCATAGGACCCAAAATATGTGAAAAATAGATATAAAAAATTTGAAAAATAAATAACTTTATCGCAACTCCTAGGTCCAGACGTTGCCCTCGTTGCTAACCCGTTGCTAACCCGTTGCCGTTGCCGTTGCGAAAACGTTGCTTTCCACTATGCAACGTATATACCGAGGCCGTGTTTTAAACATATCGGGAACCCGAGAGCAAAACTCAACATTTTGCGCGTGTTTTGCACTGAGTACTTGTTGTCTTCTATCGAACTTGCACGTCCGAAGCGAATTCTGACCTTCATTGTCTTGTGCACACACACACACAGAGATCTCTCTTTTTACACACACACACCCTCTCTCTATTTAGATCTCACATCTTTTGGCGACAGTGATGGAGTGCGCCCGCTTGGATTCCGGCAAGCCGCCATGGCCCAAGAAGAATGTGTCGTAGGTATTGGGAATTTTCTGCAAGTTCAGGGTAAGGCGGAGAAGTATCCTTATCATCATCGTCAGCGCAGGAAAAAGTGTTGCCATCACTGGCTTTGCTGAGGCTCGGTTTCTGGTTCAGATAGTCTTGTACAGCGATCCTCGGCCGCTCTATCGAAATGCCATCTATGGCTATGTCATCGCTGTAGCTGCTCTTCGTGGTGAAGACTGATCCATTCGTCAACTTTCCATGAGGAAAGCTGACGGTAACGCTACCCATGGGGATGTTCTCGAGGCTGATGAGCCCGGCAGACAATGCCGCTCGGTCTAAGAAGGGCTCACCTGCCACCGTTTGACTATGGAGTATATATATATATATATATATACACGAGTCCCATGAACAGAACACAAAGGAAGGAAAATTAACAGGAAAAAAAAAAACCATTGCTTGATCCGCATGGATCACGCAATGGTTTCTTTATTGGTGGGTCAGGCGTTAGTTTCTCTTTTGGCCTTCGTTCATAAAGAATCTTGATTTCATCTGTATCTTAATTTCATCTGTATTTTAGATATTATATTTATTTATGATTTTTTATTTATATTTAACCATAACATGTATCAAATATATGTATTTAAGATATTATATTTATTTATGTTTTAGATATATATTTGACCATAAGATGTATCACATATATATGGTAAATAAATGTATATTTTTGACACTACAATGAATTGGAAAGACACACACATCCAACTTAGTAAGGTAGAGGCACCCATCTTGGAAAACTCATGGACACCTATCTTGGGAGCTCATAGATATGTCTAGCTAGGATCTGAGCTCAAAACATCCTTCGAGAGATTCAAAGCATCAACCACCAGGCTATGCGGGCTTGAATAATATATGTATATTTATCCATAATGTTTCACATATTTTCAGCAGAATTTAGATAAAGATGACCTCAGTTCACTCGGAAATGATAAAATATCATATGTGTGGTGGCTCAACAATTCACACTTTCTTTTTTAATAAAAGGAAGGCCGGCCTTGGCCTACTCTCTCGGACTTTAATTAAAGAAAAGAAGAAATGTTACAAGTGAATGGGACTAGTGCCCATGGGACCCCCCGAATCTCACACAATAGGGGACGAGTTCTGCAAGCTAGAGAGCATTACAAATGAGTTAGATAAATCTAACATCTCCCTAATGCGGGACCCATTTGGGTTTCAGCTTGTTATTCTCAAGGAGGTAGATACAGTGATGCCTAAACGGTGGGGATCTCTTTTCACGAGAGATTCTTTTACCTACAAGAAACAAGGATTTCTCAATCGACCATTTCTTCAAAGTTTGGCCAAAATTGATAGCACATCGCTCCCTCCAAATCTTCCAAAGTGTCTCACCCCTGATGGCATTCCACAGCCTTGAAGAGCAGCCGATCACCTCACCCAACAATGCCTGTTGCAAGCTGATTTGGCTTGTGATTCTCAGTACCCGTGTCATGTGTTGCCAGATAACACAAGACTTGGGGCAATCGAAGAAAATGTGAACCAAATCTTCAATGCATCGATGGCAACGCTTGCACCATGGTGGCACACCATAAATTTTGTTAGCCCTTGCATTGGAAATGCAAGATTTGCCACATGAGAACGGACTTTTTGATCTCAATAAGGGGGTGCCAAATAGACATGAACTTTAGTTCCTACCGAAGTTTGGTCCATGACAATCACCACTTCTTGTTAAGGGTGTGATGAACATCTAAGTTCACTTTGAAGTTGGGGATACTGGATAGTTTCTTACCATTGCTCCATTTGAGGCCCTCTGGGCAAGGAAGATCATGCCCGCAAAGAAGGCAAGTAAATGAGCGGTCCCACGCCAAACATCTGCTTTGAAGAAGATTCCATTCCTCGAGGGTAATTCTATGTCCTAGGTCTAAGTCTTTGAACCTGATCCATTGGTTGGTCGCTCGTTTCCAAAGCTATTTCCACTATTAGAACCCCTTGTTCCAAAATCGCTTAGCAATTTGGAGGTTCCAAGACTCCATCCCCCTAATGCCGATGATCGGGAACCAGATAGAGTCATTTTGTCTTATCCCGACCGCCCACTTCCACTCATCACTGATTCTAATGAATTTTTTGGCCTTATTCCAACTCTTCCATAAGGAACACACAAGGCTAGAGCCTTTAGGCGACACCGGGAGGGGGGAGAATAAAAGTGTGAGGATCCCTAGGTCCTTCCAACCTGGATGGCCAACTAAGGTAAGGTCTTTGATGTTTCTAAAGATCAATTTAGCCCAAGAGGACTCACAATTGCTCCAAGCCTTGATAAACCACTTTGCCGCCAACTTCAGCCAACTCAGCAATATCCAAAATACCCAAGCCCCCATGTCTTTTGGCTAATGTAGGTTTCCCATTTGATTTTGGGAATCCCCCTCCTATTGGGATCCGCATTCCATAGGAAGTTTCTACAGATTCTTTCCACTTTGTCCAAGTCTTTCTCCTTAGGTCTCCAACATGAGATAAAGTAAAATAGTCGTAGAAAGCATAAATGTGTTAACAACCATGGCGTGCCCCTCAAAGTTGACTTGCATGCCTTTCCAATGATTAAGCTTGTTATTGAGTTTGGAGAGCACCCAGTTCCATCGCTGGTCCATTGTGATGCCGAAGCCCATCGGTATGCCAAGGAGACAGAAGACTTGACCTCCAGGGATAACTTGACACCCCTTATCTTACAACAGTTGGGGAGGAGGTCCTCCGATTGCTCTGAAAGCAGTTTTAGCATGGTTGATTTTTTAACCTGACGCCACACAAAATGTGTCGAGGCACCTCCAGAACACCTCAATACTGTTCATATCATTATGTACAGAGGCATTCATGTCATCGGCAAAGAGTCTCACAATCATTTAGTCATGATCAGAAGGTAGGGAAAGACCCTTGAGATTGCCAGCTTCCATTGGACGCTTTAATAGGTGACTAAGGCCATTTGAGGTGATAGCGAAGAGTAATGGTGCAAGTGGGCAACCTTACCTAATAGATTTTTTTAAACATATGGGCTTTGAGAGCTTATCATTGATATTTATTCTCGTTAAAGCATTTTCGAGTAGGATGGAAACCATTTTCGTGAACTTTTGGCTGAATCCAAGGTCTTTTAGTGATTGAAAGATTAAGTCCAAATTCCAATCTATCATACGCTTTGTCGAAATCGATCTTAATGAATACCACATCTTGTGCAGGCTCCTCAGCGAAGGCAAAGCCTTCCCAAATATCGACAATTGCTTCAAGTATAGATCTACCTTTGATAAAACCTTTTTGGTCCTCACAAGCCATGACTTTAAATGACAAGAGATTCTGTTGGCGATCACTTTGGCAATTATCTTGTATCCAGTTTGGAGCATGGTTATAGGCCACCAGTTTTCAATTGTATTCTTATCTCCCCTTTTGTGTATTAACCTAATAACATTGTTGTTAAGACACTCAGGGAGGGCACTGAAGGAGAGCGCCTCTTGCCAAACCAAACGCAGTGGGGTGGCCATTACGTGCCTGAAGGACTTGAAAAACTCATTTGTGAGGCCGTCTGGACCTAGAATTTTTCCATTGGGAAGAGAGTCAATAGGCTTGATAATTTTGTTCTCTGAAATGTGTTAGCATCCAGAAGAGAACTCATGTTCTATGGGATTTAAGTTGAGCAACTCTTGAGATGGTTGCCATGCAGTCATGCCTGTGCGCGGAGAGAGGAGTCGAGACCCCGAGAAGATGGGTAAAGTGCTTGACAATGATAGATCTGTTCTCAACTTCCATGCTACATTCGATCCCATTGTTGTTGACCAAGAAGGGGATGGCTTCCCTAGCTTGTTTCCTTTTGAGGATGTTACATATTTCTTTCGATGGTTTGTCAGCCTTCCCGCCCACCAATCTTTGAAGAATATTTGCAGATTTTTCCTTTGAACCTCTTCCTCGAATCTTAGTCTACCCCTGATTTTCAAAAAACCTTGCTGGCATTGCAAGTACCTTTGTTCACTTCTTCTTCAAGCCGTGAGAGCCTCCGGTACACCGTTTCTCTTCTTTTTTTTCAGATATTTCTTATAGCCTTTTGACTCCTGATCAAAATGTCCTTTCTACCTTGTTTCTCCAGCACTTGGCTGGTTCATTATAGTAGGCAAAAGCCTCCGTCTAAACTGAGGAAATTTCTTGGTGGATAGAGGGAAGGGAAAACGACGTCGGACAAGCATGAAACCAAGGAGCTTTTCGGAGCATGGGAATTGGTTTGAAAGAAACAGTAATCGGGTAGTGATCCGAGTTAGTTAGGTCTGTGTGTTGTGAAAACGAAGGAATACGCCATTGGAGGATGGTGTTTTGGTCAATGTAGCATCTATCAAGTCTTGCCTTCCTTAGAGAGTCCCCCAATTGGAGATTAGACCAGGAGAATCCCTTCATATCTTTCACCTCGACCACGTCAAGATCGAGCTTGATTTTATCCCAGACCTCTTTCTCCCGACCGTCTATAATTTTTCCCTTGTTATTCCATCGGTCCTCTGGAAACTCAACCATGTTGAAGTCTCCACAAATAAGAACATTTCTTGATAAGGAGTCAAGGGAGTCAAGGGAAGCCCATGTATTGATTCTATCCGCCTCTCCATTTGGGGCATAAACTGAGACCACAGTGAACTGGTTAGGGAACCCGAAAGAGGCAGCAATCCAACGGTGATTCCGATCTTCGCCGGTGGAGGTCAATCTTTCAGACCAAGAGTTACAAATACCAATCGCACCACCCCCTGTCCCCCTAGGGTGAGAAGTGGAGAACCATAGGTGGGACCGAGAAATGCATTTAAGTTGTTTTTGGAGTTCCTCTCGTCAATTTTAGTCTCTTGTATGGAGATGAATTCTTGGTTGAGGCAATTGTCTTTGAACCACTGGTCAAGAATCGCCGCTCTTGAGGGGTCATACAAGCCCCTGACATTTAGCAATGTGATTTTCACTATCGATAGAAGCCTTCTTTGAGGGGAGGGACCCTATCTTTTTTCTTCTTATGATCTTCTTTTTTCCTCCCAGCTTCCTGACTGAGGATCCTACTCTTGAGGGGGCTCTTCCATGGCATGCCCAACGGTTGTTTCCCTTTAAGTCTTGACTTTTGTTGTGGTAAACTTGGTCTTCAATCCGGAATGGAACAAACTTTAAGTACCTTCACATGGGAGGGAGCCTCGCTTCTGCAATCACAAATTGCCATGTGGATGGACCTATCAATTTTCATTCACATTGAGTGGTGTCCCACTCCTTGATTAACTCTACGTTATGGAACAGAATGCTCTTTAGTGTTTTGACCCCTTTCTTCACTCTACATATTTTTTTTTTAAATATAAAGGAAGTTCGGCATTAGCCTACTCTCCTGGACTTGAATTAAATAAAGAAAAGTACAAGAGAAGGGGAATAGTGCCCACGGGACTCCCCAAGTCCCACAAAGCAGGGAAAGCTTTTACAGAGTTTAGATGGAATTACAAAGAAGGTTAATCACCCTCTCATCACCCTCACGAGGGGCCCACTTGGGTTTAAGCTTGTTATTGATCAAAAGGAGTACTTGATGATGCCTGAAGGGGGGGGATTTCTTACAGTTACAATCCTTTTGCCAAGGAGGAACAACGATTTCTCAATTGACCACTCTTTGGGGGAGTCACCGAAGTTGAAAGCACATCTTTCCCGCCAAATTTTCCATAGGACCTCTCCTCTGATGGCATTCCAGAGAGTCGTGGAGCAGCCGATCGCTTCTCCCAGCAGGGCTTGCTGCCAACTGAGATGTTTCTGAAGTCTAATTTTCTTTCCAACCGTTTGCCAAAGTCTGTTGGAGTTGGGGCAGGTAAAGAAGATGTGTGAAACATCTTCGATAGACCGGTAGCAGCGTTTGCACCAGGGAGGAATCCCACAAAATTTGCTAGCCTTAAGGTTGGTCCAGATTCCATGAAGAATTTGCCATAAGAGGACAGACTTTTTGATTTCCATGAGGGGGTGCCAGATAGCCATGAACTTCATGTCCCACCGAAGCCACGTCCATGACATGCACCACTTCTTGTTGAGGTTAACCTGATAGTCAATCGTTTCTTTGATGTTCGGGATTTTTGATAGGCTATTCCCATTGTGCCATTTGAGACCAAGCGAGCTCGACGTGTCGTGTCCCATGAGAAGGCAAACTTTGTGTTGGTCCCAGGCGAGACATCTGCTTTGCAAAGTGTTCCATTCTTCGTACGAAATGTTGATGCAAGGGTCAATATCCTCGAAGTTGATCCAGCGGTTGGTGTCTTGTTTCTAGAGATGTTTCCATTTTTTGAAGCCTTTGTTCCATAACTTCTTGGCATTTTGAATGTTCCAGGATTCCACACTCCGGATGCCATGGATCGGAAACCAGATAGAGTCGTTTTCTCTAATACCGGCTGCCTACTTCCAGTCTTCACTAATTCTTGTGTAGCTTTTGAATTTATTCCAACTCTTCCATAGGGAGCACACGAGATTGGAGCCTTTCGGGAAGACGTGGATCGGGGAAAACAACAAGGTCAAGATGTCAAGATTGAAACCCATGAGAGCCAACTCGTTCTTGTTTCTGAAGATCAACTTGGCCACGAGGCCTCCCCGTTGCACCAAGCCTTAATCATCCATTTGGCTGCCAGTTTGTTAGCCATGCAACCAGTGTCCAGGATACCAAGTCCCCCACTATCTCTATGGCTGGTGTAGATGGACCATTTGATTTTAGGCACCCCCCTCCTATTGTGGTCGCCCGTCCAAAGGAATTTTCTACAAATACTATCCAGTTTAGACAGATCTTGCTCTTTCGGCCTCCAACAAGAAAGGAAATAAATGGTAGATGAAAGGAGGAACGTGTTGATAACCATAGCACGACTAGCAAGATTCATTTGCATACCTCTCCAATAGTTAAGCTTGTTTTTGAGTTTGGCCAGCACCCAGTTCCACCGCTGTTCCATAGAGATGCCAAACCCCAAGGGGATCCCAAGAAGTCGAAAAATTTGGCCCTGCGGAATGAGGACTCATGGCTTTTAAGCTCACGCTTACGAGCTCGACAGAGTATAACACCCGTTGGTGATAAGCATATGTGGGAGGACGTGAATACCGTGAGCTAGCAAGTAGCTGTCTGCTTTCTGTTTCATCTTGAGCGAGACATGAGTCATGGCAGCGAGGACGACGATACAGTATACTACCGACCATTCATGTTTGTTTTCCCCCCACAGGATACCACCCAACCTTCACTCTCTGCTTCATGCCTCTATCTCTGAAGCCGAAATCATTGAGGTCATTGATGCCCTCCCCTCAGGTAAAAGCCCGGGACCCGACGGGCTCACTAATGAGTTCTTTAAATCCTTCAAGTTGGTGGTTGCCACCCCTCTTCGTTTGGTTTGGCAAGAGGCACTCAAGTTTGGCGCGCTTCCTTCTTGTCTCAACAATGGCATTATCAAGTTAGTACACAAAAAAGGGGAAAAGAACAGAATAGAGAACTGGCGTCCCATTACAATGCTCCAAACAGGATACAAGATCATCGCCAAAGTCATTGCCAACAGAATCTCTTGCCACTTGAGAGCGTGGTTAAGCAAGGACCAAAAAGGTTTCATCAAAGGCAGGTCAATTTTGGAAACCATTATTGATATCTGGGAAGGTCTTGAATTTGCAAATGAGTCTAAACAAGAAGTTGTTTTCCTCAAGATCGACTTTGATAAAGCCTACGACAGGCTAGAATGGGACTATATTCTACAGTCGCTACAAGATCTTGGATGTAGTCAGAAATTCACCAAGATGATCGCGACCCTTCTCGGAAACGCATCGACCCAAATTAACATTAATGGAAATCTTTCAAAGGTGATCAAACTTAGAAGATCTATCAGACAAGGGTGCCCATTGGCTCCCCTTCTCTTTGCCATTGCCACAGAAGGGCTTAGCAGGCTGGTGGAGCATCAGGTGGAAGCTGGTAACATTAAAGGCCTTCGTTTGCCGCATGACCACAGTCAGATCACCATGAGACTTTTTGCCAACGATATGAACGCTTTTGTGCATAATGATAGTACCAGCCTTGAGACGTTCTGGAAGTGTCTTGCTACTTTTTGTGAAGCCTCTGGATCCATAATCAACCACTCTAAGACCGCCTTTAGAGCTATTGGTGGGTCACAGCCCGACCTTCTCATTGATCATGGCTGTCAAATCATTCCGCAGGGCCAAATTTTTCGGCTTCTTGGGATTCCCTTGGGGTTTGGCGTATCTATGGAACAGCGGTGGAACTGGGTGCTTGCCAAACTCGAAAACAAGCTTAACTATTGGAGAGGTATGCAAATCAATCTTGCTGGTCGTGCTATGGTTATCAACACGTTCCTCTTATCATCTACCATTTATTTCCTTTCTTGTTGGAGACCGAAAGAGCATGATCTGTCCAAACTGGATAGTATTTGTAGAAACTTCCTTTGGACGGGCGACCACAATAGGCGGGGGGTGCCTAAAATCAAATGGTCCATCTGCACCAGCCATAGAGATAGTGGGGGACTTGGTATCTTGGACATTGGGTGCATGGCTAACAAACTGTCGGCCAAATGGATGATTAAGGCTTGGTGCAACGGGGAGGCCTCGTGGGCCAAGCTGATCTTCAGAAACAAAAATGAGTTGGCACTCATGGGCTTCCCAAATTGGAAGAATCTTGACATCTTGACCTTGTTGTTTTCCCCGATCCCGTCTTCCCGAAAGGCTCTAATCTGGTGTGCTCCCTTTGGAAGAGTTGGAATAAAGTCAAAAGCTTCACAAGAATAAGTGAAGACTGGAAGTGGGCTGCCGGTATCAGACAAAACGACTCTATCTGGTTTCCGATCCATGGCATCCGGAGTGTGGAATCTTGGAACATTCAAAATGCCAAGAAGCTATGGAACAAAGGCTTCAAAAAATGGAAACATCTCTGGAAACAAGACACCAACCGCTGGATCAACTTTGAGGATATTGATCCTAGCATCAACATTTTGCATGAAGAATGGAACACGTTGCAAAGCAGATGTCTCGCTTGGGACCGACACAAAGTTCGCCTTCTCATGGGAAACGACATGTCGAGCTCGCTTGGTCTCAAATGGCACAATGGGAATAGCCTTTCAAAAGTCCCGAACATCAAAGAAACGATCGACTATCAGGCTAACCTCAACAAAAAGTGGTGCCTATCATGGATGCGGCTTCGGTGGGACATGAAGTTCATGGCTATCTGGCACCCCCTCATAGAAATCAAAAAGTCTGTCCTCTTATGGCAAATCCTTCATCATGGAATCTGGACCAACCTTAAGGCTAGCAAAATTTGTGGGATCCCTCCCTGGTGCAAACGCTGCCACCGGTCTATCGAAGATGTTTCACACATCTTCTTTACCTGCCCCAACTCCAACAGACTCTGGCAGGTGGTTGGAAAGAGAATAAGACTTCAAAAACGTCTCAGTTGGCAGCAAGCCCTGCTGGGAGAAGCGATCGGCTACTCCGCGACTCTCTGAAACGCCATCAGAGGGGAGGTCCTATGGAAAATCTGGCGGGAAAGATGTGCTTTCAACTTCGGTGACTCCCCCAAGGAGTGGTCAATTGAGAAATCGCTGTTCCTCCTTGGCAAAAGGATTGTCAACTGTAAAAAATCCCCCCCCTTTAGGCATCATCAAGTTCTCCTTTTGATCGATAACAAGCTTAAACCCAAGTGGGCCCCACATGAGGGTGATGAGAGGGTAATTAACCTTCTTTGTAATGTCATCTAAGCTCTGTAAAAGCTTCCCCTGCTTTGTGGGATTTGGGGGGTTCCGTGGGCACTAGTCTCCTTCTCTTGTACTTCTCTTTATTTAATTCAAGTCCGGGAGAGTAGGCTATTGCCGAACTTCCTTTATATTAAAAAAGACTTGAACTCAGGACTTCGTGACAGAGGTTCAAGGAGTAAGACATGGGCTCGGACAGAAATGTACGAAAGCTTGTAAGCTATCTTGGTTGATTGGCATAGCTGAAACGAGAATGCCGCGAGAAACTAAATGTTGATAGTCATAGGCCATAGCTGAAGCCTGAAACGTGAATACCGTGAGAAAGTAGTTGTCTGCTTTATGCTTCATCTTTAGCGAGACATGACAGCGAGGAAGACGATAGAGCTGCCAACTGTTCATGTCTTTTCTGTTGCGTCATGCAATGCTCACTCGAGGACAAAGGACTCATGGCTTTTAAGCTCACGCTTACGAGCTCGACAGAGTATAACACCCGTTGGTGATAAGCATATGTGGGAGGACGTGAATACCGTGAGCTAGCAAGTAGCTGTCTGCTTTCTGTTTCATCTTGAGCGAGACATGAGTCATGGCAGCGAGGACGACGACCATTCATGTTTGTTTTCGGTTGGGCGATGCAATGTTCACTCGAGGACGAAGGGCACACACACATAGATATATTAATCTTCTTCTGGAAAACCATTTCGGTGGACAATGTCGGCAGTGGGACGTGCCATGTTCACAAGAGATTTGGAGAGTACAATGAATCGGAAACACACTCACACACCAGACCTCAGACCTCATAACGTAGAGGCACCCATTTTTGAGGAACTCAGAGATATGTACACTCAAGACTTGAACTCACTACTTCCTCCCAGAGACTCGTGGCATCAAACCATTAGGCTACCTCGGCTCGTGGAACCTCAATGTGAAGCCACCAACCATAGTGTTATGCCTTGTACTTTCATATATACATATATATATATATATATATATATATATATATATATATATATATATATATATATATATATAGATAGAGAGAGAGAGAGAGTATCAGACTATCCACACGCAAGGATGAGATATTCTGCCTGGACTGAACGTGAATGGAGGAGAAGGGTATGCCTACCATGTCGGCATCATGATTGTCATGGCCCTCCACATCTCTTGATATTTTTGCACTGCCACATCTCTCTCTGATATTTTGCACTCTTTAGCCTCGTCCCTCCTTTTCAACCACAAATTTCTAATATGTTACACTGATGCCTTCAAAACATTACATAAAACTAGACTCCTTCTCCGAGAAGATGACAAGGCTGTTGATGGCTTTGAAGCTCCCTTCTCTTGGCAGGGGAGACCTCACACCATCTTCCCTTTATCTTATCTGGATATCCCCTTTTCCTTTATATTATCTACACATGCAAGTTTAGAGAGTGCCTCACAACGGGTGATGTGTATCTTTCATAAACGATGGGACATACTTCATCATGCCCTTTCACGGAGCCAAAAGACTTTCTCCTTCACATCTCATGAAGCTAGGGCACACTAAGGGTAGACAAAATGTCCTATACCTGCTGAACCTTTTAATTTTTCATGTAAGATATTTCAGTATGTATCTAAAGTGTGTTCATCCACAGCCTATGTGTGAAAGGTGGAACATTGTGAAGGCTATGGTACATGTACATAAAAAATGACAAAAAAAATTACAGATCTAAACATGTCGTGCCAAAAACCTGTTTTGATTGGACACATTGACCTTGTCAATGACAAGAAAAACAGCCATCATGCACAATTTCTGTGGAAGTCCAAACGGTAAGAAAATTGATAACATTTTCTTTTTAAGGTTCTTACATTAACTTACTTCTACAGATTTCATAAAGTATGCCTTTAATGGGAATTCATGTGTCTTTGGATGCATGCTAATGTCCAACACCTAGTATATCATTGAAAAAGATACAATATCTATTGAGCTTATGATAAGGCATAGGCATTTGGGGAGACATTGAATATGGCTTAACTACATGAGATCCCATCCTCCAAGTGTATCCCTCTTTTTTACATGGTCGAATTTGTTCATATAAGCCAGCTTTCTCTCACTTCTAAAGTGCTACTCTACTCTATCAAGATCCAAAGAGCATCCTTTATTTGTAATCTACATTCTCTCACTTGCAATGTTATTAAAACACAATTTTCCTCTCTTTGACATGTCCTTGAAGATCTTCATCAATGCTTTCCTAGATTGTCTCAAGTTTGATTTGTCTGATATGCAAGAATATAATGGGCTTGCTTTTTTTTCAAAGTTCACTCACTGACTTATTTGTCCAATATGTTTGATATTTAGAAAGAACAACTAGTGCACCTGGAAACCCCTTGTATCCTTCAGTTTTCAAGGGTTTGTTAGCGGCCGCCGGATTGGAAATGTGTAACTGACTCTTGTTCGCACGAGTGAAAAGTTGTTACAAACAGTCTGTAAAAAAGTTATATAAATCAAAGAAAGGCACGCCAGTGACGGTTCCGTGACGGATCACCAGACTGTCTGTCTGGGTGACTGAGCGGGTCATTACTGTAGTGTCTGTTTGCATAATCTCCAGTATTCTGAGTTCATGTTCGTCTCTTATCTTGTCTGCCGTCGACATCTGTTCTGTTTGTTAACTTCGTAAACGTTCGAAGATCACCATACTGTCTGTCTGAGTGATTGGTATGTAGCGTTACTGTGTGTCGAGTTGAGTAATCCAAAGTATCTTGGTGACTTTCTGAATATTCTTTGTGTATTTGTGGTTCGGCTTATCGGTTGTCTGATGGTATCCATGACGATTGTGAGACTCAGATAGTTCTCGCATCGGGTTGTTTCTTTCTTGAAATGTTCTGCAAATATGTGGCGAAGTCTGTGTAGACGTGGTAATTCTTCTGGTATCCGTGTTGTCTTAAGTTGTCTGTAGTATCCAGGTTCAGGTTCCATATGGCCAAGTTTAAGTTACAGTAAATATTCCCTGGATTGCGTATTGAATCTTCAGTACGGTGTATCTGAACACTGGGATTCTCTGTGTTTCTGGATATTGGACAGAGTGTGGTATCCATTCTATGAAGGTTGAACGAATACTCTTGTTCTGATATGTTCAGTAAGTTATGTGCAGATGCAACATAGCATCTTAGTGTATTCGGTACCCGTGGTTGAGCTAAGACTGTGAACGGTAATGTCTAAGTACAACAGATTTTGATAGAGCTCTCAGCCTTAGTATATTGCTGGGTGTGAGCAGCAAGTTTGGGAACTAAGTACAGGGCCTCTGTCTAACAGACCCCTTCCAATCCCAAGAACCCAAGAATCGCTTAAACGCACTTCTGTTAGTTAGAAGAATAAGCAGCGTTTAACACTGGCGTGGTCTGTGGGAAGGTGGCAACAGATCAGATTGTTGCAAACCTGTCGTGAAAATGTGACTGTAAATTTTTAATCGACAGTAATAGTATGCGATTAGTACAAAAGATGATACATGCCGGTTACTCGATCCGATGAAACGTATCCAAAGAACCGCCAGTCTGGGGTACTTAATTTACTAAGAACGACTCCGGGAGGTAGAAGTACAACTAGGTCTAACCCAGTTGTCAAGAAAGTAAAGAACGTCAGTAGTGATTCCGGTCATATTCCGGTGGAACGTGCTACGCCTCTGGTAAATTCCGGTACTATTTTGGCACAGTGTGTCGAAGATATAGTTACTCCAGAATCTACCAGGACGCAACCTAAAGTTAGTTTAACAACATTGGGTAAAGATTCAAATATGTTTACGACTAGAAACACTTTAGCCAAGGAAATTAGTGAAGGAGAAAAAACACCTTGTTTTGGCGAAGATTCGACACATTCCGGTGATATTTCGGTAACAGTTGCTGAAAGATCACAGTTCTCCGGCGACGGTTTACTACTCCTCGGTGAATCTTCAGCCCAATCACCGCTATTGGGAGTAAGTTTCCCTACATTCGAGATCAAGAAGGAAGGCAGCTTGTTCGAAACCGAGATTCGAAACATACTGAACAAGATTATCGAACCGGAAAGTGCACAGGCCGACGATACAGATTTCGATAGTTCATATATTCAGCCCCGGGATACAGAAGATAATCACAACATAACCATCACAGCCATGAAGGGGCAACAACAACAACAACAACAGCAATAATAACAGCTATGCCCACCAAAGCCGACTCCAACAGGAGTAACGTACACCAAATTTGGTGGATTCCTTGGAGATGACCCGGATGCTCATGTACGCACATTTGAGATAAGTTACGCAGTGCTCAACCATCCACCTGATCCGGCGTATAAGGCTATTGTTTTCCAATCGACATTGGTCAACGAAGCAGCTAGATGGCTTACAGAATATGATATTAACCATTTTGGCACCTATGAAGCAGTAAGGGATGCCTTTTTGCAGAGATTCAGGCTAAAGAAGAATCCAGCCGAAATTTTTGACTACCTGCAAAACAATAGACAGAAGATAAATCAAACAGTACAGGAATACGCCACTCTATTCAGGACTCATTTGAGGCAGTTACCACTAGCACATGCCAACCTATCGGATGATGTTATTACTCAATGGTTTCTCAATGGCTTGACTCCACAACTTAAATCGATTATGGTCTACGCTGTGTAGGAGTTATGACGCTAGATGCAGTGATTGCAATGGCTTTGCAGTTAGAAAACAAGGTTGGAGGATTTACAAAAGATCTGGAGTGGTTAAAAGCAAATAGAAATATCATCGAAGACCCGACCAGATAGATGTACTGCACTACATGCAAGAATTCAAGCCATACTAGTGCCACTTGTGCACTTAATCAGTTGTTTTGTCCTATCTGTAACACTACCAGACACACCACCGAAAACTACGCATATAACGCCAAAGTGCAGGGAACAGCAACTGTCAATGCAATTATACAGGAACCAGGGCAGTCAGCCAATCACTATGTACCTCCGCAAATGAGAAACAACTAGCAACAAGGATATCAAAATTACAGAGGACAGAGAAATAATAACTACAATGCAAACCGTTGGCAGGCCGGACTAGCACCCGAAAATCCCAATTTGCCACCACCGTGCTGTCATTTCTGTGGTGAATTTGGTCACATTAGCAGCTGAGTATGATCAGAGGAAGAAAGAACGTCAAAACCCAATGGCTAATATGGTACAAATCACACCAGTAGAAACGCACGCTACAGTAATTCAGACCCGATCCGATAAACAACTGCAACCAGCAGCAGAAATATTTGAACCAGGCATACGCGACCAACAAAGGATGTATGATAAAGCTAGTCAATGGACCACTGCAGAACCTATAGTCTTCCCAGATCCTATTCCGGTGACCCAAACTCCGTTAACCAAGGAAGGAACACAAGAACAGGATTCTAATTCAGCAGCAGGCACATCATCTTCAGTAGGCGCATCATCTTCAGAATCTGTGGAAAATACAACCCAATCACAAAAGGCCTGGGAAATTTTATCTAAAGCATCCATCACTCTTCCTCTGGGCCAATTACTTGCACTAGTACCGGGAGTTCGACAACAATTCCAACAGCAGTTCAGTCCTGTGCCTTCTTGCATTCCAGCAACAACAACAGTGCAACCGGAACCTGATTCTACGGTCGATCGTTCAGTTCCTTTAATCACGGTATGGTATAAAAATCATAAAATCACACAGGTACTAATTGGAGGATCTAGTGTCAACATTGCTACTGCTGCACTGTGTAAAAAGTTAGGGTGGACCGAAATCGAACCAGTTCAGTTTTTTGTCAGAATGGCCGACTAGTCAAGAGTCCATCCCGTAGGACTTGTACGAAATGTACCAATAACTTTACAAGGTACAACTTTTAAAATGACCTTTGCCATACTAGAATTACCAGAATCCACCCTTGATTATAATCTCCTTTTCGGCCGACCTTGGCTGAAGCACGCTAAGGTGATACAAGATTGGTCTGCACAGGAACTCACTTTCAAAGATAATAATCATAAATACGTTGTAAAATTAGATGCTATACAACCTTGCGAGTTGCATGCTAGATCGTATTTTGCGGAACCAATCCATATGCTAGATGGGTTGTCAGATGATGAAGAAGAAGAGTTTTTGAAAAATAACATTGACTTGATCTCCCTAGGAACTGTTGATCTACAATCTGTTGTAGATAATTGGAATCCTTCAGTTTGTACGGTGATGACTGTAACAGAAAAAGATATGAAAGAAGGTAAGGCTACCATAGATGACACTGATCTACAACAACTTTTTAAGCCAGCTCAGAATACAGAGAACCCTCGACAATTTTATGTTCCAGAAGATCAACTGACCACTTACAATTTAGGTGATGAAGAAAATCCACGACCTGTTAAGATAAAGGAGAGCTTACCGGAATTATTTCAAGCAGATCTAATCCGACTACTTCGCGAATTTTCTGATGTATTTGCATGGGATTACAAAGATATGAAGGGTGGGGACCCGCGCATCTATCAACACAGGGTCATGCTGAAGCCAGAAGCAAAACCACTTAAGCAACCCAGCTACCGGATGAATACAAACTATGCATCACAGGTAAAGGCAGAACTTGATAGGCTACTCAAAGTCGGATTTATTGTACCAGTAGAGCATGATGAATGGATCTCACCAATTGTTATTGTCTCTAAAAAGAATAAGTAGTTACAAATATGTGTAGATTACCGAAAACTAAACGAAGCTACAGTGCCTGATCCATTTCCGCTCCCTTTTCTTGACACAATGCTTGATAGAGTAGAAGGACATGAAATCACTACAAGGAATACGGGCGTGTAGCGACGGTTAACGCGACAGAATTTCGTCGCTGTAAAATTGCAACTTGCATCGGAAATACCGTCGAGCGCGGACCGTCGATTATACGACGCAAAAAACGACGGTATTTGCGACGGTATATGCCTAACGTCGCATAAACGACGCTTGTTAATGGCGTCGCTTAAGCGACGCTTTTTAGCGTCGCATAAGCGACGGTTTATAAGCGACGGTCTATTGCATCGCTTAGACGACGACGCGTTGCATCGCTTATGCGACGATCTGTTGACGGACAAAAATTAAAACGTTGGAGGCTCTGCAATCGGCATTTTCACGCATCCGATCGAAGAGCTCTCCAACGTTCGCAATTGCGCTGCGCTTACGAACTGAAGCAAGTATATGCAGAATTGTTGTTTTGCTTAAGCTCTCTGTTATTGTCTCCCTCTGTCTTTGTTTCTCTCTTTCTACATCTTTGTCTCTTTGAATTTTCTCTCTCTCTCTCTAGATCTCTCTCTAGATCTCACTCTCTCTCTCTAGATATCTCTCTCTCTCTAGATCTCTCTCTCTCTCTAGATCTCTCTCTCTCTCTCTCTCTCTCTCTCTCTCTCTCTCTCTCTCTCTCTCTCTCTCTCTCTCTCTCTCTCTCTCTCTCTCTCTCTCTCTCTCTCTCCTCTCTTTCTCTTCTCTCTTTTTATTGCAGGTTATTCAAGAAGCTAACCAAGCAAAAACTATGGATCACAATTGTAAGTACAATTTCTATTATTTGTAGATCATTTGAATTGTGTTATTTTCATTACATACCATACTCACACTTATTAATATGCACTCATACACTTATACATGACGAAGAAGCGCACACACATGCATATACCTACATATACACATGTACATGCACATACACACACATACACATAGAGTTATACATATACACACACATACACAAGAACATGCACATATTGATACATACATATACACTTATACATGCACATGCATATACATACATATACGCACACATACACATGCACATATACACATATACATGCACATACACACACATACACATAGAGTTATACATATACATGCATATACATATACACACATACACATGCACATGCACATACTCATACACACATATGCACTTATACATGCACATGCACATACATACATATACACACACATACACATGCACATACATACATATACACACACATACACATGCACATACATACATATACACACACATATATACACTTAGGTACACACATATGAATGAATTATATAATTAAAGTATTAAAACACATGCTTAATATAAACAATAATAAAAATCAATAGAACAAAACTCTTCATTACTTAATACCATACACACAATTCAAAACATGACTGAAATGAAAAATATATAGATAAATATATGTATATATCAATGTAAATACATAATCCAATGTCATAATCAACGTCTAAAATCCTAATCATCGTCATCATGATCATCATCATCATCAGCAATATCATGATCAGATGGATCTTCCTCATCCTCATCCTCATGATCACCCTGTGACGATCGAGATCGTCCCTCCTGTGTCTGTCTCTCCACCTCATCCATATTTGTCTCCCCATAACACTCCTGTATTACATATAACAAACATAAATCAATAAAATAATTAAAACATTCATAACAACAAAATAATTATATAAAATTTAAAAATACTCACAAAGGCATCAAGATGATCTTGTATATACTCGCTCAAACGCCGATATCCAAAATGTGTAGCATACTCGATCTCGTGTTTCGTACGATATCGGCCATAATCCTTTCGCTGCAATGAAACAAATAAAAAACATTAGTTGCTTGCATTTTAACTAAAATAAAAAATATACTCACAATAACACATATACTTACAAATGTAGCTACAAAACCATTATGGCCCATTTGGCCTAAGTGCGAAGTGTGGCCCGACTCCACTCTCTTCCTTGCAGCAGCCTGTTTATTCAAGGAAAAAAATACATAAATTAAATTGAAAAATTACTAAAATATCTAAAAATTATAAATATAAACTATTAATTTGTGTACCTTCTGCTGAGGAAATGACTCCTGAAGACGTAGCTGTCTACGAAAAAACTGCCACGACTCAGGTGGTATGTTAGCTCGCCTCTTATTTTTTTCGACCATACAATATCTCCTGTTAATTTAATCTCTAAAAAAAGTCAGAATACATACACATTTATACACACATATACACATACACATACACATACACATACCCACATACACATATACATGCAAACATATACGCATGCATATATGTATATATATACACATATACATACATATAACATAAACACACATATACATATCCACATATATACGTACACACACATGCATGCATATACACATTCATACAAAATACATGCATTTATCCCACAATAATATGTGTTGTGTATATGTGAATATGTGTGTATGTATAAATGTGTATATGTGAATATGTGTGTATGTGTAAATATGTATATGTGAATTTTTTATTTATGTAGATAATCAAATTATTAATATCAAATACCATTATTTGTAGATTCTGATCAATCAGATGGAACTCCACCACCGTCTCCTCATCGTGCAACGACTTTATACTGTAAGTATATGAAATATTTAATTTTAACTATATTTGATGGATACATAACTTATATTTTTTTTTTATGTTTCTTATGATGTGCAGATTCTGATCAATCAGAGGGTACTCCACCACCTCCTACCCATGCAACGACTTCACATGTGTCCTCCGATAGGAATTATGATGAATTTTACTATCAAGAGCATATTATATGTTGGTGTAACTCTTGTTATGGCACGTATCGAAGACCACGATTGGAATGTATTGAACATGAGGCAGAGTATGGTACTTTTGAGCATGCACCATCACCTAGTCAACGTGATAATGCTTGGGTATGTATTTTCTATATATATTAATGTCATTTTTTTATTTAAAAACCATGTATAAAATCAAATTATTATTGATATACAGGAATACTTGCTCGATGATGATGATGATAATGATTTTTCTCATAATGTTAATATACCTCGTACACGTCATGGACTTGCTGTTCATCAATTACAAGCAGAGGTTTCTAGAAATCCTCTACCTCCTGGTTTAGAGAATGAAACGGCTGGAGATTATCCATTGCCAGCTCGTGATCGTTCTTTAGTACAAACATATGATAGAAGAAGATATGGAGGATGGAATAGAGGACCACTTCCTTTAGATGGAGAGGTTTTCAACTTTTGGGGTAATCGCTATATGATTGCTCCATCCACTATTACAAATGCTGGTCGTGGTCTCTTTATTGTAGAGGATTTGTATGTGCCTCCGAACTCTGAAGTCACTCTTATGTCATTTTGTGGTCCTATATATGGATGGGGAGATTGGCATCGACTTTCACGTTATGTTCAAAGCATGAGTACTTATGGAATATGCTTGAACGCAGCATCTCTTACTAGTAGAAGGATTTTACATGCAGAAAATGAAAGATTATATATTGATGGAAGACCTTACACACATGGAAATATAGCAGGTTTAATAAATAGTAGTCGAGGGTTACATAATAGTTCAAGGACTAATTGCACATTTGAGGAGCGTGAAAATAGTCATGAATCACCATACATGAGTAGAGATGTATCAAGATACATAGTTGTCAATGCTATTACTACATTACATGCTGGTGATGAACTATTAGTGAATTATGGATGGCGTAGACCTCCAAGAGCACCTTTTAGCTAGAGAGAATAAAAATTTTCTATCCATATTTAATAAGTTATATACTTAATTTTATATTTGAAGTTTAATTTTTATTCATTTATGGAATACTAATGAGTTTTGTTTATATGTGTAGATTCCAACGTATGATGTTGATGATATTCGTCCACAACATTCACAATTACCAATAAGACCTCATTTATCAGAAGCTTCCATGAGGAGGCTACGCAAAACTAATCCTGTGCAATATGCAAAGTTGAAAGATCTATATTCAAAAGATGATAAAGTACAAGATTTGTGTGACAATGATGAAGATGATGGCATGGCAGATTTTATTGAGGATTGGTATCAAAATGACAGTGAGAGCATGGATATTTCTAAAAATGAGAAATATCTTCGAGAGGAATGTCTAAAGCATGTATATGAAGGAAGTCGTTTGACACGACTAAGTGCAAGCTTACTTATTCTCAACCTTCAAAATCGTTTTGGATGGAGTAATGTATCTGTTTCGACACTATTAAGGTATAATTTTCAATTTTCTATCTACTTATATATATGCGCATCTTTTAAAACTATTAATGCATCTTTCAAAATATTCGTAAAAAATTTGATTGTTTGGATGGCAGGATACGATTGTTTGTTTTGGAGGATATGACATATGTATCTTCATTGAATGATTTGTCGATTCACGCATATGTTCAGTTTGAAAGTGTGAGAAGCGGATTTATAATTTGTATTCAAAGAATTTGGCACTGTTTATAGGCCATACAATGGTGACCTGGATGCATCGCATGCACAGAGGTTACTCAAGATAGAGCAATCTGATTATAATGGACTAGTGCCAGCAAGATTCCTAGGGTATGCAGTAAACCTCTTGCATGTCAATGATGAGGCGCATTTGAAGTTTAGGATACAAAGTGGAAATCATGGTGGCTTGAGAGGATCACACATATACATGCAAGAGGTTTACTGCATACCCCAGGAATCCTGCTAGTACTAGTCCCTTATAATCAGGTTGCTCTATCTTGAGTAACCTCTGTGCATGCGATTCATCCAGGTCACCATCGTATGGCCTATAAACAGTGCCAAATTCTTTGAATACAAATTATAAATCCGCTTCTCAGTACACTTTCAAACTGAACATATGCGTGAATCGACAAATCATTCAATGAAGATACATACTTCATATCCTCCAAAACAAACAATCGTATCCTGTCATCCAAACAATCAAATTTTTTACGAATATTTTGAAAGATGCACATAAGCATACACATATATAAAATTATATGCATATATATATGTATATTTATTTATTTACTTTCTTTAATATATCATTTTTTTGATAAACTTACAGGTTATTATCTGAAAAGTTTTTACCAAGTCAAAATATTCTTCCTACCTCACATGATGAAATGAAGAAGATAATCAACAATCTTGGTATGGATTATCAATGTATACATGCATGTCCTAACGATTGTATTTTATATAGAGGTGAATATGCAGACTCTTTGACATGTCCCAAATGTCAATCTCCTCGATATAAGGGTGAAGAAGGTAAAATCCCGAATAAGGTATTGAGACATTTTCCATTGGCTCCACGGATTAGACATATGTTTCAAAGCCCTGAATTATCAAAGCTTTTGACTTGGGGACATGATCACAAAAGTACTGATGGAATAATCAGAATTCCTCATGATAGTGTTGCTTTTCAGCATATTGATTCTACATGGCCTGAATTTGCACAAAATCCACAGAATCTAAAGTTAGGAGTTGCATTAGATGGGGTTAATCCATTCTCCATGAAATCCAGTAAATGGTCAACATGGCCAGTGGTAGTCATAAACTATAATCTTCCGCCATATCTTAGCATTAAAAAGGAACATTTAATGCTTTCACTTTTAATCCCAGGCAAAAGACAAGTTAAAGATATGAATGTATATCTTGCTCCTCTCATTGACGATCTTCAAGAGTTATGGAGAGGTATTAATGTCATTGATATATCAAAAAGCATCAATGAAAGACATATTACGATTCGTGGTATTGTGGCTTGGACTATTCACGATTTTCCTGGATATGGCGTTTGTTCAGGTATTGATGTAATTTTTTTATTCAATATGCATGTAAATAAATATGATTTAATCTAATTATATTTTTATCATTTTCCATGATGCAGGAATATCTACTAAGGGTTATAAAGCTTGTCCATATTGTGGTGATTGGTTGAGATCAATCTATAGTAAGAATCTCAACAAAAATATTTATCTTCGACATCGACGATTCTTGCCTGATGATCATCCATTAAGATCTAAAAGAGAAGCGATACATTTTAATGGAAAGCTTGAAACAGGTCAGTGTCCAAAACCTATGACGCCTATGGATTGGTATAAAAAATGGACAGATGGACCTCTGATAGATCCAAAAGCAGAAATCTTCAGTGATGATTCAGATAATGAGTATGTGAACAAAGGTAAAGGGAAATTGGCACTCGCAGAGAACATATCAATATGGTATTCTTTGGAGTATTGGAAAGAGTTAAAAGTATGTCATCTTCTTGATCCTATGCATATATTCAAAAATATTGGTTATTCACTATGGCAGCATCTTCTTGGACTAAAAGATACCACAACATCAAGAAATGATTTGAAAGATCAAAAATCCAAACCAAAGTTATGGCCAGTTTTTGATAGACATCGACAAGAAACGACTTATGCATCTGCTCCTTGGGTACTTACGACAAAAGAGATACAAACTATCAACAATAGAATTCAATTGATCAAGACTCCTACAGGATATGGAGCATCGTTTCAAAACATGTTTACTATGGATGATAAGAGCTTATCTGGATTAAAGACCCATGACTGGCATAACTTTTTGAAACATATTTTACCTTTGGTTATCGATGGATGTACAACGAAAGGAGTACGAGATGTCATCTATCGTCTTGGATCACTTATAAGGTAATTATGATACTTTTATATTTAATATGTTTGAATATTGGATATCTTTTATTTTTTAATTAACTTCTTTACAATTGTTTTTATGATTTGTATAGGTGGATTACATCCAAAGAGATCGATAAAAATTCGATCCCACAAAAAAAACGTGAATGCAAAGAGCTACTATGTTTGATGGAAAAAGAACTTCCTACTTCATTTTTTGATATTCAGGTTCATTTACTAGTCCATCTTGTAGATGAGATAGAGATTGCCGGTGTTGTCAACACTCGATGGATGTTTTGGGTCGAGCGATTTATGGGAATACTAAAAGGTTATGTGCGACAAAGAGCAAAACCAGAAGGATCCATGGCAAAGGGTTGGATGCTTGAAGAGTGCATGTATTACGTTAGTGAGTACCTTGAAAGAGTTCATGAAGAAGCTCCACGTGCATGGACCAACGAGTCTTCTTCAAAAATAACCGATGAGGTATTATCAGGTAAGGGGGTTCCATTCTTATTTACATTTCAAGAAAAAAATGATGTTTCCACTTTTGTAGCATATAATAGCGAATGCATGCAAGCATTCATTAGCGAGTACGAGGAACTTCAAAGTCTCCAAAGTAAAAGGCGAAAAAACAAAAGATCTAGACGTAATCTCGATAATAATGAGATTACAGATATACCTTCTTTCACGGATTGGCTATATAGTCGTTTGCAACGCGCCAACGCAAATAATGAAGAAATCTCAGATGAGCAAAGAGAGTTAATGATGGGTTGTGAACAAAAGGTAATTTTATTAAAATATATATTTTATTTTTTTCATATATGTATGTTAGTTTCTATTTACTAATTCAATTTATTTTGCAGGCTCGAATGTTCACTAATATGTGGGCTTTTGGACAGCATATTAGAATCAAATCCATTGATTCTTTACGTAAAACAGAGGATTCTAGTATTGTTGCTTGTTTCAAGCAACTATCACGTGCTAGCTCAAAAGACACGAACCTTATAGATGGCGAACTTGGTTACGTAGGAACTATTGTTGGTATCTACGAAATTTCATTTCGTACATTCAAACAGGTAGAAAAAAGTTTATATATTTTTTTTAGAGTTAGTTTTTTTTTAAGCACCTAATAATGGGACGTTTTTGTTGTTATATATTGTGATAGGTCATTTTGAAGGTTGACTGGTATCGAGCGGAGTATAAAGGTAGTAATTCTACAATAAGAAAGGAATTATCTGGGTTTTGGGCAATTGATTCTTCCAAGGTAATGCGATCTACTAAAGAACCATATATTCTTCCTAGGCATATTGAACAAGCATTTTTTTATAAAAACCCAGATGCTCATCCTTGGTGGCAAGTCATTCATGTGCAACCTAGAGGTAGGTCATTGTTTGAACAGTTTATTGTTAGAGAGATTGAAGAAAGTCCTCTTGATGATTCAGCATCAAATACTGATACATCAACATCTGGAATAGAAATTAGACTCATTATACGTGATAATGATACTAATCTTTTTGATGAAGAGGATAATTCTCTACATGCTGATTCTACTGATGAGGAAGAGGAATTACCAGAAATAGATATTAATCCACCAATAGATGATGTGATTCATGAGAACATAGATTTAACAATAGAAGAAATAAATGAAATCAATAAGGATAATGAAGATGAGACTATATTGATGTCTTACCAAAATGATGGCAATAATGAAAACATATGAGCAGATTAGATAGTAACTTGAAGCTTCTGAATGGATATATATAATAGGTTTTTTTTATTAACTTGAATAACGATGAATCCTACTAGAGAGATGAAATCATGTTCTTCTAAGTTAGAACATGAAGCTCGGGGGTATGCCTAATTATTTTATATATAGCTTTATCTTCGAGGAGTAAATTTTTATCATGTATGTATGCATATGTGTGTGTATTCATGTGTATTATATGTATACATATATTAGTATGCATATATATGTATTTCATGTATATGTATGTGTTTGCATGTGTGTGATATATGTATACATGTATTCATGTACGTAATATATGCAAGTGTTTATAATTGTGTACATGTATATATGTATATGTGTCTATGTGTAAATATGTACATGTAAATATGTATGCATGTATATATATGTTTATGTGTGCATGTAGGCATGTACATGTATGTGTAAATATGTACATGTAAATATGTTAGTATGTATATATATATTTATGTGTGCATTTAGGCATGTATGTGTGAAGCATAATATATCTACTCCATTTTATATTTATGTATCCTATCTACATGATGTGTATATATCTTTACATATATTATGAATCATGATCCTCGTTGATTCGAGTAGCTATATATAGAGGCATAAGGTTGGGAGGAGAGACATCTCTCTAGTAGGACGTCGGAGGTGTATATATACTTCAAACATATGGCTAAAAGGTTTTATATGTATATGTATATACATTTTTATTTTAGATTTTTTTATATGTATATATATATATATATATATATATATATATATATATATATATATATATATATATATATATATATATATATATATATATATATATATATATATATATATATATATATATATAGATACATACATACATACATACATAGTTTTTCCATACGTGAAACATACTTCCAACGCATACGGGTATGGAAGTATGAAAAAAGTATGGAATTTCAAAAAAAATACCATACGTGATATCATACGTGTGAGAAAAAAAGTATTAAAAAAATCTGATAATAATATATATATATATAATAATAATAATAAATAATATAATATAACAGAAAACAGCCATAAAATATATAAATATGCAGCTGAACATTCAGATTTCAGATTTCAGTTCACACACTTCAGAATTCAGATTCATAAAATATATAAATATGCAGCTGAACATTCAGATTTCAGATTTCAGTTCACACACTTCAAAATTCAGATTCATAAAATATATAAATATGCAGCTGAACATTCAGATTTCAGATTTCAGTTATCACACACTTCAGAATTCAGATTCTAATCTCTAGATAATCATGATTTGTAAATATGCAGCTTCAATTTTGTCGAGATACATAGATGTATACATACATGATACACATGCATACATACATACTACAAAAATAGAAACATGTATATTAGATACATATATAAGTTAATATACATGCCTTTCAGTAAACATAGAGTAATAGATTTTAGGAATGACATCATACATACATAGATGCATATATAGATACATACATACGTACATACATACATAGCTCTCTCTCTCTCTCTCTCTCATATACATACATACCGTGCATTGTCGCGACGATGAGCCATAAGTGTCCGCATCTCTTTTAAACACCACTTAAGGGACCATCCTGTCCCAAACTCTGTCTCAAGTGAACTAAGCACGTACTTTTTATCCCTCTCATCATGCTCACTACAAAAATAAAAAACATAATGTAAATAAAACATAAGATATACATTTCAATTTATATGTAAAACATAATGTAAATAAAACATAAGATATACATTTCAATTTATATGTAAAACTTTTACTTACTTCCATGGTAAGTGGATAAAGCGCAGGTAAGAGTCGCATAGTGCCCGCATTCTTCTCTTGAACTCCAATCCATTCCCTATGTACACAATGTTCCCCTCCGGCTCTATGTCGCACTCTAGTCCTAAGGTGCCTATGCATGTCCTCATAGGCAACTCTGCTCTGCTATCACGTGCTGGAGGTGGTATAGGTGTCCTAAAAATAAATAGATAGAAATAAATAAAAATATGTGCTATAATATCATTAAAAAAAATTATGAAAAAAAACATACCTATGAGCAGATAGCTCTCTTCCTGCATGTGGATCCGCAGAAGAGCCCTCGTCTGATCGCGTAAGCATCTGGATCGTATAATCCAGCTCCTCATCGGACATGTCTGCGTAGTCCCGCATTATGGCCCCTAGAGTATCTGACGGAACTCTTGCTCTCATAAGACTTTTTATGAGAGTGAGTTTCGCCTTTCTCTCTTTACTAGGATCCATAATACCTAACATATAAAACAAAATGGTTAGAAATCAATATATATATACGTGTATGTGTGTGTATGCATGTGTATGTGTGTGCATGCATGTGTATGTGTGTGTATGCATCTGTGTGTATGTGTGTAGGTATATGTGTGTGTTGTCTATGTGTATGTGTGTGTGTCTATGAGTGTGTATGTGTTTATGTATATGTATGTATCTACGTGTGTGTATGTATCTATGTGTGTATGTGTATGCATGTATGTATGCATGTGTGTGTATGCATATGTATGTGTGTGTATGCATCATTATGTGTGTCTATGTATGCATTTGTACGTGTGTATGCATCATTGCATGTGCATGTGTCTATGTGTGTATGTGTGTGTATATGTGTGTGTGTCTATGTGTATGTGTGTGTGTTTATGAGTGTGTATGTGTTTATATGTATGTATGTATCTATGTGTGTCTATGTGTCTAAGTGTGTATGTGTATGCATGTATGTATGCATATGTATGTGTATGCATATGTATGTGTGTGTATGCATTATTATGTGTGTCTATGTATGCATGTGTATGTGTGTATGCATCATTACGTGTGTATGTATCTATGTGTGTATGTGTGTATGTGTGTGTGTATATGTGTTTGTATGTGTGTATGCATGTGTGTGTGTATGCATGTGTATGTGTATATGTGTATATGTGTATATGTGTGTGTATATGTGTGTATGCATGTGTGTGTGTATATGTGTGTATATGTTTGTATGCATGTGTGTGTATGCATATGTATGTGTGTGTATGCATTATTATGTGTGTCTATGTATGCATGTGTATGTGTGTATGCATCATTACGTGTGCATGTGTCTATGTGTGTATGTGTGTGTATATGTGTGTGTGTCTATGTGTATGTGTGTGTGTCTATGAGTGTGTATGTATGTATCTATGTGTGTGTATGTGTATGCATGTATGTATGCATATGTGTGTGTATGCATATGTATGTGTGTGTATGCATAATTATGTGTGTATGTGTCTATGTGTGTATGTGTGTGTGTATACATTATGACAGTGTATGTAAGCATGTGCATTATGTATGCATATAAGTATTTATGTATGCATATGCATATGCATTATGTATGCATATGCATATGTATGCATATGCATATGCATTATGTATGCATATGCATATGCATATGCATTATGTATGCATATGCATATGCATGTGTATGCATATGCATGTGTATGCATATGCATGTGTATGCATATGCATGTAAGTATGTATGTATGCATATGTGTGTGTATGCATATGCATGTAAGTATGTATGTATGCATATGCATATGCAATATGTATGCATGTATGTATAGGTGTGTGAATGTGTGTGAATGTGTGTGTGAATGTGTGTGTACATGTGTCTGTATGTGTGTATGCATGTGTATGTGTGTGTATGCATCATTATGTGTGTATGTGTGTGTACATGTCTGTATGTGTGTATGCATGTGTATGTGTTTGTATGCATCATTATGTGTGTATGTGTGTGTATGTGTGTGTGTCTATGTGTATGTGTGTATGTGTGTGTGTCTATGTGTATGTGTGTATGCATGTGTATGTGTGTATGTGTCTATGTGTGCATGTGTGTGTATATACTATATGTGTGTGTGTCTATGTGTATGTGTGTGTACCTATGAGTGTGTATGTGTTTATGTGTGTATGTGTCTATGTGTGTGTATGTGTTTATGTGTGTATGTGTATGCATGTATGTGTATGTGTGTGTATGTCTCTCTATGTGTGTGTGTATGCATATGTGTGTGTGTATGCATATGTGTGTGTGTATATGTGTGTCTATGTGTGTATGCATGTGTATGTGTGTGGATGCATCATTATGTGTGTATGTGTCTGTGAGTGTATATGTGTGTGTATGTGTGTGAGCGTCTATGTGTGTGTATGTGTGTGCGCGTCTATGTGTATGTGTGTCTGTGTGTGTATGTGTGTGTATCTATGAGTATGTATGTGTTCATGTGTGTGTATGTGTCTATGTGTGTATGTATCTGTGTGTGTATGTATCTATGCATGTGCATTATGTATGCATGTAAGTATGTATGTACATTATATGCATATGCATATGCATTATGTATGCATGTATGTGTTTATGTGTGTATGTCTCTCTATGTGTGTCACGTGTGTATGCATATATGTGTGTGTATGTGTGTGTATATGTGTCTGTATGTGTGTATGCATGTGTATGTGTGTGTATGCATGTGTATGTGTGTATGTGTCTATGTGTGCATGTGTGTGTATATACTATATGTGTGTGTGTCTATGTGTATGTGTGTGTACCTATGAGTGTGTATGTGTTTATGTGTGTATGTGTCTATGTGTGTGTATGTGTTTATGTGTGTATGTGTATGCATGTATGTGTATGTGTGTGTATGTCTCTCTATGTGTGTGTGTATGCATATGTGTGTGTGTGTGTATATGTGTGTCTATGTGTGTATGCATGTGTATGTGTGTGGATGCATCATTATGTGTGTATGTGTCTGTGAGTGTATATGTGTGTGTATGTGTGTGAGCGTCTATGTGTGTGTATGTGTGTGCGCGTCTTGTGTATGTGTGTCTATGTGTGTATTTGTGTGTATGTGTGTGTGTGTCTGCGTATGTGTGTGTGTGTCTATGCGTGTATATGTGTGTGTGTGAGTGTGTGTGTGCGCATACCTTGTGTATGTCTCGCTTCTCTCTCTCCCTCTCGCGCGCTGTATGTCTCTCTCTCTCTCTCTCGGTCTGTATTCTTCCTCGCGTTCAAGGCCCGGCACAAATGTGCCGGGAAAATTGAATTTTTTTTTTTACATTCCAGAGCGTCGCATATGCGACACTCTGCAGTTTGCCATCATCGTTAAGTGCGTCGCTAACCTGCGACGCTACTAGCGACGCTTCTGGTTTAGCGTCGCTTATGCGACGCTATCGTCGCTTATGCGACGATGCTCGGCCAAAAAAAAAAATCCGAAATTTTTACCGTCGCTTATGCGACGGTTTCGTCGCATAAGCGACGGTTTTCGTCTTTTTCCCGATTCGGGGGCGTCCCTACGCCCCCCTTTTTCTTGTAGTGAATGTATTCATTCTTAGATGGGTACAGTGGGTATAATCAAGTTAGAATGGCTGAACAGGATATACCGAAGACCGCCTTCATTACCAACTGGGGTGTTTTCGCATGTACTGTTATGTGGTTTGGATTAAGGAATGCCCCAAGTACGTTCCAAAGGTGTATGCAAGAAATATTTTCTCATTACCTTACCTCTTTTATGCAAGTATATCTTGATGATTTTTCAATTTTCGATAAGATGATAGCACACCTGTTCCATTTACGGTGCTGCTTCGAAAAGTGCAGAGAATACAGACTCTATTTGAACCCAAACAAATCCGTGTTTATGTGGAAAGCTACTTGGTCACATTGTATCTGCACAGGGCATACAGGTGGATCCAAATAAAATCACAGCTGTGTTAGAAGCACCTGTACCCACTACACCTAAGGAAGTAATGCGCTTCATGGGCCAAGTAAGATGGCATGGTCGGCACTTGCGGTGGCTTGCTCATTCGGCAATACCATTGAACCGATTGATAACCAAGACCCCTCGACAATTTGACTGGACCCCAGACTGTCAAACTGCTTTTGATCGTCTAAAGGGATTACTAACACACGTTCCAATCTTACAGCCCCCTGACTGGGATCGCCCATTTCATGTATTTGTTGATGCTTCAGATATAGCAATAGGGAGCGTTCTAATGCAACAAACCAATAAGTGGTTCAGACCAGTGTACTATGCAAGTCGAAGATTAGCCCCTGCTGAAAAGAATTACTCTGTAACAGAGAGAGAATGTCTAGGTCTAGTATATTTTGTCAAGAAATTCAGACATTATTTGCTGGGCCGTAGATTTACTTTTCATGTAGATCATGCTGCACTTGTCTATCTAGTTCGGCAATAGCATCTAGGTGTTCGATTAGCTCGATGGGTTCTACTTTTACAAGAGTTTCACTACGAAGTTATTCATCGGCCAGGCAGTTTACATGCCTTGGCAGATTTTCTGTCTCGCTTAGATTCCGGTGAAGCTCCGATCGGTATAGATGACACAACACCAGCAATTTATGTCTTTGAACCAACTAATGATGAAATTACAGACCCACCTATGCCATCTACATATTATGATCAGATCTTCACCTTCCTCACTGATGAATACCTTCCTACTCAGACTTCTCCTGCAATACGAAGGAAAATTTCAGTTTTCAGTCGCCGATTTTGGTTGATTGCTGGGGAGTTATACTATATAGATCACACTGGAGTTTTACTTCATTGTATTCCACCACATGAAGTTAACTCATTCATTAATTTGGCTCACTCAATTCCTTCCGGTGGCCATTTTGCTGCAGACTTAACACACCGGAAAATTCTGCAAAGTGGTCTCTGGTGGCCTACTATGTACAGGGATGTATGACAGTTTGTCAAACAATGTGATAGTTGTCAGAGATCTGGACAGCCCCTGCAACGTCATCTTTTCCCTCTACAACCTGTCTTGCCATTAGAGCCTTTTTAGAAGTGGGGTCTAGATTTTATTGGCCCTAATAATCGTTATATTTTGACATGTACTGATTATGCTACCAGATGGGCAGAAGCCTGGGCTTTACGGTCTGCCATAGCTGTTGCAGTAGCTAAGTGTCTACTGAAGGATGTCTTTCCACGTTTTGGCTTACTGTTGGAACTTGTTACAGATCAAGGCACTCCTTTTGTCAACAATTTAATGAAAGTACTCACACATTTGTTTCAGGTCACACATAAATTTAGTTCACCATATTATCCTCGTGCAAATGGTTTGGCTGAGAGTACAAACGAAACTCTGTTGAATATGCTTTGAAAACTCATTTTAGAAGCACCGGAAAGATGGGATCAACTGCTACCTGCAGTATTATGGGCATATCGGACTACATACAAGGTAACAACCGTATTAACCCCTTAGCTTATGGATTAGAAGCAATAGCACCAATGGAGATAGTTATACCAAGTTTATGAGTAGCAATCACTCAGAAACTGTTACCTGAAGAATCACTGTCATTTCGGTTGGATACACTCAGAGAATTAGACGAGCATCGATGGCACAGTTTTTTGACTATGCAACAAGTACAGGTAAGACAAGCTCGAACACATGATCGATATCTAAAGACTCCAATTTTTTTGGTGGGACAGCTTGTACTCTTTTACAATGCAAAGTCGAATTGCTCTGCTGGCAAATTCAAGTTACGATGGTTTGGTCCCTACCGGATTTCTGAACAAGTGGGTCCAGCAACTTTTCCGTTGACTACGTTGATCGGAATTCCTCTTCCGAAAGTCATCAACGGTTCGAAGCTGCGGCCGTATCAACACACATCTAACCCACACTGACATTTCACTTAGCCGCGTTTTTTTTGGCGTTCTCTTTTCTTTATTTTCTTTTCTTTTTTGGCGTGCTTAATAAAATAAGTCTGTAAATATCTACGTTTTGATACCTGATTATGTCCATAGTCGCCCTACCCTTGCCAGCTACTCACGCATGCACACCGAAGTTAAGAATTATCATTTCAATACCGCGCGATGATTAGTCATCCTTGATTGCTCTCCACTACAATGCATCTACTTAACCTTTTCTGTTTCGTCGAAAATCGCTATTGTGTTTGTGTGATTTGTGCTCTCTGTGCTTACCCTGTGCTTTGTGTGCTTGTGCTTACTATCTCTATGTGCGCCATGGAAGCTTTGGCTAACTATGCCGCCTTCCGTGATGAACTCCCTGCCGACGTAGGAGAGTTCCTCCGCATTCATGGGCTATCCAACTTCGCTGAACTGCCTTGGCATTCAGTGGAGTCCCACCCTTTCTTTGCCCAAATCATCTCCGCCATCGCCAACACACCTGCCACAGAGCAGAGTTGGCCGATCACCTCCCTCCCATCCCGTACACTTATCACCTTCCAAGCTTTTGCAGAAGTGTTTAGACTCCCTTCGCAAGGTCGGGAAAATGGCCCGAGTCTGCCAGTCGCAAGAATGATAGAACTATTTCCTAGGTATTCCTCAAACGAGTATGCAATCCTGTGTCGACCGGAACCAGAAAGATCAGCCCTCCAATTCTTAGTAGCTATTCTCAATCTACAGAAATGCACCTATGGAATATCCCGTCCCTTCTACTCCGCCATAGATTTAGCTACTCAAGAACTAATAAACTTCGCATCATTTTTCTTCCACCACATTCACCGAGAGTGCGTATCCATAATTAAACAGGTGAACAAGGGAGGCATGCCAAGGTCCAGGTTGCCGCACATCCTATCCTTTCTTTTTCCGACAATACTCGCAGCACAACCACCACCCCGAGGGCCTGTTCTAAGACATGAAGAATCTGTACAATTATGGGACGATGAGGAAGAAGATGAAGAGGAGCTAAACCAACTCTTCTGCAAAAAGAGGATCAGAATCAGTTCTTCTGAGAGCGAAGCACAGGGATCAGCCAAAGAAAACAAAGATGAAGAAGAAGCAAAACATGACGAAGAAACATTCCACGATACCGCAACATCGATGTAGCATAAATCCTCCGCACAATCATCTTCCTAGGAGCAACAAGAACAGGAAAATCGTACTGAAGCCGGCACAACTTCTACAAAAGAAGCATCCCAGCAACAGTCTGAAAGGGAACAACAAGCAGATCAGGAACAAGTTGCTAAAGAAGTGCTCGAAGAGCTGCTTAAGACAGTTGACTCCACATCCAAAGAAACTGCACAACACACCAGTGATAAAGTACAACAATCAAATTCTGTTCTTCCCACTCCCCCACAGGAGCCGCCAATAGAGACCATTATCCCCATCCAACCCATTCACCCTGCCGAAACCGCTGACTCCTCTTCCTCATCCCCGAACTACTCACCACCCAACTCCCAACAACTCCTCACCACGTTCGCATCTCCACCTCGCCAACATCTCCCACTTCCTTCGATTCCCATAATCTCTGAATTGGCAAACATGGGTCAATTGCTCATCAACCTATCACAGCAATTACCAATCCAAATGAGAGAAGTCTGTTGATATATTTAGGTAGTGATGTGTGTGAACACTCTAGGACCGCCGAGGCACTTTTTTCCCTCTTTAGGAGGTTTTTTTCCCCCGGCTTGTATATACGCCTATTGCCCTAATGGGCTACTTATCTTTGTACATTCTCTAGTAATACATTCAGTATTGTGTGTTTGTGCTCCAAGCTTCTTCTTCTTCCTTGTGCTGTGCGCGTGCTTCCGCAGACGTCTATCTCCAACAATTGGTATCAGAGCGGGTCGTCGCTTCTTCTAGGGCACCGTCGACACTCCTCCGTTTGCAGTCTCAAATTCGCACAAAATTTTGGCTATTTCGTCCTTTTGTGCCAAAGGTATATACCAGTTTCTGTTCGCCAGTTTAAGCGTCTCGAAGTCTTCTACAGGTCTAGCAGAACTCGTCTGGGCAGTTCCGTTCAACTTTTTGAGATACAGTCAATTTTCTGCATCAAGGTATTTTAGTCACCGGCCATGGCTGAAAGCAGTGATGTATTCCGTATGTTGGCTGTTGAGGATAAGTTGGATGGTACCAACTACCCATTATGGGCTTATATGATGCGACATGTACTGGTTTCAAAAGGACTGTGGAACATTGTGCAGGGTGTTGAAAGACGTCCTGTTACACCTGCGACTACAGGTACTACAAATACAGGTGCTGGAGGTACTGGAGCTGATGAAGATGGTGTCGAAGATGATATTCCACAGATTCATGTTCATGTTGTTGTTTCTGTTGCACCTACTATAGAGCAGATTCGTTGGGATGGCAGAGATGCCCAGGCACATGCATTGATAGCTTTGTCTATCAAACGTGCCATTATTCCTCACATTCGCTCTTGCAGAACAGCAAAGGATGCTTGGGATACACTTACCACTTTGTACCAGGCTAGGAATGAGGCTCGTGTTGCTTACCTCCGAAAACAGTTGGAGAGTGAGCACATGAATGAAGGTGATTCTATGGATAGTTTTCTTACAAAGATCAAAGACCTGAAGGAACAATTGATTTCTGCTGATGAGGTTATACCAGATAGCTCACTTGTGTAGACCATTCTGAATGGTCTTCCTGATTCATATCAGAGTTTTGCCTCTACTCTTCGGTTGATGATGAAAGGCAATCCGAATGCCTTGTCATTAGTCTCTGTTCTGTTGTAGAAAGATCAGTCCAGGCAGAACAGGTCCATTATGCGTGTTGCAGATCAAGCTTTCTTGGCTAGTCAGAAGGGCAAAGGAAAATGGAGCTCTTCTACTAGTAAGCAGAAATCTGCAAATGCTACATAATCAAAGAACCAGGATAAAGATGAGAAGAAATCAGAAAAGCAGAAATTGTTTTGCAAGTACTGTAAAGGAAATGATCATATTATAAAGAACTGTCCAAAACTGGCTGCTAAAGAGGCAAAGAAGAAAGAGGCTGGAATGGTTGTTGCAGAGGCCTCTACACCAAAAACAGAATCTGCAAATCTTGTGTAGGAAGAAGAATGGGCGTTTACTACTGTCTGCAGTTTTGACCCATCTTCTCATGATCATTGCATGTCTGCAGTAGACTCAGATGTTTGGTACTTTGACAGTGGGGCGACCAAATATATTACCTCGCAGTGCAGTTTCTTCTCTTCACTCGAGCCTGCCCCTATAGGGAATACTGTCACATGCACCAATAACTCCTCTTATCCTGTTATGGGAGTTGGTAAGATCATTCTGACTACTACTGATGGTAGTTCTTTCACTTTGTCAGATGCTTTATTTGTGCTAGGGATCAAAATGAACCTGTTATCAGTTTCTGCATTAGCCAAGATTGGCTTGGTTGTGAAATTCGTTGATGACAGGTGTACAGTCCATGATCTCTCAAATGGTGATGTGATTATTGCTTCTGGCATCTTATGTCGTGGGCTGTATAAGCTCATAGACTATGAAAGATCTGTGAATGATTCGGCATGTGCAGTTCATGATTCTCAGGCTATGTCAGATGCAAAGCTTTGGCATGCACGCTTTGGTCATCTGAATTTTGCTAGTTTGCTACGCCTGCAGAAATCTGAAATGGTGTCCTCTTTGCCCAAACTTGAGGCTCCTGGAAGGCTGTATTTTGGGCAAAATGCAGCGTTCTTCCTTTCCAAAAGATGGTTTAGTTCGGGCTACGCAAAAATTGCAGCGTGTACATAGTGATGTCTGTGGTCCTATGCAGACACCCTCTTTTGGAAATTACCTTTACTTCGTGACTTTCATTGATAATTTTTCCAGGCATGCATGGGTATATCCACTCAAAGCAAAGTCCGAAGTGTTCATGTGCTTCAAACAGTTTTTGGTTTTGGCTGAAAATCTATCAGCATGTAAAATGGGCACCCTCCGTTCTGATCGAGGGGGGGAATATATGTCTTCAGATTTTAATGCATTTCTGGCTGAACGTGGGATAAAACACCAATGTACAGTGCCGTATACATCTCAACAGAATGGAGTTGCTGAACGAAAGAATAGGTCACTCATAGAAATGGCGAGGTGCATGGTCAAAAGTCAGGCTTTACCACATAGTTTCTGGCTTGAGGCTGTCATGTGTGCAGCATATGTACTGAACAGGTGTCCCACTAAAGCGTTGCAGTCTATCACTCCATATGAGGCTTGGCATGACCGCAAGCCATCTGTTGCTCATCTGCGTGTTTTTGGTTGTTTGGCATATGCATTAGTGCATGAACAACATCGCAGAAAATTGGATGATAAGGCAGTAAAATGTATTTTTGTTGGGTACAGTTCTGAAAGTAAAGGCTATCGTCTGTATCATCCACAGACTAAACGCATTCTGGTTAGCTGTGATGTTGTCTTTGTGGAAGATGCTATTCAGCCATTGCTTTCATGTACTAAGGAGACATCTGTTAGCTCCAAAGACATGTATGATACTTTGATGCCTCTTTTTACAGGTGGATAGGCTAGTGCTGGTCCTAATGAGGCAACTTCTCAGCCTTTGCAAGTTTCATATGATGATGCAGATTGTTCCATTTCTGATGCAGATTTACATGATGCACTTGTTGATGAGAGAGCTGATATTGAGCAGGCAAAAACTATGCCAAAATGGCTGGTGCAGACTTTGCGTGAGAGCAAATTAGATGCACCTTTATCATATCGTACTCGTTCAGGCTCTCATAGTGCCTCCTTTGCATCAGATTGCTATGCTATGGCTGCATCTAGTCTCTGTGATGAGAATGAGCCTGTTTCTTTTGATGAAGCACAAAATTCAGAAAATTGGATGGCTGCTATGCAATCTGAATATGATGCTATAATGAAGAATGGTACATGGTCTTTATGTGACTTGCCTCCTGGCAAGAAGGCCATTGGCACTAAGTGGGTATACAAGCTGAAGCGTAAACCTGATGGTACAGTTGACAGGTATAAGGCTAGGCTTGTTGCAAAGGGTTATGCACAGGAAAGAGGCATTGATTTTGATGAGACCTTTGCACCTACATGTCGTATGACTACTGTTCGGAGCATTTGTGCACTTGCAGCCCATCATGGTTGGAATGTACATCAATTGGACATTAAAACAGCATTTCTGAATGGTGACTTGCATGAAGAAGTGTATGTTTTTCAGCCCCGTGGCTTTGTGCAGAAAGGGCATGAAAACCAAGTTCGCAGGTTAAAGAAGGCATTATATGGTTTAAAGCAAGCACCACGTGCTTGGTATGAGAAGATACATGCCTATCTGATTGCACATGGTTTTGAGAACAGTCCAACTGAAAGCACCTTATATGTTAAACGTGCTAATGATGTGCTTCTGATCATTGTTGTCTATGTTGATGACATGCTGCTCACTGGTCCTATTGAGACACATATTGCTGATTTTAAGGCTGATTTGCATGCCTCATTTGAGATGTCTGATTTGGGGCATTTGCATCACTATTTGGGCATTCAGTTTATGCACGTTGATGGTGGAATGGCTTTGTGTCAAACGAAATATATTGACACATTATTGCAGCGTTTTGGCCTTGAAGACTGTAAGCCTATTGCCACTCCTATGGAGACAAGTTTACGATTGAGTCTTCATGATGTTGGAGATGCATTTGATGCTGTTCTCTATCAGCAGGCTGTTGGATGCTTGATTTACTTATGCATTACTCGGCCAGATATTCAGTTTGTTGTCTCACAGATGAGCAGGTTTATGCATTGCCCAGGAGTCACGCATTGGAAAGCGGTTAAGCGCATCTTTCGCTACTTGAGTGGTACTAGGCTACTTGGGTTGTTTTACCCCAAGGGGGGATCACTACCGCCAGATTTGAATGCTTTTTCTGACCTAGATTGGGCTGGTTGCTATGACACTCGTGTGTCCACCAGTGGTTTTTGCTTCATGCTTGGTACCTCATGTATATCTTGGTTGAGCAAGAAGCAGCCTACTGTGGCCACTTCCAGTTGTGAGGCTGAGTATAGGGAAGCTTTCACAGTGACTGTTGAGTGTGTGTGGCTCAGACGCCTTATGGTTGATTTGGGTGTTGGCCACTCTTCTGCCACCACCATCTTCACTGACAGTTAGAGCGCATTGGCAGTTGCGAGGAACCCTGTGTTCCATGCTCGCACTAAGCACATTGAGGTGCATTATCACTATGTCAGGGAGAGGTTCTCTGCTGGGGAGATCAGCTTGGCATATGTGCCCACGCAGGAGAACATTGCAGACCTTTTCACGAAGGCTGTGTCTAGGGAGAAGTTTGAAGCTTTCCGCAAAGCTTTGGGCTTACTTCCTTTTGTGGAGTGATTTCCACATAGCTTGGCACTTCCTTATACATGAGTGCCAGCTCCTTGTTCACCGCATCACTCCCAGGGGGGATTTGTTGATATATTTAGGTAGTGATGTGTGTGAACACTCTAGGACCGCCGGGGCACTTTTTTCCCTCTTTAGGAGGTTTTTTTCCCCGGCTTGTATATACGCCTATTTCCCTAATGGGCTACTTATCTTTGTACATTCTCTAGTAATACATTCAGTATTGTGTGTTTGTGCTCCAAGCTTCTTCTTCTTCCTTGTGATGTTCGCGTGCTTCCGCAGACGTCTATCTCCAACAAAGTCACAGATAACATCCGGAATGAGCTACAACACAAGGTGGACGTCCTGGAAGCAAACATCACGCCCCTGCAAGAAGAGATAGATGCGGTTAAAGCGGAAAACCATAAGCTCCACTCACAAATTACCCAACTCCAAGATCAACTTGCAGAACAACAAAAAATTGCTTATCAAAGAGATGCCATACTAGCAGATCTCAACCAAAAGGACAAGCTATTAAGTGAAGCACATGCCGAAAACAGTTAGTTGAAGATCGAGCTAAAGGATAAAGAATATGCCAGAATAGCATTAGGTAATCTATTCAAAGAGACCAGAGTCCAACTCAATGAACTGGTGCAGCAAAACAAAGAACAGTAGAGCCAAGCTAAGCTAACAAAAGAAGAACTTCAAAGAACAAAAGGAAATCTATCATATGTCAACAATATGCTTAAACATTATTTGACCAAGGAAGCTCAGACACAGAAACTAATATCAGATCTCAGACACGAAAAAGAGTCATACTCAAGAACAGTAAACTTTAAATTCAAGAAATCAAACGAAGGGAGAATCAACTGGAAAATCAGAAGGAAAGAGTACAGAAGATGGAGCAACAGGTTGCAGAAATGAAGACATCTAGAGATGCGGCGCTTGCAAACGAACTTTACTTACAAGAAGCCTTTCTGTAGACCCAAGCAGAAATTTTGCTCAATGAAGCCATAGCTCTAAGTTCGGTAAGAATAGATGCACAGTTAATAGAACATTGTGAAGGCTATGGTACATGTACATAAAAAATGACAAAAAAAATTACAGATCTAAACATGTCGTGCCAAAAACCTGTTTTGATTGGACACATTGACCTTGTCAATGACAAGAAAAACAGCCATCATGCACAATTTCTGTGGAAGTCCAAACGGTAAGAAAATTGATAACATTTTTTTTTTAAGGTTCTTACATTAACTTACTTCTACAGATTTCATAAAGTATACCTTTAATGGGAATTCATGTGTCTTTGGATGCATCCTAATGTCCAACACCTAGTAGATCATTGAAAAGGGTACAATATCTATCGATCTTATGATAAAGCATAGGCATTTGGGGGAGACACTGAATATGGCTTAACTACATGAAATCCCATCTTCCAAGTGTATCCCCCTTCTTTACATGGTCGAATTTGTCCATATAAGCCAGCTCTCTCTCACTTCTGAAGTGCTACTCTACTCTATCAAGATCCAAAGAGCATCCTTTATTTGTAATCTACATTCTCTCACTTGCAATGTTATTAAAACACAATTTTCCCCTCTTTGACATGTCCTTGAAGCTCTTCATCAATGCTTTCCTCGAAGAAAACTCAATAATGGTTTCATAAGCCAATTTATGGCACATTGATAACTCAATAATGGTTTCATAGGCCAATTTATGACCTCTCCAAAATAATTAAGTGTCTATTTGTTTTGGTCTTCTCCAACAGACGTTCTTCAATGAAATTTGCTTGGATCTGAATAGGAAACACTTATTCATGGGAGAAATCTATCATTGAAGCTATGAATTAGAATCCTCTTTTACTAACAGTTTGCAAGGCAAGGGACTTCAAACTTGGTAGACTCTCTTTTTTCCTTTGATAAGTCCATTGAACCAAGCACACATATTTGATCCTCATTTACATTAGTTAATTGTTGGATTAATAAGGAGTGGCCACACATCAAAAAAAGAATCATCTGTATTAGAAGGAATAATCAAACTTGGAGCCATCATCTTTGGACTATAGAAGGAAGAGGGTCTCATCGGTCTGAGTGAGAAATTCCATTGTCTTGACTTCATCATAAAAAGTGGGAGGTAGAATGTGCAACGCTAAAAAAAAATCAAAGGTTTGATTCATTTGACGGAAGCCTCATAGGGCAGCTGCCCGAGTGCAAGGCTGGTAGTCACACATGAAAAAAAAAGGATGTGAAAAGTAATTTGGAATTCAAATCTTAAAGAGGCAATAAATTCAACCCCTTGACTACCCTACTTAGCAAGGTAGTCGTCCAAGTGAAAATTCAAGAGAAAAGTCCAAAATATCAGCAAGCTGAAGTCTCAAGTCGATTCTAGGATCTAGAACTTCGTAAGGAATCAAAGAACAAAAGACTTGCACTTGCATACCTATGATTTCTCTATGCAGAGCAATCACTAGTAAACATATTAGGTTTTTAGCTTCGAGACCGTAAGGAGGGATAAGGAGAAGGGATAAGGAGAACTATCAATCATTAGAAAGGTTCTAGTTGCATTAGCCCTGACTTCAATTTCCCAAAGGCTTTGAGCTATCGCAAAATTGTAAAGCAAGAATTTCAGGTCTAATCATAGCACCATTGCTAGGAGAGGGATATCTATCATCTTGAGAGCTAAGTGACTCAGAAGACATGTCTTACTCCATTAATATGGATACACTTTAGAAGGAGCTACTATCCTTATCCAAGGTAGATCGTGAGTATGACACCACTTTGACCCACAAGAATGATAATGGGCATGGCATTTCTTCATTCAAAGATCTATCAGGCAGTGCAATGCACTGCAACTATGCTTATTTTTTGTAATTATTTTTATTTCGTGAAATGTTTGACCGAAACATTGTAACCCTTCTATTGCATCCCTTTACTCCCTAGCATTTGTAGCTACCATCGACACACACACAGAGCTAATTATGGTTTGCCGCCCAGCCATCATCTGAGCTCCTGTTTCCTCATGAAGTACTCATGGAAGAGCTTCAAGCGAGTTAATAATCACAAAGAGAAAAAACTCTCTTTCTCTCTTCTACCAAATAGTATATGTATCTGGATGATGCCATGTGGTATTTGTGCCATCTAACCCAAAAGGGTGCATCCATAATGTGACATCTTTGTGTCATCTAACCCAAAAGGGTGCATCCATAGTGTGACATTTCCTTCCCCGTGAAAACATTTTCGTCCTCGAAAATGTAGATGAAATGTCCATAATGGTAGAAGAAAGTGCTCGGACTCCCCTGAACCCCATGTACTCTATGTAAATGGTTATCTCTATGTGTTGTTTCCCTATATTCTTCCCCTTCAGAAGTCTTGTATGAGATCATCTTAAAGGTGGGAAACCCTCTGAGTGGTGCTTACTATCTCCCATGTACTCTCCACTTCCAAACTATCACTCCCACAACATATATCATCATTAAAATGACCTAAATCCATGTGATGTATACCCTATAGAGTGATAGTATAGGAAGCAAGTGTAAAGTGTCAAGCTCATAAGCTTGACCATATTGTAATGGAGATAATAAACCATAGAATCCTGTGAAATATAGAACAAAGTCCCATAAAAAGTGCCTCCAAACCCATCTAGCACTAAATGATAGATTGCCCTCATACCACTCTAGGTCCTCCTAGTCTTAAGTGTAATCACAAGTAATAGTTTAATCTAAACTACTTTGTGAACTGTGCAAATCCATCATCTAGCTCATATATAAGAAATTCTTGGTAGTAAAATGTAATCTATGCATTCACCATCCAAGAAGTTTGTGGTTTGTCATCCTTTACCTTTGGACTAAGTTCTATTGGAAGAGCATCTATTCGCACTCGTGCAAACTCTAAAATATTCTTTTCCCTGAAGTTTTCCATATGAATGCAAAAAGTTTTTCCTATGAGATTCAGATAATCCCTACATACCGATTCTCCTAACTGATGTTTACACATCATGCTCATGATGTAACACCAACTAAGATTTTGGTACCCCAATAGGTTAGATATATCTGTATCTCCTAGAAACTCTAAAGAGAGGTATCATCAATCTAGTCCCAGTCTCACTAATGTCAATAACTAGCTCATCTCATCTAGTCAAGGACCATTACTAATCACTACAACATATGAGGGGCATACGGACGCTGTATATACCGACGGTCACACTCGGCGTCGGTATGGGCGTTGGAAAATGTCACTTGGAGATACCGACGGTCAAGTGACCATTGATATGACGGTTTTAAATGGTCGTCGGTGTGGCCCGCAACCCTCGGTATATGTGTCGGTATTAGCGTCGGTATAAGCGTCGGTAATTTACTAGAAGTTACCGACACGCATACCGAAGCCCATACCGACGCATATACCGAGGCCGAGTTTTAAACATACCGCGAACCCGAGAGCAAAACTTCACATTTTTGTGCCTGTTTGAGTACTGTTGGTCTTCTGTCGAACTTGCACGCACGAACCGAATTGTGACCTACATTGTCTTGTGCACACACACACACACTCTCGCTCGGCTTAGATCTCACATCTTGGTAAGTGTTGTGCATACTGTTAGCATTTGTGTTTCTCTATGTTTTAGGTTTTATAATTTCTCTTTTCTTTGATTTTGCAAAAGTTCTTTGGTGTTGATTGTTTGGAATTGGACAATAGCTGGCGACATACATTACGCTTTGATGACAACAATCCAAAAGAGGGACATACTTGTAAGTGATTGTTTTACTCTATTGATAGAGAGAGAAGGAGAGAGAGAAAGAGAGGAGAGAGAGAGAGAGAAAGAGAGAGAGAGAGAAAGAGAGAGAGAGAGAGAGAGAGTGAGAGAGAGAGAGTGAGAGATAAAGAATAATGAAAGAAAAGATCAAGATAGAGATAGGAAAATAGAGCATACATACACACGCACATACACACACATTTACACATTTACACATGCATACATACACACATACATGTACACACATGCATGCTTACATACACACACCTATACACACATGCATGCTTACATACACACACATATACACACATGCATGCATACACACACATACAAATTTACACACATGCATATATACACACACATGCATACACACATACATACACACGCATATATACACATGCATACATACACATACACACACACATATACACACATACATACACACACACATATATACACACATGCATGCATACATACACACACATACATACACACATGCATACATACACACATGCATACATACACACACACACATGCATACACACATACATACACACACACATATACACGTATGTATAAACACATACATACACACATATACACACATGCATGCATACATACACACACATACACATACACACACATGCATGCATACATACACACACATACACATACACACACATGTACACACATGCATACATATACACACACATGTACACATGCATACATACACACACATATATACACACATGCATACATACACACATATACACACATGCATGTATACATACACACACACATATATACACACATGCATGCATACATACACACACATATGTACATTCATACTCATATACTCACACATGCATACATAGACACACATACACATATACACACATGCATACATTCACACACACATACATACACACATGCACATATATACACACACATAAGCTAGTGTTTTAATTAAATATATATAATTAAATATATAAATTTTTTATTTTGAAGTTTTTTTTTTTACATCAAATATATAAAAATAGGATTAGGGTTTTTAGGCTATTTACACATACATACACATACACATATAATATATATATACATGTTTATACACATGTATACAAAAATATACATATTTTAGGTCTAGATATTTAAGATTAGGGTTTTAGGGTTTAGGCATACATATAACTCAATTATATTTATATTATGAAAAATATAGAGAAATATAAGAACAAAAATCTGAATATATAAATAAATATATATAAAAAATATGATTAGGGTTTTAGGATTAGGGGTTTTAGGATTAGGGGTTTAGATTTTTATAGGTGTTTAAGTATTTAGGTTTTAGTATTTCAGATTTAAGTCTAAGTCTTTCTAATTAGGGTTTTAGGGTTTTAATACCTACATAACATATATACATAAACACACATATACATATAATACATACATACATGTAGATACACATGCATACAAAAATATACATATTTTAGGTTTAAATCTTTAAGATTAGGGTTTTAGGGTTTTAACACGTACATAACATGTATACACATACACATATAATACATATATATACATGTAGATACACATGCATACAAAAATATACATATTTTAGGTCTAGATATTTAAGATTAGGGTTTTAGGGTTTAGGCATACATATAACTCAATTATATTTATATTAAGAAAAAATATATAGAAAAATGAGAAAAAAATTCTGAATATATAAATAAATATATATAAAAAATATGATTAGGGTTTTAGGATTAGGGGTTTAGATTTTTATAAGTGTTTAAGTATTTAGGTTTTAGTATTTCAAATTTAAGTCTTAAGTCTTTCTGATTAGGGTTTTAGGGTTTTAGTACCTACATAACATATATACACAAACACACATATACATATAATACATACATACCTGTAGATACACATGCATACAAAAATATACATATTTTAGGTCTAAATCTTTAAGATTAGGGTTTTAGGGTTTTAACACCTACATAACATATATACACACATACACATACACATATAATACATATATACATGTAGATACACATGCATACAAAAATATACATATTTTAGGTCTAGAACTTTGAGACTAGGGTTTTAATTAAATATATATAATTAAATATATAAAAATAGGATTACGTAAGGAAAATTTTGAATATATAAATAAATATATATATAAAATAAGATAATTATATACATAAATAAATATAAAAAGAATTAGTGTTTTAAATAATTTAATTAAATATATATAATTAAATATATATATTTAAATATATAAAAATAGGATTATGTAAGGAAAAAATCTGAATATATAAATAAATATATATATAAAATAAGATAATAAAATACATAAATAAATATAAAAAGAATTAGTGTTTAAAATAATTTAATTAAATATATATAATTAAATATAAAAATAGGATTACGTAAGGAAAAAATCTGAATATATAAATAAATATATATAAAAAATAAGATAATTATATACATAAATAAATATAAAGTGTTTTAAATAATTTAATTAAATATATATAATTAAATATCTAAAAATAGGATTACGTAAGGAAAAAATCTGGATATATAAATAAATATATATATATAAAACAAGATAATTATATACATAAATAAATATAAAAAGAGCTAGTGTTTTAAATAATTTAATTAAATATATATAATAAAATATATAAACTTAGCATTAATTAAGAAAAAAATCTGAATATATAAATAATATATATATATATATATATATATAAAGTAGGATAATTATATAGATAATAAAATGTGATAAGAACTAGTGTTTTAAATAAAAAATGAAATATATATGATTAAATATATAAAAATAGGTTTAATTTTAATCATTTTAAATAGAGTGAATATATATACACATACACATACACACATACTTATACACCTATCTATATTCACATATATATACATATACACATATATATACATATACACATATATATACATATACACATATATATACACATGCATACATATATATACATGTTTTAGGTCTAGGTCATTTTGATTAGGGTTTTAGGGTTTTAACACCTACATAACATATATACACACTCTGGAGTACACATATAATACATATATACATGTATATACACATGTGTATAGAAATATACATAATTTAGATCTAGATCTTTAAAATTAGGGTATTAGGGTTTAGGCATACATATAACTCAATTAAGAGGAAAAAAATCTGAATAAATAAATAAATATATATATAAAATAGGATCAATTAAGAAAAAATCCGAATATATAGATAAAATAGGATAGTTATATAGATTAGGGTTTAAGTCTTTAAGAGTATGATTTTTAGGTTTAATAAAAAAACAAATGTTCTAAAATGTCCATATTGTAGCAGATGGCTTCTTTGGATCCTGAAGAGAGAATTGCATGTCTTTGCACACAGTGCAAGTATCAAATTTATCGGAGATGACGGATTTGTACTGCACATGTTAGAGAGTATGGATCCTTTGATAGGAGTCGACTGGAAAACCTACGTTATCATTCGCATGGTCCCCCAGGTGAGCAGATGGACCCAAACAACATTGCACCGGTAACCTCTCATGGATAAAAGAGAGCAAAAAAGGACTTAGACGTACAAGAAAGTACTAATAATATTACATAGAATGAACATATGGAAGAGATGCTTGAAGCATTTTATGAGATGGACGAAGATCATGATGGTGGAGAAGGTGTCGAGAGTTTCATGGACACAAGAGAAATTCCATGATCAAAAGTCGATGAAGAATATGAAAACATGTGAAGACTAGCTCGTTTACCACTTTACAATGGAGCAAAGATATCTGTACTACGTGTGTCAGTCGCGATGCTCAATCTGCAATCCATTTATGGATGGTCAGATAGTAGTGTCACTGAATTGTTCAGGCAATTGGAGAACAAATTCGCTTTCATTGTTGTATCATAATAACTTTATTTACTAATATCGTTCTAATTGCTTATTGCAGGCTTCTTAAAGATCAATTTTTGCCAAAGGGCAATGACATGCCTCCAACACATGGAGATGCGAAAAAACTTTTACAGTCCATTGGAATGGATTATACTAAAATTCATGCTTCTCCGAATGATTGCATTCTCTTTCGGAATGAGTATGAGCATCTCCACGTATGTCCAAAGTGTGGAGCAAATAGATTTAGAGAAGACGTTGTAGGCGAAGCAATCTCTGCAAAGGTTCTTCGCCACTTTCCTATCATTCCATGAATTAAGAACATGTTTAGATGCAAATCTATAGCTGAGTTAATGTCATGGCATACAAAGAGCAGGTCTACAAATAATGTAATGCGAGTGCCTGCTGACTCTGATGCTTGGAAGCACATAGATAGTAAGTGGCGAGAGTTTGCTAGTGAGCCTCGGTCCATACATCTAGGCCTAGCTATGGATGGAGTGAATCCATTTGGATTACACAGTTCTTCATGGAGCACATGGCCTCTATGTTTGGTCAATTATAATATCCCACCATGGTTGGCGACAAAGAAAGGTCATTTATTATTAGCTCTTATTGTACCAGGTAAGTATAAGGTAAAAAACATGGATGTATATCTTGCACCACTTGTGGAAGAACTGCGCATTTTATGGGATGGGATTACTGTGCATGACATGTCTCAACCTATAAGAAGACGAGACGTGCGAGTGCAAGGCATACTTATGTGGGCAATGCATGATTGGCCTGGTTATGGTGAATGTTTAGGTTTATCGATTTCGGGTTACCATGCTTGTCCTTTATGCGGACCACGACTCGAAGCACGCTATTCCAAAGCACTACATAAAACTATCTATGAAGGACATCATAGATATTTGCATGATGGACATGTTTTATGTGAAGGACAAATCGGTCGACAAGCGCAACACCAAATGAAAGCTAGCGATTGAAACAACTGTGGGATTCAGAAAATCCAGTTGCTGGCATAAAACGGTTGTCCATCTTTCATGAACTCCCTTATTGGAGTGAATTGTTGATATCAATCATTCAGTGGAACCGATGCATATTTTTAAGAATATGGGAGAGATTCTTTGGAAAACTTTGATCGGAAAGAAAGAAAGCAAAGCACAAAGGGAGGACTTAGAAGAGTGAGGTCATATGCAAGAGTTGTGGGTAATCATTAAGCCCAATGGAACAGTATCGTTACCAAGAGCTCCTTGGGTGCTTCGCAGGATGGAAGAGCAACAAGTGAAGAAAACAATTTCAGAGTTTCGAACACCTACTGGATGCATGAGGTGTCTAAAGATTGCTTTCACACGAAACGACGATCTTGCAGGACTCAAGTCTCATGATTGGCACAATTTTTTACAGTTTGTGCTCCCTGTAGCTCTAAAAGATTGTCTTTCAGAGGATGTACAAAGAACCATTTATAAAATTAGTTCTTTAGTACGGCGGATATCTTCTAAAGACATAAATAGAGATAGCATAGAGAGTGCGAAACTCAATGCTATCGAGGCTGTTTGTATGGTAGAGAAATACTTTCCCACAAGTATTCTCACTATTCAACTTCATTTACTGGTTCATGTGGTAGATGAAGTTGCAATAGCAGGAACTGTACATAATCGATGGATGTTCTTCTTAGAGCGCTTTATGAAGACATTAAAAGGATTTGTTTGATAGAGAGCACGTCCAGAGGGTAGCATGGCAGAGGGATGGCTTGTACAAGAATCTCTTGTATTCATAACTAAGTTTCTACATATGTTGGATCCTGAAGTGCCTCGCTTATGGAGCGATGATGAAGATGTTCATCTCGTAGGTGCTGAACCACAAGGTAAAGGATTGCAGAGAAAAATGGATGCAGCTTTCAGAGAGAAGGCAATGAAGTTTTGCATAGTTAACTCTGAGCCTATGCAGAAGTGGTTAGAAAGATATGAGCTTGTTAAGGAAACTAACGCAAAGGAAACAACTCAGTTTCGAAGAAATCGTTCCACTCGATTTTTGCCTCTTCCAGAAGTCTTCGACCTCTTCCACCTTTTCCAACGAGCAGATGGCTAGATACAGCGGTTTCACAAGCAAAGGTAGCAGGTGAAGATATCTCTGAAGAAGAGGAAGAACTCGCAAAAGGATGTGATTGGGAGTATATTAAATACGGTGCACTATGGTCTCATGGACGACACTTTCGAGTCGCACGAATCGATCAAAATAGGTCTACTTTTGATAGTGGAGTGATGGTGAATTTTCTACAAAAAAGTAGAGCGAGTGCAAGAGATGATAATGCTCTAGAAGGCAAGCTAGATTATTGTGGTGTGATTGAAGTCATCTTGAAACTATCTTTCAGAAAGTTTGATTACTTTGTTTTTATGTGAAATGGTTCAAAGTAGTCACCTCTGGAAGAAACGCAACAGTGAGACAGGATAAAAGCGGTTTGCTTCAAGTCGACTCCACAAGATTATGGACAGATGAAAGGGATACATTTGTACTTCCCGAACACTGTGAGCAAGTTGTTTTTATACCAGATTCAAAAGAACCAGAGTGGCTATCAGTAGAACTCGAGATATGACCTTCTGAAGTTACTTCTCTGAGTGAGTATAGCAGAGAACAAAACAGAGAAGTAGATGATAATAAATGTATAGATTCACATATGATTACAACCACATTGGCAATGAATCTTTGCACAATGGGAGTAGAATGATAGAGCTATGGAGTAAGCTCTTCAATCTCTACAAAATGACATGAAGTGGTCACGTACAAGGTTTGCTAATCGCCTCTTCCTTCTTGCTCCTTTTATAGCTATTCTTGGAGGGGGTTTTGAATTCGAATTCAAATGGCTCCACCTAAAAGTGATCCCCAAAGTTAGGAGAGATTCCCTCAGCTCAAAAATTTGTGATTTTGGTAGTTGGAGCCACGAATTTGCTTTTACATCATGGATGAGGTAAGCCATCCTTTTCCTTTTTTCTTTTTCCATTTACAAGAGATAAAATGTACTCTTTTACAAGAGGTGTTCACATGACTACTCATGTGACTTACAAATGAGGATAATATCAAATATATCAAGCATGTAGGCTTGGGTAAAATGCACCAACAGCTCCCCCTCAAGCCTAACATGCTTGGCCTCCAAATAAGTCTTCAATTGTCCTTGATTTCCTGCAAGCCAATCATCAACTTGAATCTACTTAACTTCATACCATCAAGAGCTTTAGTCAACATGTCGGCACATTGCATATCTGTAGAGACATAGGATAGTTGAATATCCTTGCTCATTAGCTTCTCCCTTACGTAATGGTAGTGGACTTCAATATGCTTGGTTCTAGCATGGTATACCGGATTAGCTGCTAGATGTAGTGAGCTTGTGTTGTCACCAAAAATATGAGGTGTTGAAGAATGAAGTCCAAGATCTGTGTACAAAGACTTTAACCACATGATTTCTTGAGTTGCATTAGCCAAACCTCTATATTCGGCTTCGGTAGAAGATAATGCCACGGTTGGTTGCTTCTTCGATGACCAAGAAATGATTTTTGAACCTGCAAATGATATATACCCTGATGTGCTTCTTCTATCATCTTTAGATCCGGCCCAATCTGCATCTGAGTAGACCTTTAGCTCAATATTTGAAGTATATGAATAGAACAAACCTTCGTTCATGGTCCCCTTTAGGTACTTGAGGACTCTCTTGGCCGCTTCCATATGTGGTCTTCTCGGCTTATGCATAAACTGACTCAATATGCTAACACTATAGCATATATCCACCCTTGTGAGTGTTGCATAGTTCAAACTTCCAACCAAGCTTTGATAGCTTGTGATGTCTTCAATTTGCTCTCCTTCATAAGCACTAAGCTTATGATTTTGCTCCATAGGTGTACCTGCACACTTGGTATTTTCCATCTTGAACTTGACGAGCATGTCATGCACATACTTCCTTTGTGTGATGTATATACCTGAATCTGTGTAGATCAACTCCAATCCAAGAAAATAAGTGAGTGGTCCGAGGTCACTTATTTTGAACTCCTCCTTCATTTGAGCCTTTACTTGTTTGATTCCTTCAAGATCATTGCCTGTGATAATAATATCATCAACATACACACATAAATAGATCACTTCAGATCCATTCCTCTTTATGAACAAAGAGGTATCTGCCTTGCTAGCTTTGAATCCTTGGTCCTGCAAATAAGTCACCAATCTGAAATTCCAAGCTCTTGGAGCTTGCTTCAATCCATACAAAGCTTTCTTTAGTTTGCATACATAGTTAGGATGATGTACATCCTCATATCCAGGAGGTTGTGCCATATACACTTCCTCAGAAATCCATCCATTCAAGAAAGCATTCTTTACATCAAGTTGATAAAGATTCCAATTTCTAGATGCAGCAAGACTAATGAGAACCCTAATTGTAGGCATTTTTGCAACAGGAGAGAAAGTCTCCTCATAATCAATACCATGGGTTTGAGCAAACCCTTTAGCAACTAACCTTGCTTTGTGTCTATTTATACTTCCATCTGGATTCCTCTTGATTTTGTATATCCATCGAGATTCGATTATCTTCATAGATGGCTTGTTAGGTACAAGCTCCCAAGTGTCATTCTCCTTCAAGGCTTCCATTTCTTCATCCATTGCATCTCTCCAAGCTTTCTTGCTTTGTGCTTCTTCAAATGTGGTAGGTTCTTCATTGGTTGAATCCTTTGCAATGTAGATTGAGTGCTTGGTGACCAAAGAAGTATCATAACCAAACCTCTCTGGTTTCTTCTTCTCCCTTGAAGACCTTCTAAGTGGTTGATGTGAGCTCTCGGGTCCATATGTAGCATCGTGCATCTTTGCTTTACCTTTGTTCTTCCATAGCTTTAGTCTTTCCAAGTCTTCTAGGTCAATCTCCGAATCACTTTCTTCAATCTGCTTTGGCTCCTTTGGTTGAAGTGATGGAAAATCTTCATCCAAGTCATATGGCAGCTTCACTTTCCTGTCATCATCAAACCATGATTTGTTTTCATCAAAAATTACATCTCTACTCACAGAAAATCCTTTATTGGTTGGATTGTACAATCTATATCCTTTTTGGTTTTGATCATAACCAATGAATACGCACTTCTCTGCCTTGGGATCCAATTTCCCTCTTACTTGAGAAGGAATGTGAGCATAGGCTAAGCATCCAAAGATTTTGCAATGCTCTAGACTAGGTCTTCTTCCATTCCACACTTCATATGGAGTGGTTCCATCTAGTGACTTAGATGGAAGTCTATTTATGAGATATGTGGCTGTCGACACAGCCTCTGCCCATAGGTAGTTCGGCAATCCCTTTTCGTTGAGCATGGACCTTGCAGCTTCGACAATAGCTCTGTTCCTCCTCTCTGCTACACCATTGAGTCCGGGTGTATACCTTGTAGTGACTTCCCTTTTAATGTCTCTTTCATGCAAGAAGGCATCAAATTCAGAAGAGAAGTATTCTCCTCCACCATCTGATCTGAGTCGTTTCAAAGTCCTACCTGTTTGGTTTTCAACAAGAGCAATATACTTCTTAAAGCAATTAAACACTTCATCCTTGTGCTTCATGAAAAACAGAATGGTCCACCTGCTACAATCATCTATGAAAGACACATAATATCTTGAGCCTGATATAGATGGCTCCTTACTTGGACCCCACACATCTGTGTGCACTAGATCCAAAGGATTTTGATACATATATCCTTTCTTATTGAAAGGTTGTCTATGAGCCTTGCCGAGTTGACAAGCTTCACACTTATAAATCATGTGTTGCCTTGTGATATTAGGCAAACCAAGTACACTTTGGTCCTTGCAAATCTGTTTGAGTGTCCTCTCACCAATGTGAGCAAGCCTTTTGTGCCATATCTCCAACTCTGTAAGAGTTTGATATCCATAGCTAAACAAAGCTATGTTCTTTGTATCTTCCACTTAAAAAGTGAAAAGCCTTCCTGTCTTTTCTCCTTTGGCAATCCTTTGAAAGCCTTGCCTTGGGTCTTCAACATATGCTCCAAATCGGTTGAATCTAACCTACAATCCTTTTTCAACAATCTGTCCAACACTTATTAAATTTTTGGTATTTGTAGAGACATACAAGACTTTGCTTAAGAGGTTCATATTCCCATCTGATGTCTTCACATTACCTATCTTCTCCACTGAGTGCTTTGTATCATCTCCTGTCTGCACTTCATGCTTGTTATGAGGATCTTCCAAATTAGAAAGTAAAGCCACATTTCCTGCTACATGGTTCGAGCATCCTGAATCAATGTAAAATATGTGATCATCATCCTTACCCTTCTTCGTTGATAGATTCATAATCAATAATGAATCTTCTTGACTTTGGTCCTCTGCATAGTTATTGTAATCTCTTCTTCCTCTATGGCCACTTTGATAGTTGTTGTTGTTGTTGTAATTGTTGTTGTAGTAGTTGTTGTTGTTGTAGCCTCCATTGTATCTACCTCTATTTGATCCATAGCCACCTCTATTGAATCCTCTTCCTCTTGAGTTCCTTGGATTCCTCTAAAAACATTCTTCAGTAGTATGGTTAGATAAGCCACATATGTTGCAAGGTTGAGATGATTGGAATCTCCCCCTGCCTTGCTTTCCACCTCTGCCTCTTCTTCTAGCTCTTCCTCTACCTGCAAAGTTTGCTTGGAAAGAGCTTCCTTCATCTTCATTCTTCCTATTCTTTGACTTGTCCTTGACCTTAGCTTTATCAGAATATAAGGCAGAAGTTTGATTACCTCTTGAGGACTCACCACCTTTGCTAATCTTTGCTTCATGAGTGAAGAGTTGGCCCATGAGTGTGTTGAGGTCGGGTACATGCATATCCATGTATAAATCCATGGCTGTTGTGAATGACTCCCACTTGTCGTCTGCTTTGATTCCGTTCATGATTTGTCTTATGATTTGCTCCTCTTCAATTACCTCTCCAATGCTTCCAAGTTGGTCGGAAATCTCCTTCATCTTTGTGACATAATCAGTCACATTTTGCTTCGGGCTTTTCTTCATTGTTGTGAACTCCATCCACAATTGGTTCTTCCTTGCTCGAGTGTTGGAAGAGAAGAAAGAAGCAAGTGCATTCCAGGTTTCTCTTGATGTCTTGCATCCCTTGACATGAGGTAAAAGAAAATCAGAGATTGAGTTTAGAATATAGGACCTTGCAAGTGCATCCTTCAAACACCAATTCGAAAGTCCTTCCACTTCATCATGTGATGGTTGCCCTTTGTTCCTCATGGTTGGCATTGCTTCATCTCCGGATATGAATCCATATAGATTCCTCCCTTGAAGGTAAGCCTCCATCCTTAGAGACCATGCGGGGTAGTTGTTTCGATCCAATTTGTCAATTGTTGATGGAAATCCATCTCCCATGTTGCTTGACTATGCTCTGATACCACTGTGAAGAGAGATGGTGGATGCAATCCAAAGATGAGTAGGTGCTGCTACAACCAGCTTCACACCAGCCAACTGAGACTTCAGAGTTGATTAGTAGACCCTTTGAGCTTCCTAAATCCTCCAAAATATCAGCCAAGTACTTTGGAACATGTATCCCAAAAGTTTAAGTCAAGACAGACTAGTTGCGAAATGACTAGCTCCCAAAACTTGCTATTTTTTGGACATACACCTGCTGGAAAAAATGAACAATGCTCTCAACCTGGTAGGAATTAGAAAAATTCCTTTTGGTCATACTAAATAGACTTAGCAAGCTTCCCAATCAGAGTTAAAACACTTCAAATGATGGACTGGGCACTGAGAACAAGTTTCAACAATTTCTGGAACCTCTCCACAATTCTCGGGGCTCTGCAGAGATAAACCAGTAAGCCGTAAAATGCAGATATCTCCAAAAGTATTAATCCAATGACCTTGAAAACTTATATGCACAAAGTAGACAGTACGGGATATCCAACGCAAGTTAAATCACCGAAAAAGGTTCAGTAGAACTCGAGATATGACCTTCTGAAGTTACTGCTCTGAGTGAGTATAGCAGAGAACAAAACAGAGAAGTAGATGATAATAAATGTATAGATTCACATATGATTACAACCACATTGGCAATGAATCTTTGCACAATGGGAGTAGAATGATAGAGCTATGGAGTAAACTCTTCAATCTCTACAAAATGACATGAAGTGGTCACGTACAAGGCTTGCTAATCGCCTCTTCCTTCTTGCTCCTTTTATAGTTATTCTTGGAGGGAGTTTTGAATTCGATTTCGAATGGCTCCACCTAAAAGTGATCCCCAAAGTTAGGAGAGATTCCCTCAGCTCAAAACTTCGTGATTTTGGTAGTTGGAGCCATGAATTTGCTTTTACATCATGGATGAGGTAAGCCATCCTTTTCCTTTTTTCTTTTTCCATTTACAAGAGATAAAATGTACTCTTTTACAAGAGGTGTTCACATGACTACTCATGTGACTTACAAATGAGGATAATATCAAATATATCAAGCATGTAGGCTTGGGTAAAATGCACCAACAGCTCCCCCTCAAGCCTAACATGCTTGGCCTCCAAATAAGTCTTCAATTGTCCTTGATTTCCTGCAAGCCAATCATCAACTTGAATCTACTTAACTTCATACCATCAAGAGCTTTAGTCAACATGTCGGCACATTGCATATCTGTAGAGACATAGGATAGTTGAATATCCTTGCTCATTAGCTTCTCCCTTACGTAATGGTAGTGGACTTCAATATGCTTGGTTCTAGCATGGTATACCGGATTAGCTGCTAGATGTAGTGAGCTTGTGTTGTCACCAAAAATATGAGGTGTTGAAGAATGAAGTCCAAGATCTGTGTACAAAGACTTTAACCACATGATTTCTTGAGTTGCATTAGCCAAACCTCTATATTCCGCTTCGGTAGAAGATAATGCCACGGTTGGTTGCTTCTTCGATGACCAAGAAATGATTTTTGAACCTGCAAATGATATATACCCTGATGTGCTTCTTCTATCATCTTTAGATCCGGCCCAATCTACATCTGAGTAGACCTTTAGCTCAATATCTGAAGTATATGAATAGAACAAACCTTCGTTCATGGTCCCCTTTAGGTACTTGAGGACTCTCTTGGCCGCTTCCATATGTGGTCTTCTCGGCTTATGCATAAACTAACTCAATATGCTAACACTATAGCATATATCCACCCTTGTGAGTGTTGCATAGTTCAAACTTCCAACCAAGCTTTGATAGCTTGTGATGTCTTCAATTGGCTCTCCTTCATAAGCACTAAGCTTATGATTTTGCTCCATAGGTGTACCTGCACACTTGGTATTTTCCATCTTGAACTTGACGAGCATGTCATGCACATACTTCCTTTGTGCGATGTATATACCTGAATCTGTGTAGATCAACTCCAATCCAAGAAAATAAGTGAGTGGTCCGAGGTCACTTATTTTGAACTCCTCCTTCATTTGAGCCTTTACTTGTTTGATTCCTTCAAGATCATTGCCTGTGATAATAATATCATCAACATACACACATAAATAGATCACTTCAGATCCATTCCTCTTTATGAACAAAGAGGTATCCGCCTTGCTAGCTTTGAATCCTTGGTCCTGCAAATAAGTCACCAATCTGAAATTCCAAGCTCTTGGAGCTTGCTTCAATCCATACAAAGCTTTCTTTAGTTTGCATACATAGTTAGGATGATGTACATCCTCATATCCAGGAGGTTGTGCCATATACACTTCCTCAGAAATCCATCCATTCAAGAAAGCATTCTTTACATCAAGTTGATAAAGATTCCAATTTCTAGATGCAGCAAGACTAATGAGAACCCTAATTGTAGGCATTTTTGCAACAGGAGAGAAAGTCTCCTCATAATCAATACCATGGGTTTGAGCAAACCCTTTAGCAACTAACCTTGCTTTGTGTCTATTTATACTTCCATCTGGATTCCTCTTGATTTTGTATATCCATCGAGATCCGATTATCTTCATAGATGGCTTGTTAGGTACAAGCTCCCAAGTGTCATTCTCCTTCAAGGCTTCCATTTCTTCATCCATTGCATCTCTCCAAGCTTTCTTGCTTTGTGCTTCTTCAAATGTGGTAGGTTCTTCATTGGTTGAATCCTTTGCAATGTAGATTGAGTGCTTGGTGACCAAAGAAGTATCATAACCAAACCTCTCTGGTTTCTTCTTCTCCCTTGAAGACCTTCTAAGTGGTTGATGTGAGCTCTCGGGTCCATATGTAGCATCCTGCATCTTTGCTTTACCTTTGTTCTTCCATAGCTTTAGTCTTTCCAAGTCTTCTAGGTCAATCTCCGAATCACTTTCTTCAATCTGCTTTGGCTCCTTTGGTTGAAGTGATGGAAAATCTTCATCCAAGTCATATAGCAGCTTCACTTTCCTATCATCATCAAACCATGATTTGTTTTCATCAAAAATTACATCTCTACTCACAGAAAATCCTTTATTGGTTGGATTGTACAATCTATATCCTTTTTGGTTTTGATCATAACCAATGAATACACACTTCTCTGCCTTGGGATCCAATTTCCCTCTTACTTGAGAAGGAATGTGAGCATAGGCTAAGCATCCAAAGATTTTGCAATGCTCTAGACTAGGTCTTCTTCCATTCCACACTTCATATGGAGTGGTTCCATCTAGTGACTTAGATGGAAGTCTATTTATGAGATATGTGGCTGTCGACACAGCCTCTGCCCATAGGTAGTTCGGCAATCCCTTTTCGTTGAGCATGGACCTTGCAGCTTCGACAATAGCTCTGTTCCTCCTCTCTGCTACACCATTGAGTTCGGGTGTATACCTTGTAGTGACTTCCCTTTTAATGTCTCTTTCATGCAAGAAGGCATCAAATTCAGAAGAGAAGTATTCTCCTCCACCATCTGATCTGAGTCGTTTCAAAGTCCTACCTGTTTGGTTTTCAACAAGAGCAATATACTTCTTAAAGCAATTAAACACTTCATCCTTGTGCTTCATGAAAAACAGAATGGTCCACCTGCTACAATCATCTATGAAAGACACATAATATCTTGAGCCTGATATAGATGGCTCCTTACTTGGACCCCACACATCTGTGTGCACTAGATCCAAAGGATTTTGATACATATATCCTTTCTTATTGAAAGGTTGTCTATGAGCCTTGCCGAGTTGACAAGCTTCACACTTATAAATCATGTGTTGCCTTGTGATATTAGGCAAACCAAGTACACTTTGGTCCCTGCAAATCTGTTTGAGTGTCCTCTCACCAATGTGAGCAAGCCTTTTATGCCATATCTCCAACTCTGTAAGAGTTTGAGATCCATAGCTAACCAAAGCTATGTTCTTTGTATCTTCCACTTCAAAAGTGAAAAGCCTTCCTGTCTTTTCTCCTTTGGCAATCCTTGGAAAGCCTTGCCTTGGGTCTTCAACATATGCTCCAAATCGGTTGAATCTAACCTGCAATCCTTTTTCAACAATCAGTCCAACACTTATTAAATTTTTGGTAATTGTAGGGACATACAAGACTTTGCTTAAGAGGTTCATATTCCCATCTGATGTCTTCACATTACCTATCTTCTCCACTGAGTGCTTTGTATCATCTCCTGTCTGCACTTCATGCTTGTTATGAGGATCTTCCTAATCAGAAAGTAAAGCCACATTTCCTGCTACATGGTTCGAGCATCCTGAATCAATGTAAAGTATGTGATCATCATCCTTACCCTTCTTTGCTGATAGATTCATAATCAATAATGAATCTTCTTGACTTTGGTCCTCTGCATAGTTATTGTAATCTCTTCTTCCTCTATGGCCACTTTGATAGTTGTTGTTGTTGTTGTAATTGTTGTTGTAGTAGTTGTTGTTGTTGTAGCCTCCATTGTATCTACCTCTATTTGATCCATAGTCACCTCTATTGAATCCTCTTCCTCTTGAGTTCCTTGGATTCCTGAAACATTCTTCAGTAGTATGGTTAGATAAGCCACATATGTTGCAAGGTTGAGATGATTAGAATCTCCCCCTGCCTTGCTTTCCACCTCTGCCTCTTCCTCTAGCTCTTCCTCTACCTGCAAAGTTTGCTTGGAAAGAGCTTCCTTCATCTTCATTCTTCCTATTCTTTGACTTGTCCTTGACCTTAGCTTTATCAGAATATAAGGCAGAACTTTGATTACCTCTTGAGGACTCACCACCTTTGCTAATCTTTGCTTCATGAGTGATGAGTTGGCCCATGAGTGTGTTGAGGTCGGGTACATGCATATCCATGTATAAATCCATGGTTGTTGTGAATGACTCCCACTTGTCGTCTGCTTTGATTCCATTCATGATTTGTCTTATGATTTGCTCCTCTTCAATTACCTCTCCAATGCTTCCAAGTTGGTCGGAAATCTCCTTCATCTTTGTGACATAATCAGTCACATTTTGCTTCGGGCTTTTCTTCATTGTTGTGAACTCCATCCACAATTGGTTCTTCCTTGCTCGAGTGTTGGAAGAGAAGAAAGAAGCAAGTGCATTCCAGGTTTCTCTTGATGTCTTGCATCCCTTGACATGAGGTAAAAGAAAATCAGAGATTGAGTTTAGAATATAGGACCTTGCAAGTGCATCCTTCGAACACCAATTCGAAAGTCCTTCCACTTCATCATGTCATGGTTGCCCTTTGTTCCTCATGGTTGGCATTGCTTCATCTCCGGATATGAATCCATATAGATTCCTCCCTTGAAGGTAAGCCTCCATCCTTAGAGACCATGCGGGGTAGTTGTTTCGATCCAATTTGTCAATTGTTGATGGAAATCCATCTCCCATGTTGCTTGACTATGCTCTGATACCACTGTGAAGAGAGATGGTGGATGCAATCCAAAGATGAGTAGGTGCTGCTACAACCAGCTTCACACCAGCCAACTGAGACTTTAGAGTTGATTAGTAGACCCTTTGAGCTTCCTAAATCCACCAAAATATCAGCCAAGTACTTTGGAACATGTATCCCAAAAGTTTAAGTCAAGACAGACTAGTTGCGAAATGACTAGCTCCCAAAACTTGCTATTTTTTGGACATACACCTGCTAGAAAAAATGAACAATGCTCTCAACTTGGTAAGAATTAGAAAAATTCCTTTTGGGCATAGCAAATAGACTTAGCAAGCTTCCCAATCCAAGTTAAAACACTTCAAATGATGGACTGAGCACTGAGAACAAGTTTCAACAATTTCTGGAACCTCCCCACAATTCTCGGGGCTCTGCAGAGATAGACCAGTAAGCAGTAAAATGCAGATATCTCCAAAAGTATTAATCAAATGACCTTGAAAATTTATATGCACAAATTAGACAGTACGCGCTATTTAAGGCAAGTTAAATCACCGAAAAAGGCTCAGTAGAACTCAAGATATGACCTTCTGAAGTTACTGCTCTGAGTGAGTATAGCAGAGAACAAAACAGAGAAGTAGATGATAATAAATGTATAGATTCACATATGATTACAACCACATTGGCAATGAATCTTTGCACAATGGGAGTAGAATGATAGAGCTATGGAGTAAGCTCTTCAATCTCTACAAAATGACATGAAGTGGTCACGTACAAGGCTTGCTAATCGCCTCTTCCTTCTTGCTCCTTTTATAGCTATTCTTGGAGGGAGTTTTGAATTCGAATTCGAATGGCTCCACCTAAAAGTGATCCCCAAAGTTAGGAGAGATTCCCTCAGCTCAAAAATTCGTGATTTTGGTAGTTGGAGCCATGAATTTGCTTTTACATCATGGATGAGGTAAGCCATCCTTTTCCTTTTTTCTTTTTCCATTTACAAGAGATAAAATGTACTCTTTTACAAGAGGTGTTCACATGACTACTCATGTGACTTACAAATGAGGATAATATCAAATATATCAAGCATGTAGGCTTGGGTAAAATGCACCAACAACACTGCATCTCAAGATTTCCAAATTTTTACTCGTCATATCATCATCTTTCCCTCATCACCTAACAGTTGATCATTGAGACAAAGTGTTGAATATAAAGAAAGGGTGGTGCTCATTGTTATTCGTTCACTATAGTTTTAGACAAAGGGGTTGTTACATCACTCATCGAACTTCCCCTTTTATGTCTCATTGTGGCAATAGTGTCTCTTTTCATCGAATTTACGGCCATCCTCATTGTGATGAGAAGCTCAATATGAAGTTGCATCATTGCATGAAGGTTGTTCATCATAAGCTCATCATTCTAATCTTTCCATGTGACTACTCGAATCATTGTAACTATTCAATCATTTCCAACCTCCTCACACCCCATATTTGATAAAAGTAAGATCAAATGACTTTCGAGTCAGTGAGCTTTGGCCTTGAGGCACTTGTTGCGGCCTTCGAGCTAGGTGGATTATGTCTCGGGCCTTCCGTTCCGTGAAACTAAAGTCTCTATGTTGGGCCATTGTGGGATAGGAGGTCTCATGGGTATTATGCCCACCTTCACTTGTAATTTCAAATCTGAGTATGCTAGATTGGTTCTCTTGAGGTATTGACACATTGGTTCTAAATCAATATAGTGCAGACATACTTGTGGATCTATTCCTTTTAAATCACTCTTTCCTAAGCTCTACTTTGGCAAGCACTTCTTGTGCTTTCTATTCCTTTCTGTTTATCATTTTTGGGTCTTGTTGATTTTTTTGAAGCTCTACTTCTAGTGTTGCAATCTTCTCCTTCAGTTGTTGTACCTCTAATTCCATTGCAGGTTCCAATCGCATCCATGTGTGTGTATGTGTGTGTGTGTGAACTCCCTACTCAATGGAATCATTGATCTCAATCTTTATCAAATATATGTTCATCATATAGCATTCAAATTGGCTTGCTCCCTTCATCCATCCTAGCAACTCTCTATTGGAATCATCATTCTATGCTAGAAGATTCACATCCTCCCCCAATTCCTTGCCCTTTCCATGGACAATTGTAAATTAAATCCATCTTGGAGCAAGGCTTTATAAGGTTTTGTATTTAGAGAAAATATCACTCAAAGTTTTTCATGGATTTGATTTTCCTTTGTCTTCTTCTCCAAATCATTGATTGTTATTAGTTTCTTGACACCTTGAGTGGAAGACACTCGAATGTGCACATGACTAGATTTTGTTCCAATGGTGATAAAACATGTTTACTAGTATTGTACACAATTTTCCTGAACTAGGCACAAACTTCCCACGAGTATGGAGCTGACCTCAGACATCCTTGGCCTAACTATTAGATGATCTATAAAAAATTCCAACCCTCCTATCATTTTGTCAATATTTCTCAAAAGGCCTACAGGTTTCCCCTATGTCTGATCAACCATCCACAAGGACATGGGTGTGTCTTCCATTCATGTGAACCCTAGGGTTTTCATTATTTATTCTATCATTAAATTCATTGCCTCTCCACTGTCCCAATGCATGCCTGAGATTGCATCCTCTTTGATTTCTACAATCACCATAGGGGCATTTGAATCTATTTGAGTAGTGATGCTCATGCCTTGGATCTCTTTCAGTCTCTCCTCTTTTCTTGAGATCTTCATGGTTTCTTGATATATTCATTGTAGAATTGCTTTCTACATATGGGAGATCATTTCAACAATGTCCCCAAATCTAAAGTGATTTTTTGTCTCTGCCAACCATTGCACAATGTTCGATTCTCTCCTACTTGGATTCTTCTCTTGAGGTTCAATAGTCCTCAATCTTTCTCGAAATGGGGCAATGCCTAACATAAAACCCCTCATCAATGGAGGCAATACTTCCTTTTCATCTCGCTTCTCTAGTATTCCTTGCTTGAAATTATTTTTTTCCTCTTCTCTTTCTAGCTTGGCATGATTATGAACTCGTTCAATTGCTACATATACTTCCATCTTTTTTGCATCATCCTTGGTGTACTCGTGCCCTTGGACCATTGCTATGGTCCCATCTTTGTTAATTTTGCCTATTTTCCACTATGAAGTGAGTAGAGGAGCTCAGTCGTTCCCTACAATCCAGTGTTCGAACCACCACCTCTATAGTCCAGGCTTGCTCTTGCACCTTATGGATAGCTTGGGTTTTTACTTCCACATAGTTGGAGGATTCATGTGGCTCTTTTTTTTACCGCTCTCTTTTTTGGGCAATCCTTATCATGATGAACTTCCCCACTGCAATATCTATAGAGTGGGGAAAGTCCAATTGGTCTCCTTTTGTTTGGGCAAACCCTAGCTATGTGACCATCTCCACATCTCCATCATTGAATCGGTATGGTAGCAAATCTTCACACTTGTGATGCCTCTCTAGGATAGATGCCTGCCTATCCTTGGGCACCTCGTCCATAACACTATCTTGAATCCCAACGTGGGATGGGAGGTTCCATTTGATTAGGTAATCCCATATAAGGATGCTCCCTCATATCCACAGGCCATGTTGTACCTCTTTCATAAGCAAGCTTTTGATAGCATTGGTCCTTGATATGTTTTGACCTATTTGCATAGGTGTAGAAATTGAACGTCACAACGTCACGAGGAGCAAAGGGGAACATCCTCCCAACCATGGACACACACATGCAAATCCATACACCAAGACCAACGCCATTGCACACAAGTAGGCAAGAGAGTAACAAATGACACCTTCTTCCATTAACAAAAATGGAGGCCAAGGCCATGGCCAAGGGACCTCCCCTTTTACAAGAAGTGAGCCTCTACTTATAGGCTTTACATAATTCCCCATGTGCTCATTTGGAAAAGTCAAAAAGGTGATTCTCTCTCTAACTGCCAATCTTCTAGGATATTCTAAAGATCAAATTTGTAACTACCCAATCTCCAAGATGGGCATGCGTGGGTTTTCTACGTGGAGAATCTTTCTAGATGGGTCATAAAGGTGAGAGACACTATCCTATAGTATGAAGAAATATTAAAAACGGATTTAGGAGAGTGTTCATATGGACATCTCCTAATTTACAAAAAGAAGGTATTTTCATGAGGGCTAAGGGATGCCATAGCATGAGAAAAAGTATGGGCAACCCTTAGAGCAACATACACCCTCGCACTCACAAGCTCTTTTTCCCTTTCTCTCTTTCTCACACTGACGTCAGCCTAGAATCGTTCTCTGATCACTCACACAAACACTCTCACACGTATATCTCACTCTTTTTCACACTTACTCTCCTGACCTCACACTCACAATGTCACACACTCTTGCACATTCCACACACTTATTCATAACATACCATCACACACATACTCATTTCCCTCTCAAGTATGAAAAAACAACAGCATGAAGGACATTTTGTTTAATTTCCCTCACTTCTTTCTTTCATTCACACACACACGCACACAATGCTCACGCATGCTCCTTAACAACATTCAACTCCTTTTTTGTGTCTCCCTTTGTCTATTCACAGCTGCACATAGTCACTTTTTTGGTTTCACTAGACATGCAACGAATCCCCAACACACACATATGCAACACAATTTTATTTCCCCCACTTCCATCCACACTCTTTCTAGTTCTCATAAACCTCAAGATATCTCATGCCTTTGGGAAAATAGGAGCTTATACTTCTCCTAAATTGGAGTATTAGTTTTAAAATGAGATAAGCCTTAGAATAAGCTTATGTGGAGCAAGGGTGCAGACTTAACAAAAATAGTGGATCTTCTCATCTTTTTTAAAAATCCCATACACATGCATGCGTAAGTCACCCATATTATTGATTGTGAAGAGAGTAAACAAATAGCTTGGAGATGAAAATGAATAATTGCCAAGTCTATGCATGACCTCACTTCCTCTCTCTCTAATTTTCTCTTAGCACACAAACCCACACACACAACGACAAATACATGCATCTATACACATAACAATCACATTCATAGACATGTCCAACTCCACAACTATCATAAGCATGCAATCTCTTAATTTCATATAAGCATGTACATTCCTAAACACACACATCTTCCCACATCTGACTATTTGTCCGTAGGTGTTCATATCATCACTCATGTTTTTTCACAGAAGGACAAAGATTAGGAAGTTCTAATAAACGTTTTCTCTTCTTTCTCAGTGCACACTCATTTTAATTCTATGTGGTGAGCAAATATTAATAGTGCTTCCAACTACTATAGTACTATATGAACATGATTGCACTCCCCATACTTGATGACACTCGTAGCATAAAATCCACCATATTGATATGACGGTACATCAAAAGACTATGTATTTGTCCATAAGAACCCGAAATTTCATAGGCTGATCAATCATAGTGCAATTGTATTATCCAAAAGGGTCTAAGAGAAAAAGGCTTTGTCTAGCATGATCTTTGATGCAGCTTCTTGTAGCAAGTGCATTAGCATGAATAGATTTATCAAGTAGAATAAGTGAATACCTCCTCTTATGGCTTCCTTTTCTCCTCCAAATGCACATAGATGTCTATCTTGTTGCATTGCAAAGACCTTAGAACAACTTCCAACTGTGAAAATTAATGCCTCATCTTTTTCAATAGATCTGCACAATTGCACTTGCTGGAGTTTGTGAAATTCAATTGTTGTCTCTTCAACCGAATGAAGCAAGACACCCTCCCCCCCCCCCCTTATTAACATGGCATCCCTCACAAAATACAACAAAAAAGCCCTTCTCACAGCTTCAATCTCTCCCCAAGTCTGTAAATTGAAAATCTAAGAAACTTTGCTCTCCATTATCATCTTAGAGCATCGAGGATAAAACAAATCTATCGAATCCCTTTCCTTATGTTGCCTCAATGTTGTGCCCTTATTGTCCTCTGTTCAATGGCCCATTATCATCTCCTTTAGGAAGAAACATTAGCTTGTGAAGGTGCTAGTTGACTCAAACCCACATGGCAAGGATATGCACAACCCATATCATGTCATACGAATGTCATCACTCTTTAGACTTTCGCTGCACGAGGAGAAGAATAGAGGTACTTATGCACTCCGATACAGTAGAAGAGAAGCATGTCGTGGAAGAGCCATCCCTTTTTTCTTCTCTTCCCATTGTTTTTGAATCTCAAGAGCCCTCCATGATATGGTTCCCTCCTCCCCTCCGTAAGTCACCAACGTACGGCAATGATCTTGGAAACGAGGATGGAATTCTAGTCATGCTAGGGAAAAACTCCCCTTTTGTCATTTGATCTTATGTTCGCACAAGCATTCAATATGCATAAGTAGGTCACTGAATCTAGAAAAACACCTTTCTCCTGCATGTAATGAAAACATTCCAAAGCATTATTGTAGTGCCCCTATCGAACATATCTTGGAAGTAGTGCATTCCATGCAAAAACAAGACTATCACCAGGTACTACCTCTAACACTTGTTTTGCTTTCTTGAAAGCGCTAAATATAGCATACATATCAATAAGAGGACTACCAAGAACACATTTTTTCTTTAGTAATACTAAACTAGTGATCTCATGAATAATTTCTTCTCCTTTATTAGCTTCCCTTGCACTACCACACCAAGAGACTCAAAAAGTCACTTCACTTGGAGTAAGGTCCACACATTTAATCCTTTTATAAAAATCAAATGCTTGATCATATCTTCCATGTTTTGCATATCCTACAATTAAGGCATTCTAAGGGACTACATCATGAACAAAGAGTTCTTCAAGCACTTCTAAAGCTCTTGAAAATGTTCCACACCCACCATACATATCTACCAAAGCATTACCAAGTGTAATACTTTTTTCCAACGACCCTGTTTTCCTAATCTCATTATGTATTTTTTCTCCTCTCTCGACTATTCCAATGTTGCCAGAGGCTTTTAAGATAGTTAAAAGTGTCACCTCACTAGAAGAAAGGCATCATCCTCCATAAGTTCAAAGCATCTCAGAGCTTCTTCAGGTTGTTCTTGTTGAGCATATTCTATAATCAAGGAACTCAAAGATAAAACATTCCGAGCAGGCCATGCCTCAAATACCTACCATGCTTGTGCAAATGCACCACACTTGGCATACATATACAACAAACTGTTTCCTAGAAGTATATAAACCATCAATCCTTTACATGTGATATCACTATGCAATTTTAGCCCCATATTAGCAGTTCTTATTTCACCACATGCATTCAATACACAAGCATAAGCAAGAATGTTCAAGGGAACCCAATTATCTTGCATCTCCTCATATCAATCAAGAATCAATTCACTGACCCATGATCTGAGTAACTTGCCATAAGTGTTGTCCATGAGATCACCTCTTGAGCTAGAAGTCTTTCAAAAACACACTCTTCTTGAGAAAGAGCTCCACATTTACAATACATGTTAAGAATTGCACCAACAAGCAGTAGTTCTCCTTGAATACCCTTCATCGCAATGCCCACATGTATCTCTTGATTTTACATAAGAGTGGGCCTTCCTTCAAGTTGAATTAACTCAAAAAAAGTGGAGAGCCTCCTTACTAGATTTATATTCTACAACCTACCATCAGAGCATTGCAAAAAACTTCTTCAAGTGAGACGACCATGTGAAAAAGGACTTGTGCATCTTCAAGAAATCTATACTTGGCATACATATTGTCCAAGGTACTCCTCACAAGGGTTCATTTTTTTTATCTCACATCCCTTCGCATGATTTGCATGGCCATATTTGGTATATCCTGCAACTAGTACATTCCAAGCAACAAGATCTCTGTCTAATAAGCTAAAGAGCACTTCTTTGACAATTTCAACCAAACCACACTTGGAATACATATCTATTGATGCATTCTAAACTACTACATCTATTCTTTCATGGATACAACCTAGAAATCTCTGTGTGTAACCTTTGGCCTACACCTATATCCTATGCTCAAAACATGTAAGGGCCACTCCATTGTTCCCATGATTTAACACATTTCATAGGGAGATAATGATTTCCGAGTACCTATTTATGCAACAAACCCCCATCTTTTACCTCACCCATCATAGTATTTTGCATAAAACATCATTTGAGTACACCAAAAATATCTAAGATTTGAAGAGTAACATTGTGCTATCTTGACGTTCTAGTTGCACTTCTAGCATAATATGTGCAACCTTGATTGTCATATAGTGTGCCTTGAGGGATGCGTTTTGATTGTGAGAACATTAACTCGAGTATATAATGATGCAGTTTTAGCCTACAAATGATCATTGAGGTCTCTGAGGGCTACATATTCTTTTGTGACTTGATTCATGCAAGTAAACATTTGAGCTAAGGCATTCTCAATGTCAGATTCTGAAAAAACAAGTACAATATCTACAAATGTGCATGGGGTTGTTTCGAAAATGCAAAGGGACTAGGAAAGGGGCTCGAGAATGTGGTTATGCTTGTGTGTGGTGATGAAGGGGGAGTGAGGGAGAGAGGAGGGGTGGAAGTGGAGGGGAGGGGGTGGGGGAACTGTTAAAGTTGGAGAGATGACCATAGATTCAATGGTTTTTTTTGCATCGTGGAGATATTAAACAACAAAATAGGAGGATGTGGGATTTATGTGAAAAGTGGTGGTATAGGTGGTACAAGTTGGGTGATCAATGCAATAAGATTAGTTCTGAAAAATGAACGGGTTTACAATGGCCATAGTGATGGTTGTGGATGAGGATGATGGATATATTGGAATTGGAGTGTGTAGAGGTGGTGGAGGAGGGGCGATCATAGGTGGAGCTAATGGTTGTGAAGGAGAAATGGGCCAGAATGTAGTGATGACTAGTAGGGTGACTTGGCATGATAAGGTTTCAAAATTAGATGGATATCTTGTGATCTCTTGCTAGTGGAGATTGGTGGAGAGTGCCTTGTGGTGAATGAAGCTATATTTATTGGAGAGATGGGTGGTGTTGTATGGACACAGAGAACATAACATCATCAAAGGTTTGAGTGTATTGGCACCTCAATGGTAGTGCCAATAGACATTTGTTGGTGAAGGTGATGTGGGTAGTAATGAGCTAGAAGTTGGTTCATCAAAAAGTGAAGGGCATATACAACACCGATGGCCTCTCTCTGTACATGCATTGTCTCAATAAAGGCTTCATCAAACTCGATATTTGTGAGTTCTTGTTCCAAAAGAGCATGACTACATTCTGCATTTAGTTGATTGTAGGCTTGCACCTCTTCCATTCTGTTGTATAACCTTCTTAAGGCCTTGGTGTAAGTGGGGTTCTCAATTAGTCTCTTTTCTTGTTCATTCTCAGCTTCTTCCTCATGTTCTGGCTCCTATTAGTGCTCTCTTTCTTGCTCTCTATCATTTTGAGGACCTCTCTATCATTTTGAGGTCTTGGATAAATGGGATGTTCATATTCTTGAGAGACATTGTGTCTAGAAATTGGAAGTCTATCGCCGGATCAATCAAAGGATCTAGGATTTCAAAATCAAACATGGGGCGGACTTCCTCAGTAGTCATGTTGTTGGCTAGAATACAAAGTTCTCTATTGTAGGGGCTTTAATCTGGGTGATATTGGGTTCCAGAACAACTGGCTCTTGAGTTGTCTTTTCCTGGGTTGCAGTTGTTGTCAAGTGAGGGAAGCAAATAATGAATGGGGGAACTACTAGAGCGGACCCAATTGGTGATAATTGGGAAGTGGGTGAGGTCTTGGTTGGTTGTAGGCATGGAATAGTGCCTCTCATTCTCCTAGTCTATTGGGAGGTGGCCTCGACCTTCCTTAAATATCTTTAATTGACCCTAGTGAATGTGCTCTTGATGGCTACATCATAAGCTAAGCACATGAAAACAATGCGGGTGATGGCACAATAGCCATTAAGCACTTGTTTTCTTGGCCACCTTGGATTTGTGGCATACAATTGATCTATGATATAGTACAACAAATCGATACTGAGGCATGCGTTTTGTGCCAAATATAAATTGAACCAAATTTTTTTGGTGGGTTGAGTCCTATCTCGGGAAAGCAAATTGCTGCATGCACATGTGTAGAGCTATGGACATGTTTGGTTTGATCGTGGACATTTGTGATAGTCTAAGGAACTTTCTCTTCTTCATCTCCTCAACGACGAGTCCTTGTTTATTTGATGGGATTGGGTCCTATACATCTTTAATGCTTCTCTAACCAATTTGTGTGCAAGTTGAAACTTCTTCAGGGAATGGTTTGGGAGAAGGGATGGGAGTATGAAGGTGACGAGACATATCTATCTAATCCTACTTGAAGGGTGTGAATAAAAAAATAACATCTGTAAAATTTTGGTTTTGGTAGGGAGGCCAAAAAATATTAATCTATACTTTTCCCAAATCGGACATAATTCATCAAAATTTTGTAAAGCCTAAAATTCTTGTGAAAGAATTGGGATCTGCCCCATCTATTATCAAACTTCAACTTGGCTTCCCAAATAAATTTTGCATCTACCAAAGGTCCTACCAAGCATTGGGACCAATGTGACTTTGCATGGACCCAATCTGTGCAATTCACAAGGGGATCTTGGTGCATTGTCTATGGCTTTACATGGATTTTTACAGAATTGATTAGGGTTTATGAAGAATAGCTGATCATTACTTGGGAAGTGAATTTGATTCAAGGACTATGAATGCAATTTTACAAGGTTAAGAGGCTCAAGGTATATTTTCTTAGGTATCCATTTGTATACAATATGGGGTAATGTCACACATGGTGATTGTGATTCAGACTACACTGATTTACATCGGGTTTGAGTAGAAGGCCTAAACCTAGGTTTCTCTCGTGAAGTAAAATGGTGGGGTAGGACTCTATCTAGTAAGGTGGCTTTTTATACCCAATGCGAGAAGTGTTATCTTGTGCCTTCAAAAGCTACTTGGGCACCCTAGATTTCTTTGATTGTAGGTAAATTCTTGACACCTTCTTTGACCATTGATGAAGATTTTCTTTGTGGTTTTTGTGGAGAGATAGTAATTGAAGATTGATCTCCTTTCTTGATCCAAATCTGGTTCATTTGTGTATTGTTGCCTTACTTCGTTGGAAGTTTGGTAGTCAATCAACACTTCTATGTTGCTTTACTCTTTGTGATTGTTGGGGGGGGTCTGATTGGTCCATCATGATAGGAACATGTTCTTTGGAAAGGAAGGGGGCTCAAACACATGCCTCATGTGCCCAAATGACTTGGAATTACAATGTTCTATAGTCCTAGGGTCTCATGGGGTGTGTGTGGATCAGGAAAAAGAAGGGTCTTGGTCTTCCATTGCAATATCAAGGCACTATTTGTGGATCCAAAACTACACAATCGGCTTCTTTAAGTTCAAATCAATAGCATGGTCATAAATACAATCTTGGCCCAAGATTAAAGATTCAAATAGATCATCATCATGACACACTAAAAGTTTGATTGTTAAGGGGGCTACTTGTAGAATGATTGGCACTTTTGTTTCCCATAAACATGGAGTTTCTACATCTCCAAAGCCTACAAGATATGCCTTTACTAGATTTACATTTAAACCTAGTATCGACATGCCCAAACTGCATGATGTAAGTGTTTGTCCCAGCTAGAGTGTTTATTATCCACTAGCTTAGTTAGCGCATTGCATAAGATTTTATTTGTAATCTCAGCCTATCTGTTTGCTTGGGGATGATAAGGTTACATTTTCTTATGAATCACTATGAAATCTTGTAATAGATATTCAGTAACTTCGTTCAAAAAATGAATTCCTCTATCATTGAATTGTTCTATCGGGAGTCCATATTTTGTGAAAACATTCTCAAATAAGAACCTCACTATGGTATGTGAATCATTATTCAATGTGGTTCTCACCTCTACCCACTTGCTTAGGTAGTATGTCATAGCTATGATGTACTTGGCATAAGATTTTTTTTTAGCACATCTTGTTTTTTCTTATAGGATAGTGGGCTTTTTGACACACGTCACAATGTTTTACATAGTTATGTGAATCTATGTGAAGTGTGATCACCAAAGACCTAAAAATAGAATAGCTTTAATAACACAGCTGGGTTCAAAGTGTCCACCTACAACACTATTGTGTGCAGTTTCTAGGATTCTTAGATAATTTTTCTCAAGTATACATAATTGCAATTATATATCTCTTCCATGTGTATACAAGTTTTCTCAAATTAAATTTTAGTCCTAGGCTTCCTGTGTTAGACTACATTGTCTAGAGAGTGTCATTTCCTTGGGAAAAGTTTTTGTTTTTAAGAGGCTGACTAAAGGGCTGCTCCAATTAGGTATTAGCAAGACTTGATATAAAGTTGCATGTTCAACTTGGGGTATGCTGATACAAGTTGGACACTCCTTAATCAATTTATACACATTAGAATCCATCGTTGGTCAATATACACCTAAACATTTCAATGTTTATAGGGTTCTTTTTTTAGAGTAATATTATCCTAGTGCATCTACATGTGCCAATTGTACCTACTTATGATTTTCTAATTTATCCACACAAGAAGTTAGAATTCCTTGATCATCTTGTTTATAAATACTTCTTGCTAGTATATGATACTTTTGTGCTCTAATCACCATTTCCTTTGTTCTTATTGTAGGGTTCATAGATCCAAAGTCACGATTGGCATGATTTTCTGTTCCCAATTTGGAACTAATTCTAGGTTGAACATATATGCATCATGAAGTTCATATGACAATCCTTGCGGGCATTATACTAAAGTGATTCATGAGAGGTGATCGTCCCATAGATGGGTTTTCCAATTTCTCATCACTTCTTCAAATCGTATTCCATAGTAAGATAAACCATTTTATTTAATCTCCCTATGTTGAAAGGTTTGTCTACCAAGTATAGTGGGGCTTGATGGTCTATAAAGAATTCAAATTTATTGGCCACATAGATAATGTTGGAATTTCTTCATCAAATAGACCATGCTTAATCCTTCTTGCTCGGTTGTGGTGTAATTCCTTTCTACTACATTCAACTGTTTAATCACGTATGCTATGGGTAGGTCTACACTTCCATCATTTGTGGGTTGTGCTAGCACACATCCAATAGCAAAATTTGGAAGCATCGACGTGGAGATGGAAAGGCTTGTTCTAGTTAGGCTTCATTAAGATTGCAGGTGAGTAGAAACATCATTTCAGTTCTGCAAATTATTGTTCACACTCATCATTCCACTCAAAATTGGCCAGGAGTTTGTACATGGGTTTAGCTATGATGGCATACATATGTATGAATTGTCTGTAGTAGCCATAATGGCCCATGAAGGCTTGTACTTCCTTCACCATCCTAAATTGTGCTAACTCTGTAATAGCTCTTAGTTTATTTTCCTTTGTCAATATTCCTTTTTTTGAAACTACATGGCCTAAAATTTTCCCTTGTTGCACCATGAATACACATTTCTTTGGATTTTTACACACTTGGTATTCTCTGCATTTATCGAATATCTCTCTTAGCTTGGGGATGTGATTTTGCCTTATGTGGGAATGTGCATAGAATTCATCCACATAGACTTCTAGATTCTTGCACAAAAACTCCTTAAAGACATGACACATGAGCCATAGGAAGGTAGTTGGGTCATTAGTGAGCCCAAATGACATCATAAAAAAATCATTGGTTACCCATTCGACAACAAAACTCATCTTTTGTGGATCTTCAAGAGCTATAGCTACCTAGTTATAACCTGGAAATTACTCCAAGAAACTATGTACCTCCTTACCGACTACACATTACTAAGATATGCTCCGTGATTGGAAGCAGATAGGTATCCATGATGGCAGTTGCATTAAATTTCTTCAAGTTAGTAGAAAGATGTAATTTTCCATTCCTTTTGGGCATAACCACAATGGGGGATACCCATTCCGTGTGCTCAATCTCATAAATGAATCCTTCTTCTTTCACTCGATCGATTTCTTTCTTTATTACTGCTACGTATGTATCATTATATGTGTACATTTGTTTTTTGGGCTTGGCTTTTAACGTCATGGGGATCTTGTGTGAGAAAATGTTTGGATCCACTTCTTTCAAATCTTTGTATGTACAAACAAACATGTCTTTGTATTCTCACAAGATATTTCTTAACTCTTCTTCTCCTCTAGTACTTATATCATTTCCTATATACATGCTTCATTCTTCCTGCGCTTCAATTGGTACTATGATTTTCTTGGTCATTTCTTTGTTTTCATAAGCTTCTCCCATGAGAGCTTCTCTTTTTGGCATCCTTACCATAATTTTCCTATCTTCAATTTCTATATTTTTAAATCTTTTAGGCACTTCAAATAATGATTCTTCTTCTTCCTCAGTTGGTGGGTTTTTCTTTTTTTTTTTCTTTTTTTTTTCCTCTGTTTCTACTTAGTGATTAGTAATCTCTTTTTTGCACTCACTACTTTTGTGGGAGTTTGCATTGATTAGATACAAGTAATCTTCCTCCAAATTGTAGAAAGGATCCATAACGATGGACTCTAGATCTTCCTCCTCCTCTTCTTCTTCTTTCAAGGGTTCAAACATAAACAAAGATATGTTATAATCATCCTCATCAAAATGGGGAGCCCATTGTTCTTCATTCACTGCTACTTTCATTGTTGCTAATATTTTTGCCCAACCATGGAGTTCAAATTCCTCATCTGCAAATATCATGGGTGCATAGGCTTGGTCTTGTATCGATTGAGTGTTCTATGAAACTCTCATATTTCTAGCTTCTAGCCATCACTTCTCTTCTTTCGCTACTTTGCACATCCATAGGTGGGTGTTTTCATGCATCCACGAAGGATCCGAATAACTAATGGAGTGTACTAAATTTGAGTCCTCTTGTGTCTTGTGGATAGGATTTCACTGGGGATGGGGGTAGTACATGTGGACCAAATTGTGATTGATAAGGCTATTGATATGGTTGTTCATTCTTGAAATAGGGTTGAGCCTAATACTACGGTTGATGCCTATCCATTCCTTTTGGGCATAACCACAATGGGGGATACCCATTCCGTGTGCTCAATCTCATAAATGAATCCTTCTTCTTTCACTCGATTGATTTCTTTCTTTATTATTGCTACGTATGTATCATTATATGTGTACATTTGTTTTTGGGGCTTGACTTCTAACGTCATGGGGATCTTGTGTGAGAAAATGTTTGGATCCACTTCTTTCAAATCTTTGTATGTCCAAACAAATATGTCTTTGTATTATCACAAGATATTTCTTAACTCTTCTTCTCCTCTAGTACTTATATCATTTCCTATATACATGCTTCATTCTTCCTGCTCTTCAATTGGTACTATGATTTTCTTGGTCATTTCTTTGTTTTCATAAGCTTCTCCCATGAGAGCTTCTCTTTTTGGCATCCTTACCATAATTTTCCTATCTTCAATTTCTATATTTTTAAATCTTTTAGGCACTTCAAATAATGATTCTTCTTCTTCCTCAGTTGGTGGGTTTTTCTTTTTTTTTTCTTTTTATTTTCCTCTGTTTCTATTGAGTGATTAGTAATCTCTTTTTTGCACTCACTACTTTTGTGGGAGTTTGCATTGATTAGATACAAGTAATCTTCCTCCAAATTGTAGAAAGGATCCATAACGATGGACTCTAGATCTTCCTCCTCTTCTTCTTCTTCTTCCAAGGGTTCAAACATAAACAAAGATATGTTATAATCATCCTCATCAAAATGGGGAGCCCATTGTTCTTCATTCACTGCTACTTTCATTGTTGCTAATATTTTTGCCCAACCATGGAGTTCAAATTCCTCATCTACAAATATCATGGGTGCATAGGCTTGGTCTTATATCGATTGAGTGTTCTATGAAACTCTCATATTTCTAGCTTCTAGCCATCACTCCTCTTCTTTCGCTACTTTGCACATCCATAGGTGGGTGTTTTCATGCATCCACGAAGGATCCGAATAACTAATGGAGTGTACTAAATCTGATTCCTCTTGTGTCTTGTGGATAGGATTTCACTAGGGATGGGGGTAGTACATGTGGACCAAATTGTGATTGATAAGGCTATTGGTATGGTTGTTCATTCTTGAAATAGGGTTGAGCCTAATACTACAGTTGATGCCTATCCATTCCTTTTGGGCATAACCACAATGGGGGATACACATTCCGTGTGCTCAATCTCATAAATGAATCCTTCTTCTTTCACTCGATTGATTTCTTTCTTTATTACTGCTACATATGTATCATTATATGTGTACATTTGTTTTTTGGGCTTGGCTTCTAACGTCATGGGGATCTTGTGTGAGAAAATGTTTGGATCCACTTCTTTCAAATCTTTGTATGTCCAAACAAACATGTCTTTGTATTCTCACAAGATATTTCTTAACTCTTCTTCTCCTCTAGTACTTATATCATTTCCTATATACATGCTTCATTCTTCCTGCTCTTCAATTGGTACTATGATTTTCTTGGTCATTTCTTTGTTTTCATAAGCTTCTCCCATGAGAGCTTCTCTTTTTGGCATCCTTACCATAATTTTCCTATCTTCAATTTCTATATTTTTAGATCTTTTAGGCACTTCAAATAATGATTCTTCTTCTTCCTCAGTTGGTGGGTTTTTCTTTTTTTTTTTTCCTTTTTATTTTCCTCTGTTTCTACTGAGTGATTAGTAATCTCTTTTTTTCACTCACTGCTTTTGTGGGAGTTTGCATTGATTAGATACAAGTAATCTTCCTCCAAATTGTAGAAAGGATCCATAACGATGGACTCTAGATCTTCCTCCTCCTCTTCTTCTTCTTTCAAGGGTTCAAACATAAACAAAGATATGTTATAATCATCCTCATCAAAATGGGGAGCCCATTGTTCTTCATTCACTGCTACTTTCATTGTTGCTAATATTTTTGCCCAACCATGGAGTTCAAATTCCTCATCTGCAAATATCATGGGTGCATAGGCTTGGTCTTGTATCGATTGAGTGTTCTATGCAACTCTCATATTTCTAGCTTCTAGCCATCACTCCTCTTCTTTCCCTACTTTGCACATCCATAGGTGGGTGTTTTCATGCATCCACGAAGGATCCGAATAACTAATGGAGTGTACTAAATCTGAGTCCTCTTGTGTCTTGTGGATAGGATTTGACTGGGGATGGGGGTAGTACATGTGGACCAAATTGTGATTGATAAGGCTATTGATATGGTTGTTCATTCTTGAAATAGGGTTGAGCCTAATACTACCGTTGATGCCTATATGGCTTTTGGTAGTTCTATCTCATTGCTTGCTTGTTACGGGGACAATCATGTGCTACATAATTGGTGTATTTTTTCTTGATTGTGGTATAGTATGAGCTTGGGACTAGCATGCTCTGAGTTTGCATGGGGCATGCATTGGCCATGTGATGACCTCCACATGTGTAGAAATGTTTGATTGTGATCACTTTCTAATTTTGCCTATTTTGAAAGGTTTCTCCTAGATTTTGAGCCACTAACTTTGCTAGTTCCTCAATCGATGATGAGAGTTTTGATGTGTTTCTAGCTGAGCATTCCAAACCCTTGTAGATTTTTGAGATTTAAAATTCCTCTTCAAGGTTACCCTCAATGTCTATGCATATTCTCATGCACTAACCTAGGGCATTTGGCTCTTTTAGGTATACATAGGATCGTAGGTTTTCTCTCAAGAGGTCATCCAAGAACAAGGACACTTGTTTGGACTATGTAGGTAATTCTAGGACCAAACATCTCTCTATGTATTGTTTGAATCTTCATCTTGCTAATCTTACTATTTCTTGGGGGTTTGATTAAAGTTGTGGATTGAAGATGGTGTTGTGCCTAATTCCACTCTTTGAGAACTCAGTAATGAATGCCTCCATCAATTGTGAGATCTCTCGATAGTTTGCCTCGATTCAATGGCCGAAACCATGCCAGGGCTGCACCCTTTATGGTCGATTCCTCATATTGCTGAGATATACTAGTGGATGGAGAGTAAAACTCTATCCAAAACCCCTTACGAAAGAAATGATTACACAATTGAATAAATCCAAGAAACGTAAGACCAAGAAACTGAAGATCATATGAACATTGCTTGGTTGATATAAGAATATGAACAAGAGCATGCATAGAAGATTAAAAGAAATAACTCATAGATTATCGATTGACATTTTCACTAGGATAACCCACCCTACAAATAAAAGTAAGTCTATATACATAATCCCATGCCTCTCTCTCTCTCTCTCTTTCTTTCTTTTCATCTTCTTAATTTCTTTCATTTTTTTTAAATTCTTTTAGATTCCAATTGAATTGATGAGAAATTCATACACACATATTATAGCACCCCTCGCACCACACAACCGCAAGTGGAACTTGAACTTGGACCTTTGTTTAGAGGTTCATTTTCATACCGATCACACCATGCCTCCTTGATTACTCTATCATAAAGCCCACTCCATGAGAATCATATGCGTACTCCATCCATTTTTTCCTTTTTCAATATAGAATGTTAATTTTTTGCTAGTCAAAAACCTTAAGAGAATAAGAGTAGAAAGAAGTATAATTTTAGGTCTACATTATAGTGAGTCGTGACCAAGATATGAAAGAGCACATTTTGAAATTGGAGGTATGTGGTGCTGAAGAGCACTAGTTTGTTTGAATGACCTTTTGTATAGGGACTTTGGTCTCTAACCTATTGTCCTTATTTTGAAAGAACAGCACACATGAACATTTAGGAGAGTCTCTTTATCCCCCACATTTAGAAGTTCAAATGGAGTAGATGTATGAGTCTTAAACCTTTGAACTTCAATCTCTCTCTCTTGAGAAAAAATAAAGCGTCTCTCTCTCTCTCTCTCTCTCTCTCTCTCTCTCTCTCTCTCTCAGACACACACTAACATGCGCTCCCGTCCTTCAGCTCCGATTAGGCCTGTAGGAACCGATGGCACAGATCATCCATTTCGTATGACCGTGGATAGTAGTAAGTGGCTGCATTGAAAGAAGTAAGCATACATGTTGTGCTTCAAATGGTCAAAACTTGAATTGATTTGCAGGATACAGAAATGTTGCATCGAAAAAACTTCAGCTGCGTAAGCTACTTGTGGCTCAGGTACTGATCATTGCCTTTCAAACTTAGTCAGAGTTCCAGGGCTCTGAGTCATAATTATTGGAAGCGATGCTCGTCGGGATTGAAGTTCACTCTTTATTTATATTTTTAGAGCGGATTTTGTGTCGAGTTCAGAAGTGGCTTACTTGAGGTCACTAGGGGAAAAAAAGGAAAAGAAAAAGCAGTAGATGAATCCAGTTTTGCCTGTGAAGATGGGTTGTCAACACCTTAAGGAGCTTAACTGCCTAGTTTGAACAGAATAGAGAGTGCACTTCACACATCACATGAAGGACATATTATTCATGCGACCTCCTATATCCTTGGAAGTAGGGCTTACATGTTTTTACAGTCTAGGGTGGGTTGAACATGTGACCTGAATTATAGTATCCGTATTTGAGATCCATCATACTATATACCGTGAAACAAAAGTTAATCAAACGTAAATCTTTACAATGGATATGACACACATTCAAATTTCATATACAAACGTTCTCTACTCCAAACTTCGAAAATAGCCTCTTTGACATATGTATACGCTCTTGGATGATAATGAACTAGTTATGTTTTGGCTAATGTTAACTAAATTGTTGCGAACTCTGGCGTTATCAACCAAAACTGTGTATGCTTTTACAGTAAAATACAAACTTTTGTTTTGTGCTTTTCTTTGTGAGAAGAATTGGAACACGTCTTTCATAATCCATATGAAGAGAAGAAACAAGGTTCTCTTAAAGAATGTAGGGAAAGTTCCTATACATTCATATAAAAATGTACGTTTAAGAAGCAAAATTAAAGGAAAAGAGTTCAAAAATGAAAGAACTATGTGTGTGTGTGTGTGTGTAAATAGCAAGTTTTATGTGATACACGTGTGAGCTCTCACACACCATGACTGAAATTCAAATCAGGATTTTTCAATGTTCATATGTATAATCTATTATTCATTGTTCATGAGTTATCGTTGACATATTTTTTCTTTTTGTTTATGTGTAACTAGGCCATTAAATGTAGTGCAAGTCATAGCCAACAATGCAAGTAATT
>CM035443.1:102173009-102178009 GCA_020310875.1 Ceratopteris richardii | reverse complement strand
ATGTGCATAAAGAGAATATGTACCTGAATAGTTAACATAAGATGCAATCTTATGTTAAGCTCCATCCAATGTCTTTGAAGTACTCCATAATCTTCATGTAGAAGACAATCTCCAAATACATCATGTAGATGGATGATGCAAACCACCAAGCTGCTGATAAGTAAGTCTCTTCCATAAGCAAGAGTCTGAGCACACTCTTCTCCAAGAAGAACTTCATGGCTGCTGCTCATGAGTTTCAATAGCTCCTCCATAGCTGCCCATATGTGCACCATGGCTACCCATGTGTGCTACAACACAACCACCTCAAAGAGACCTCAAAGCTTGCGTTGGATATCTCTAGAAGTGATCTTAAGCTTCTCTTTTATAGCCCTCATGACTTCTAGCGATGCAATAAAGCATAATCATTGAATAAAGGTTATTTTTGCGAAAAAATCTGAGATCACATGTTTTTAGAAAACTCATCGTTTTTTTTTAGCCATGTTTGCTTTATTTTAATTTTATCGCTGAAAAGTCTTTTGACTAGCTTTTTGAGACCTTTGACCACCGGATAAATGATTTGATAACATTTTTATGAGCTGTAAGCAGAGAGCTATCAAATGAGGTAAAAACCCTAAATCAGCAGAAAATTAGGGTTAGGGTCTTCTCTCAAATCTGATCTCTGATCATTGCATGTCATATACCATTAGAAAGCTCTTATCAAGCTCTTCAAGATAGGCTCATAAAAATTTTACCCAAATTTTGTGCAAAAAATGACCAATTACCAAAATTAGGGTTTCTGCCCTAAATGGATTTTGGATTAATGTGACATTGATTTCCAACAATCCCCCCTGCAATGTCATATTGGTACAAACTGGATTGGATATTCATCTTCATTCATCTGCAAACTGACATAAGCTTCAAACTTGTCCATCAAGATTGATCTTCAAACTTTTTCTTCAAAAAGTCTTCTTCAAAACTGAATTTGAATTTTTTCAAACTTCAGAAATCTGAATTTGCTGAATATGAACCATAATACCTGAGAAAATATGCAAACTCGATATCCAATAGTGTTAGCATACATCATGCAATCACTGCTTGACAACAAATGTAGCACGACTTGTCACTGAATCTGCTATCTCTTGTCTTCTCAAACCTGTAAGAATACATAAGGATCCACATATCTGCATTTACCTTTAAGAAAGGTTTCTCAACGTATTGCTGCTTCATCATGTAAATACACTAAACAGAATCAGGAACTGAATCCTGGGACTTGTGACTGAAAACTCACAACTTAGTGTATTATGAACACTAGTTGGTTCATCTTTGACTATACTCAACTCAACTCATGAGAGTCTCACCAAAGTTTCATATCTATGAAGTCATCTTGTCTTCATCCTTGTTCTATCTGTAAGTCCTTCATACCTCTTTCCTTTAGAGTATGGTATAAACATATGTGTGCGCACCTCATAAGTAACATATCTCTCTGAAATATCAAGCTTCTCTGCAATAGAACTCTAGAACTTTCTCCCGAACAGGAACTTTCTCCAGACATTCTCCTTCTTCCTTCTTCTTTAAAAGTTGGAACATAAAGAGAAACTAACAAAGGAAATATAGGAATACTTGTAGTAATGATTTTGAATCCTTCCACATATGGTTGAAAATAAGTCTATGTTTCTTCACCCCCTGGATGATTTAACACTAGTATCCAAATTCCTTTAAAGTATATCAGACTTTATGAATATGGAACGTCTTCCTTCTTTCAATAAATCTAATCTTTAGTGATTTAGCATTGCTTTCTTATCATCAATACCTGTGTCTGAAACAAAATATCTTGAATCCTTTTTATTAGCACGTCAGTTGCCAATAGCTTTCACTTCCACTCCTCAGCTTCCCAAAATGTAGAATAAGGTTAGCTGATCCTATTACATCATAACAAAACCCCTGATGAAAGCACTTTAGGTTTCATAATCTTCTGCAAAATAACAAGTATCTTCTTCTATTTCTTTGCAACACTAATCTGGTAGAATCTGAATCTTTGACTTACTTCTTCCAATGCTAAGAACTTTATAAACAAAGGATAGACATCTGAATCAAAAAATACTCAAGATCATACAAGATCTATCAAGATCATACAAGATCATTCTAGATCTATGATCTCTCCAACAAATACCTGTGTAGAATCTGCTCTCATCAAACCTTCATGATTGAATGTTTGATTTGCAACCTGAATGACTCTAAGTGTCCATGCTTCTTACATAAAGTTGTAAAACTTTTCTTCAATTAAATCCTTTTAAAAAATCCGCAACTTCTACTGGAACACAAGTGGACAAACTCTCACCTTGAGAACTCCAAAATTTGCAAGTTATACTTTATATCTTCATATTCTTCCTGGGTGAAATGTGATAGTGTTTGCTTGACTTTCTTTTGGCTAACTCCACTTCGTTAATCAAGTGATAGGATCTTATGGAACACCTTTTTGAATACAAGCATGCATCCAAAAATCAAGATAAACATTGAAAGTAGATTCTTCATTTGACTGGTATATAAAAAAATCTGAATTTTTCTGAATTTTTTGAAAACACTGAATTTTTTGAAATTTTTTGAAAATACTGAATTTTCTGAATTTTTCTGAAAATTCTGAATTTTTTGAATTTTCCTCCTAAAAAACTCTGAATTTTCTGAGTATACTAAATATATTGAATATGAGATAACTTTTCCAAATAAAAAAACCTCACTCCAAGTCTCCAACATCTTCTACAAATACTCTTTTACCTCAAGAGTTAGGTAAAGAAGAAAAATACTTCTCTGCAACTTGTCATATACCAAGTAGCTCTGAATTGACACTCCAAGAATTCTTTGAGGGAACATATAAGCTGCCTCCTCAAAATCTTCAACTTATACCTAACTCATACACATATGAGTCATAACATATAAGCTGTCTTAGATATCTGCTTCTTTTCTTTCTCTCAATGCAATTCTTTGTCAAAACCTACTAAAATATGACCAAGTATAATGCAAAACAAGAAACTGCTTCTTCTTTAAACTATCTTCTTCACACAAGATGTTCTCGTAGACTTGTCTTTGGATGTAGAGGATAAAAGTAGGAAAAGTATATGGAAAATATAAGAGAAAAGGAAGTCTTACTTTTCCTTTAGAATTGTTGGACTTTCTTCTTCTGCATCTTTCTTCCACCAGATGATGTCAACATCTTCAAACTTCTCTTCCATACCTTCTGTTCTCTTCATCTTGAAGTAGTAAGCACTCTTAACTTCTTCATATGAATTTTTCTCTTCCTCTAGTGCTAAGAGTAAGAGACAAAACAAACATGGATATAAATGGAAGTGAACATAGAAGATAAAACATGCTTCTAAGTTCTACCATCTCCTCATATGCTGAATCAACACTCTGCTTCAAATTTGAGTGATATGACTGAATTCACCAACCTTTTCCTAGAGTTGGCCGAAGCTGAATTACCTCTCTAGGTACAAAATCTGATTAAAAAACTCCCAACCGTGTGTTGGCTGAAAACAAAACTGATCTCATCTCCAAATTTGTCTTCTTAGATGAGCTTTCTTGCCATGAAAGAGATCTATAAAAAGTGTCAAGAACAACCTCTAAATACTTGTTTTGATATAGCTAATGCTTTAACTTTCAAAGTAATGAAAGTGTTTTAAAAGCACTTCTTCAATCCTTCAAATCTTTTCATAACTTCTCTTCTAAGATATGACCTGCAAATGATAATCTGATAGTAGAAACTAATACCTGTGATTTAATGTTGATCTGGTTCCTTCAACTTCTCCAAACCATTGTTTTTCCTTGAATTTGAAGTAGCCTTCTCTTCATCAAGTCTTGGTCTTCACGCACTACTTTTTGTAAAGTATTTTCATACTTCCAAAAGTAATTGGCTGCAAACAGATCATCAACTTCATACTTCGCGGTGATAATTAAACATGTGACTGAATTGTCTAATTCTCAAATCTCTACTAATCTAGATTAAGTGTGTATGTCATATGTCAAATGTTAGAAGATGCTCTGAAACCATATGTTGGTAGTTTGGAAGCTCTGATACCAAATGTTGGAAATTAGGTAGGCCCATAACAAATTCCACAGGTCCCATAGGTCCAGGATCTAGAACAGAGATTCCAGCATCTTCCAATATTGACAAACATGAGCATACATGACTTAATTATACAATGATGAGACAAAGATAGAGAGAGATTAGACAACATGTTCAAAGTGTTACGTAAGCCACTCTTTACTCACACCATCATATATACAAATGTCAATTTACAATGTGGGAGTCAAAATCTCAACCACTCTATGTGAACAGAAATAGATGGAAGAGTGTATGTACAGAATTTACAAGAATATTCAGATGTAGGGACAAAAATCTAAATATGTATGAGATGTATGACCAGATAGGTTGTAGAAGTGTGTATATGAGTGACTGAAAGAGGAAAGATTAGTTTGAAACTAATATTCAGCAAACCCTAATCTGAATTTAGGCTATGGAAGACCCTAAATCAGATGTGTGTGTGAAAGATCACATACTTACAGAATTAGCATAGAATGCTAACATGTTGATGACAGAAATCCTCATACTCATGTGGAAACACCTTCTCTAACACCTCATCTCATGCATGTAGCATGCATGTACTGATTCTCCTTTATGGATGCCACTGCCTCAATGTATGCCGAATGGGACTCCTTCAGATATGGATGCCACTGCCTCCATGTATGCCGAATGGGACTCCTTCAGATATGGATGCCACTGCCTCCATAAGCTCCAAGTAGTGCCTGTGTGCATAAAGAGAATATGTACCTGAATAGTTAACATAAGATGCAATCTTATGTTAAGCTCCATCCAATGTCTTTTAAGTACTCCATAATCTTCATGTAGAAGACAATCTTCAAATACATCATGTAGATGGCTGATCCAAACCACCAAGCTTCTGATAAGTAAGTCTCTTCCATAAGCAAGAGTGTGAGCACACTCTTCTCCAAGAAGAACTTCATGGCTG
>CM035443.1:102158009-102160509 GCA_020310875.1 Ceratopteris richardii | reverse complement strand
ACATGATACTACACTTGTACATACTTAGTATTAAGTACTACACATGTGACATGTCACATTAATGATTATACATATGATTATCATATATGCATGGCACATGCATCTGACATCTTATTGTATACATATTACACATTGCGACGGCCCACATTGCACATATTACATATTACACACATTACACATTGGCAATTGCCACATTGCAATTTGCCATATTGTATACATATTACACATCATGCCACATTGCCATCATCCATCATTCCAATTTCCATGTATGATGCTATTCTAATTTCTATCTAATATCTACTATGGTCCATGATTAATCATTGATGTAGTATGGATTTTATGTTTCAGGTATCATCATGCCTCGTGGTATTTCTTCTCTCTTGGATGCTCATACCACAAGCCATACCTTGGCAAACACTATCGGCTCTGGTTCTGACACAAGAAGATGGGTATGCAAGTATTGTGGGAAGACATTCTGTACCACCACGACTCGTCTGATACGCCATATGTCAGGATTAGGTGGTTTGGGTATCGGTGCATGTTTAGAGGTTCCTCCAAACATTGCAGAAGGTGTGCAAAAAGAACATAATATTGCACAAGCAAATCTCGCAGCCCGTCTTTGTGAGCTTGCAACATCCTCTTTAGACATGTTAGAGGAGATTGAGACGGAGCCTAGTAGGACTTCAGGAAAAAGAGGTGTTTCACAAAGAGATTAGAGTGAGTCAGAGACCATTCCTGACCTACCACCAACATCACAAAGATCTAGATAAGCATCACTTCATACCTCTTTTATAGCTGTGGGACTAAAAAAGCAACGACGAAAAGCTGCCGAGGTTGAAATAGAGCGTTGCATTCTTGAATGCAATCTCTCTTTCAACGCAGTTCGTACAGAAGCATGGAAGAGGATGGTTAAGGCCATTGCACAAGTGGGGCAATGTGATGATTGGTATGGTGTTGACTATAACAGATTGTGTGGGCCCATGCTTATTGAGGAGAAAGAGAGGATAGAGGTGCTTATGCAGCCTATAAAATTAGGGTGGCAGACATATGGCTGCTCTATATTGTCTGATGGTTGGAGTGATATCAGACGCGCCACATCATAAATATAATGGTCTCCTCATGTATTGGTATTTACTTTCTCTGTGTGGTAGATTGTAGCAGTGTCGGCACACGGATCACTGGGGAATTTATTTTTGAGCACATCAAGAGTGCCATAGAAGAGGTTGGACGTGAAAATGTAGTCCAAGTTATTACAGATAATGCGTCTAACTGTAAAAGAACGGGAGAGTTAATAGAGAGTGAGTATCCCTCTATAGTTTGGACCCCTTGCAGAACACATTGCATAGACTTACTATTTGAGGACATAGGGAAACTCCCATGGGTTGAGCCTATTATCAATGATGCCAAACGGATTATTACATTCATACGTAAGAACCATCATGCACTTAGCATTTTCCGTAGTAATGGTGAGAAAGAGCTGGTTCGCATTTTTGACACACGTTTCGGATACATATTCTATGTGCTTACACGCCTTTACGAGTCTATGCACTCTTTGCACTTGACGATAATAGATACGAGGTGGAATGCGATGCCAATGGCTCAATCGGAGAGCACGAAATATGTGCAACGCAAAGTATTAGACATGGACTTTTGGGAAGAGATACAAAATCTTATCCTGTCCTTAAGTGCATGCACATTGCTCTTCAAGTGGTTGACATGGAGGGATCCACGCTTGGCTTGGTGTACCATTTGTATAGACATATGCGACAGGGCATTGCTCATGTATCCACTTTATCGAGCTCCATGTATGTTTTATTTCCATATTTCTTTTCATGTTTAAAACTTTATTATTTTTTAAGTTTACTAATTCAAATTTCTAATAGGAAAAGTGATGTTTTGAGTCTTGTGGATTCACGATGGGAGTTCTTATCACGTCCCATTCATGGATTCGTAGCTTTGTTACATCCATACTTCAAGAGTCCTGATTTGTGGTCAGAAGTTAGTCTTTGCCACATAAAGGACATGTATATGGAGCGCATCGTGGATCCCGATGCTCAGATAGCGTTCGATGCAGATTTTTCAACTTATATGGGGAACATCGGGATCTCCTATGCATGTTCCACTTCTCTACGTTAAGAAGTCACAGCAAAACCTATAGAGTGGTGGAACACTTATGGATATGGGCATCCACACATTTGTCGTCAAACATTGAGAGTTCTCTCTCAGGTATGTATAAATTGATTAAAACATTATTCTCTTTAAAAAGGTTTATTGTATACATATTACAAACTACGATATAAGTATTAAGTATTAAGATATTCTAATTTCTATGTTGTAGGATTCATCTGCTAGCGCTTGTGAGCGCAACTGGAGTACATTTGCATTAGTGCACACCAAGTTGAGAAATCGCTTGAGTGTTGCACAACTTGAGCACGTGGTCTTTTGTAAGGCCAATCTTCGTTTATTACGTAATTTCAAAAACATGACAAGTCCTCGACAG
>CM035443.1:101818009-102148009 GCA_020310875.1 Ceratopteris richardii | reverse complement strand
GGAAAGTCCATCTCATGAGAGTATTAGCCAATACATGTATGAAGGTTGGTTTGTTAATTTAATCACATATTTTCAAGTTAAATTATATTTGTGATCAACTTATCAATGCTTGTTTGAATATTGCTGATGAAGAGATGATAAACACCCTGATTAATTCACTTCCATGTACATATCGTTTATTTGTTACACCTCTTTCTTTTTCCATAAGAGATAGAGAGACTATATTTGAAAAGCTTTAGTTTTTAGTACTTCAAGCCAAAGATCAGAAGAAAAGCATGGAGGAGAATGATGAGGCTATGGTTTCTTCATCAAAAGGAAAGAAGAAGAAAAATGAGATTAAGAAGAAGAAGGAAACTCAGTCATAATCTAAAGAGAAAAGAAAGATTCCTACTTCCAAATCTACTTCCACATCTTATCTACCTCTACATCAACTACTTCATCTACACCTAAGGGTAGGTCTACTTCATCCAAATCTACTTCTAAAACAAAGAAAATAATTTGTTGTCATTGCAAAAAACAAGGTCATCATATTGCAGAGTGCAAAAAAAGAATTTAAAATGAAAAGAAAAAGGCTTTACGTAACAATGCTATGAGAGTTCAAAAGGTAAACCTTAAGAAGATGATACTTTTGCATGTGTCAGTATAGAAGAAGTATCTTTTGATGAAGTAGCATTGCACGCAATATCTGAGAATCCTTGGATATTTGATTCTAGAGCTACAAAGAGTATGATAGATTGCAAGAAGGCATTTTTTTCTCTTACTATTTCTTCAAGTAGAAGAGAGACTATTGCATATAGTCATGATTTGGATGTGTTGATGTGGAAGAAGTCACACTAAAGTTAAGTTTGGGTAGTTATTTCAAAATTTCTAATGTTCTTTATGCACTAGAGATCAAGAAGAATTTGCTCTCTATCTCAACGTTTCTTATCGATGAATATAAAGTTATTTTTAAGGACTCGTGCCAAATCCTTACTTCAAATGAAGAATATTGTCTATTAGAAGGTGAAAATAAAAGTGGGATGTTTGTATCATAAAAAATCAGCCATGCTAATCTTGCTAGATCAACTTCGTCTCAATTATATAGCTCTGAAGCATATGAAAGACATGTGAAGCATATGAAAGACAAAGGTATGACTGAGAACTTGCCTACTTTTGCTTGAGCAAATAATGCAGATACAAGTAAAGGATGCTTGGAAAGAAAATTACAAAACCCTAGAATCATAGAAAATAGCACAGATAAGTTGAAAAGTCCATTGAAAAAGAGAACTCAAGCTTGGAAAGCTAGAAAAGAGAAACTTAAAAGGAAATGGAAACAACAAATGAGTGACCTACAAGAAACTTACAGAAAGTTCAAAGAACAAGAAAAGAACCATATGCTTAGCGAATCTCTTGGATATCACGCATAATCATCTGCTCAAGTGAGACTAGTTCCAGGCGACCCTAGACGGAATCGCACGGGAACTCCAGGCAAGATCCATTCTAGCATATCCTATGCGTGAAGGCTTACATATGTTCTTAAAAGGCATATCAAGTGAGAATAGCTGAAGGACTTAGAAAGGGAAATGTTGCAATTAGCACACACAAATGAAATTGCAATTAGCAGATGCTCATGTAGAGCATTCTCTTGGACTTTTTGAAAGGAAATAGTACTCTCTATGTGTGGAGTTAAATCTGAACATACATTAGCGATTTGTCAGTTTGGAAAGGAAAGAAGTTATGAAATAATCTTACGAAGACCTTTCATGAGACAAGTCAAGCTGTACATGGTGGAGAAGATTGAAGGGAATGAGAAGACTAGGTGTCCTCTTTGCGCCGAGGGAGAGAGGTTCGGGTCCTTGCCGCATGAATAGTGGATTGCAATGTGGTGGCAACACTTAGGAGGACATATTTGGGCTCCCTTATCAGCTCTATGACCCAACGGTTGGGGGTTGGCCCCATGTTTCCTATGGACATGACCCATATCCTCCTTGGAGGGGAGGTTCGCGGAGTTTTGACCCATTGGGTTAAACCTAGTCCACACTCTAGGGCGGCGTAGCTAAGTTCGTCTCGGTTACCTCCTTCCTGAATCCTAGGTGAGGCTATACCTAAGTATATGAAAGCTCTGTTTGGGGATTAAGGCTTTTGATAGATCCTCTTTTGAGGGGAAAGGATGTCATTTTTTCGCTCGATTCCTTGTGCCGTGTACCGTTGCTTTTGGATCATGGAAATGATGATTCATGAGGGATGTATGTTTTGAGCTTTGACACTTTATGGTTGTAGGTATAGCCTCACCTCCTATCAGTGAGGAGATGGGAGACTCTGAACTCGGTGTGGACGACTCCTATGAGTCGACGCTCCTTTGTGGGGTATGGTGTTCTTTTTTTTCGGGAACATGTTGGGTAGGCAGTTTAGGAGGTGCTAGCTCTCGCTCAAAGTCTTTCATACTCTAGTGTCCTGTATGGGGCATTGAGTATCTCATCACACAGGTTTCGGAATTGGTAGACCATTGGCCTTGTGCTTGAAGGTCACATATACGTCTTCTTCAGAAGATGAAGCGGACAGATAGATTCTGCCTTTTGAGTGGGATAGCTCCTTAGAGCCCCCATCCTTGACTCAAAAAATAAAAGAAAGGTGATTTATTTATAGAAATTACTTACGTTGGTTAGAATTTTCAATTCTCTATCCCTGTTAAGTTCTTCTTATACTTAGGGGTTAAATAATGTATGAAATCTAGATTGCATGATTGGACGCGTCCTAGGGACAGTTTCTTGTGATGATCTTATTTCTCCCTCAAAACACACAAGGTTACCTTTAGTTTTTCTCCATGGATCTCATGAGAATGGAGGTTTGAGCTACCTTCAACGTTGCATATGCAAAAACCCTCTCCACCCTCTTAGCCCTCTCTTCACCCTTTTCCTTTTTTCTCCATAGTCATTACATTTATGTTGTAGTCTCTATATTTTTTGGTTTTACGTTTTGGAATCTACACTAGTGTTTTTTGTCGATCGGTTGTATGATGAAACATCTTTTTGTTTTGAATGTTCATGATAATACACTATGCCCATATCATATATGTCAGATGATCATTGACTCTTGAGTCTTAGCTCTTTTTTATGTATATGAAATTTTTATATGCTGATGATGATGTAGAATCTTTTAATTTTATTTTCTTTGAAATGATGAAATATATATGAAGACTTTGAATGTTCAAACTTCAATGTGCTTCCTACATGTTTCTACTTTAAAAAGACTTTTTTTCTATAGTCTTGTTGTTAGTGGCCATTTCATATGTTAACACATTCATTTTGCATTACTTTCATTTCATATTTATGAAAAAGCCAACATTTTTTCAGTGCCGTCCTTGGGACACCCTAGGCTCCGTCCCGGTCCCGGGGGCACCACCGTTCCCGGGACCCGCGCCCATCCCTTGGTGACTTTGGAAGAAACCTTACTGCTGCTCTTTCATACAGCTCATATGATGTATTTCACATTGCATATAATGGGGTTCAAAATACTAGTAGCATACTTTTACAGCATAGAAATCTCGTATGATATATGTACAAAGTTAATAGTTTACATGATTACCATGCAAAATCAAAGAAGTCCAATACATAATACTTGGAAGTCCACATAATTAACGTGTGACATTCCTTTTTCAAAAAAAAAAAAACCTTAGTAAGTATTGTCGGAAAACTCGTTGCTTGATGCATGGACTGAGTGGGTGGGAACTGTTTGGATTCTGGAACATACAGTCACTGATGAGTTGGAGCATATGATATTAATGCTTTGGATGTCTACAAAATCAACCATGTAACCTTTTAAAATACTTGCACTTCATAGAATATCGTTCCTCTTTTAATTGTTTATATGGGAGTAATCACCTGTGTGTAACTGTATGCTGACACTCTTGGGACTATATTTTCTTAAATGTGAATTATGTCTTAGCAAAAATACAAGATGGGGTTGAGTCATTGCTTTTGCATGTGTGGCTTTTGTGCAGTTTGTGATAGCTTGCTGATGGGTTCTCCTTTCTTTGGAGGCTGAGTTGATGTCTTTGATTTATTTTTTATGTATTTACATAAGATGAACAGCTATGCGGATTTGTCACATTCGCAGGCTGTCTTTCATCTTATCAAAGCAGTTCAAGTAGTTTTCCTTGCTCTAAATAACGAAATCCCTGCAAGGACCACTATTGCTGCCTGTTTTTTTGGAGCAGCAGCTGTTTTGAGTGGAACCATAGGTATGTAGCTTGATTTTGAATATAAAATCAAAATGGATTTTTTTTTTTTTTTTTTTAATTATACCTCTAATCGAATTACATGAAGGACTAAGAAGGACGTCATCAATATTGCTGCACCTTTTTATCTTCACTACCAGTGGAGCTCTCTTGTTGTCTTTGTTTCCTATATTAGCAGGTTCCTCTAAGGTATGTGGCAAGCTAGGGTTTGCATCATTCAAGATGTCTTGCTATTTATATCTTGATTATGAAATGGTGCAGGTCTTCTTGTATTACATTTTTCATTAATGGGTTTGGTCTTCTTTATCTGAGTAGGTTTTCATGTTCCTCCAAGGTACCACTAGTTACAGACTATTTGTCCTTGACGGGCTGGAGGTGGCACAAGAAGCAGTGGGTAGGTGATTTAGCCTTTCATTTGTTATGATTTTTTGAATTTCCAATGAACTCTAAGATAAGATAATGCCTTTAAATGTCAAAATAATGAATAAAAACATGAACTGAATTAATAATTTTTTATCATTGAATAGTCTCTATGCTTCAATGTTTTTATGTGTAGACAAACACTCATGCTTAGTCTGCTTCTAGAGTTAAGCTGTTTATCTTGCTTCCTCGATCTGCATGAATAATAAAATTGCTCTCAGTTGCTGTGTATTTGCTAAAAGATGAGCTTTTAGGAAGCCTATTGTCTTTATTTGGAGAGTAGTTTTTATCTACTGCATTTACTTAATTTTCAGCAGCATATTTTGTTATTTTGAGTACTATTTGTTATTTTGAGTACTATTTGAGTGAGCTAGGTATAAAGAACAATTCAGAAAGGCATATTTTTCTCTACTTGATTAGAGAATTCATGCTCAATTTTGAACTAGTACCAAATCTACATTTTTGGGTTGAAGTTTATAGAGTGCACATAGAGTGTTTTGCATCACATCTTGTCCATAGAACACTTGAAGTTACTTAGCCGTAGGGTTTCTAGTATTGTGCTTGGTGTGTATAAACCCTATTTTGTTAGAGCCTAGTTCTAGTCTATCCAGATCTAATGGGTGATCTTAGGGTCTTTATCTCTTGAGGAGAGACTTGAGGGAAGCTCCAATCATCCATTTTGGAGTTCTATGCTAAAGAATCTTTTGATAGCAAAATATTTGTGGGAAATTAAAAATATGTCTGGAAAGCTCTCACAGAGAGCTATCACTTGAAAGCGGCAAAGTATACTAAGGAGAGTCCTTGGGGTCTTATTCCCAACAACTTCCTACTTAAAGGACCAAGGAGACTCCTTTAAGCTAAGTAACTCCCACCATCTGTATACATAGCTGATCTTGTGCCTTCGGTAGACATTTAATGAGAGCATCTGCAGGTGCAGGATTCTGTGAAGTATTGACCTTGATCAAAGTGATCAAGCCATCCTCTAATACCTCTCTAATGAGCTGCACAAATTCACTGCACAAATTCACTGCACAAGCTGTAACCAAATGGCTTCCTTGGAAGCCTTTGTGGCTGAAATATATTCAGCCTCTGTAGTAGATAGTGCAACTATCCTCTGAAGTCTAGAGCACCATGAAATAGCATCGCTTGCAAGGGTGTTTACATAGCCAATTGTGGACTTGTGAGTGTCCACATCACCTTCCTTGTCTGAATCACAAAATCCTCTCAACTCCAATGAACCCTTTCCATAACATAGGCATTTACCTTTGGTCCCTTTCAAAGATCTCAACATATATTTGACTACCTCCCAATGGCTAGGATTGGCCATAAACTTGCTAACAACTCCCACTGCATGAGCAATGTCTGGCCGAGTGGCAACCATGGCATACATAAGGGAACCAGAAGCTGATGCATATGGAACACTCTTCATGTACTTGGCTGCATCATCATCTTTGGAATAGTCATTCTTGGAAAGCATGTGGCTGCAATGGCACTCCAAGAGGCTTAGCATCAGCCACACTATTTCTGTCCAGTACTGTTTCATTGTACTTTTCTTGGGATAAATGCAAAGTATGCTGCTGCCTATCCCTTTTTACTCGCATAGCCAAGTATATGCTCAGCTTCCCCAAGATCTTCCATTGAGAACACAGATTTGAGCTGCTGTTTTAGAGCATTTAGAGTGCTCTTTTTCTTCCTGGCCAACAGCATATCATCTACATACAACACAAGAATGGTTGGGCTGCCATCTTCATCCTTTTTAGTGTACAAATAGCAAGACAGTTAGGTGCGTTCCGTTCGGTACATTCGGGTGTGTTTGAGGTTCGGGTATCGAACCTTACCTCCAAGAAAGGTGCGCGTAAGGTGTGCCAGTGGTTATTGAGCCAGATGATGTTGGACAACCAAATGAGGCTCCTGAAGGGCATATGCAGCCACCTATTCATGCTGAAAACAGGGCTCGATAGATGTACAACAACCCATTAACAATGAGCAAGTTGATGTACCTCCTGATGTAGATCCATTGCCAGAGAATGTGGATCATTGGGTAAGAAGATCTACATGTTCTAGGAGGCCTGTGAACAGATGATCCCTCTGTACATTACATCATGTTATCAGATGAGGGTGAGGCTTGAGCTTCTCACTTACAAAGAGGCAAAGCTATGTGATGACAAGAAGAAGTGAGAGTTAACCATGCAAGAACAGATAAAGGTCTTGCATGCAAATGATACTTGGGACTTGGTTGGGTTGCCCAAAGTTAGGAAGGCCATTCCCTACAGATGTGCGTGTGGATCAAGTCATGTGGGTGGGGTGGTGTAGATGAGTCGGGGGCTAGGTGTGAGTTTTCGCTTTCACTTGATACTGCACGAGTGTTGGCGATAGTTGTGAAAGGAAATGGGTGTGGTTGGACCTTTGTAAGTTTACAAATGGGTGTTGTGTAGATGAGTGCACATGGGTCTGTCTATAGGCATGCATCTGGGCTATGTTATTGACAGCTTATTTGGATAATACAATTTAAGCATTCATATAAGCAAGCATAAGCATATGGGAAGACCTAGGAAGACTTGACAGTAATTTTTTGTGCTGTAAATTACTTGTTTTTTTTTTCAATTGTGCTGGTGATGTTTACAATCTGATTTTGTTCTCAGGGGCAGTATTGCAGCTTTTTCAGATATATGTTGCCTTTTCATTGGTGCAATCTATTTCAAGGAAGTGAGATCAAGATGCAGTAATTAAAATTGGGCAGATTTTATGTTTGAAAGTCAAAGTTGCAGGATGCAGAAGGGAAGATCCGAATTTGAGAATTGCTTGAATGTAGCTTACTTACTGATACCGATTGAAAATTATGAATTTCATTTTGGAGTAAGCAGGAGATCGATCTTCTTGTTGTGTGCTGTATTTTCCTATTCTTTTTGGAAATGAATCAACAAAAGTTTGAGGTATAGAGCTTACACTTTTTATACATTGTAAGGGTGATTATTTTTAGTGCTACAGTTTTTTGATGCTGCATGTCATTGTTTGTTTATTGCATTTTCTTACTTGAATGATTGTTGATTATTGTTATTTGCATGTCCTTGGTAAATTTTTTGCCGTGTAATTGCATGTCCCTGGCAAATTTTTTGCTGCAGTGCTTCTTTGATGATCATAACCTGTGGATTGTGATTGCTTTTGGGGACCATTGTACTTTCTCCATCACTTTCGTCTATGTTCCTAAATGCTTTGAAGCGTGTGTCAAATGTTGGTGGCCCCTCTTTCTGATCCCTTCCACAATGATCCTCAGTGGTATTTCAACATGGTTGAATGCTTGGAAGACAAGTAGGAGCGGAAAGGACAAGCTATTGATAGGTTGGAAAGCACTGAGTGGGAGCTCCTTTAGCTTCACTTAGACATTTAGGACGTTAAAAATCCTCAATATTTCATTTGGTCCAGCTTGCAATGTGAACATGACCTAGCTAGAGCACGCTGAGCAAGATGTTATGTCTCCTTGCAAAATTGAGCGAGGAAGGGGCAGTAGAGCACCCTAGTTTCAGGCAGATCCCTCACTCTTTGCTCTCCCCTAAATTTATTGTACAATAAAGGTCGTTTGGAACAACGCCTTTCGATCTAAGGCTTCCTTGATGCATTGCCAAGCCATATCAGAATTATACTCATGCGTGCTCAGAGGGAAATGGCTTTGATTAGATGAGAGAACAGAGAAACACTTTGTCAGACTCAGGAGGCTTGAGGAAGAGATCAACAAAGGAAAAGTTGAGCTTTAACCTAGCCTCTTAAACATTAAGAGTAAACTTTGGTCGGAGGAAGAGTCGAATTGCCATCAACACTGATTGTTTTTCAAGGAGTGGGGGGCAGGCAAATGGACAAACCATCCAAAGAGATGCGTAAACTTTTCGAAAGGGAATCGATAAAGGAGCCCATCCCGATAATGAACAAGATGGATGGCAATAGTTCTTCCTCAAATATTGAAAACCATGATTACATTGTCAAACACTACAAGACGCTTTTGGATGCCTCCACCTTTTGAATTAGAAGAGCATTCATGCCACATGGCCACTATTTCTAGGACTAAGCACCCTAAGGTCCCCAAAGACATGAAGGATTGGCTGGATAAAGCTATTTGTGCTTTTGAATTGCAAGCTGTTATCATTTGCCTTCTGAAAGGAAAAGAGCCGTTGGCTTGATGATCTCACGAGCGAGTTCTTCACTCCCTTTAAAGATGTCTTTGTGGGGCCCATTGCAAAGGTTTAGAACAAATCTTTGAGCTTTGGGCTCTCCTCAAGTGTTTCAATGCTGGGATCATCAAGTTAATTCACAAGAAAGATAGCAGAAATGTGATCTAGAAATGGAGGCCAATCATTGTACTTAAGACATACCAAAAAATAATCGCAAAAATTCATTTTTTTGGGAAGGTATGGAGTATATTAAAGAGTTGAACCAAGGTTTCCTCCTCTTGAAGATTGATGTACGTAAAGATTATGGCCAATTGGTGTATGATTTTATTTTGCAATTGATGAGAGACTTGGGTTTGAGAAACAAAATCATCAAGATGGTTTCCACCCTTTGGAATAACACTTCGTGTAGGATCAACATCAATGATGAATTGTCTTTTGTAAGGATGTCCGCTTATTCAGGCAAGGATGTCCGCTTGCTCCACTCTTCGCTATTGCTATTGATGGCTTCAATAGTTTGGTGGATTAGCATGTTTGACCGAGATTTCAGTGGGGTATTTTGTCGTTCAATGGTCATGATCATCTTGTTCTTAGGATTGACAATATCAGTTCTTTGCTCTTCTATGGCCAAGATTGTGTAAAAATATTTTGGGAGTGCATAGAAACATATTGTACATAATTGAGGTCCAAGATCAACCATGAGTTCATGCTTCTTGTGATAAAAACTCAGTGCGCAGAGCTGCTTGTGAGTTCATGCTCATGGTGTGCGTGCGCTGCGGGGTGCGTGTGTGTGAGCATTTATTCATTCATAGTTCTATACCCACTATTGGGCACTAATGGCATTAGCGGGGATGTCATAGTATTGAGTCGATACTATGCATAGTTGAGCTGATATGCTATATAGTATTGTGGTTGTCTACAATGAGTTTATAGTTGCACTTTCATTTGAGGGTGAATTTGGGGTTTGGATGGATTCATTCTAGTATATAATTGAGGTCCAAGATTGACCATGAGGAAATTGCCTCCTCAATTTATCTTGAACCATTGTCGCAGACAGATTGCTCCAAGATGAATCTTGAGGTTTCTTAGCATCCCTATGGAATTCCTTATCTCCATGGCTAAATCTCCGGACTCGATTTTAAAGAAACTGAATTTCTCAAACTACATCACTTGAAAATGTATGCAACTTCATGTGAGAGGCAAGGCCATGGGTGTCAATAGGTTCTTGATTCCCTCCATGATTTACTTTCTCCAATGATAGAACTTCATCGGTACATATCTTCATAAGCTAGATATCACACGTAGGAGCTTCCTATATGGGATTGGATCCTAAGAAAAAAAGGGATCCCCAAGATAAAATGGGATGTTGATTTCTCCCTATGGATAGAGGAGGTTTAGGGATCCTCAAAATGACTACTTTGTTTGAGAAAATGATTGTGAAATGGATTATTAATATGGGGACTTACCAGCAAAGTCTTTGATCAATTGTTATTAAAGAATACACAATCTCTCTCTCTCTCTCTCTCTCTCTTGCGAGATTCCCTCATGGAGAAATCACAACATCAACACTTTTCTTCTCTCCCCCATCAAAGTCCTTTTCAAGGGTTGGGATTTTTTTATCCTCTTGTTGGAAAGTGTTAGAAAGTAGCTTGACAATTCTCAAGATAATGATAACATTAGGTATTTTTGGAGTATCACATAAGTAATTCTTTTAACCTAGTGGTTAAGTCTCAAGGATGGGAAGGAACACAACTACAAATTATCTCTCTTTTTTTCCTCTCAATGCCTTGTGTGCTGAGTCTTGACTACTTTCAAGGAGCTTTTTGGAGCAATTGTGCACATGTATGAAGCAGGAGGAAGGAGGCCGAGGAGGTTTGCGTGGCTGATAGCTCGTCTCATGCATGCGCTTTTGCATGGGATAAGGTTGAGGAGAAGGGGCTGCGCCCTCTTGCCCTACTTCTAATAATATACGTGCCTTGACTTTCTTCTTATAGCCTGTTTGCAGCCCATTTGAGGCAACTTACAGTCATTCTCGATCCATTCTCAGGCTCAAGCAGATTTTGGATGCCTCTCGATGAGGGAACGTAGAATATATCTTTCTCTTTGCCCTTTTGTATGGCAAACCTATTCACGAGACCTGTCACCTATGAGTTGGTGCATGAACAAAGGAGATAAGAGGATGTAGCAAGTGAATGGTTTTCATCACATGATTTAGGGAAGTCCGAATTCCTTACTTTATTTGATTTATGGCAGGGGAATCATGATTATTCAAAGAATGATTCTTTATTAGCATGCATTGAAAGAGCATCTTAAATATACATTGAAAGTACATATGTGAAGAAAAGTGAAAATTATGCAAGTTGGCACTTTTGTGAACTATTTTCAAGTATTATTTTGTTATTCAAATGTATTGTTTAGCTTAAATATGTTCTTTTGTGATTGCACAATAGGTACATAAGTCAAGTTTGAGCAAACTGTTTCCCAAAATCATTTGGGAAGTCTCCAAAGTGGCCATTGCAACATAGTTTTCAGTCGGACTGCCTAGCAGCTACTCAACTTCAGACGCTCGCTTCTCTTTGTTCAAATGTGCGATTTTAATAGTTTTAAAGTTGCTCGAAAGCTTGTTTAGCAACATTTCCAATGACGTTAAGGCCACTTGAGTTGGAGCTGATTTGGATCTTCTCTGTAACAAAACTGTATTCAGCTACCAAGTTTTGATAGTTTTGTCGATGGAGGTGGCAATGTTGTTGACAATCGTTTGACATTTTTAACACTTCCAAATGGAGAGTGGAGGATATTTCCATATTTTAGCTTGTATTTAGTGGCAAAGCCTAGAAAGTTCCTCAAAATATATTTTAGATTTATTTTTGTCGTTCAAAATCATTGTAAATGTGAATATAAGAGCATGTATACTTTCTATAGGGGTTCACCAATAGGGGAACCACATGGTTATATTTGTACGTGAGGAGGTTAGAAACACCTACCTTGGAAGTTTGTTTGTACCTTTCTACAAGGTGCACATTGTCTGCACTGAGCATGGTATTTGGGCAAGGGAATATGTGTGTAAGAGAGAATAGACATGGGTGAATGCACATTCACATGCACATGCATAATTTTACCAATGTTTTCATTGTCTTCCACAGCTACACCATCATGTTATAGGCTACTTAATGTTAAAAGTATACCAGATACATTAAGAAGAATAAGCCTACTCATAAAAAAATGTTAGGAAAGTAGAATAAAAGTACAACAAAGCACTAAAAGATAAGTATCTTTTTATTATAGTCATAATGATGAGTAGTCTTGGACTTATTTCAAGAAGACTAAGAGTTAGCCTTAAAGATCACACTTCCAAGAATGTTTTAGGTATCCAGTAGTCTTGGACTTATTCCAAAATTTAGAATAATGGAAAAGTATCTCTTTAGTCAGAGACTCATTCCAAAAGACTTAAGAGTTAATTCTAAAGTACAACTTGTAAACAAAACTAATAATCCAAGTTAGCAACAACCGCGTTAAGAAACAATAATATCAATCGTTTATAACCCATCTAAGGGTTGAGATATTTTTAGACCACGAACACTCCTTGAATAGCTAGGAGTAGAATATGAAAGATAAGCTATGTAGTTTCTAAGTGAGTAGAATATGAAAGATAAGCTATGTAGTTTCTAAGTAAGCCTCAATCCATAGGTAGTGGTACTTATGTCTTATGATAGGTATAACCAAAAGGGGTATCAATTCTTTGAGATATTCTTAAACTTTGGAATCTCAAAAGCGTGAGCGGATGCTTAGGCTTGAATAGAGGGAGAGATATCTAGAAAATCCCTAGGGTAAGATCTTACATTTAAGAGAGAAAAACAGGAAACCTCAAGATAAATATAAAGTCTTTGTCATTTTGCATGGCTGATAGCAAATAATTAGACTTAAAACATTATTATCCAAGTAGTTCTTTTCATACCAAGCATGTAGTGCTTGTTTCAAACCATATAATGCCTTTTTCAACCTACACACTTTGTTTTCATGCCCTTTTTGCACAAAGCCATGGGGCTGAAAAACATACACTTTTTCATGCAAGTCACCATTCAAAAATGTAGTTATAATGTCCAATTGGTGTATGTTCCAATCATGCTGTGATGCAAGTGCACAAATTCTAGGAATAGTAGTCATTTGACATGTAGGAGCAAAGATCTCATCAAAATCAATGCCTCTTTCCTGAGCATAAACCTTTATCTATCAATCGTTCCATCAAGCTTACGCTTCAGCTTGTATCCGCACTTAGTGTCAATGGACATTTGAAGAGAGTTTCTGTTTTGTTGTAGGAAGATCAATCTAAGCAAAACAGGTCTATTATGCATGTTGTAGATCAAGCTTTCTTGGCTAGTCAGAAGGGCAAAGGTAAATGGACTTCATCTACTAGTAAGCAGAAATATGCAAATGCTGCACATTCGAAGAAGGAAGACAAAGATAAGAAGAAATCAGAAAAGTAGAAATTGTTTTGAAAATACTCTAAAGCAAATGATCATGTCATTAAGAGCTGTCCAATATTGGTGCTAAAGAGGCAAAGAAGAAAGAGGCCGGAATGGTTGTTGCAGAGGTCTCTACACCGAAAACAAAGTCTGCTAATCTTATGCAAAATGAAGAATGGGTGTTTACTACTGTTTGTAGTTTTGACCCATCTTCTCATGAGCAATGTATGTCTGCAGTAGACTCACATGTTTGGTATTTTGATAGTAGGGAAACCAAACATATTACCTCGTAGCGCAATTTCCTCACTTCGCTCGAGCTTGCCTCTACAAGGAATACTGTCACATGCACCAAAAACTCCTCTTATCCTATCATGGGAGTTGATAAGATCATTTTGACTACTATTGATGGTAGTTCTTTCACTTTGTCAGATGCTTTATTTGTGCCAAGGATGAAGAAGAATCTATTATCAATTTTAGCTTTAGCCAAGATTGGCTTGGTTATGTGATTATTGCTTTTGGCATTTTATGTCGTAGGTTGTATAAGCTCATAGACTATGAAAAATTTGTGAATGATTCAACATGTGCAATACATGATTCTCAGGCTATGTCAGATGCAAAGCTTTGGCATGCATGCTTTGTTCATCTGAATTTTGCTAGTTTGCTATGTCTGCAAAAATCGAAAATGGTGTCCTCTTTTCCCAAACTTGAGCCACCTAGTAAACATGTTTGTGAAGGCTGTATTTTGGGCAAAATGCAACGTTCATTCTTCCCAAAAGATGGTTCAGTTCGAGCTACTTAGAAATTGCAGCTTGTACATAGTGATGTCTATGGTCCTATGTAGACACCTTCTTTCAGAAACTATCTTTACTTCATGACTTTCATTGATTATTTTTCCAAGCATGCATGGGTTTATCCACTGAAAGCAAAGTCTGAAGGGTTTATGTGCTTCAAACAGTTTCTCGTTTTTCCTGAAAATCTATCAGCATGTAAAATGGGCACCCTCCATTCTGTTCGAGGCGGGGAATATATGTCTTCTGACTTTAATGCATTTCTGGTTGAACATGGGATAAAACATGAGTGTACAGTACCGTATACACCTCAATAGAATGGAGTTGCTGAACAAAAGAACAAGTCACTCATGGAGATGGTGAAGTGTATGGTCAAGAGTTAGGCTTTACCACATAGTTTTTGGCTTGAGGCCATTATGTGTGCAACATATGTACTTAATAGATGTCCCACTAAAGCATTGCATTCTATCACTCCATATGAGGCTTGGCATGATCGTAAGCCATCTGTTGCTCACTTGCATGTTTTTGGTTGTCTGGCATATGCATTAGTGTGCAACATTGCAAAAAATTGGATGATAAAGCAGTAAAATATATCTTTGTTGGGGACAGTTCTGAAAGCAAAGGCTATCACATATATCATCCATAGAATAAACACATTTTGGTTAGCTGTGATGTTTTTTTTGTGGAAGATGGTATTCAACCTTTACTTTCATGTACGAAGGAGACATCTATTAGCTACAAAGACATGTATGATACTTTACTGCCTCTTTTTACATGTGGAAAATCTAGTGCTAGACCTAATGAGGCAAATTCTCAGCCTTTGCAGGTTTCATGTGATGATACAGATCATTCCATTTCTGATGCAAATTTACATGATGCACTTGTTGATGAGAGAGTTAATATTGAGGAGGCAAAAACTATGCCAAAATGGTTGGTGCAAACTTTGTGTGATATCAAATTAGATGCATCTCTATCATACCATACTCGTTCACGCTCTCATGGTGCCTCTTTTGCACTTGACAAGAAGGCCATTGGTACTAAGTGGGTATAAAAGCTAAAGCATAAGCCTGATGGAACAATTGACATGTATAAGGCTAGGCTTGTTGCAAAGGGTTATGCACAGGAAAGAGGCATTGATTTTGATGAAACCTTTTCTCCTACATGTCGAATGATTTCTGTTCGTAGCATCTGTGCACTTGTAGCTCATGATGGTTGGAATGTACATTGGACATTAAATTTGTATTTCTGAATGGTGACTTGCATGAAGAAGTGTATGTTTTTCAGCCCTGTGGCTTTGTGGAGAAAGGGCACAAAAACCAAGTTTGTAGGTTGAAGAAGGCATTATATGGTTTAAAGCAAGCACCATGTGATTGGTATGAAAAGATGTATGCCTATCTGATTGCACATGGTTTTGAGAACAATCCAACTAAAAGCACCTTATATGTTAAGCGTGCTAATGATGTGCTTCTGATCATTATTGTGTATGTTGATGACATGCTACTCACTCGTCCTCATGAAAAGCATATCGCTGATTTTAAGACTGATTTGCATGCCTTATTTTAGATGTCTGATTTAGAGCATTTGCACCATTATTTGGGCATTTAGTTAGTTGATGGCGGAATGGCTTTGTGTCAAACAAAATATATTGACACATTATTGTAGTGTTTTGGCCTTGAAGACTGTAAAGCTATTGCCATTCCTACGGAGACACGTTTATGATTGAGTCTTCATGATGCTGGAGATGCATTTAATGTTGTTCTCTATCAGCAGGCTATTGCATGCTTGATTTACTTATGCATTACTCGGCTAGATATTCAGTTGGTTGTCTAACACATAAGCAGGTTTATGCATTGCTTGGGTGCAAAGTATTGGGAGGCAGTTAAGCGCATCTTTCGCTACTTGAGTGGTACCCAACTACTTGGATTGTTTTATCCCAAAGTGGGATCACTAACGCTAGATTTGCATGCTTTTTCTAATAGTGATTGGGTTGGTTGCTATGACACTCGTGTGTCCACTAGTGTCTTTTGCTTCATGCTTAGTAGCTCATGTATATCTTGGTTGAGCAAGAAGCAACCTACTATGACCACTTCCAATTGTGAGGCTAAGTATAGGGTAGCATTCACAGGGACTGTTGAGTGTGTGTGGCTCAGATGCCTTATGGCTGATTTTGTTGTTGGTCAATCTTCTGCCATCACCATCTTCATTGATAGTCAGAGCGCATTGGTAGTTGTGAGGAACCCTATGTTCCATGCTCGCACTAAGCATATTGAGGTGCATTATCATTATGTCAGGGAGAGGTTCTCTATTGGAGAGATCAACTTGGCATATGTGCCCATGCAGGAGAACATTGCATACCTTTTCACGAAGGCTCTGCCTAGGGAGAAGTTTGAAGCTTTCTACAAAGCTTTGGGATTACTTCCTTTTGTGGATTGATTCCACATAGCTTGGCACTTCCTTATACATGAGTGCCAGCTCCTTGTTCACCGCATCACTCCCAGGGGAGATTTGTTGATTTATTTAGGTAGTGATGTGTGTGAACACACTAGGACGGTCTGGGCACTTTTTTCCCTCTTTAGGAGGTTTTTTTTTCCCTGGTTTGTATATACATCGATAGCCCTAACGGGTTAGTTATCTTTGTACATTCTAGTGGTAATAGATTCAGTATTCTGTGTTTTGCTCCAAGCTTCTTCTTCTTCCTTGTGCTGTTCACGTGCTTCCACAGACCTCGAAGTTCAACATATTCCACTTCCATTCATAGTGCTACTACTAGTGATTTTGATTAGATGAATGAGGATACACATCTCTAGCTATGTCAAGATGCTACAAAAGAAGGCAAATGAGCAAGAAATAATAAGCTTGGTATCCTTCACAAGGACTGTGGAGACACAAAAGATCTTGTGTGTGTTAAATAGGTGTTCAATGAGGAAGAGTTTGAGTCATACTCCTAGATAGAGATCTTGGATTCTATGGATGTGTATCAAAATCAAATAGTGGAAGAGCAATTTTGTGATGAGAATGGGTATGAACGCTTCATGATTGATGTCTTCATGCCAAAGAACCTGCTCCTAGCAAAAATACCCCATTAGCCAAAATATCGATATGAAGATTATGAATCTATTTTAATGGATCAGGGATCCATAGAAAGAATGATTTAGCCTAGTTTTAGAAATAACTGTGTAGTTGAAAAAATTCAAGAGACCCCTGTGGAGGATGAATATTCTAATGCAGAAGAGAACTTCCTAGAAAAGCAAGACAATAGTGTGACCCCAAAGGAACGAGATATTGCATATCAAATATAAGTAAAAGAGGAGGGGAGTGAACAAGATTAATCAAGAAGAAGATTTCAAAAGCAACAAAAACCAAGATGAAATTGAAGGATGAAATATTCCCTACCTTCAGAAAATGGATTGCTTTAGTTGACACTGAAAAAGGAACTAAGCTCGAAGCTATAGCACATATTGATATTAGATGAGCATACTCAACATAAAATCAATATAATAAAGTACAATGAGGAGTGGTAGATGTTATTTTATTTATGGTTTCTTCTTCATTTGTAGTGTGTTGATGTAGGGCAATCTCAGATAAGCGAACCGATGAAAGTTAATACAATACTGGATAGTGATCAGGAAGCATTAAGATGTTATTGGAAGGAAAAGAAAAGGAAAGATAGAGACACAATAACATCAAGGTCGGCTACTAATGTGGAGGGTAGTGCTAATCGTAGTTCAAGCAACTTGGATGGCATTGTGGATAAGATCATCAAGTATTTTAACAATCAAACTAGACACTTATGTTGTGAAGATAAAATCGAGGCACTAAATAAGATGGTGTAGGGGTCCATGTATTGGGCAACTTTTTGACACAATGGTCCGAAGAAAGGATCATGTAACATGTGCACTTTTCATCAATCTTCAGAATACACTACAAAGTATGAGAAAGAATTTTGATGACCTTGTGTTGAAGAGATCAAGATTGATGATGATTCTAAATAGTGATGCGTATTCATCAACAAATTAGATAAATATTTCAAGATTTTCTAGGGTATTGGGAGTAAGTAGGAAAGTTGTCTATGATACGATTGGATGGTTAAGTGCAGTTTAGTCTAATCATAGCTTTTTGAAGAATAGTAGATCAACACATACCACATGTATCACACAAGAGGTCAAGGATCTCATTATCATGTTTTGGACAATAGAAAGCAGGGCGTCACCAAATAAGAAGGATATAAGTAGGACCCAACTTGGCAGAAATTAATATTTGGACCACCCTATTCACCTTCTTGATGTATCTCTGGTAATCCTATTTTCAGTTATCGGTTCATGGTTTTAGCTAATTAGAAAGACTAGGTTTGGAGGAATGATGGAATATTGTCTTTCTCTTTTGATGTTGAAGATTGGGCATAAGTATTACTTTCAGCAAATGGTGTATGTCCAACATTCTCACTTGTCCCAAGATCTATACTGTATGCAGCATCAACTTTTTTGGTAATTGTTCCGATTGAGGTACGAGCAACTACTTAGCACAATTAAACCAGCCAAATTAGTGTTATTACTTACAACTATCAAATAATTAGCTACTTAGTAATAACTAATTGGTAACAAGATAATTAGTAATAACTAGTTACTAAAACCTAACCAAGAGTTGGCTACTTAGTAATAGATCGTAGTAACAAGTTAATTAGTAATAGCTAATTAGAAATAGCTAATTAATAATAGCTAATTTCTAATAACTAATTCATAATAACTAATTTATAATAGATAATTAGTAATAGCTAATTAATAATAGCTAATTAATAGCTAACTAGTAATAGCTAGTTTGTAATAGCTAACCAGTAATAGCTAACTAGTAATAGCTAATTATAAATAGCTAATCAATAATAGCTAATTAGTAATAGCTAATTAGTAATAGCTAATTTGTAATAGCTAATTTGTTATAGCTAATTAGTAATGCCGATCTGTAGCTAATTCATAATAGCTAATTAGATAGACCATAATGATGTTGAATTCCTCTTTTTTTTGGCATAATACACTATGGTTTAGCACTTTTGGATATGCTTCATATATCCATCTGCATCAACAAGGTAAGTTATTGGTCATAAATGCAACTAAAAAGGTGCAGGTTGACTAATGAGCTGAATAAATCAAATCAACGAGGGACTTACCGAGTCCATTGCTTCTAGTTCCATGACGGACTCCTAACAGATGATGCCTCTCCTATGCCAATAATAGAATCCTTACATTAGAACCAAAGAAAATACTCCTAGCTATGTGAGCACCTAAGTGATGCATGCATGCATGCAATGCTAGATGCAAAACCACACTTTGCACTTCTTCATACCTGCTCATACTCATTCCTAGTGTTTTTGCTTCACCTTTGCCTGATGGAACAACTTTGTTTATGGTAGCTTTATGTCACGACTAAGGAATTTGCTCAGACCTGTGGAGAATGAGTTCTGCTAAGTGCAACGAATACGTGTAGTGAACCCTTGTATGTCCAACACTTGAACAAATAGCTACACCTTAGATAGCTTGCTTCTCTCAATACAACTTCCTTAATTCAATCAAAATAGACAAAGAGAGATGTCTAACAAGCTATAAATGACTTAATTTGGACAAATTTTGATTAGGAAACACAACTAACAAAGATGCGCTACCTGTCCACATAAGTATGTGAAAGAATTGAATTTCACTCTCGGACTGATAGATCCTTGAATATGTATCTTTTGAGGAAGATATTTGAGACAGAGAAATAACACACAAATAGATTTTCAACAAGCTAGAAATCAAGTAATTTGGATGAGTTTTGGTCAGGAAACGCAACTCACCAATATAGACCACCTGCACACACAAGTATTATGAAAAACAAGCCTTCACTCTCTGATGGATATCTCCTAGAATATAAATGATTTGAATGAGATATTTGGGATAGAGAAACAAACACAAAGTGCTTTCCAACAAGCTAAAAATAAAGCAATTTGGACACGTTTTGGTCGGAAAACTTAATCAACCAAAATAGACTACTTGTCTACATAGGTATGCTAAAAAACTAGACTTCACTCTTTGATTGATATCTCACAGAATATATAAGCTCTGAAGGAGATATTTGAGATATAAAAAGTGTACAAGATAAGCTTTCCAATGAGTGTTTAAAAGCAAGAAATGGTTACATTTACACTGAGATATGAGCTTCATAAGAGAGTTTTGTACAAAATGACATGCAGCTGAAAGGAGTCTATGGGAAGACAAAATGACCAGATCCGACTAGTGGGAGCTCATGCCTCTTTCTCTCCTTTTTTAGAACATGCTTCCACTCCACTTTTATAACCAATGAGCATGTGAAGAAGTTTGTGCCTCCTTAACTCACCACTTTGCCCACTACATGCCATTGACTACAAGGCAGATATTGTATCTTTTACTCATCATGAATTTTGACTAGACTTTTTTTTTCTTTTTTTCCTTTCTCTTATTTTCCCTTTATATTTGGTAAATTTATCCAAGCGTATCTCATATGGAAATGAGCTTGTAAATTTATCTTCAACACTCCCCCTCAAGCTCATTTGGGAGTTATCTTCAACCATGTCTTGCAAATTTATCACATCCTTGAAACCTTTGAGTTTAGAAGCATCCAAGAACTTTGTAAACATATCTACAACTGGCTCTTTGGTTCTGATGAAATTTATCTCCACATCTTTGCTCAATAGCTTCTCCCTTACATAATGGTAGTGGACCTCTATGTGCTTGCTCCTTGCATGAAACATAGGATTGCTTGTCAAGTAACCACTTGACATGTTATCATCGTATATAGGGATGGTTCCAACTTGCACTTCAAGATCAGCCAAAAGCTTTGTACTCCACATTGCTTCACATGTGCCAAATTCTAGTCCCCTATATTCAGCCTCCACGGATGAAAGTGCAACAGTAGATTGTTTCTTTGAGCTCCATGTGATAGATTTGCTTCCTATCATGAACACATAACCTGAGGTTGATCTCCTATCTTCCTTTGAACTTGCCCAATCAGCATCGCTAAAGCCTTTGACCTGCAATTCTTCATCAAACTTGTAAAACAAAGCATGATTAACTATATGCTTTATGTATCTCAACACTCTCTTGGCTTAATTTAAATGTTCACTTGTCGGGGCTTGCATAAACTGAGAACGTACACCAACAACATAAGATAAATTAGGTCTTGTAATGTTTGCATAGTTTAATGATCCTACAATGCTTCTGTATATCGTTACATCTTCCAATAGTTCTCCATCATTTGAGCAAATCTTTGGATTTGTGTCCATGGGTTGAGTGAGTGGTTTGCATTCACTCATTCCAAATTTGAAAAGAACTTCCAACAAGTACTTCCTTTGCATCAAGTAGATCCCACTCTTTCCATAAACAACTTCAATTCCAAAAAAATATTTCAGCTCTCCAAGATCTGAAATTTTAAACTCCTTACCAAGCTTCCTTTTGATATCTTTAATCCTTGTAACATCATTTCATATTATGATGAGGTCATCGACATATATGTAGATATATACCTTTCTACGTTCTTCCTTCTTCATGTACAATGAAGAACCTGTATAAAGTTTCATTGAAAACTTTACACATTTGATTAGTCAATGAGTAAACTTTTATGAATAATCAATTTCTTCATAGTTAGTTCAAAGTTTGATAGTTTGGCATTGGTCTTCCAAAATTGGTTGAGGTTTTGAGTTGTTCTTGATATAGAGGTGCTCTAAAATCAAGGATAACTTGTTCTTTTGGAGTTTAACACTCTCCATTAGTGGTATCGGAGCAAGAGTCATTAGAATTGAAGAAAGGAGGACCCCAACTATTGCATATATACAAAAATCAATACTTGAAGAATCAAAAGGTAAAAGTTTGAAGTGAAAGCTATAGAAGCAGGCCTGAAGCTATCAAGAAGATCAAAAGAAACTACATTTGAAGTAAAGGTTCATTCATTATTCAGAAATTTTGAAGAATTTATTGCACATGTGAAGAAAGGATGTGAGATTCTCTTCAGACAGAGAAATTGGATAGAGACAACTATCCTGCTTGGTCAATGAGGATGGAATCTCATCTTATAAGCAAAGATTTGATAGGATATATCACAGGTGAAGAAGAGAAACCAGGATTTAGGGATCCTAGTGTTCCAACTAGGGAAGATCTCTCAAATTTGAAGACATGGATGAAGAAGGATGCTCAAGCAAGGAGCATTGTCTACATGGGAGTCAATGATTACTTGCTACCTCACATTAGAGGACTTGAAAGTTCAATTGACATATGGAATGCTTTGGAGGAGCATTTCCAAAACACTACAAAGTCAAGAAAGGCATCTTTATGGGCAGAGTTCACCGCATTCAAAAAGAAAGTTTCTCAATCTATTTTTGATATGTAGCAAGGATGGACATTGCAGCTGCATTAGGAGCAGTTGATGAAGATATTGAAGAGGATAAATTGGTAAGACAAATTCTCACATGTTTGAGAGGAGATGATAAGTGGAAGCCATTCATTCTATCCACTGAGTTTTCACTAGATCATTTCACTCCTCATTTGAATCAATTGCTAGGACATATGCTAACTTTTGAGCAGGATGTCAAAGGTGATGTTGATAAAAGTACAGGTCAAGCAATGTATTCGAAGGATAAGAAGAAGATTAACAAAGGCAAGCAACAATTGAATGAAGATGAAGGGACTACTAGCCAAGCTAAGCTCCTAAGAGGAAGAGGTAGAAGTAGTAAAGATGATATCAAAGCTCGCAGGATTTGTGGTAAGATAGAAATCAGAGAGGTAATTTCAGAGGTAGAGGTAGTAGAGGTTACTTTGGAAGAAATGCACGTAGAGGTTTTCAAAGTCAATCCTACAATAATACCTACTACAATTATGCTTGAGATGAAAAGGAGGATTCAACCTTAACCATGAATGCAATTTGTGAAAGACAAAGTGAAGATCAAAGAGTCTTCTACATAGACTCAGAGTGTAGCAATCACCTGAATGGCAATATAGCTTTGATGGTTGATTTGGAGAATAATGTGAGTAATCATGTAGTTCAAACAGGTGATAACACAAAGCACAATGTGAAGTCCATTGGATCTGTAAAGGCCAAGGATGGAAGCAATCTTTTGAGTAAGGTTTTGTATGTTCCTACAATCCCAAAGAATCTGATAAATGTAGGGCAAATTGTAGAGAAAGTTTATGAAGTAAGGTTCACTAATGATGGAGTTTTTGTGGAAGAGCCTAGCAATGGGCATAAACAAATTGTTTCAGGAAAGAAGGAAGGCTATTCACATTGAAGATTCAAGGTAATGTTGGTCATGCCTTGTTCACTTATGGAGGACATAAGATCTCTGAGTTAGATCTTTGGCATAAAAGGCTTGGACATTTTAATGAAAGAGGTCATAAGGATATGATCAATAATGGTTCAGTGCTTGGATTACCTAATGTTGCAGGTCAACACATGACATACAGATGTGAAGCATGCCAATTAGGTAAGGCTAATAAGCAATCATATAATAAGCATGGTTTCATGTATTCAGAGAAGCTTGAATTGGTACATACAGATGTGTGGGGACCATCAAAGGACTTTAGCATTAATGGTTCAAGATATTATATGATTTATGTTGATGATGCTATCAGGTGGATCACCATATATGTGATCAAAGATAAATCAGAGGTGTTCAATACATTTAAACATTACCACGTGTATGCAGAAAGAGTTTCAGGACAAAAATTGAAGAGATTAAGGTCAGATGGAGGGGGAGAGTATTTCTCTAATGAGTTCAGTGATTATTTGTGGAATGCAAGTATAAAGAGAGAAGTTACTTGTAGGTAGTCTCCTAAACAAAATGGTGTAGCAGAAAGGAGAAATAGAACTCTTCTTGAGTTTGCAAGGTCAATGATGAAGGAGAAAAATTGCCCTAATTATTTGTGGGATGAGGTTGTAAATACAACCACATACTTGGTTAATAGGTTACCATGTAAAGCTTTGCAGGGTATGACACCATATGAAGCATGGTGGGGTAAGAGACCTACCCTGGATCATTGCAAAGTGTTTGGATGTTTGGCTTATGCATATGTGCCATCTTAGTTGAGGCATATTGGAACCTAAAGTTGAAAAGTATGTGTTCATTGGTTATGATGATAAGCAGATGGGTTATAGCTAAGCACTAGTTGAAGTTGAAGAAACTCCAAGGTTTGATCCAGAATGTGATGAACCAGAAACTTCAAGAAGTGGAGAACTCAGAAGATCATCAAGGCATAAATGGCAACCTACAAGGTATAGCTATGATACTTCTTTTTTGACCACTAAAGATTATGCTTATATGGTGAAAGTAGAGCAAGAATCTTCTACATATGAAGAGGAAAAAGGTAAAGAAAATTGGGAGAAAGCTATGTAGGATGAGTATGATGCATTGATGGAGAATGAGACATGGGATTTGGTTTCTAAACCAAATAGTCAGAAGATCATTGGATGCAAATGGGTCTATAAGACAAAGAGGTATGCAGATGGAAGTGTGTCTAGATATAAAGCTAGACTTGTTGTGAAGGGGTATGCTTAGACATATGGTATAGATTAGGATGAGACTTATAGTCTTGTGGCAAAGATGACAACTATAAAGACTCTCATAGCGATCGCTGCATGTAAAGGTTGGAAACTATGTCAATTGATGTGAAGAATGCTTTTCTAAATGGTTATATTTCAGATGATGTTTTCATGGAGCAACCAAAAGGTTTCAAGGATAAAAGGTATCTAGAGTATGTATGTAAGCTCAAGAGAGCTTTGTATGGATTGAAGAAGGCCCCAAGGGCATGGAATTATAGACTTGTAAAGTTCTCGAAGGAGGTTGGTTTCCAAGTATCTAAGGTAGATAGTAGCTTGCTTGTTAAAACAAGTGATGATGGATTCATTTACATGTGCATATATGTTGATGACATATTCTTACAGGTACATATGAGAAGGGCATACAAAGTCTTAAAAAGCAAATGGAGAAAGAGTTCAAGATCAGTGACTTGGGAGACTTGTCATATTTCTTGGGCATGGTAGTTTCATATACACAACATGGAGTATACTCAAGAAAAGGTATTTGAAGAACTTGCTAATCAAGTTTAAATTGGAAGATTGCAGGGTAGCACCTACTCCAATGGAAGTGAATCATAAATTAAGCAGATATCGAGGAGAAGAATTCAAGGACATGAAGCTATATCAAAGTTTGGTTGGTAGTCTAATCTATGCTACATTAACTAGGTTCGATTTGTCATATGTAGTTGGAGTATTATCTCAGTTCATGCATTGACCTAGGAAAGAACATTGGATTGCAGGACAAAGGGTGCTAAGATACATTAAGGCTACACTCAAAGAAGGTTTGTATTATGATTTCACATCAAATACAAACATCAAGATATATAGTGATACAGATTGGGCAGGTAATCCTAATGATAGGAAAACAACCTATGGGTATCTATGTTATGTGGGAGATAAATTAATCTTTTGGTGTTCCAAGAAGCAACATACAGTTGCTTTGTCATCCACAGAAGCAGACTTTAAAGGTATGGTTGAATTGCAAAGGAGGTTATATGGTTGAAGAATCTCGTGAAGAGTTTTGAAATCATTCAAAGTACACCCATTATTCATGGAGATGATATGAGTTCATTGTATCTAGCTACTAACCTTGTATTTCATGTCAGGACTAATCATATTGAGACCCAATATCATTTCTTGAGAGAGAAGGTGATTGATAAAGAAATTGAAGTCATACATACTTCTACAAAAGATCAGATTGTAGACATGTTAACCAAAAGCTTGGATAGTCCAAAGCTATAGAGATTCAAAGACATGGCAGGTATAACAAAGATGGAAAGAATCACAAGTGATGATTGAGGGGGAGCTGTTGGTGTAGGAAAATCAACAATTGATGATTTGGACAAGAATTGAAGTCAAAGAATAAAGCAAAGTTCAATATATGAGGCTTGAAGATGAGTACATGATCAGAAGATGAAGACTTGTATATGCATGTACATTAAAATTGTAATTAGTTTACATATACCTTGCAATGGTTACACGTTTGTACATATATGCCTATATATACAAGTAGAAAGTCACGAAACATGAGAGGGATGATGAATGATAAGTTTTAGAAGTCATTAGAGACTTTACAAAGTGAGAAGAATATAAAGTATCATTTAGATGTAAGATTTCTTTGAATAAAAGAAAGTTGCACCTTGAACTTTTGCTCAGTGCTCCTTTTCTATTTATCTTCTGGAGGAATGATTTTGTACAAGTCTAAATCTATAGTAGAGTGACCTTTGTACAAATTTTGAGAGCCTAATTGTAATCAGGCTGAGAGAATTTTGAGTAGGAACATTTACATGTGTAAATGTGAAGAAGTGAAGACAAGAACAGGTGCAATCCTGGTGGTCAATGTTTTGATGAGGTCTCCCTCCAAAGTGTAATGTTTATAGCAAGTAATCACTCATTATTTAAGTTGAAAGGTAAGCTACTCGTGGGTAAAAGCATTTGAATAAACATGGTCTAGTTTGGGAGAAGCATGCATTAGAAGTTGCAGGTGTCAAAGTCGACTATACAGAAGAATAGTTTCAGACATAGGTACATGTTTGGGGCAAATCTCAAGATTTACTGAATCTTTTGGAAAGATTTAACTTGGAGAAGGTGCACAAACTTTAGAAGACACCTTATATAAAGTTTCATTGAAAAATTTACACTTTTGATTAGTCAATGAGTAAATTAAGTGCAATAGACTTTTCTAAATAATCAGTTTCTTTAGAGTTAGTTCAAAGTTTGATAATTTGGCATTGGTCTTCCAAAATTGGTTGAGGTTTTGAGTTGTTCTTGATATAGAGGTGCTCTAACATCAAGGATAACGTTTTCTTTTGGATATTAACACTCTCCATCAATTTCTTCAAATTGTGTGTACATGAAGATAATTTAGTGACAATCCTTGAAATGGCGCATAAAGGTGCAATAGAAGGCCACTTCTCTTTGGAGAGATGTGAAAAAATGATTTCCATTGGAGGAACTGGGTGGTCCAACTTGCATCAAGATGTGAAAGAATTTGTCGAATGGTATGACATTTGCCAATGAACAAAATATCTGATATGAAGAGATGTATGCTCCAAGTAGTCCACCTTCACATAGATCTAATGTGGAATACATGATAATTGCTATTGATTCTTTCAAAGAATGAATTGAGGCTAAGACATCTATGAAGAATGATGCACAGACTACAAACAAAGTTTTATTTGGAAATATTTTCACTAGGTTTGCTCTATCACAATAGAATTTGTTAGTGATCATGGAACACATTTTATTAATGAAGTCATTGAGTGTATATTAGCATAATTTTTTAGCTGTTCACAAGAATTATGCACCATATCATCGTCAAAAAAATGGTCAAGAAGAGAGTTCCAAAAGATTCTTATGTACAATGCTCACAAAGATAGTGAATTTTGGAAGGCTTGATTGGGACAAGCAACTTCTTCATGCTATTTGGGCATACTATATGGCATAAAAGATAGCTATCAATTCCACACCCTTCAATCTTGTTTATGGAAAGAATGTAATCCTTCCAATTGAAGTTTCTAGTGCCAGATTTAAAGGTTGCAAGATAGCACCTATGGATTGTCCATGAACTCTTTCTATTAATGGATGAGTTAGAAAGACCTTCAAGAGACTTGTTTCAATGCAGTCACAGACATCTATTCTATCAAGAAAAGGTAGAAAGCCTACTAAAATGCACACATACGTGATGAGGATATGCAAGTAGGAGATTTTGTTCTAGTTTACATACTTAAATAGCATGCAGAAAAGCTTCAAAAGAGAATCGATGAACCACTCATAGTCAACCATGTATCTTCCAAATAAATTGGTGTGGCCACACTTGACGATGGGGTTTCTCCAAACTACATTAGTGGTTGCTAAGTGAAGCTCTATAAGAAGCCTCTCACACTAGATATGCTTGTGAGACTTCAAAAAGCAAAGAATAGGAAAGTGAAATTCGAATGAATTAGAGAAGAATCTCAATGAGAGGCACTCGAGTGCATAACTAAGAGGAAAGCCTAGATACGACAAAGGAAAAGCGACCAAGCACACAAAAGTTTGGTGATGTGTATCTAGTTGCTACATATACAATCAGTATGGACCACAAGTTCATTCACACCCATTCATAAAAGTCCAAGTTGGCTTCCACATTGCAAATGTGTTCAAATCATTAAGCAATATAGGAGCCTCATGTAATACCATCAAGCACTCACTAGTTGCCCACTTGTATGTCCCCTATTCAAGAGACACAAGCTTCACTAATAGGTGTCAATTGCACACATATCCAATGTCCGAGGAAAGTCGGCATTTGGATATTCATTGGCAGATATCCCATATGCACTACATTCCTAGTTTGCCACGTCCATGAATTAACAAAAGAATGTAATCTTGGGACACCGATGGTTGGTCTAGCATACAACTTCTTGGACATGACTAAGCACACATTGACTCTTATGCGATCATCACATGCCCTCTCAAAGGAATCAACAACAATGTCACATATGCACAATGAGTAGTGGATGTTTCCACTGATCTTGAACCCAGTCCAAGATCATCACATCACATAGAATCAAAATCGGATCTAATGAAAAATTAGAAAGCAATGGACACTGATTTGTGCAAACATCAAGTTCTAGGCCAAATAGTAGGCAATGATATCTATGATGATGTCAACGTTCCGAGGCTTGATGCAGATTTGGATTATGTGGATCACAAATACCACTCTAGGTATGAGTCTAACAATGCATCGCCCACTATTCACTTAATTGGTCAACGTAAGGAGAAGAATTCCCCTAGAAAACGTATTTCCAACATTCACAAGGTCAAGCGGGGGGGGCGGGGGGGGGGGGGGGTAAACTCAATCCCAAGTCTCAAAAGAAGAGTCAATAAAGACACTAAGTCAATCTTCAAAACACCACTCAAATTTGGGTTTGAAAAGGGTCAATCTATCCACAGCACAACAAGGATCCAAGAAGCCCATTACATCTCACAAAAGGCACATGCACAATCAACCAAAAAGGTCAGAGAAATGAAGAACTACTCCACAAATTAGACGACCCAAATAGGTCCCACCAACAATTACGTAGGTATGGGTTCCATGAAAACTTCTCAAAGAACAAAATGGTCAAGCTCAAACCTAGGTTCTAAAGACCCACTTAGCTACAGCTCTTCATGAAAGGTGGAACTCAATCAAATGCAGAAAACAAGAATCTCGACGTCTAAAAAGTCACATGGAGCAGCCAAATGCACACCCTCAATGAGAATGAAGGAAGGCACAAATGAAATGTGCAAATTACGAAACCCACATCAGGAAAATATGGTCCCAAAATCCTAGATATATTCATCAAATGGTTTCAAATGCATCTAGAGACAAAAGAAGAGTACACCTCATCAACATCAAACCAAAGACTCCACATTTATTGCCGTGTAGCACAAAGATCCAAGGCACATTAAATACATCTAAATCCCTACTCATTAGATTTTCTTTGAAGATGCATGCTTTATAACATCCTCAATGGAGCCTCCATTATCAAGTCAAAATCAACTATTAGAATAAGATATTTTGTCAATAGATAGCACGTGAGCAGCCCGCTCTATATCCATCTTCATTTTCACCATTTTGTTCATTTTAGATTTCTAGAGTAGGCATGCATAGGGCCACCGTAGAAGGCCATGTAGAAACTTTTTCTTTATTTTTTTTCCCATGCAACACTAATGCACCTTAACACCCACACTTCCTCAAGACCAACCATGTGCATGTCGCCTATAAGGAACAACACACTTTAAAGGGGGTGTTGGAGATAGAGACTCATTGAAGAATTTTTTAAAGGTCAAAAAGAGAAATGATGGTTGAGGTTGTGAATAACCAAAGCAAGAGACTCTAGTAATGCAATGGACTAAGAGGACCCCCAAATTTTTGAAAACTATGCCTCAATTTGGACATTTTTAATATATAAATCACCTCTTAATGAACATGTCCATAAGCTATTTCTTCTAGAATCCTCACTTTTGTGCAAACCAAGGAGTCCTCGAGCTTCTTGATTACTCCATATGGCTCTAGAATTTTGTAGGATTATAATGCACTCAAATTGCACACCAAAAGAGGGTTTATGACCTACTTTCAACTAGAGCAAATCCTAGAGTGTGAAGAGGATGACTTTTTAAAACTCACCTATAAAAGTGAACTAAAAGTCGTTTGTAAGAGGCTTCTACATCTCTTTCATTCTCTCTTCTAATCAAATGTGAGTTTCTTGGGATCTCTTGTGACTTGTCCATGAGTCAAGCTTGATTGCATGTGTGCATGGGTGTGACTCCTTGTATGTGTGTGTATGCATGGCTCCTAGCATGGTGAAGGTCTTCATACTACCAAATTGTCTCTCAATTTTAAATTCTATGGGTTGTTGATATATTTCAATAGTGATGTGTTCGAACACACTTTGGACCACTGGGTACCTTTTTCGCTCTTTAGGAGTTTTTTTCCCTGGCTTGTATATATGTCTATAACCCTAACAAGTCAATTTTTGTAAATTCACTTGATAATACATTCTCTATTGTGTTGTGCTCCAAGCTTCTTCTTCATCTTTCTGAAGTCTGTGTGCTTCTACAAAACTTGAACTCCAACAATCGGTATCACAGTAGGCACTTCATCTAGGACATCATCGACACCCCTTAGTCATAGTCTCAGAATCCCATGAAAATTGGTGAGCCTGCCAGATTGATTAGGAGTTCAAAAGAACATTTTTGTTTAGCATTAACTTTTATTATGAGCTCGTTTCAACCTTTGAAGCACTATCGCAGTGATTGTGCAGACTATTTTTTCCTTTTGTGCCAAATATGTATAGTATTTTGTTTGCTAATACTAGCACCTTGAAGTTTGATACAAGTTTAGCAAAGATCGATAGGGTGTTTTTGCTCAACTTTTTTAGATACAATAATTTTTTTGCATTAGAGTATTTAATTATTAGCTATGGCTAAAAGCAAGGATGTATTATATATGTTGGTTCATAAGGATAAGTTTGATGGTATTACTTACCCATTGTGGGAATATATGATTTATCATATATTGATAGAAAAAGGGTCATGGGATATTGTGAAAAGTGTTGAAAAATGTCCTAATACATTGATAAATACATTTATTGAAGGTGATGTAGATGGCATTGAAGATGACGATCTTCAATTTCCTGGCCGTGTTGCAGTTCCTATTGCACCTACTATAGGGCAACTTCATTGGGATGGTAGAGATGCTCAGGCACATGCATTGATAGCTTTGTTTGGAAAACATGCCATTATTCATCACATTCGCTCCTAGAAGATAACAAAGTATGTTGGATACACTTACAACTTTATACCAAGCAAGAAATAATGCTTGTGTTGCATACCTCCAAAAACAATTGGACGGTGAGCATATGAATGAAGGAGATTCTATGGATAGTTTTTCATCAAAGAACAAAGAATTGAAGGAGCAGTTGATTTTTGACGATGAACTCTTACTAGATATTTCACTTGTGCAAACTATTGTTAACGGTCTTCTAGATTCATATCATAGTTTTTCTTCTACTCTTCAATTGATGATGAAAGGCAATCCAAATTCCTTAACATTTGAGGATTCAGTATCTATTTTGTTGTGACGCAACATATTACCTCACAACATAGTTTCTTTAGTTCACTTGAGCCTGCCCCTACACAAAATACTATGACATGCACTAAAACATCTCTTATCATGTAATGGGAGTTGGTAAGACCATTCTGACTACTTCTAATGGTAGTTCTTTCACATTATCAGATGCTTTATATGTGCCAAGGATCAAGAAAAATGTGTTGCAATGTTTTTTGGAGTTTGAGGTCTACGGAAGCACGTGAACATTACAAGGAAGAAGAAGAAGAAGCTTGGAGCACAACACAAAATACTGAATGTATTACCAAGAGAATTTAGATAAGTGACTTGTTAGGGTTATAGGCATATATACAAGCTAGGGGAAAAAACCTCCTAAAGAGGGGAAAAAGTGCCTCGGTGGTCATACGTGTTCACACACATCACTTCCTAAATATATCAACAAATTCCCCTTGGGAGTGATGTGGTAAACAAGGAGCTGGCACTCATGTATAACAAAGTGCCAACCTATGCAGAATCAATCCACAAACGGAAGTAAGCCCAAAGCTTTGCGAGAAAGCTTCAAACTTCTCCCTAGGAAGAGCCTTTGTGAAAAGGTCTACAATGTTCTCTTGTGTGGGCACATATGCCAAACTCATCTCTCTAGCATAGAACCTCTCCTTGACAAAATAATAGTGCATCTCAATGTGCTTAGTGGGAGCATGGAACACAGGGTTTCTCGCAATTGCCAATGCACTCTGACTTTCAGTGAAGATGGTGGTGGTAGAAGATTGACCAACACCCAAAACAGCCATAAGGAGCATGAGCCGCACACACTCAACAATCCTTGCGATAGCTGGCCTATACTCAACCTCACAACTAGAAGTGGTCATAGCAGGCTGCTACTTTCTCAAAAAAGATATGCATGAGCTATTAAGCATGAATCAAAAACCATTGGTGGACACACAAGTATCATAGCAATGAGCCCAGTCAGAGTAAGAAAAAGCATGTAAATCTAGTGGTAGTGATTCCACCTTTGCATAAAACAATCCAAGTATTCGGGTACCACTCAAGTAGCAAAAGATGCACTTAACCACCTAACAATGCTTGACATCTGGACAATGCATAAACCTACTCATGTGTGAGACAAAAAATTGAATATCTAGCCAAGTAAGCATAAAGATCAAGCATCCAACAACCTACTGATAGAAACCAAACCAAATGCATCTTCGTCACCATGAAGACTCAATCATAAACCTACTATTTCAATAGGAGTGGCAATATGTTTGTAGTTTTCAAGGCCAAAACTTTGCAACAATGTGTCAATATATTTTGTTTTACACAAAGTTATTTTGCCATCAACTTGCATAAATTGAATGCCCAAATAATGATGCAAATGCTCCAAATATGAAATCTCAAATGATGCATGCAAATCAGCCTTAAAATCAGCAATTTGCTTCTCATGAGGACTAGTGAGCAGTATGCCATCAACATAGACAAAAATGATCAGAAGCACATCATTTGCATGCTTCACAAATAAGGTGCTCTCAGTTGGACTATTCTTAAAACCATGTGCGATCAGGTAGGCCTGTATTATTTCATAACAAGCACGTGGTGCTTGCTTCAAACCATATAATGCCTTTTTCAACCTATACACTTTGTTTTCATGCCCTTTTTGCACAAAACCATGGGGTTGAAAAACATACACTTCTTCATGCAAGTCAACATTCTGAAATGCAATTTTTTAATGTCCAACTGATGTACATTCCAACCACGATGAACCGCAAGTGCATAGATGCTAGAAACAATAGTCGTTCGGCATGTAGGAGCAAAGGTCTCATCAAAATCAATGCCTCTTTCTTGAGCATAACCCTTTGCAACAAGTCTAGCCTTAAACTTGTCAACTGTTCCGTCCGGCTTATGCTTCAGCTTGTATACCCACTTAGTGCCAATGGCCTTCTTGCCAGGAGGCAAGTCACAAAAAGACCAGGTACCATTTTTCATAATAGCATCATATTCTGATTGCATAGCAGCCATCCAATTTTTGGAATTTTGTGCTTCATTGAATGAAATAGGCTCATTCTCATGACAAAGACTAGAGGCACCCATAGCATAGAAATTTGATGCAAAAGAAGCACTATGAGAGCCTGAAATAGTATGATATGATAGAGGTGCATCTAATTTGCTATCTTGCAAAGTTTGCACCAGCCATTTAGGCATAGTTTTTGCCTCCTCTATATCAATTCTCTCATCAACAAGTGCATCATGTAATGTTGCATCAAAAATGGAATGATTTGCATCATCACATTGCTCATTTGGACCAACACTAGATAGTTCACCTATGAAAAGAGTCAGCAAAGTGCCATACACACCTATGGCTGAATTGCATCTTCCACAAAGACAACATAGTGGCTAATCAAAATGCATTTAGTTTGTGGATGATACAAACGATAGCCTTTGCTTTTAGAATTGTACCCAACAAACATACATTTCACTGCTTTATCATCCAATTTCCTACATTGTTGTTGAGGCACTAATGCATATGCCAGACAACCAAAGACATGTAGGTGAACAATAGATGTCTTATGACCATGCCAAGACTCATATGGAGTGATAGATTGCAATGCTTTAGTGGGACACCTGTTAACACATACGATGCATACATAACAACCTAAAGCTAGAAACTATGTGTTAAAGCTTGACTCTTGAACATGCACCTTGTCATCTCCATGAGTGACCTGTTCTTCTTTCAACAGCTCCATTTTTTTGAGGTGTATATGGCACGATAGATAGAATTTTCACCCCACATTCATCCAGAAATATATTAAAATGAAAAGACATATATCCCCCCCCCTTGATCAAAATGGAGGGTGCCCATTTTAAATGTTGATGGATTTTCAACCAAAACCAGAAATTGTTTGAACCACATAAACAGTTTGGACTTTTCTTTCAATGGATATACCCATGCATTCATGGAAAAATCATCAATGAAATTCACAAAGTAAAGATACTTCCCAAAAGAACGTGTCTCCATAGGACCACAAACATCATTGTGAACAAGTTGCAAATTTTGAATAGCTCGAATTGATCCATCTTTTGGGAAGGAGGAACACTACATTTTGCCCAAAATACATCCTTTAGAGACATGTTTACCAGGTGCCTCAGTTTGGGCAAAGAGGACACCATGTCTGATTTTTGCAATTGTAGCAAACTAGTAAAATTTAGATGACCAAAGTGTGCATGCCAAAGCTTTGCATCTGGCATAGCATGAGAATCCTTAATTTCACATGCTGAATCATTCATAGATTTTGCATAATCTGTGAGCTTATATAGCCCATGACATAAAATGCTAGAAGCAATAATGGCATCACCATTTGATAGATCATGAACTCTACATCTATCATCAACAAATTTCACAACCAAGCCAATGTTGGCTAATGCCAAAATTGATAACAAATTTTTCTTGATCCTTGGCACAAATAAAGCATCCGGCAATGTAAAAGGACTACCATCAATAGTAGTCAGAATTATCTTACCAACTCCCATGATAGGATAAGAGGAGTTTTTGGTGCATGTGACAGTATTCTCGTAGGGGTAGGCTCAAGTGAAGTGAAGAAATTGTGCTACAAGGTAATATGTTTGGTTGCCCCACTATCAACGTACCAAACATATGAGTCTACTACAAACATACACTATTCATGAGAAGATGGGCCATAATTGCAAACAGTAGTAAACACCCATTCTTAATTCTGCATAAGATTTCTAGACTTTGATTTGGGCGTAGAGGCTTCTACAATAACCATTCCAACCTCTTTTTTCTTTGCCTCTTTTGCAACCCATTTTGGACAACTCTTTATGACATGATCATTTCCTTTACAACATTTGCAAAACAATTTCTACTTTTTTGTTTTCTTCTCGTCTCTCTCATCCTTCTTTGGTTGTGCAAAAGTAGCACATTTCTGCTTACTAGTAGATGATCTCCATTGACTTTTTCCCTTTGGACTAGCCAGGAAAGATTGATATGCAACATGCATAATGAACCTGCTCTACCTAGATTGATCTTCCTGCAATCGAATAGAGAAAACTCCTCAAATGTTAAGGCATTTGGATTGCCCTTCATCATCAATCAAAGAGTGGAAGAAAAACTCTTATATGAATCTGGAAGACCATTCAAAATAGTATGTGCAAGTGAATTGTCGAGTAAGACTTCATCAGTAGAAATCAACTGCTCCTTCAAATCGTTGATCTTTGTCAAAAAATTGTCCATGGAATCTCCTTCATTTGTTGCTCACTCTCCAACTGTTTTCGGAGGTAAGCAACACGAGCCTCATTGCTTGCATGGTATAAAGAGGTTAGTGTATATTAAGCATCCTTTGTTGTTTTGCAGGAGTGAATGTAAGGAATAATGTCATGTTTGGTAGCGAAGGCTATCAATGCATGCACCTTAGCATCCCTGCCATCCCAACAAAGTTTCCCTGTAGTAGGTGCAATAGGAATCGTAGCACAAATAGGAACCTAAAGAATATCACCATCTTCAATGCCATCTACATCACCTTTAGTAACTATATTTGTAGGTGTAATAGGATGTTTTTCAACAACCGCACAATATTCCAAAGTCCTTTTGCAACCAATGAATGAAGCATCATATAAGCCCATAATGGGTAATTGGTACCATCCAAGTTATCCTCAACAGCCAACATATGAAATACATCACTCCTTTTAGCCATGGTCACTGACTAAGATATCGTGATGAAGAAACATGATTATCTCAAAAAGTTGAACATAACTACCCTATTGACTTTTGCTAAACTTGTAGCATATTTTGAGGCACTTATACTAGTGAACCGAAACCTGTATATATGTTTGTCACAAATAGATGAAATTTCCTACACAAGCACTATGATAGTGCATTTGAAATCCGGAACAAGCTCATAACATGATTTCAATACCAAAGAGTGGAGCAATTTTGAGCTCCTAATTTCCTTGAGTATGCCCACCAATTTTCTTGCGATTTTGAGACTAAGACCGAAGGGGTGTCGATGATGCCCTAGATGAAGTGGCGACCTGCTCTGATACCAATTGTTGGAGTTTGAGGTCTATGAAATCACGTGAACAACACAAGGAAGAAGAAGAAGCTTGGAGCACAACACACAATACTGAATGTATTACCAAGAGAATGTACACATATAAGTGACATTAGGGACATAAAAATAAATACAAGTCCGAGAAAAAAACCTCATAAAGAGGGAAAAAAGTGACCGGATGGTAATGGTGAGTTCACACACATCACTAGCTAAATATATCAACAATTTTGAGCACTAGACAAGATCGGCTTGGTTGTCAAATTTATCGAGGACAAACATATAGTCCATGATCTCTCAAATGATGATGTTATTATTGCTTTTGTCATTTTATGCTGTGGGCTATATTAGCTCATAGACTATCAAAAATCTATGAATGATTCAACATGTGCAATTCAAGATTCTAAGCCTATCTGTGATGTAAAGCTTTGGCATGCATGCTTTGATCATCTGATTTTTGCTAGTTTGTCTCTCTTGCAAAAAGATGAAATTGTGTCCTCTCTGCCCAAAATTGAGCCAGCTTGTAAACATGTCTGTGCAGGTTGTATTTCATGCAAATTGCAAAGTTCCTCCTTCCCAAAAGATGGTTTAGTTTGAGCTTCTCATAAATTGTAGCTTGTTCATAGTGATGGCCATGGTTATATGCAGACATTCGGGAACTACTTGTATATCATGAGTTTTATCAATGATTTCTTTAGGCACGCATGGGTTTATCCATTGAAAGAAAATTTTGAAGTGTTCATGTGCTTTAAACAGTTCTTGATTATGGGAAAAAAATGATCAAGATGTAAGTTGGGCACCCTCCATTTTGATCAAGGGGAGGAATAAATGTCTTTTGATTTTAATGTATTTTTGCTAAGAAAGGGATAAAACATTAGTGTATCATTCGATATACACTTCAATAAAATGGAGTTGTTGAAGAAAGAACATGTGTCTAATGGAAATGGTGTGGTGTATGGTCAAAAGTAAGGCCTTACCATATACCTTCTGTCTTGATATTGTTATGTGTGTAGCATATGTACTTAACCAGTGTCCCACCAAAGCATTGCAATCAATCACTCCATATGAGGCTTGGCATGCTCACAAACCACATGTTTCTCATCTTCGTGTCTTTGGTTTTCTAACATAAGTGCCTGAATAACAACACAAAAAAATGGATGATTAAATAATGAAATGTATCTTTGTTGGTTACAATTCGGAAAAAGAAAGTGATTGCTTGTATCATCCACATAATAAACACATTCTAGATATTTGTGATGTTTTTGTGGAAGATGCCATTCAATCATTACTTTCATATACCAAAGAGACATCAATTAGCTCGAAGGATGTATATGAGACTTTTTTGCTTCTTTTTATAGGTGGACAATCAAGTGTTTCTCCAAATTAGGTGATTTCTCAACTTTTACAATTTCCAAATCATAATGTAGACCATTCCATTTTTTATGTAGCTTTACATGATGCACTTGTTGATGAGAGGGATGCCATAGAAGAGGCAAAAATTATGCCTAAATGGATGGTGCAAACTTTGAGAGATAGCAAATTAGATGCATCTCTATCATATCATACTCGTTTAGGCTCTCATAGTGCTTCCTTTGCATCATATTGCTATGCAATGGCCATCTCTAGTCTTTTTTATGAAAATAATCCCGTTTCTTTTGATGAAGCACAAAATTCATAAAATTGGATGGCTACTATGCAATTAGAATATGATGCTATTATGAAGAATGGTACCTGTTCTCTATGTGATTTTCCTCCAAGCAAAAAGGCAATTGGCACTAGATGGGTATACAAGTTGAAACGTAATCCTCATGGAACAATTGTCAAGCATAGGGTGAGGCTTGTGGCCAAAGGTTATTCTCAAGAGAGAGGCATTGATTTTGATGAGACCTTTTCTCCCACATTTCAAATGACCATTGTTCGTAGCATTTGTGCACTTGCAACTCATCATGGTTGGAATGTACATCAATTGGACATTAAGACTACATGTTTGAATGGTGAGTTACATGAAGAAGTGTATATATTTCAGCCCATGTTGAAATTGCATGAAAACAAAGCGTGTGGGTGGAAAAAGCATCATATGGTTTGAAGCAAGCACCACGTGCTTGGTATGAAAAGGTACATGCCTACTTTCTTGCACATGGTTTTGAGAACAATCCAATTGAGAGCACCTTATATGTTAAGCATGCATATGATGTACTCCTGATCATTGTTGTATATGTTTGATGACATGCTGCTTACTAGTCCTAATAAAAAACATATTTATGAATTTAAGAAGGATTCACATGCCTCTTTGGAGCTATCAAATTTGGGGCATTTGCATCATTATTTGGTGATTCATTTTATGGAAGTTGATAGGGAAATAGTTTTGTTCAAAAAAAATACATTAAAACATTATTGTGGCATTTTTTCCCTTAAGATTGCAAACCCATTGCCACTCCCATGGAAACAGGTTTATGGTTGAGTTTTCATGATGTTGGAGATGCATTTGATGTTTTTCTTTGTCAACGGGCTCTTGGATGCTTGATTTACTTATGCATAACTTGGCATGTTGTTGAATTTCTTGTCTCCCATAAGAGCAAGTTTATGCATTGCCTACATGTGAAGCATTGGTAGGTAGTTAAGTGCATCTTTCATTACGGATTACTTGGATTTTTTTATCCCAAGTGCGAATCATTACCTCCAAGTTTACATGCTTTTTTTTACTCAGGTTGGGATGGTTGCTATGACACATGTGTATCCACAAGTGGTTTTTGCTTCATGCTTGATAGCTCATGCATATCTTGGTTGAGGAAGAAGTAGCCTATTGTGTCCACTTCTAGTTGTGAGGCTCAGTATAGGGAAGATTTTGTAGTGGTTGTTGAGTGTGTGTTGCTCAAATTCCTTTTGGCTGATTTGGGTGTTGGTGAGTCTTTCACCCCCACCATCTTCACTGACAGCCAAAGTGCATTGATAGTTGTGAGGAACCCTGTGTTTGATGTCCACATAAAGCACATTGAGGTGCTATCATTATGTCTAGTAGAGATTCTTTGCTTGAGAGATGAATTTGGCTTATGTGCCCACATATGATATGTTGCAGATCTTTTCTTAAAGGCTCTACATAAGGAGAAGTTTGAAGCTTTTCGCAAAGCTTTGGGCTTATTTCCTTTTGTGGATTCATTGCTTCCCTATAGCTTGGCACTTCCTTATACATGAGTGCCAATTCCTTGTTCAGAGCATCAGTCCCAAGGGGATTTTTTGAAATATTTTGGTAGTGATGTTTGTGAACACAATTAGGACCACTGACACACTTTTTTCCCTATTTAGGAGGGTTTTCCCCCTCTGCTTGCACATAGGCATATAACCCTGATTGGTAATTTATCTTTTCACATCGCATTTTGTATTGTGTCACCTAAGCTTCTTCTTCTTATATGTGTTGTTGTGTGCTTCCACATACCTCAAACTCCAACATGGATGATGATCTACCGCTTGATGTTGATTGGTATGTGTGTCATGCTAACATGTCTACATTGAACATGGACTCATAGGTTATGAAAAATGGAAGTCATTCATAACATCCGTGTATGTTGGAGACAATGTGTTAGATTTTGATCAACTAATCTCTTGTGGTGGTTGAAGCATTAAACTTTGGAGGTGGTAAGTCCAAGCATGTGAGAAATTAGATGCTATATACATCCAGAGGTAAACAAGGAAGGAAAAATAGATGAGTTTTTAGAGGAAGATGAATAAAAAAATAACCAAGGGTAACAACCAACAAAAAAAGCATAAATGACGGAGGAAAATGTAGAGGAATATGTAGAGAAAGAGGTAGTCAATACAACAACACTAACAACTACCAAGGTAAACTTAAACATTACACAAGTGAGTGTTCTTATAGGAATTCAAAACAAGAAAGGAACAATTAGATTATTGGAACAAGAGATTTTCACATCTTAAATAGGATATTTAAGCATGAACAAGGTAATGTAGTTGTAGAACATGAGCTATTAAGGACTCATCAAAATCAAGTGGTGTGTCTGACATGATCTAATTGACAAACCAAAGCACAATTAATCAAAAAGCTATGCATGTGTAAATTGAAAAAACCCAATGATTGCTAATCACGTCAAGTATCACATTGTAATAGACTATACTCATGATAGAAATTAAGGAAAATGCTCCACTAGGCTAGCAACCCCCTTGGGACACTCTTACACCCACTTGCTCTAGAATGAAAGAAAAAAAGTGTCAAAAATCAAGAAGAAATAGAGTTACAAATTATAATGTATTCCTAGTTCAAAAGGAATGATCTCCCTTGAAATGAGAGCCCATTGTTATATATACATGGACAATCGCTACAAAATTGGGGTTTTGATTCTAAAAAGTATAAATGGTAGATTTTCTTTTGAAAAGGTTGGTTGTGGTCATAATGCATTTAGTGCTTGATCTTCAATATAGCTCGTGGTTTGTAAAAATATTTTTGAGGTACCTCTTCTTTGCTGCACTTTCTTCATCTTTATCTTAGCAAGTATCCCCCCCCTTGGATTCAATAGTATGTTCAAGGGTTTTGAGTTTGACGGATGTGGTCAATGATCATCTCTGCTTGTGCTAGTTTTGCCTTGTGAATAGCTTAGACTAGCTTGTCAAGTAGGTTGTTGAATTTTGTAGCTTATAGACCACCAATTTGTTTCTATGATGAAAATTGGCAAGGTTATTCTTATGTTTGAATTAGCCTAGATACGAGGCAAGAGGTGATGATGTCGTATATCTCATAATGTTTCTCAAAGAATCATATGCAAAAGGCTTCCTTGAAGGTTTACATGTAATGATTGGAAAGTTACTTGCATTTATCAAAGTTTGCATGTAAGGTGTTCCTTTTTTTAAAGTAACTTAGGTTGAAGATTAGTAGTTGCAAGTTTAGAGAGAAGCATATTTGTCTTAGTATGAGGCATACATAGCTTTTAAAGCAATTATGCATGTCTCTAGAATATGGAATATCTTTAATACCATGGTGCGTGCTAGATCCTTCAACTTGCCAATAATTTCTTTGAAAACTTCAGTGTCTCCTACATGTAGTGAGGTGAGGGACATCTATTATTGGGTTGTCTTGTAATCTAGGAATAACTAAGCCAACTTCTATATTGGGTCATAGAATGGGTCATAGAAGGGTGAAAGCATGTTAATGTGAACACTTTTTAGTACTATTTACAACTTTTAAGCACGTCACAATTTACCTATTTCAAAAGCTGTTTAAATAGCAAAAAACTAAATTCATAATGTCCTCTGCTCAACGTACGATCATTGATGTGAAAATTATTTTTGAATATTTTCATTAATCATGTGAAAGAAGGTGTCCCTTTGGGTATCATGACTTGAATTTTGATAGTGATTTTCATTACTCGTCACATCCTGCACAAGGTGGCTATCCATGGAGTCTGTGCTAGTGGAACATAGACAGTCTTGTTAAAGATAAATGTACAAGCTCATTTTCATATGAGCTATGCTTGGATAAATTTACCAAATATAAAGATAAAGGAAAAGAAGAGAAAAGAAAAAACAGTTTAGTCGAAATTCATGATGAGTAAACGATACTATATCTGCCTTGTAGTCAATGGTATGTAGTGGGCAAAGTGTTGAGTTAAGGAGGCACAAACTTCCTCACATGCTCATTGGTTATAAAATTGGAGTGAGAGCACATTCTAAACAAGGAGAGAAAGAGGCAAGAGCTCCCAATAGTCGGATCTAGTCATTTTGTCATTTTGTCTTCCCATAGACTCCTTCCAGTCGCATATCATTTTGTACACAGCTCTGTTATGAAGCTCATATCTTAGTGTATGTGTAACCATTTCTTGTGTTTAAACACTCATTCGAAACCTTATCTTCTGCACTTTCTGTATCTCCAATATCTCCTTGAAATCTTATATATTTTGTGAGATATCAGTCAAAGAGTGAAGTCCAATTTTTTAGCATACCTATGTAGATAGGCAATCTATTTTGGTTGGTTATATTTCCCAACCAAAACATGTCTAAATTTCTTCTTTTTTAGCTTTCTGGAAAGCTCTTTGCATGTAATTTTCTCTCTTCCAAATATCTCATTCAAATAGTTTATATTCTAGGAGATATCCATCAAAGAGTGAAGTCTAGTTTTTTAGTATACTTGTGTGTGCATGTGGTCTATATTGGCCAATTGCGTTTCTTGACTAAATCTCATCAAAATTACTTGATTTTTAGCTTATTGGAAAGCTATTTGTGTATAATTTTCTTATCCCAAATATCTTCTTCAAAAGATACATATTCAAGGAGTTATCAATCCGAGAGTGAAGTTCAATTGTTTAGCATACTTATGTGGATAGGTAACTCATCTTTGTCAGTTGTGTTTCCTAATCAAAACTTGTCCAAATTAAGTCATTTATATCTTGTTAGAAATCTCTCTTTGTCTACTTTGATTGAATAAAGGCACAAGTCCATTTCAGCTTTGTATTGAGAGCACAAGCTATCTAAGGTGCCCCTATTTGTCCAAGTGCTGGACATACAAGGGTTCACTACACGTATTCATTGCACTTAGGATAACTCATTCTCCACAGTTGGTATCAGAGCAAACTTGGCGCTGAAGCTTCATCAACAAAGTTGGAGTTAAAGCAAAGCAAAAGAGGAGCTAAAAAACAAGGGGCAGCTTCACAAACGCAAGAGCAAAGGACAATAAAACTATCGGAGGTAACTCTCAAAGCTTTTGATAATCTTCAATGGCTAACTTGGGTCAACAAGTAGAGAAATTGGATAAGCATAACTATCCGGTGTGGAAGTTTAGAATGACCAACTACCTAATGGGCAAAGGCTTGTGGGGTATTGTGAGCGACAATGATGCTCAACCTCAAATCAATCAAGCTACGACCACCGAAGGCCAAAGGAGGCAAGCAAAAGAATGGGAAGAGAGGAATAGGAGAGTCATGTTCCTCATTTCACAAGTCATTACTAATGCCATGGTAGGGCATATTCAACAACTAGAGAAAGCTAAGGATGCTTGGGAAGCTCTTAAAAGGATGTATTCAACAAATACCAAATCTAGGAAACTTCAACTCAAGAATAAGTTGAACACAATCAAGAAAAGTTTGAGTCAATCCATAGCTGAATATACTTTGAAGATTAAGGAGCTAAGTGATGCTTTAGCTTCTATTGGCACAATGGTTGAAGATGGAGATCTTGTGTGTTATACTCTCAATGGATTGAGAGAAGATGAAGGATGGAAGCCTTTTATAACTTCTTTTAACTTAAAAGATGCATATCCAGGTTTTGAACAACTAATCCCTCATCTTGTCACAAAAGAGCTTAGCTTTGGTGGCCCCAAAAGAAAGGACAGCCACAACCAAATGTTGTATGCAGGTCAAGGTAAAGGAAGGAACTCAAGAGGAGGCTCAAGAGGAAAAGGAAGAGGTCACAACAAGTCCAACTACAATCAAAACAATTTGAAAGACAACAAGGATGCATCAAATGCCAACACACAAGGAAGAGGTCGAGGTAGAAGTAGAGGAAGAGGCCGAGGCTCCTACAATTCTCATAAAGGTATAACATGGTATCATTGTGGTGAACTAGGACACTATGCTAGTGATTGTTGGCTGAAGAATGGAAGACCAAATGGAGGCAATCAAAGGAGCCAAAGCAACTATGCAAGCACCTCAAGTGAAGGAACCAATCAATACAATGCTTTCAGTCTTACTCTAAAAAACACACCCTTAACATTGTTTCAAGCACTACACAAAGGTCAATTCAAAAACATTGATCAACTGCTAGAAGCCTTCATCATTGAGTTCTCCAAGAGTGGCATCAGACACAATACTTCATCTTTGATACATAGCTTCAAGCAGACACCCCAAAAGATAGTTCGACATGCATGACGAAGATTAAGGCAATACCTAGAGAGATGCCTGATTCTAGAACTACCCACACCAACCAAACATGTGGCATTAATCTTGGTTGGTTTGTTAAGTGCCACATTGAGATCTTATGTGTATTTAAAATATCCTAGAATCATAGAGCAATGTGTGCATATGTGCATAGACATTGAGGACAATCTAGGGGATAAACGAGAGCTCTCAAATATCTATAAAAACCCAGATAGTGCTAGTAGCTTCAATTCTAAACCATCTACTTCAATAAATGAGTTGGTAGAAAAGGTAGCCCAGAAATTAGGGGTTTTGAGCAAACACACACCTAGAATGGTTCAGTGAAATGATGCTACCACTCTGGAGGAGACCACATGGCCAATGTTTTTCCAATCATGGATCAACCCCAAGAAAACCATAATAGCCTATACTGCACCATTGAGAGAAGATACACTAACCACACTACACAGGACTGCCCTTATAATAAGTAGGTGGTTAGACAAAACTATTGTTGATATATTTAGGTAGTGATGTGTGTGAACACTCTAGGACCGTCGGGGCACTTTTTTCCCTCTTTGGGAGGTTTTTTTCCCCGGGCTTGTATATATGTCTTTTGCCCTAATGGGCTACTTATCTTTGTACATTCTCTAGTAATACATTCAGTATTGTGTGTTGTGCTCCAAGCTTCTTCTTCTTCCTTGTGTTGTTCGCATACTTCCGAAGATGTCTAACTCCAACAATTGGTATCAGAGCAGGGTGTCGCTTCATCTAGGGCGCCGTCCACACTCCTTCGTTTGCAGTCTTAGATTCGCACAAAATTTGGTGAGCATACTCAAGCTTTTCATAGATCAAAACCGCTTCGCTCTGTGGTGCCGAAATCGCGATCTGAGCTCATTTCGGCCTCCAAATGCACTATCACAGTGCTTGTGTAGGCTATTTTGTCTTTTTGTGCCAAAGGTATATACCAGTTTCTGTTCGCCAGTATAAACATCTCGAAGTCTGCTACAAGTTTAGCAAAATTCGTCTGGGTCTTTCTGTTCAACTTTTTGAGATACAGTCAATTTTCAGCATCAAGGTATTTTAGTCACCGGCCATGGCTAAAAGCAGTGATGTATTCCGTATGTTGGCTATTGAGGATAAGTTGGATGGTACCAACTACCCATTATGGGCTTATATGATGCGACATGTGTTGGTTGCAAAAGGACTGTGGAACATTACACAGGGTGTCGAAAAACGTCCTATCACACCTGCAACTGTTACAACTGCAAGTACTGAAGCTGATGCAGAAGGTGTCGAAGATGATGGTATTCTGCATATTCTTGTTCGTGCTACAATTTCTGCGGCACCTATTGTAGAGCAGATTCGTTGGGATGGCAGAGATGTCGAGGCACATGCATTGATAGCTTTCTCTGTCAAACGTGCCATTATTCCTCATATTTGCTCTTTCAGAATAGCTAAGGATGCTTGGGATACACTTACCACATTGTACCAAGCTAGGAATGAGGCTCGTGTTGCTTACCTCCGAAAACAGTTGGAGAGTGAGCACATGAATGAAGGTGATTCTATGGACACTTTCCTAACAAAGATCAAAGACTTGAAGGAACAGATGATTTTTGCTGATGAGGTTATACAAGATAGCTCACTTGTGCAGATTGTTCTGAATGGTCTTCCTAATTCATATCAGAGTTTTGCTTCTACTCTTCGGTTGATGATGAAAGGCAATCCAAATGCCTTGTCATTTGAGGAGTTAGTCTCTGTTCTGTTGCAGGAAGATCAGTCCAGGCAGAACAGGTCCATTATGCATGTTGCAAATCAAGCTTTCTTGGCTAGTCAGAAGGGCAAAGGAAAATGGAGCTCTTCTACTAGTAAGCAGAAATCTGTAAATGTCGCACATTCGAAGAACCAAGACAAAGATGAGAAAAAAATCAAAAAATCAAAAATTGTTTTGTAAGTACTGTAAAGGGAATGATCATATCATAAAGAACTGCCCAAAATTGGCTGCAAAAGAGGCAAAGAAGAAAGAGGCTGGAATGGTTGTTGTAGAAGCCTCTACATCAAAAACAGAGTCTGCTAATCTTGTGCAAGAAGAAGAATGGGTGTTTACTACTGTTTGCAGTTTTGACCCATCTTCTCATGAGCAGTGCATGTTTGCAGTAGACTCAGATGTTTGGTACTTTGACAGTGGGGTGACCAAACATATTACCTCGCAACGCAGTTTCTTCTCTTCACTTGAGCCTGCCCCTACAAGGAATACTATTACATGCGCCAAAAACTCCTCTTATCCTGTTATGGGAGTTGGTAAGATCATTTTGACTACTGCTGATGGTAGTTCTTTCACTTTGTCAGATGCTTTATTTGTGCCTGGGATCAAGAAGAACCTGTTATCAGTTTCTGCATTAGCCAAGATTGGCTTGGTTGTGAAATTTGTTGATGACAGGTGTACAGTTCATGATCTGTCAAATGGCGATGTGATTATTGCTTCTGGCATTTTATGTCGTGGGATGTATAAGCTCATAGACTATGAAAGATCTGTAAATGATTTGGCATGTGTAGTAAATGATTCGCAGGCTATGTCAGATGCACAGCTTTGGCATGCACGCTTTGGTCATCTGAATTTTGCTAGTTTGCTACGCCTGCAAAAATCTGAAATTGTGTCCTCTTTGCCCAAACTTGAGGCACCTGGAAAACATGTTTGTGAAGGCTGTATTTTGGGCAAAATGCAGCGTTCATCCTTTCCAAAAGATGGTTCAGTTCGGGCTACTCAGAAATTGCAACTTGTGCATAGTGATGTATGTGGTCCTATGTAGACACCTTCTTTTGGGAATTATCTTTACTTCGTGACTTTCATCGATGATTTTTCCAGGCATGCATGGGTATATCCATTGAAGGCAAAGTCCGAAGTGTTCATGTGCTTCAAACAGTTTTTGGTTTTGGCTGAAAATCTGTCAGCATGTAAAATGGGCACCCTCCATTGAGATCGAGGGGGGAATATATGTCTTCTAATTTTAATGCATTTATGGCTGAACATGGGATAAAACACTAGTGTACAGTGCCATACACACCTCAACAGAATGGAGTTGCTGAATGAAAGAACAGGTCACTCATGAAGATGGCGAGGTGTATGGTCAAGAGTCAGGCTTTACCACATAGTTTCTGGCTTGAGGCTGTCATGTGTGTAGCATATGTACTAAACAGGTGTCCCACTAAAGCGTTGTAGTCTATCACTCCATATGAGGCTTGGCATGATCGCAAGCCATCTATTGCTCATCTGCGTGTTTTTGGTTGTTTGGCATATGCATTAGTGCCTGAACAACATTGCAGAAAATTGGATGACAAAGTAGTAAAATGTATTTTTGTTGGGTACAGTTCTGAAAGTAAAGGCTATCGTCTGTATCATCCACAGACTAAACGCATTCTCGTTAGCCGTGATGTTGTTTTTGTGGAAGATGCTATTCAGCCATTGCTTTCATGTACTAAGGAGACATATGTTAGCTCCAAAGACATGTATGATACTTTGTATAGGTGGACAGTGTAGTGCTAGTCCCAATGAGGCAACTTCTCCACCTTTGCAGGTTTCATGTGATGATGCAATTAATTCCATTTCTGATGCAGATGTACATGATGCACTTACTTGTTGATGTATGAAACACCACAAGAAATGAATTAATGTGACACTAGAACACCTATATGGTCACCATTAACTCATTGCCACTCCAAACTTTGAGAAATGATAGCCTAAAGTGAGAACTTTGCTTCTACAGAAATTCCTAGTCACCGAAATGACATACCTTCAGTATTTTGCTAATTTCTCCTAGCTCACATATTATTTCTCCATGAAACTTTATAGGCTGAAACTAGAAACGTAGAGCTTTCCAACAAGCTATCATATGCATCAAATGGATCTCTAGAACTCAAGTTATGGCCCTCACAAGATCACCCTATATGACCTTCCAACTGGAAATTTTTGCCTGTTTTAGTAATCCAGAGTGTCTAAAAATAAAAATTCGATGCCTAGCATCGAATTTCAGTCAAGGTCGATGCCGGGCATCGACTTTGGGCTTTTTTAGGCTCTTTTTCTGCACCAAAAATACTCTCTTTTACACACACATGAAGAAGACCACTTGTATGCTAGAAGTCGATGCCAGGCATCGACTTTATGCTGAAACTCGATGCCAAGCATCGAGTTGCTCCACAAACTTCATGTTTTTAGAAGACTCAACAACAAGTAACACACAGAGAATGAAAACAATGACTTATCAGCCAAGATTCGATGTCAGGCATCGAATTGCTCAGAAAACTTGAACTTTTGAATTCATCACACAGTAGGCAAGCATGGAGATGATGGAGAGAGACTCATACACAGAACTTTACTCAGTTCTTTCTCATAGTTATGGAAACTCAGAAGTTTTACAGATGTTTTCTCACTCAGAGAAGCCCGACTATACTCAGTCGTATAAAATGAACTCCTTCTTCTACTTCTTCTCTCTCTATTCTCTCACGCCGCGTCAGTTGATACAAACTAACTTATATAGATTTTCGTATTCTCGTGATTTTAAAAAACTTCTAGAACTAAAGTGAACTAACTTTACAAATATGATACACTTGTGAATTTGTCCCTTCACATAGGCATGGGGTTTTCTTCCTAAGATTTGATCTTCAAATATATGTCCAATTAGTGATTGTTTCTTCAACAGCTCCCCCTCAATCACTAATTTACATTCATTGTTTCTTCATATCATCTTCTTTTCTTTTACTCCTACCATGCTTTTGAATCTGCTGGTCTTCACACCATCCAAGCTCTTTGTCATTATGTCTGCTAACTGATCTTTAGTAGAAATGTACTCCACTTCAATCTCCTTCTCCATTACCTTTTCTCTGAGAAAATGATACTGTATCTCTATGTGCTTTGTCCTTGCATGAAATACTGGATTTGCTGCAAGATAAAGTGAACTCATATTATCTCCATGTATTGTAGGTGTACCTTGATCAATGCCTAAGCTCTTGAACAATGTCTGCATCCATAAGACTTCCTTAGCTGCTTCCACAAGTCCTTTGTACTCTGCTTCAGTTGATGATAATGCTACTGTATGTTGTTTCTTTGAACACCAACTTACAAGCTTATCACCAATTTATATCATGTAACCATGAGTTGATCTTCTGTCATCTTGATTACCTGCCCAGTCTGAGTCACTGTAGGCTCTCAACTTCAAATCTGATGTAAAAGGATAATATAATCCTTCCTTTATAGTTCCTTTGATATATCTGAGAACTCTTTGACCTGCAATCCAATGTGGGTCCTTTGGACAATGCATGAATTGTGACAAAACTCCCACTGCATAACTAAGATCAGGTCTTGTTAGTGTAGCATAAATCAAACTACCCAAACTCTTTCTCAAGTAATCTCTTTACCTCCTTGATTCCTTCATCTGAAGTACCTGTGATTATAATGTCATCTACATAAATAAAAATGTAGATTATACCTTCCTCTGTTCTTTTGATAAGTAGACTTGAATGTGCTTTTGAACTTTGATATCCAAGATCATTGAGATACTTCACCAGTCTATAGTTCCAAGCTCTTGGAGCTTGCTTCAATCCATACAATGCTCTTCTCAACCTGCAAACAAAATTTGGATACCTGGAATCTATAAATCCTTGAGGTTGGTCCATGTATACCTCATCTGATATGTATCCATTCAAGAATGCATTCTTTATATCCAATTGACTTAGAGTCCATCCTTTTGAAGGTGCAATAGCAATGATTGTCCTTATAGTTGACATCTTAGCTACATGATTGAATGTCTCATCATAATCTATGCCATAGGTTTGGGCATAGTCTTTCACCACCAATCTAGCTTTGTATCTGGCTATACTTCCATCTGCAAGCTTCTTCACTTTATAAACCCATTTATTTCCAATTACTTTCTTACCATTTGGTTTAGGAACAAGTTCCCATGTCTTGTTCTCCTCCAGTGCACTGAACTCTTCCTTCATTGCTTCTTCCCATTGTTTCTTACCTTTAGCTTCATCATAGTTCTGAGGTTCTTCATCATCTTTGACCATATATGCGTAGTTCTTCTGAGTTATGTAAGAAGTATCATAAGAATACCTTTCTGGTTGTCTCCTTGTCCTGCTTGACCTTCTTGGTTCACATTCTTCATATGTGTCTGGATACACTTCTTCATCAAATATAGGAGCTTCTTCATTTCTTCTTGTTAATCCACTTGTGGATGTACTTGCTTGCATATAGTCTTCATCTCTATTCACCTGCACAATTGATTTTCCTTTTTCACATCTTCTTACCTCTTCTTCAAATTCTTCAGCTGTATGACTTTGATCTGCATACCAACTTTTCTGTTCATCAAATGTGACATCTCTAGAAACAAGAAATTGTTTGGTTAAAGAATTCCACAACCTGTAACCCATCTGCTTTTCATCATAACCAATGAACACATATTTTTCTGCCTTTGGTTCAAGTTTATGCATAAGTTGTGATGGCACATAAGCATATGCAATTGATCCAAACACTCTACAATGATCTAGTGTTGGTTTCTTACCCCACAAAGCTTCATATGGAGTCATTCCATTTAGAGCTGCACATGGTAATCTATTCACAAGATATGTGGCTGTATTTACAGCTTCAGCCCAAAGATAATTTGGATAGTTCTTCTCCTTTAGCATAGCTCTAGCAAACTCAACCAAAGTCCTGTTCCTTCTTTCTGCTACACCATTTTGTTGTGGTGTATACCTGCAAGTTATTTCTCTCTTAATACCTGCATTCCAAAGATAATCATTGAACTCTTGGGAGAAGTATTCTCCCCCTCCATCAGACCTCAGTCTTTTAAGCTTTTGACCTTTGACTCTCTCTGCATATGCATGAAAATGCTTGAAAGCTCCAAACACTTCTGATCTTTCCTTCAAAACATATAATGTTATCCATCTTGTAGCATCATCAATGAAAAGAACATAATACCTTGAGCCACTAATAGATCCTTCTTTTGTTGGTCCCCATACATCTGTATGAATGAGCTCAAGTACTCCATCATGTTTGAAACCTTTCTTTTGAAATGGTAACCTGTGTGCTTTACCCATTTGACATGCTTCACATTTATAAACCATATGTTGACTTTGCACATTTGGTAATCCTAGTACAGACTGATTAGCAACCATAGCTTTAATTCCTCTTTCATTGAAATGACCTAATCTCTTATGCCAAAGATCAAGTTCTGTAATCACTCCTTCACCATGTGTGAGCAAAGCTTGACCAATGTTCCCTTGTACTCTTAAAGTAAAGAGTCTACCTTCTTTCTTACCAGAGACAATCTGATTGTATCCATTCTCTGGATCTTCAACAAATACTCCTTCATTTGTAAACCTGACTTGAAAACCTTTTTCAACTATCTGTCCCACACTAATCAAGTTTTTAGGTATTGTAGGAACATACAAAACATTGGTTAGCAAATCTGCTCCACTCTTGCATTTCACTTTTCCAATTGAATGTACACTATGTCTTGTATTATCACCAGTTTGAACTGTGTGACTAGAAATGCCTTTTTCCAATTCTGACATCAATTCTATGTTTCCTGACAAATGATTAGAACATCTAGAGTCAATGTAAAATACCTTTAGATCTTCTTTGTCTGATGTGCTGATTGAATTCATCATCAATGATGTATGACTTTCATTCGGTGTGTCATTTGCATAGTTATAGTAGGTGGTATTGTAGGATTGATTCTGTCCCCAACTTCTTCCTCCACCTCTACCATAGCCTCCTCTTTGACTTTGTCTACCTCTTTGGAAATTATTTTGATATCTTCCACCTCGGCCTCTGCTATTGTTGTTTTGATTCTGGTTTGATCCTTGTTGGTTGTGCCAAGAGTCATGAGCCAAATGATTACTCAATCCGCAGATCCAGCAAGCCTTCTTGTTGTTATTTTGATTACCTCTTCCTCTTCCAAAACCTCTTGCTCTTCCTCTGCCTGTGCCTTTACCTCTTGCATAATAAGCTTGAGAACTAGACTCCTCTTCATCCTTTGCTTTACCTTTATCTCCTTTCTTCTTGTTCTTCATGTACATTGCAGAACTTTGTCCTTTATATCCATCTCCCTTCAAGTCTTGCTCATATGTGAGCATCAAACCAAGCAACTGGTTCAAATCAGGAACATAATGATTTAATGAAAGTTCTGTTGATAAGACAAAAGGTTTCCACCTTTCATCCCCTCTCAAACCTGCAAGTAGTTGAGCAATCAATCTATGATCTTCAACATCTTCATCTATGGATCCAAGACTATCTGCAAGATCCTTCATCTTAGTGACATAATCACTAATACTTTGACTTGGCTTCTTCTTGAATGTTGTAAACTCTGACCATAGACTTGATTTCCTTGCTTTGGTAGTACCTTGGAAATGATACTCCAATGCATTCCATATATCTTCAGATGATTCCAATCCTCTGATGTGTGGTAGCAAATGATCTAAGATTGTATTGTAGATGTAGGCTTTTGCACTTGCATCCTTCTTCTGCCAATGCTTTAAAGCATCAAGTTCTTCTTTCTTTGGTCGGCTTTCATCTTCAAATACTGGCTTCTCTTCTTCACCTGTAACATATATCATGAGATCCTTACTCATAAGTAAGGCTTCCATTCTCATTACCCATGCAGGGTAATTATCTATATCTAGTTTGTCAATGGAGATATGATCTGCCATAGTTCTTTCCTTCTGCTGCAACCTGTGAGCTTAAAGGATAAAGGATAATACCTTTTGAAGTTCTTTGTGTATGAGGATACTTTTGAAGTAACCTTTTGATGCCTTGTGTCTTCAAATGCTTCACCTTTCAGACTTTAATGGAAAACTTCTCGTACCTTTGCCATCTTCTGCTCTCGAGAATCTTTCTGCTCTGATACCACTTGTTGATGTATGAAACACCACAAGAAATGAATTAATGTGACACTAGAACACCTCTATGGTCACCATTAACTCATTTCAAACTTTGAGAAATGATAGCCTAAAGTGAGAACTTTGTTTCTATAGAAATTCCTAGTCACCGAAATGACATACCTTCCGTATTTTGCTAATTTATCCTATCTCAAATATTATTTCTCCATGAAACTTTATAGGCTGAAACTACCTTCTAGTAGAGCTTTCCAACAAGCTATCATATGCATCAAACGGATCTCTAGAACTCAAGTTATGGCCCTCACAAGATCACCCTGTATGACCTTCCAACTGGAAATTTTTGCCTGTTTTAGTAATCCAGAGTGTCTAAAAATAAAAATTCGATGCCTAGCATCAAATTTCAGTCAAGGTCGATGCCGGGCATCGACTTTGGGCTTTTTTAGGCTCTTTTTCTGTACCAGAAATACTCTCTTTTACACACACATGAAGAAGACCACTTGTATGCTAGAAGTCGATGCCAGGCATCGACTTTATGCTGAAACTCGATGCCAAGCATCGAGTTGCTCCACAAACTTCATGTTTTTAGAATTTTCAACAACAGGTAACACACAGAGAATGAAAACAATGGCTTATCAGCCAAGATTCGATGTCAGGCATCGAATTGCTCAGAAAACTTGAACTTTTGAATCCATCACACAGTAGGCAAGCATGGAGATGATGGAGAGAGACTCATACACAGAACTTTACTCAGTTCTTTCTCATAGTTATGGAAACTCAGAAGTTTTACAGATGTTTTCTCACTCAGAGAATCCCGACTATACTCAGTCGTATAAAATGAACTCCTTCTTCTACTTCTTCTCTCTCTATTCTCTCACGCCGCGTCAGTTGATACAAATTAACTTATATAGATTTTCGTATTCTCGTGATTTTAAAAAACTTCTAGAACTAAAGTGAGTTCACTTTACAAATATGATACACTTGTGAATTTGTCCCTTCACATAGGCATGGGGTTTTGTTCCTAAGATTTGATCTTCAAATATATGTCCAATTAGTGATTGTTTCTCCAACATTACTGATGAGAGATCTAAAATTGAGCAGGCAAGAACTATGCCAAAATGGTTGGTGTAGACCTTGCGTGACAGTAAATTAGATGCACCTCTGTCATATCGTACTCGATGAGGCTCTCATACTACCTCTTTTGCATCAAATTGCTATGCCATGGCTGCATCTAGTCTCTGTGATGAGAATGAGCCTGTTTCGTTTGATGAAGCACAAAATTCAGAAAATTGGATGGCTGCTATGCAATCTAAATATGATGCAATAATGAAGAATGGTACTTGGTCTTTATGTGACTTGCCTCCTGGCAAGAAGGCCATTGGCACTAAGTGGGTATACAAGCTGAAGTGTAAACCTGATGGTACAGTTGATAGGTATAAGGCTAGGCTTCTTGCAACGGGTTATGCGCAGGAAAGAGGCATTGATTTTGATGAGACCTTTGCACCTACATGTTGTATGACTACTGTTCGGAGCATTTGCGCACTTGCAGCACATCATGGTTGGAATGTACATCAGTTGGACATTAAAACAGCATTTCTGAATGGTGACTTGCATGAAGAAGTGTATGTTTTTTAGCCCTGTGGCTTTGTGCAGAAAGGGCATGAAAACCAGGTGTGCAGGTTAAAGAAGGAATTATATGGTTTAAAACAAGGACCACGTGCTTGGTATTCATACCTCTCATGTCTAGGGTGTGTCGAACTAGATTATTGGTCAGACAGAATCATTTTAACTCATTGCCTTGCATTAATGATGGAATTATGAAGGTTCTTGAAGCTCTAGGGTGTAGGGCGGGAGTTAGTGAGTTGATGAGATAAAAACATTGCATGAAAATCTAGTTTCAGTAATCTGCTAGCAAAGTATTCTATCAAGCCCATTTTTTTCCACACAAGCCTTAAGTCTACTGCATTTTGTAGCTTCTCAAATTCTTTAGTAAAGAAATGGTCTTTTCCCCATGTGTTGTTGTAGTCAATCTCGGCTTTCCACATGTATGTGCCCTCTCCTAGAGGCCATGTCATCTCACTAAACCAATGTGAGTTCTTATTAACTCTCATAGTGTGTCCCATGGGTGGATCCTATATCGGGATAATTTGCATGGCTTGCATATCTTCAGGGTGCTCCTTTGGTTCAGGCTGAATAGGTAAGCTTTCGATGTTGACAGTCTAATAACTCATCCGTACTTGTGAACTGGTTCCTTTTGTATCTCTCATTGTGTTAGTGATGATTGTTGCACTTGAATCTGCTTAGAAGTAAGAAGATCATATTAGCATTGCATTTTAAATAAGATGATACCTTGTCCCCTTTACAATACCAACATGGTATTCATTCTTATTAGTGAGTCAGTAATGGTGAGGTGTGGTGCGGATGTGAGTGTATGTTAAGTGGTTAGTCACTTCCCTAGAGGAGGTGGAATGTATTGAGAATGCATCTATCCTCTTGCAAGGGGATTTTTACATGGTTTGGTCATGGGGTTTGTTACAAAATTTGACCTTCCAAATTTCCCTTGTGGGGTTACATTGTTTATTATTGATGGCCTTGAAAGTTTTATTTGATAATTCTACCGAGAATTGGGGATTTTTAAGTACCCATTTCTAAGTAGTCTTCTGTGTGATTTGATGTGTTGATGTGGTGATAATAGATGCCCATTGTGAAATGTGTGAAGTGAGTGCATGTGAGCATTGATTCAAGCCTATGGGCTTATGTGTAACTATTTGAGCATGTAAGCAGGTCTTATGCACCCATATTTGTCTATCAATGGGGTCATCCTTCATCGATTGCTTATGTATACTATGGAGTACTCCTTTGTTGTAGTCTTTGATTGAGTTGTTCACTTGGTTCACCTTTGGGACCCTCTTATAAGAGTAGAGGATTGCTCACTCTTGCATATCCAGATCTACTTCACTCTAGCTATCACCTTCTTTGGCTTATTTCTCTTAACACAGATATTATTTCTTGAAGATATTTTTGTGGATAAAACTAGAAGAGTTAGAGCTTTCCAACAAGATATTACTTGCAAGAAATGATCTCAAAAACTCAAGTTATGGCCTTCACAAGATCACCCTGTATGAGCTACCAAAATTGGAAATTTTCCCTCCTTTAGTAAAACTGACTGTCTAAGAATGAAAATTTGATGCCTAGCATCGACTTGCAACCAAAAGTCAATGCCAGGCATTGACTTTGTGCTTTTTCAACCACTTTTTTTGTTCCTAAAATAGGCACGTTTAGCACAGATATGATCAAGACCACTTTTATGTGGGAAGTCGATGCCAGACATCGACTTTATGTTGAAACTCAATGCCAGGCATCGAGTTGCTCCACAAAGCTCATGTTTTCAAAAGATTTAACAACATGTACAACTCAGAGAATGAAAAAAATGACTTATCAGCACAAACTCGATGCTAGGCATCGAGTTGCTTGGAAATTTTGAACTTTTAAACTCATCACACAGTAGGCAAGCATGGAGATGATGGAGAGAGTCTCATACACAGAAATTTACTTAGTTCTTCTCATAGCTATGAAAAAACTCAGAAGTTTATATGTGTTATCTCACTCAGAGAAGCTCGACTATACTCAGTCATACAAAATGAACTCCTCACATTCTATCACTCTCTTCCACTATGCGTCAGTTGATACAAACTAACTTATATAGTTTTTCTCTATCTCGTAACTTTTAAAAAACTTCTAGAACTAAACTGAACTAACTTTAGAAATATAATACACTTGTGAATTTTTCCCTTCACATAGGCATATGGATTTCTTCTAAAGCTTTGACTTTCAAATATATGTCCAATTAGTGATTGTTTCTCCAACAGCTCCCCCTCAATCACTAATTGACATTCTTTGTTTCTTCATATCATCTTCTTTTCTTTTACTCCTGCCATGCCTTTGAATCTATTAGTCTTCACACTATCCAAGCTCTTTGTTATGTCTGCTATCTGATCTTTTGTAGAAATGTATTCCACTTCAATTTCTTTCTCCATTACCTTTTCTCTCAGGAAATGATAATGTATCTCTATATGTTTTGTTCTTGCATGAAATACAAGATTTGTTGCAAGATAAAGTGAACTCATATTATCTCCATGTATTGTAGGTATACATTGATCAATGCCAAAGCTTTTGAATAATGTCTGCATCCATATGACCTCTTTAGCTGTTTCCACAAGTCCTTTGTACTCAACTTCAGTTGATGATAATGCTACTGTATGTTGTTTCTTTGAACACCAACTTACAAGCTTATCGCCAATGTATATCATATAGCCATGAGTTGATCTTCTGTCATCACCCGCCCAGTCTGAGTCACTATAGGCTCTCAACTTCAAATCTGGTGTAAAAGGATAATACAATCCTTCCTTTATAGTTCCTTTGATATATCTAAGAACTCTTTAACCTGCAATCCAATGTGGGTTCTTTGGACAATGCATGAATTTTTATAGAACTCCCACTGCATAACTAAGATCAGGTCTTGTTAGTGTAGCATAAATCAAACTACCCACAAGAGATTGATACTTCCTCATATCTTTGTATTATGCACCATCATATTTACTGAGCTTGTGATTAACTTCAAATGGAGTTGAAGCTTCTCTGGAATTTTCCATATCAAACTTCTTCAATAGATTCAGAAGATACCTTTCTTGTGACACATATATGCCATGATCTGTATAAGTGACTTCCATAACAAGAAAGTATGATAACTTTCCTAGATCACTGATCTTGAATTCTTTTTCAAGTAATCTCTTTACCTCCTTGATGCCTTCATATGAAGTACCTTTGATTATAATGTCATCCACATAAATACAAATGTAGATTGTACATTCCTCTGTTCTTTTGATAAGTAGACTTGGATCTGCTTTTGAACTTTGATATTCAAGTTCATTCAGATACTTCACCAGTCTATAGTTCCATGCTCTTGGAGCTTGCTTCAATCCATAGAGTGCTCTTCTCAACCTACAAACAAAATTTGGATACCTAGAATCTATAAACCCTTGAGGTTGTTCCATGTATACCTCATCTGATATGTATCCATTCAAAAATGTATTCTTTATATCCAATTGACTTAGGGTCCATCCTTTTGAAGCTACAATAGCAATGATTGTCCTTATAGTTGACATCTTAGCTACAAGATTGAATGTCTCATCATAATCTATGCCATAGGTTTAGGCATAGCCTTTCACCACCAATCTAGCTTTGTATCTGGCTATACTTCCATCTGCAAGCTTCTTCATTTTATAAACCCATTTATTTCCAATTACTTTCTTACCATTTGGTTTAGGAACAAGTTCCCATGTCTTGTTCTCCTCTAGTGCATTCCTTCATTGCATCTTCCCATTGCTTCTTACCTTTTGCTTCATCATAGTTCTGAGTTTCTTCATCATCTTTGACCATATATGCATAGTTCTTCTGAGTTATGTAGGAAGTACCATAAGAATACCTTTCTGGTTGCCTTCTAGTCCTACTTGACCTTCTTGGTTCACATTCTCCATAAGTGCATGGATATACTTCTTCATCAAATATAGGAGCTTCTTCATTTCTTCTTGCTAATACACTTCTGGATGTACTTGCTTGCATATAGCCTTCATCTTCATTTATCTGCACAATTGATTTTCCTTTCTCACATCTTCTTACCTCTTCTTCAAATTCTTTAGTTGTATGACTTTGATCTGCATGCCAACTTTTTTGTTCATCAAATGTAACATCTCTAGAAACAAGAATTTTTTTAGTTAGAGGATTCCACAACCTGTAACCCATTTGCTTTTCATCATAACCAATGAACACATACTTTTTTGCCATTGGTTCACGTTTATGTCTAAGTTGTGATGGCACATAAGCATATGCAATTGATCCAAACACTCTACAATGATCTAGTGTTGGTTTCTTACCCCACCAAGCTTCATATGGAGTCATTCCATTGAGAGGTGCACATGGTAATCTATTCACAAGATATGTAGTTGTGTTTACAGCCTCAGCCCAAAGATAATTTGGACAACTCTTCTCCTTCAGCATAGCTCTAGAAAACTCAACCAAAGTCCTGTTTCTTCTTTCTACTACACCATTTTGTTGTGATGTATACCTGCAAGTTATTTCTCTCTTAACACCTGCATTCCAAAGATAATCATTGAACTCTTGAGAGAAGTATTCTCCCCCTCCATCAGACCTTAGTCTCTTAAGCTTTTGACATGTGAGTCTCTTTGCATATGCATGAAAATGCTTGAAAGCTCCAAACACTTCTGATCTTTCCTTCAAAACATATAATGTTATCCATCTTGTAGCATCATCAGTGAAAAGAACATAATACCTTGAGCCACTAATAGATACTTCTTTTGTTGGTCCCCATACATCTATATGAATGAGCTCTAGTATTCCATCATGTTTGAATCCTTTCTTTTGAAATGGTAACCTATGTGCTTTTCCCATCTGACATGCTTCACAATTATAAATCATATGTTGACTCTACACATTTGGTAATCCTAGTACAGACTAATTTGCAACCATAGCTTTAATTCCTCTTTCATTGAAATGACCTAATCTCTTATGCTAGAGATCAAGTTCTAATCACTCCTTCACCATGTGTAAGCAAAGCTTGACCAATGTTCCCTTGCACTCTTAAAGTAAAGAGTCTTCTTTCTTACCACAGACAATCTGATTATATCCATTCTCTAGATCTTCAACAAATACTCCTTCATTTGTAAACCTAACATGAAAACCTTTTTCAACTATTTGGCCCACACTAATCAAGTTTTTAGGTATTGTAGGAACATACAAAACATTGGTTAGAAAATCTCCTCCACTCTTGCATTTCACTTTTCCAATTGAATGTACACTATGTCTTGTATTATCACCTGTTTGAATTGTATGACTAGAAATGCCTTTTTCCAGTTCTGACATCAATTCTATGTTTTCTGACAAATGATTAGGACATCCAGAGTCAACGTAGAATACCTTTAGATCTTCTTTATCTGATGTGCTGATTGAATTCATCATTAATGATGTATGACTTTCATTCTATGTGTCATTTGCATAGTTGTAGTAGGTGGTGTTGTAGGATTGATTCTGTCCCCAACTTCTTCCTCCAGCTCTACCATAGCCTCCTCTTTGACTTTTTCTACCTCTCTAAAAATTACTTTGATATCTTCCACCTCGGCCTCTGCTATTTTTGTTTTGATTCTGGTTTGATCCTTGTTGATTATGCCAGCAGTCATGAGCCAAATGATTACTCAATCCACAGATCCAGCAAGCTTTCTTATTGTTATTCTGATCACCTCTTCCTCTTCCAAAAGCTCTTGCTCTTCCTCTGCCAGTGCCTTTACCTCTTGCATAATAAACTTGAGAAGTTGATTCCTCTTCATCCTTTCCTTTACCTTTATCTCCTTTCTTCTTGTTCTTTATGTACATTGCAGAACTTTGTCCTTTATCTCCATCTCCCTTCAAGTCTTGCTCAAATGTGAGCATCAAACCAAGCAACTGGTTCAAATCTAGGACATAATGATTCAAAGAATTTTCTTTTGACAAGATAAAAGGTTTCCACATTTCATCCCCTCTCAAACCTGTAAGTAATTGAGCAATCAACATGTGATCCTCAATATCTTCATCTATGGATCCAAGACTATCTGCTAGATCCTTCATCTTAGTGACATAATCACTAATGGTTTGACTCGGGTTCTTCTTGAATGTTGTAAACTCTGACCATAGACTTGCTTTCCTTGCTTTGGTGGTACTTTGGAAATGATACTCCAATGCATTCCATATATCTTCAGTTGATTCCGATCCTCTGATGTGTGGTAGCAAATGATCTGAGATTGTATTGTAGATGTAAGCTTTTGCACTTGCATCCTTCTTCTGCCAATGCTTTAAAGCATCCAGTTCTTCTTTCTTTGGTTGGCTTTCATCTTCAAATACTGGCTTCTCTTCTTCACCTGTTACATATACCATGAGATCCTTACTCATAAGTAAGGCTTCCATTCTCATTACCCATGCGGGGTAATTATCTCTGTCTAGTTTGTCAATGGAGATATGATCTGCCATACTCCTTTCCTTCTGCTACAACCTATGGGCTTAAAGGATAAAGGATAATACCTTTTGGAGTTCTTTGTGTATGAAGATACTTTTGAAGTAACCTTTTGATGTCTTGTGTCTTTGAATGCTTGAATGAAAAACTTATCGTACATTTGCCGCCTTCTGCTCTCTAGAACCTTTTTGCTCTAATACCACTTATTGATGTATGAAACATCACAAGGAATAAATTAATGTGACACTAGAACACCTCTATGGTCACCATTAACTCAATGCTTCTCTAAACTTTGAGAAAGATTGCTTAAACTGAGAACTTTGCTTCTACAGAAATTTCTAGTCACTGAAATGACATACCTTCTGGTGGATTGAAGTAGAAGAGTAGAGCTTACCAACAAGCTATTGTTTGCAAGAAATGGATCAACTCAAGTTAGCTCAAAATTGGAAATTTTGCCTCCTTTAGTAAAACTGACTGTCTAAAAATGAAAATTTGATGCCTAGCATTCGACTTGCAACCAAAAGTGGATGCCAAGCTTCGACTTTGTGCTTTCTCAGCCACTTTCTTTTGTTCTTGAAATAGGCATGTTTAACACACATATGATCAAGACCACTTTTATGTGGGAAGTCGATGTCAGGCATCGACTTTATGTTGAAACTCGATGCCAGGCATCGAGTTGCTCCAGAAAGCTCATGTTTTCAAAAGATTTAACAACATGTACAACTCAGAGAATGAAAACAATGACTTCTCAACATAAACTTGATGCCAGGCATCGAGGTGCTTGGAAAACTTGAACTTTTAAATTCATCACACAGTAGGCAAGCATGGAGATGATGGAGAGAGTCTCATACACAGAACTTTACTTAGTTCTTCTCATAGCTATGAAAAAACTCAAAAGTTTGCATGTGCTATCTCACTCAGAGAAGCCCGACTATACTCAGTCATACAAAATGAACTCCTTCTCACATTCTAGCACTCTCTTCCACTATGCGTTAGTTGATACAAACTAACTTATATCATTTTTCTCAATCTCGTAACTTTTAAAAAACGTCTAGAACTAAACTGAACTAACTTTAGAAATATAATACACTTGTGAATTTGTCCCTTCACATTGGCATGTGGATTTCTTCTAAAGATTTGACCTTGAAATATATGTTCAATTAGTAATTGTTTCTCCAAGAGAGATCGATGCACTTTCGCTTCAAAATCACTACCACTTTCCATCATCTTAACCATTTCCAATGGGGTGTGAGCAGTGTTTTGAAAGTTTTGAGGAAAATCCAAAATTAAGTGCTCTTTCCCATAGTCCTCACAAAATCCTTCAATCCTCGAGGTGAACAATGGATGGCTTAGGGAAATCCTTCAAGAAGTGGTCACCGCCACATGTGTAGCATGGATCTTTAGGTGCAGGTGTACCTTTTTTGCATTGTTGTTTTTGGACAGCTCCTTTCTTTAGGTAGTAAATTCTTGCACCATAATGATCAATCCAAGTGGGATTTTTTTCTAGTGTTTGCAGGATATTAGGCTTCTTCCTGATACCATTTACCTTCAGCATGTGTCTTTAGGATACTCATTTCTATGTTTTGGTTATGTCTCCATATATCTAGGGCTTGTTTCTATCATAGATAGTTCTATTGGGAAAATAACCCTTTTTATGTTTTCTTCTGCATACTTGACTAGCACAATCTTTGGAGGTGGAGGCAGTTGTTGATTCAGAATTGGCCTCCAGGCTCTTGGTTGCCTTGATTGTACCTAGGTTTTTCGTAGTAAGGTTCCGTATAGTATTGTTGTTGATCTCTAGGAGGGTCTCCAAATGTATTCCTAAGAGGGTACATAGGCCTAGGTTGGCATTGTTGTCTGTGTTGATATTGTTGTTGTTGATACTAACGTTGTGCTAATCAATTATAATCTAGTGGTGTGTACCATGGCACTCTATTACAGATTTAACTGGCATGATCCCTATTATAGTGTTGGCATATCCTCAGAGGTTGTGGTCTTTGTCCATATGACCTATTATATTGTTATTTTGATTGTTCCAATTGAAGCTTTTCCACTACCATGCTTGCAATTTCTTCAATTGAAGCTCTCATTGAACTAGAGGAAGCAAATGCTTCACACTTAGAGGCAAAGGTGAAATCTTCAATTGTGAAACTAAATTATCCTCTAATTTCATTCACTCTCTTATACATTTTTTTAAGGTATTAACCCTCCAAATGCATACCAATGAGTGTAATTGGCCATTAATTAGCCCCTTAACAATAAAGATATTAACTTATTTTAATGTGAATTTCTCTAGGTAGACATCTATCTATGTATTGCTTAAAGCGTTTTGCTATTACCTACATAGATTTGTGACTAGCTTGCTTAAAGATATAGATTAAAGAATTCAAATCATGCTTAACTCCTTGTTTGGAAAACTCATCTATGAAATCTTCCACAAAAGCCTCCAAATTTATGAAATGCCTACTCTCAATGGTTCAAACCATGACAATGCAACTCCAATCAGACTTAATCCAAATGCCTTGTATTCAATGAAAATTCAATGAAACGTTCAGGTCTCAGGACTTGTTTGAACTCATCTACATGATCATAAGGACCATTAGATCCATCATAACACTTCTTTATGCACTTCTCCAGTTGGGATGGTTGAAGCTGATGCCATTGGACTTGCGTTCTAAACATAGAGTTTTTTGGTTGAGGATTAATTTGCTCCTTTACTTGTCCAAATACTAATGTTGCATGAGCATGTGACTCTTACAATGGCACTCTTGCTGGGAATCTATCTAGAGGTGCCTCTAGAAATCTAGGGTTGACTTCGTCATCAAGTTTTTCTAATGGAACATCAAAAGGGTTTGTACTCAATGTAGGCCTAAGACTTGTGGTTTTCCTATTAGATCCTTCAAGTTCTAAAATGTTCCTAAAGATTGAGGATTAGGTCCTACAAAAGATCCTTTAGGTACCGTGATTTTTTAATAAGAGTTGCCCATCTTGTCGTTTAGCTCAAGCAATAGAGTAGGAATGTAGTTGTTATGGTCTAGATAGACTACCACTCTCCTGACACGTGGAGTAGCTATATTATTAGTCCAATCTCTTTTGCATACTCCTTTCCATGTAGATGGGCTTCCATGAAGGCTCTGCTTTCACAAAATGGAGTATGTGCATGCCTACTAGCACCATTCCTTTTGGTGGCATGGGCTGAATTTCAGATGTGTCATGATCTGCCATGCCAACCAAAATTACTATTTATCCTTTTTGGTTTGTATACTCAAGGTTGGATGTGAGAAAGTAGATAGAATAGTGGTCAATGCAAAGTTTAACTATCTTACATGGTTTAACTATGGTTTAAAAATTAGGTTTTTAAACCCTAACCACTTTTTGATTGAGTCTATCTAGATAGATGCCTATCTGATGGGTGTTGAATTTCTAGAATTCTATAATGGTATGATAGTCTCTGCTTGATGGTTCTACCTCATTGGGATTTATAGGGTTTGTGTGCATATCTTCAGAAGCTTCCATATGGTCCCAATTAAACTCATACTTACTACTTGAAGAGAGCTCACGTGTAGGCTAATGGTTTGGCAACTACTTCCTATTCAAGAAAGATGGCTTTTGATATATTTTTTTTGTCCCAATGTTTTCCTCCATCTCAAGTGCATGTACAAATGTCCAAAAAACAATAAAGCTTCAAACCTTTGGGAGGGCTTAGTATGTATGTGCATGTTGCATTTCAATTAGAATATACACAATGCTCAATCAATGCTTTCAAATGAAAATGTGGTGTCGCAGTGATGTGTTCTCTTTCAATGTTCACAAAGTTTCTCAAGCAAAGTGACTACAAGAACAAACAATTACAATCAATCAAAGAAACTTTATTCCCTTCAAAGATATCTCAACCTAGAAAATGCAATGCATTATGAATTCCTTTCTTGTGCTTGTGCCTTTGCTTAATGGTTCTTGTTGTGTGTGTACATGTGTGAAGTGCAACAAGTTTCAAAATGGAGATAAAGGTCCAAATGACTGGCTATTGAGGGGGTGAAAGAGGTCTTGGGACAATGGGGAAAAGTTGGAGCAAACTCTATCTTTCTAGCATTAACAATGATGAGTGAAAATCATAGCTAGAGAGTGCCTCTTGAAGTCTTTGATGTTTTTCCACTCCCACAATGATGAGCAAGGTTTTACTCCAAGTGATGCTTTTGTTTCTTCATGCTCAAAACAAGAATCCTGATCTATTTAACAAGTATGAAGTATGGTCCTTTAATAGAAAATTTGATAAGAAGGGCACTTAGTAATTCTTAACTTCTCATGAGCTTCCCAAGTGTCTACTTAGATACAATGATGAGATTCCGTGCAAGGATTAAGAGTGTTTTTTTTTACTCTTATGGTGATGTGAGATTCTACTATAAATCCTACAAACATAGGTTGCAATGACTCTTAGTGTAGTCTCTATGTTGGACAAATATGCTTAAGAAAAAATAACCATAGAAGTTCTAATGAAAGCCATGCACACTCATGATAAAAACCACCCACTAAAAAAATATACTTTCTCTCATCTGCAAAAAGACATTCCACTTGTAAGTACATACGTATGTATGTATGTATATACACATGGATATATGTATGTGTAAGCAAGTAAGTATGTATGCATGTATGTATGTATGTGTGTATGTATGTATGTATGTATGTATGTATGTATGTACGTATGTATGTATGTATGTATGTATGTATGTATGTATGTATGTGTGTGTGTATGGATGGATGTATGTATGTATGTATGTGTGTGTACATATGTGTTTATGTATGTATGTATGTATGTATGTATGTATGCATGCATGCATGCATGCATGTATGTACATATGTATGTATGTAAGTATGTATGTATGTATGTATGTATGTATGTATGTATGTATGTATGTATGTATGTATGTATGTATGTATGTATGTATGTATGTATGTATGTATGTATGTATGTATGTATGTATGTATGTATGTATGTATGTATGTATGTATGTATGTATGTATGTATGTATGTATGTATGTATGTATGTATGTATGTATGTATGTATGTATGTATGTATGTATGTATGTATGTATGCATGCATGCATGCATGTGTGTGTGTGTAAGTAAGTAAGTAAGTAAGTAAGTAAGTAAGTAAGTAAGTAAGTAAGTAAGTAAGTAAGTAACTAAGTAAGTAAGTATGTAGGTAAGTAAGTATGTATGTATGTATGTATGTATGTATGTATGTATGTATGTATGTATGTATGTATGTATGTATGTATGTATGTATGTATGTATGTATGTATGTATGTATGTATGTATGTATGTATGTATGTATGTATGAATGTATTTATGTATGTGTGTATGTGTATGTGTATGTATGTATGCGTGTGTGCATGTAAGTAAGTATGTATGTATATATGTATGAATGCATGTAAGTATGTATGTATTTCTGTATGTATGTATGTATGTATGTATGTATGTATGTATGTATGTATGTATGTATGTATGTATGTATGTATGTATGTATGTATGTATGTATGTATGTATGTATGTATGTATGTATGTATGTATGTATGTATGTATGTATCTATGTATCTATGTATGCATGTATGTATGTATGTAAGTAAGTATGTAAGTATGTTTGTATGTATATATGTATGTATGTATGTATGTATGTATGTATGTATGTATGTATGTATGTATGTATGTATGTATGTATGTATGTATGTATGTATGTATGTGTGTGTATGTATGTATGTATGTATGTATGTATGTATGTATGTATGTATGTATGTATGTATGTATGTATGTATGTAGGTATGTATGTATGTATGTATGTATGTATGTATGTATGTATGTATTGTTGGTGCAATTCAAGCCTTCACACTTGGCTTGGAACCTTGGAAATTTGGTGTTGAAACCTTGGAAGTTTAATTCACTAGAAGAAAGGACCATGTGAACTTATGCTTATAAGTTCTTACTTCTTTACCCATTGTAAAAGTCTATATGACTTGGCATCTCATGTAATCACACCTACTTGATAGATTCGTGGAAAAAAGGTAGTTAATTAATGGAGAGAATATCTCCCTACATTTAGTGGAGTGATCATAGGAGATTTGAATTTGAATTCAAACTCAAATTCAACTCAACTCCTATAAAAAGTGTAAGTCAAAAGTCGCGGTTGTCTAGCACCATTCCCGAGGCTAACATATGTGATCATTGAGTGTGTGAGTGCTACACTATAGCCTACACATCTCCAACTCATTAGGCTACATCTATCAAGCCAATGAGATTGTACATTCATGTGAACTAATAGAAAGATTTACATTCACTATCTCTGGTTTTCTTTGAGTCATCATCTCCAAGTCTGTCAACTTCAACAAGGCATATTTCAGGATCTACTGAACCAAATCAAGTGATTCAAGGCTTGTTGGAACCAGCACAAAGTATTCTACAAGACTACAAAGTTTGAAGAAGTTTGGCTCAGCCATTTTCGAGAAATCGCCATCGAACTACTCTCTGGTATTTTTCTGCAGAGCTCCTAAAAAGTCGGGAGTGTCCTCAACTTTGCTAAAGTGATTTCTCTGAGTATAGTCTATCATTTTATCTCATTCCACTTGCAAATGGTAGCTTACTAAGCTAATAGAATATCTCTAGAAGGAATTTTTCCAATTGTAACTGTACTGGTCATACTGAGTGAAAGACTGAGCAGGTATCATGACAAAAATAGAAAGTTTTTGAGCTTTGTGATTTACAAACTTATCTGTTTTGATCAAGTCATTACTCAAACCTTTTCCAAAGTATATATAGCATATTTTGGTATCATTTGGAAGCTCAAGGAGTCTACTAAGTATATCTGGAGTCAAAGAGGGCTGGTGCAAAGCAGGATTAGCAGCATCTACTCAATCTTCTGAGTGCATCCAACCATCTCTCCCAACAGTGGTATCAGAGCAAATAAGGTAAACATGGGAGATGGTTTTCCTTCATTCATTGACAAATTGAACAGGAACAATTACCAAGCTTGGTCTCTAAGGATGAAGACCTATCTACAAGGAAGAAGCTTATTTGGATTCATATCAGGAGATGAGGAATTGCCCTCATTCAAAGCTAGAGGACTACCCACCAAGGATGAACAAGAGAGGCTCAATCAATGGTGTGCAAAAGATGCTTTGGCAAGGTCTTATCTTCTTAACTCTATATCTGATTTCCTTTTACCTCACATCAGGAATTGTAAGACTTCCCAAGAGACTTGGGAAACCTTGTCATCATACTTTTCTTCTAACACAAGGGCCAGAAAGAATCAATTGTTGATTGAATTCACAACCCTTAGGAAGCAACCAAAGCAATCAGTCTCAGAATTTGTGACCAAGATCAAGGATGTGGCAGACCAACTATCAAGCATTGGAGAGGAGATTGAAGAGGAACAAATAGTAAGTCAAGTAACAAATGGACTAAAGGCAGATGATAAGTGGGAGAGCTTCACCACTGCAATGGATCTCTACATGGACATGCATACCCCAGATCTCACAACTCTCATGGGCCAACTATTCACACATGAAGCAAAGTTTACAAAGGCTGGAGATCAATCAAAAGGTAATAACCCCTCTGCTCTATATACTGATGAGAAAGTTAAGGATAAAGGTAAAGGGAAGAAGCAAGAAGAAGAAGGCTCTACCTCCCAAGCTAATTATGCAGGGAGAGGTAGATCTTCAAGAGGCAGGGGCAGAGGAGGTAAGCAAGGTAGGGGGAGACCCTACAACTCATCACCATGCAACATTTGTGGATTGTCTAACCATACCACAGATGAGTGCTACAGAAATTATAAGAATCAGAGAGGAAGAGGCTATCAAAGAGGTGGATACTCTCAAAGTAGAGGTAGATTCAACCAACACCAAGGCTACAGTGGATACAACAATCAGTACAACAACAATTACAACCACAACCACAATGGTAACTACCAAGGTGGATTCAGAAATAGAAGGGATTACAACAACTACACAGTTATATGACCTCCAAGGCAGGTACAAATGATGATCATTTATTTTATTTTGATTCAGGGTGTTCTAACCATGTAGCTGGTAATGTGGCACTACTCTCTGATTTGGAAGAACCCAAGGGCAAACATCAGGTACAGACAGGTGATGATACTAAACATTCTGTTGTAAAGATTGGAAATGTGAAAACTTGTGATGGGAATCAGAATCTATTGAGCAGGGTACTTTATGTACCAACTATTACCAAGAACCTAATGAGTGTTGGTCAGATTGTGGAGAAAGGGTTGCAGGTCAGGTTCACTCAAAATGGAGCATATGTAGAGGACCCAAGACATGGATTCAAAAGGATAGCCAAGGGAGAAAAATCAGGTAGATTGTTTACTTTTGAGCTAGAAGACACCAAGAACATTGCTTTATACAATTACAAGGATCAAACACTTTCAGAATTAGAAATCTGGCACAAGAGGTTAGGTCACATAGGTGAAAGAACCCTAAAGCAAATGTGCAGGGATCAATGTGTGCTTGGGATACCTAATGTGTCCAAGCAACACATGATTTACAAGTGTGGTGCTTGTCAGTTTGGTAAGTCTCACAGGTTACCCTACTCAAGGAAAGGTTTCATGCATGAAGACTACCTAGACTTGGTACACACAGATGTTTGGGGACCTAGCAAGGATCCTTCCATTTCAGGTTCAAGGTACTATGTGTCCTTCATTGATGATTGTAGTAGATGGACTGTTTTATACTTTATGAAGCATAAAGATGAAGTGTTTAATTGTTTCAAGAGGTATCTTGCACTTGTTGAAAACCAAACAGGAAGGAACTTGAAAAGGCTAAGGTCAGATGGAGGAGGAGAATACTTCTCAAATGAGTTTGAAGATTTCTTGCAGGAAAGAGGCATCAAAAGCGAGATAACTACAAGGTACTCACCTGAACAAAATGGGGTAGCTGAAAGAAGGAATAGACTCATTGTAGAAACAGCTAGGTCTATGCTTAATGAAAAGAAATTGCCAAATTATCTTTGGGCAGAGAGTGTATCTACTGCCACCTATCTCATCAACAGGTTACCATCAAAATCTCTTGATGGCATGACACCTTATGAAGCTTGGCATGGTAAGAGACCATCATTGGATCATTGCAAAATTTTTGGTTGTGTAGCATATGTGCATATTCCCTCACAGGTAAGGGGAAAGCTAGACCCTAAAGCTGAAAAATGTATCTTCATTGGTTATGATTTGAACCAAAAAGGGTACAGATTCTACAACCCCTCAAACAAAGGCTTCAAGGTAAGCAGAGATGTCATCTTTGATGAGAATGACTCATGGTATGAGAAAGAATGCAGGAAGGTTAGTCTACCCTATGATATGGAAGAAGATTTCCCAAAGCTCACCAAGGAGGAACCAATCCAGAAAGAAGAATCAAGCTCAGATGATGATGATACAATTAACCTTGAGGAATTCAAGGCATGGAAGTCCAAAGGAAAGATGAAAATGAAGAAGCTAGAGGATATACCAGAATCCTCAACTCAAGCAATGAGGAGATCTCAGAGAGAAAGTAAGAAGCCTATCAGATATGGGTATGATACTTCTCTTGTAACCAAGCATTCTGTATATCTTGCAAAGGATTTGTTGAATGAAGAACCAGGTACATATGAAGAGGCAATCACCAAACCAGAATGGAAAGGAGCTATGGATGAAGAAATAGAAGCTCTCAAGGAGAGTGACACATGGGACTTGGTACCCAAGAAAGACTCTATGAAGGTGATAGGATCCAGATGGATCTACAAACTAAAGAGAAACTCAGATGGAACAATCAACAGGTACAAAGCTAGGTTGGTAGCCAAGGGCTTTGCACAAACCCAAGGCATAGATTATGAGGAGACATTTTTTCCTGTGGCTAAAATGCCAACAATCAGAGTACTAGTGAGTGTAGCTGCATCCAAGAATTGGAACATGTACCAATTAGATGTCAAGAATGCTTTCTTGAATGGATGGATATCTGAAGAAGTCTACATGTCACAACCACCTGGCTATGAAGATCCCAAGAAGGTAAATTATGTTTGTAAATTGAAGAAGGCTCTATATGGATTGAAGCAGGCACCTAGAGCATGGAATTACAGGTTGACAACATATCTCCAAGACCAAGGATTTGTGATGAGTAAAGCAGACACTTCTCTATTCATAAAGAGGAGTAGTACAGAGGTAATCTACTTGTGTGTTTATGTTGATGACATCATCATTACAGGCAATGATGTCAGTGGGATTAGACACATCAAAGGACAGATGATGAAGGAGTTCAAGATCAATGATCTTGGATTATTGAAATACTTCTTAGGTCTTGAGTTAGTCTACACTAATTTAGGTATATATATCACTCAAAAGAAGTATATACAGGACATTGCGAAGAAGTTTAATTTGCAGGAAGCTAAAGCCTCAAGTACTCCAATGGAGGTCAACCTAAAGCTTAGTGCTCATGAAGGTGATGAAGTCCAAGACATTACAGGATATCAAAGTATGGTAGGTAGTTTGAATTATGCTACCTTAACCAGAATTGACATAGCATATGGAGTTAGTGTGCTAAGCCAATTCATGCACAAACCAAGGGTACCTCACCTAGAGGCAGCAAAGAAGATCTTGAAGTATCTAAAAGGAACTCAAAACCATGGTTTGTACTTTCCTTATACATCAGATATTGACATTAAAGTATATTCAGATGCAGATTGGGCAGGATGCAAGGATGATAAGAGGAGCACATCAGGATACATATGTTTTGCAGGTGATAAACCTATTTCTTGGTCAGCCAAGAAACAACCTACAGTAGCTTTGTCATCCACTGAAGCAGAGTATAGAGGGCTAGCCAATGCCACTCAAGAAGCTATCTGGTTAAAGCTTCTATATACAGAGTTAGGTCTATATACAAGGCCACCTATTATCTTTGGAGATAACACAAGCTCTCTTCACCTTGCAGCTAATCCAATATATCATGCTAGAACCAAACACATAGAGGTTCATTACCACTATGTGAGAGAAAAATTGCTAAGCAAAGACATTCAATTGACTTATGTGTCCACTAATATGCAATCTGCAGATTTACTTACAAAAGCTCTGGATGGAAACAAGTTAAGCATATTCAAATCCATGATTGGATTGCAGGATGTGATTGAAGATTGAAGATGAAGACTTAAGCCAAAAGTGTTTGGCTTGAGGGGGAGCTGTTGGTGCAATTTAAGCCTTCACACTTGGCTTGGAACCTTGGAAATTTGGTGTTGAAACCTTGGAAGTTTAATTCACTAGAAGAAAGGACCATGTGAACTTATGTTTATAAGTTCTTACTTCTTTACCCATTGTAAAAGTCTATATGACTTGGCATCTCATGTAATCACACCTACTTGATAGATTCGTGGAAAAAAGGTAGTTAATTAATGGAGAGAATATCTCCCTAAATTTAGTGGAGTGATCATAGGAGATTTGAATTTGAATTCAAACTCAAATTCAACTCAACTCCTATAAAAAGTGTAAGTCAAAAGTCACGGTTGTCTAGCACCAATCCCGAGGCTAACATCTGTGATCATTGAGTGTGTGAGTGCTACACTATAGCCTGCACATCTCCAACTCATTAGGCTACATCTATCAAGCCAATGAGATTGTACATTCATGTGAACTAATAGAAAGATTTACATTCACTATCTCTGGTTTTCTCTGAGTCATCATCTCCAAGTCTGTCAACTTCAACAAGGCATATTTCAGGATCTACTGAACCAAATCAAGTGATTCAAGGCTTGTTGGAACCAGCACAAAGCATTCTACAAGACTACAAAGTTTGAAGAAGTTTGGCTCAGCCATTTTCGAGAAATCGCCATCAAACTGCTCTCTGGTATTTTTCTGCAGAGCTCCTAAAAAGTCGGGAGTGTCCTCAACTTTGCTAAAGTGATTTCTCTGAGTATAGTCTATAATTTTATCTCATTCCACTTGCAAATGGTAGCTTACTAAGCTAATAGAATATCTCTAGAAGGAATTTTTCCAATTGTAACTGTACTGGTCATACTGAGTGAAAGACTGAGCAAGTATCATGACAAAAATAGAAAGTTTTTGAGCTTTGTGATTTACAAACTTATCTGTTTTGATCAAGTCATTACTCAAACCTTTTCCAAAGTACATATAGCATATTTTGGTATCATTTGGAAGCTCAAGGAGTCTACTAAGTATATCTGGAGTCAAAGAGGGCTAGTGCAAAGCAGGATTAGCAGCATCTACTCAATCTTCTGAGTGCATCCAACCATCTCTCCCAACATGTATGTATGTATGTATGTATCTATGTATGTATGTATGTATGTATGCATGCATGCATGCATGCACGTATGTATGTATGTATGTATGTATGTATGTATGTATGTATGTATGTATGTATGTATGTATGTATGTATGTATGTATGTATGTATGTATGTATGTATGTATGTATGTATGTGTTGTTGGAGTTAGACGTCTGCGGAAGCACGCAAACAGCACAAGGAAGAAGAAGAAGCTTGGAGCACAACACACAAGACTGAATGTATTACTAGAGAATGTACAAAGATAAGTAGCCCATTAGGGCAATAGGCGTATATACAAGCCGGGGGAAAAAAACCTCCTAAAGAGGGAAAAAAGTGCCCCGGCGGTCCTAGAGTGTTCACACACATCACTACCTAAATATATCAACAAATCCCCCCTGGGAGTGATGCGGTGAACAAGAAGCTGGCACTCATGTATAAGGAAGTGCCGAGCTATGTGGAAATCACTCCACAAAAGGAAGCAAGCCCAAAGCTTTGCGGAAAGCTTCAAACTTCTCCCTAGGCAGAGCCTTCGTGAAAAGGTCTGCAATGTTCTCCTGCGTGGGCACATATGCCAAGCTGATCTCCCCAGCAGAGAACCTCTCCCTGACATAGTGATAATGCACCTCAATGTGCTTAGTGCGAGCATGGAACACAGGGTTCCTCGCAACTGCCAATGCGCTCTGACTGTCAGTGAAGATGGTGGTGGCAGAAGACTGGCCAACACCCAAATCAGCCATAAGGCGTCTGAGCCACACACACTCAACAGTCGCTGTGAAAGCTGCCCTATACTCAACCTCATAACTGGAAGTGGCCACAGTAGGCTGCTTCTTGCTCAACCAAGATATACATGAGCTACCAAGCATGAAGCAAAAACCACTGGTGGACACACGAGTGTCATAGCAACCAGCCCAATCTGAGTCAGAAAAAGCATGCAAATCTGGCAGTAGTGATCCCCCCTTGGGATAAAACAACCCAAGTAGCCGAGTACCTCTCAAGTAGCGAAAGATGCGCTTAACCGCTTTCCAATGCGTGACTCCTGGGCAATGCATAAACCTGCTCATCTGTGAGACAGCAAACTGAATATCTGGCCGAGTAATGCATAAGTAAATCAAGCATCCAACAGCCTGCTGATAGAGAACAGCATCAAATGCATCTCCAGCATCATGAAGACTCAATCGTAAACCTGTCTCCATAGGAGTGGCAATAGGCTTACAGTCTTCAAGGCCAAAACGCTGCAATAATGTGTCAATATATTTCGTTTGACACAAAGCCATTCCACCATCAACTTGCATAAACTGAATGCCCAAATAGTGATGCAAATGCCCCAAATCAGACATCTCAAATGAGGCATGCAAATCAGCCTTGAAATCAGCAATATGCTTCTCAAGAGGACCAATGAGCAGCATGTCGTCTACATAGACAACAATGATCAGAAGCACATCATTATCACGCTTAACATATAAGGTGCTTTCAGTTGGACTGTTCTCAAAACCATGTGCAATCAGATAGGCATGTATTTTCTCATACCAAGCACGTGGTGCTTGCTTTAAACCATATAACGCCTTCTTTAACCTGCACACCTGGTTTTCATGCCCTTTCTGCACAAAGCCACGGGGCTGAAAAACATACACTTCTTCATGCAAGTCACCATTCAGAAATGTTGTTTTAATGTCCAACTGATGTACATTCCAACCATGATGGGCTGCAAGTGCACAAATGCTCCGAACAGTAGTCATACGGCATGTAGGTGCAAAGGTCTCATCAAAATCAATGCCTCTTTCCTGCGCATAACCCTTTGCAACAAGCCTAGCCTTATACCTGTCAACTGTACCATCAGGTTTACGCTTCAGCTTGTATACCCACTTAGTGCCAATGGCCTTCTTGCCAGGAGGCAAGTCACATAAAGACCATGTACCATTCTTCATTATAGCATCATATTCAGATTGCATAGCAGCCTTCCAATTTTCTAAATTTTGTGCTTCATCAAAAGAAACAGGCTCATTCTCATCACAGAGACTAGATGCAGCCATAGCATAGCAATCTGATGCAAAGGAGGTACTATGAGAGCCTGAACGAGTACGATATGACAAAGGTGCATCTAATTTGCTGTCACGCAAAGTCTGCACCAGCCATTTTGGCATAGTTTTTGCCTGTTCAATATCAGCTCTCTCATCAACAAGTGCATCATGTAAATCTGCATCAGAAATGGAATGATCTGCATCATCATATGAAACCTGCAAAGGCTGAGAAGTTGCCTCATTGGGACCAGCGCTAGCCTGTCCACCTGTAAAAAGAGGCATCAAAGTATCATACATGTCTTTGGAGCTAACAGATGTCTCCTTAGTACATGAAAGCAATGGCTGAATAGCATCTTCCACAAAGACAACATCACGGCTAACCAGAATGCGTTTAGTCTGTGGATGATACAGACGATAGCCTTTACTTTCAGAACTGTACCCAACAAAAATACATTTTACTGCCTTATCATCCAATTTTCTGCGATGTTGTTCAGGCACTAATGCATATGCCAAACAACCAAAAACACGCAGATGAGCAACAGATGGCTTGCGGTCATGCCAAGCCTCATATGGAGTGATAGACTGCAACGCTTTGGTGGGACACCTGTTCAGTACATATGTTGCACACATGACAGCCTCAAGCCAGAAACTATGTGGTAAAGCCTGACTTTTGACCATGCACCTCGCCATCTCCATGAGTGACCTGTTCTTTCGTTCAGCAACTCCATTCTGTTGAGGTGTATACGGCACTGTACACTGGTGTTTTATCCCACGTTCAGCCAGAAATGCATTAAAATCTGAAGACATATATTCCCCCCCTCGATCAGAACGGAGGGTGCCCATTTTACATGCTGACAGATTTTCAGCCAAAACCAAAAACTGTTTGAAGCACATGAACACTTCGGACTTTGCTTTGAGTGGATATACCCATGCATGCCTGGAAAAATCATCAATGAAAGTCACGAAGTAAAGGTAATTTCCAAAAGAGGGTGTCTGCATAGGACCACAGACATCACTATGTACAAGCTGCAATTTCTGCATAGCCCGAACTGAACCATCTTTTGGAAAGGAAGAACGCTGCATTTTGCCCAAAATACAGCCTTCACAAACATGTTTTCCAGGTGCCTCAAGTTTGGGCAAAGAGGACACCATTTCAGATTTCTGCAGGCGTAACAAGCTAGCAAAATTCAGATGACCAAAGCGTGCATGCCAAAGCTTTGCATCTGACATAGCCTGAGAATCATGAACTGCACATGCCGAATCATTCACAGATCTTTCATAGTCTATGAGCTTATACAGCCCACGACATAAAATGCCAGAAGCAATAATCACATCGCCATTTGAGAGATCATGGACTGTACACCTGTCATCAACGAATTTCACAACCAAGCCAATCTTGGCTAATGCAGAAACTGATAACAGGTTCTTTTTGATCCCTGGCACAAATAAAGCATCTGACAAAGTGAAAGAACTACCATAGCAGTAGTCAGAATGATCTTACCAACTCCCATAACAGGATAAGAGGAGTTATTGGCGCATGTGACAGTATTCCCTGTAGGGGCAGGCTCGAGTGAAGAGAAGAAACTGCGCTGCGAGGTAATATGTTTGGTCGCCCCACTGTCAAAGTACCAAACATCTGAGTCTACTGCAGACATGCACTGATCATGAGAAGATGGGTCAAAACTGCAGACAGTAGTAAACGCCCATTCTTCTTCCTGCACAAGATTTGCAGACTCTGTTTTTGGTGTAGAGGCCTCTGCAACAACCATTCCAGCCTCTTTCTTCTTTGCCTCTTTAGCAGCCAGTTTTGGACAGTTCTTTATAATATGATCATTTCCTTTACAGTACTTGCAGAACAATTTCTGCTTTTTTGATTTCTTCTCATCTTTATCCTGGTTCTTCGATTGTGCAGCATTTACAGATTTCTGCTTACTAGTAGAAGAGCTCCATTTTCCTTTGCCCTTCTGACTAGCCAGGAAAGCTTGATCTGCAACACGCATAATGGACCTGTTCTGCCTGGACTGATCTTCCTGCAACAGAACAGAAACTAATTCCTCAAATGACAAGGCATTCGGATTGCCTTTCATCATCAATCGAAGAGTAGAGGCAAAACTCTGATATGAATCAGGAAGGCCATTCAGAACGGTCTGCACAAGTGAGCTATCTGGTATAACCTCATCAGCAGAAATCAATTGTTCCTTCAGGTCTTTGATCTTTGTAAGAAAATTGTCCATCGAATCACCTTCATTCATGTGCTCACTCTCCAACTGTTTTCGGAGGTAAGCAACACGAGCCTCATTCCTAGCCTGGTACAAAGTGGTAAGTGTATCCCAAGCATCCTTTGCTGTTCTGCAAGAGCGAATGTGAGGAATAATGGCACGTTTGACAGACAAAGCTATCAATGCATGTGCCTGGGCATCTCTGCCATCCCAACGAATCTGCTCTGCAGTAGGTGCAATAGAAACAGCAGCACGAACAGGAATCTGCGGAATATCATCTTCGACACCATCTTCATCAGCTCCAACACCTGTATTTGCAGTACCTGTCGTTACAGGTGTAACAGGACGTCTTTCAACACCCTGCACAATGTTCCACAATCCTTTTGCAACCAGTACATGTCGCATCATATAAGCCCATAATGGGTAGTTGGTACCATCCAACTTATCCTCAACAGCCAACATACGGAATACATCACTGCTTTCAGCCATGGCCGGTGACTAAAATACCTTGATGCAGAAAATTGACTGTATCTCAAAAAGTTGAACAGAACTGCCCACATGAGTTCTGCTAGACCTGTAGCAGACTTTGAGACGCTTAAACTGGCGAACAGAAACTGGTATATACCTTTGGCACAAAAGGACGAAATAGCCTGCACAAGCACTGCGATAGTGCGTTCGGAGGCCGAAACGAGCTCAGATCGCGATTTTGGCACCACAAAGCGAAGCAGTTTTGATCTCGGAAACACCTTGAGTATGCTCACCAAATTTTGTGCGAATCTGAGACTACAAACGGAGGAGTGTCGACGGCGCCCTAGAAGAAGCAACGACCTGCTCTGATACCAATTGTTGGAGTTAGACGTCTGCGGAAGCACGCGAACAGCACAAGGAAGAAGAAGAAGCTTGGAGCACAACACACAAGACTGAATGTATTACTAGAGAATGTACAAAGATAAGTAGCCCATTAGGGCAATAGGCGTATATACAAGCCGGGGGAAAAAAACCTCCTAAAGAGGGAAAAAAGTGCCCCGGCGGTCCTAGAGTGTTCACACACATCACTACCTAATTATATCAACATGTGTTGGGGGATTCTTTAGTTGAAAGGGGCTTGGGTTTTTGTAGGAGAAGAATGGAGAAGAAGAAGAAAGAAAACTGCATCAGGAGCCTCTATGTCTTGATTAGCATAAAATACTACAATAGCTTTGTCTAGAATAAGAAAAAATGTTCTCTGTGCATAGCAGTTAAGCCAAAGAAGTACACACACAAGTACACAAAATATCATAATTACTTGTTGAGGCAATCTTTGTGCGAGTCTCTCACCTTGTCCAATAGCTTGCCCTTGTACATTCCTTGCACGCAAGCTTCCAATAAGGTTAAAGACTTGGTCACTTCTATGGTGGACCTGCAACATCTCCTTGATGATACTTTGTCACACTTTAGTTGCCCTCTATGCACTCTCTCTGCATACTTTGTCAACTCCTTTGCACACTTTGTCTCTCTCTTTGCACACCTTTCCTCTTTGTGCATTGTCTAAGTGTGTGTGTGTGTGTGTGTGTGTCTTGCTCTCTCTTGCTCTCCAAGTGTAGAGTATGCTCTTGATCTTGCTTCCTTAGTATATCTCCAAGAATGCTCCTTTATGGTGTGTCGATTCTTCTTACATATGTTGCTTCAATTACTTGTCTATCTTGATGGTTACTTCGTTGTCCTGAGACTAACCTTCTCATGTAAAGACCAACGACTCCCTATTTTGTGTCGTAATGACTTTAGGGAAAACAAAAATTTAAATGGGGCCACACATAAGCTCTTGAGTATCATCTTCACTTTCTTGTTTCTACTTTTTTACCTTAGTTTCTACATAAATTTGCGCATAAGTTAGGGTTCATATGGACCTTCCATAACACTTTAAAAGCCTTAAAACCCTTCAAAAAGAGATTTTTGCAACATGCATTTAACTTTTCCTGCAAGACCAACACTTTACCAAGTCACCACTTTGACCTGCCACCAAATGGGCTCTCTGTCTCAGAGAGCAAAAGATCCAAACCATGATCAAAGATTTGCCACAACACTAGAGTGGGTAAAATTGTGAAAAGAACATATAAGGAGAACGGAAGGAAATAGTTGCAAGGGAACATCAAAATCGGATTGTAGAGCCAACAGTGAAAATGTAGTAAAGATCATGGGTGGCGGAGTGGCTAATAAGGAAAAGAGAGGGAGTGTTGAGGGGCTAATGAGGAAATTGAAGGGAGGACTAAGGAGTAGGACCGAGTTTTGGTACAAAGTAAGGGGTAGGGAGGAGGATGTGGGGTTGATCACCGAGAAAATTGCAAACAAAGTCAAAGCAACATGTGATACATATGAAAAATGTGAAACATGTGGAAAAATAAAGAGGAAACGAACCATGTGAAACATGTGCAAGTGAGAAATCACATGTTAAATGTGTGCAAAACATATGGGGTTTAATCAAAAGAAGGAAAAAGAGATGGATTTTGGGGAAAATAATTATAGAAATGAGTCCAAGGGTGTCGAGAAACATGAAAATGACTCCAATTTTGAACATCGGGATCCTTTCTTATCGGCATAGATTTTGTCCGGAGTGAGCCATGGTAAAATTCAATGGGCTCAATAGGTATTATTCCATAGAAAAATTGAAATGGGGAGTGTCCTCTTGCTTCTTTGCATGCCAACTTGTAGGCCCATAGTGTGCCTAGATAAGTAGTACCCCATGTAGTGGGCTTTAACATACATTCCTTCCTTTTTAGAGTCATCAATACTTTATTTGTGGAAACTTCTTGTCCATTGGCCCTTGGATAATAAGCATAGGACACGTTGGAGAACCTTGTACTTGTTAAAAACTTCATACAAAACTTTATTAACAAAGTGTGTTTCTTGATCAGTGAAGATTTCAAGTGGACAACCAAACCTACAGAAAATGTTTTTGTACAAGAAATCAGTGCTTGTTTGGGTTGTGTAGTCTTGAGAAGCAATAACCTTGACCCACTTAGTTGCATAGCCAATGGCAACCAGCAAATACTTATCGTTTTTTTGGAAAGGATGCAAGATAGATTGGCCCTATAAAATCTAAAACCCACTTCTCAAATGGTTGCCATGATGTGGAGATAAGCAATGGATGTTGTCTCTACTTTATGGGTTTTGGACCACATCTTTGATAGGCATCACATGCTTGAGCCCTTTCATCTACATCTTTGAATAATGTAGGCCACCATAAGACAACATCTAGGATTATGTGGCTCATAATATGGCCCAAAAGGTGCCCACCACCTAGTCCTTCGTGTGTTGTGTCAATGATGTGCCTTGCCTCCTCTTCTTCCATGCACTTCCTAAGAAGATTATCCTCACCATATCTGTATAGTTTGTCTTCAACAAATGTAAAAGGCATGCTATTGATTAGCAACCTCTTCCTTTGTATAGAATTAGCTTTATCTCGATACTTACTAGTCTTGATAAAATCTTTGGTATCATCATACCATCCTTATGCTTTAATTGTGAAAAGCTCAACATGTGGGAATTCATCTTCCACACCAATTTCTTGGTCCTTTAGGTTAATCCTAGATAGATGACCAGCCATAACATTTTCCATGTCTAGTCTATGCACTACAGTGAAATCAAATTCTTGAAATAATAGAAGCCACCTCCATACTCTTCATGTTGCTTGTGGCTGACTCGAGATGGATCATTCCAAAGTCATTTGTTCTATATGGGTAGTTCGTAATCACGTACATATTTCCCTACTTTTTTATATATGATCCTTCTTCAAATTTTACAACAGAATGCTCGATTCCAAAGGGATGCTTTGTATTCCTTGATTGAATCACTGATCTCTGCAAACCATTCTCATAGATGCGAGGACCTAATTGATTGGTTCTTACATACTCCAATTGATTTTTCCAAGGTCCCTCCCGGGTCTCCAGCCACCCTAGCCTTGAACTCACAATAGGCCTCTTCATTACTACGTGAACTATCTATCTCACTCACCTTTAAGCTTGCATTGGATGTGTGATTACCTAATTTTTTTGGACTAGACCTCGGTGTGTGGTTGACACTACTTTTAGATGATCTAAGGCTTTGTCGATCCACTTTTCCAAGGTGTTTATCTGATCTAAGGTTCATGAATTTTTCCCAAATCCCTTTTTACTTTCCCTTAAATTACAATTACACAAACATGTTGATGTTTTCTCAATTATCAATCACTTTCTCATTCTTAATTCACTTTCTCATGATCTTGTCTCAATGTGCCATCATCAAGAATACTTGCATTAATCAATTTGAATATTGAATCCTTTGATTATGTTCTGTTACCCTTAGGGTTTGTCACACTTATCAATTAGTTGTCAATCTTGGACTTGACTCTAGAATTTCTTAGAATTAGAGGATTCTTATCATGGCCCTAAGTCCTAATTATAGAGCTATGCATCTTAGCCTAGGCACCACAACATATGAGGGGCATACCAACATTGTCCATATCAACGGTCACGCCTCAGCATCGGTATGACCGTTGAAAATGCTTGAAAAACCACGGAGGCAATACTGACAGTCATTTAATCATCAGTATACTCGTTGAAAATCAATAGTCAATATAATCATCGAAAATACTCGGCGTCGGTATACACAATGGTAATTTACTGAAAATTACTGGTGCTTGTACCGACGCCTATATCGACGCAACATTTTAACCAGACCCTAGAGCGAAAATTTGACATTTGCTCCTGTTTTGAACCAAAGTCTGCTACTGTCGAGTTTGCACATGCAAACTATGTTATGAGTATATTGTGTACATACATCTCTCTCTCTCTCTCTCTCTCTCTCTCTCTCTCTCTCTCTCTTTCTCTACAAATACCTCTGTTTCTCTAGATCTGAAATTTTGGTAAGTATCGACATACTGTAGCACCCTTTCTCTTTCTTTGTGTTTTTCCTTTTCTAATTTCTCTTCTCTTTAGTTTTGCAGGAGCTTTTTGGCATCAGTTCTTTGGAATTCGATGAAGGACAACATTAAGTGGACTTTGATGACAACGATCCAAACAATTACATCGATGTAAGTGATTGTTTTGTTTTCGATTGACATAGACTGAGATAAACAGAGAGAGAGAGAGATGAAAGAAAGAGAGAGATCTAGAGAAACATAAAGAGAGAGAGAGAGAGTGAAAGAGAGGATGAGAGAGAGAGAGATGAAATAGAAAGAGAATGAGATAGAGAGAGATGCATACATACATACACACACATATGCATACACATACTCACATACATATTACATACACACATGCATATTACATACACACTCACATACATATTACATACACACATTCATATACATACACATACATATTACATACTCACATACATATGCATACACACATATACATACATGCATGCATATTACATACACACATGCATATTATATACACACATGCATATACATACACACACATATGCATACTCATACTCACATACATATATATACACACACATATACATACATACATGTACACACACATGTATACATACACACATGCATATGCATACATACACACATATTTGCATGTACACACACACATACATACATACACACATGCATATTACATACACACTCACATATACATACACACACATATGTGCATACACACATGCATACATACACACACATATGCATGTACACACACATACATACATACACACATGCATATTACGTACACACACACATATATATACACACTCTCATATGTATACACACATGCAAATGCATACATACACACACATATGCATAAACACATAAACACACACAACATGTATACATACACACATGCATATGCATACATACACACACACATTTGCATGTACACATGCATATACATACACACATGCATATACATACACACATGCATATGCATACATACATACACACACATTCGCATGTACACATGCATATATACACACACATGCATATACATACACACATGCATATACATACACACATACATATTACATACACACTCATATACATATTACATACACACTCATATACATATTACATACACACATGCATATGCATATGCATACATACATACACACACATATGCATACATCATATACATACACACACATGTATACATACACACATACACACACACATACATACATACACACATGTAGAGTATAAATAATTAAATATCTAAAAAATAGATCTTTATTTTTTGAGGGTTTATATATATATATATGTGTGTGTGTGTGTGTGTGTGTGTGTGTGTGTGTGTCAAAAATAGGATTTTTTAGTTTTTACACATGAACACATCCTAAATAAAGTATGTAATTAAATGTATATAAACATTAGAGAAAAAACTAAATATATAAAATATAAATAAATAAATAAATAAATATATATATATATATATATATATATATATATATATATATATATATATATATATATATATATATATATATATATATATATATTTATATATATATATAATTAAATATATCAAAAATAGGATTTTTGAGTTTTTACACATAAGCACATCCTAAATAAAGTTTCAGGATTAATATTAATTTATATAATGAAATATATGTAAAAATATCTAAAAAAATTTTTAAGGTTTATATATATATATCCTAACATCTCCACATGGGATCAGATGACATCTCCACATACACCTTGGGGAGCTCATGACCATGATGACTACAAGATATATTGCATACATGATGGAGCTCTGATGATGGATGCGGCCGAAAAGTCCATGCGTCAATGCATACAACAACTTTGCTCCATATAGTTTGGACATTCTTTCATGTTGAAATAGAGCAAACATGATAAAGATTCCAAAAATTATATTACATAGTTGATATATGAAGAGTATCGGCCAGCACCAGGGCATCCTATTGTGAGCTTAGAGTGGATTCAGCACACAACACGCAAGGTGATGTCTCATCGATGGTTCGAGGCTCACAATGCTTTCAGAGCAAGCTTACCGAAGCCTATATGATTAGATGTTGAGGAGTGGGAATCAATTCACGATGAGCAGCATCATACTCCTGACCGATATCGTCAACAGCGAGATGTGGAAGCCACACATTTAGATATGGTTGGAACGTCACATTTGGGTAGCGGTGGATCCGACATTATGAGTTACCAATTTGTAAGTATCATTTTAATTATTGAATTTGTTTGTGTTAAGCACATCATGTATGTTCATCTAACATTTTGCATATTTATTATAGGAGTTGGTAGTGGATCATCCTCCGATGTGAACCGAAGAAGCTTATGGATATCATAATGGATTGGTTGCACTATTGGAGGACTTGGAGGGACACGGTGCGATCATTTTATGGGAGCATCTATGATGAGGTGAACTTATAGATCGGTTTGGTATTTTTAGTTGTCGTTTATAAATATCATGTCAATTTTGTCTCATTTTACGCATATGCTTTATTGCAGGATTGTAGCTATAAAGGTTTTGATTCCCTTGAGCATATGTATGGTAGTGCTTTGCCACAATTTTGTATTACACTCATATGTGGCAATGGTGCACCATAATTTTGTATTCGGTTCCTATATGGAAGTGCTTTGCCACATTTTGTATTTGGCTCATATATGGCAATGGTTTGCCACACTCTTGTACATGCTTCATTTATGGAATATATAACTTGTTTGTACATGATTCATGGTTCATTCTGCTCATCTCTTTTGTGTCCGACAGTATTTTGCTATATGAAATCATGTTTTGGTTGCCATTAGAGTACACATCACATGTACTCGGTTTTCTTTGGGCAAAGTGTATTGTCTTTTGCTACGTAACATCATGGTAATGTTGTTACAGTAAGAGACAACACACTCTACACAAAAAGAATTCTGCACATATGGTCATCGGTATGTTCGACGGTACTCCCAGCAGGATGTCGCTATATGTGACGGTACTTTAGCAGATCGCCGGTATAAGCATCGGTATTACCGATGCTTATATCGACATTCATACCGATGCGTATACCAAGGCTTATATCGACGCTTTGCTACCGATGCTTATACCGACTCATACACCAACACCGGGGCAAATTTGCACTTGCTCATTCTCCTCGGTAGAAGCCTCAGTATAACCCTGATATGTTGTAGTGAGGCTAGAATTAAAAAAGGTACTTTATAGTTTTTCAACCTCTAGTCAATTGCTTGGACAAACTCTTATGCCTAGGAGGATCTCCCAAGCCTTGTTTTGATGCTTGCAAACTTTGTAAGACCCATGAACACATCACAATTTGCTTGATTGCCCTTGAAAGATCACCAAAAGACCATTAAATTTGACCAAAAATTTCACAAAATCAACCCTCATTTTTTTACTGAACAAACTTGGGTCTCTCGTGACAGAAGGGGGTCTATTGTAATAGGCTGGTCTATCGCCATAGAGAGGTTCTATCATGATAGGGTGTTCTTCATGATATACAGGGTCTATTGCGATAAAGGGGAGTCTATTTGGGTTTGGTTTGTCATGTTCTTGGTCTATCTTGTTTGCATGTATGCATGTGCATGAAGCATGCATGAATGCATATGCATGATTAATATAAGACAAGTGTATAAGTGCATGAACATCCATAAGTAATGAATGATGTATGCATGTATGAATGTATACAAGTTAATGTATAGATGAATGAATATAATGAGTAAGCATGAATGACATGTCTATGTAAGAGTATGATTAATTATGTTAGCATGTGTACATGAGATCATGCATATTAAGTGATGTGAGCATGAGAATATGAGTGCATACATGAGAAAGTATGTATGCATGTGTGCATGAGAGATGTATGCATGTGCATGAGGAGTGTGTACATGTGTATGTATGTATGTATGAAAAAGCATGGATGTATGCATGCAGAATTGAATGAATACATATATGATAAGAATTGAAAGTAATTCAGGAGTGTTTTATTTTTCATAACAAAGTACTTATGATTTTTTGATGGTGCTTTTTCTATAAATCATTGTCAAGCATTTACGAGCACTTGAGATCAGAAGATTGGAGTTGCATATGCACTACTTCTTCCACTTTTCCTAAATTAATTTCTTTAAACTTAATCTTGTATTAGAATTTTACATTAGGGTATTTGTATAGGTTTTACCTTATATCTATAGATTGGTGGTTTTATCACTTAAAAATTATATTAAAACATTTCTCTTTTGTATAGGATTACTTCTATCTTAAACATGTCTCTTTGTTCACTTATTTTTCCTTTGTTTTGAACATATCGTTCACTTGTCTAAGTTCCTAATCTGTTAATGGATGTCGATGATCCTTATGATACATCCATTCCATTAAGTAGTATCCCTAATAGATCTGAAAACACAACTATCCCTATTGAAGAGTTCATAAAAGATCGCATTACTAAAGAAACCTTAGTCTCTCAGTCATATGATTATGGCATGTCTAGGTATCAAGCCGCATAGCCATATGGTCATAGTAACACTTCATTAAACTCGATCACATCTCTTGACCTAAATGACACTGAGTAAACACCCTGCATGTAGTTACCTAGTGAGGCCATAGCGAATTCAGTTCTGATCCGCCTAGTGGTCTCCAGTCACGCCCCTCAACATTTGGTGAACCCGACATGAAAGCATGACATTAGTGTGCTTAGCTTGTTAGATATGATTTACTTATGGTTAAAAATTAAATATTTTTGTTTATTTCAAGTATGTCAAGCTTTTACTATTGAAGATCCTATTGCCTGGTTGTTAAGGGCTGAACAGAACCTCGACACTTCCTTCCTTCCCCATCGACAAGAAGAAAGTTTGTATTTAGTACCTAATTTTAAAAGATTAAGCTTCTACTACAACAAACTTAAAGGTAACAGTTATTAAAATTCTTTCAAATTAGCATTAATAAAAAAATTGTACATACATCACTGCACTTGCTAAACATAAAAGGATTGTTTTCATTTCACATCACATCAAGAAAGATAGTCATTGCACTTCCATTTGCAAATCATAAAAAACGTAAAAAGACTGTTTTCATTTGGCATTACATTAAGCAAGATAGTTCCTACATGTTAGATCATAGATCTCTTTTATTTTTTATAAAAAGAATGCTTTATAACTTGCATTAGAATTCACTTTATTTGTATTCTTATCATTTGATTTTAGAGAAAGTTAGTGTTAATTTCTCTATTTAGTTAGTTGCTATTATTTTTTGTTTTTTATTAGTTCTACGTAAAAATTCCAAAAACAAATTAAGAAAACTTACAAAAAGTATTAGAAACAAAATTTCCATTAGCGCAAATTTAGGCATAAAAGACTCCAAGGTTATAAAGAAAAATACAAAAACAAAATATCAATTCAGACTAGAGTAATTTAGAAGATAAAGAGAATACAAACTTTAGACCAAAGTAAAAGAGTGAGAACTTTAAATATATATTCTTAGAAAGGAATTGATAAAAGAAAATATAGGTAGAAAAGCCTAGGTTTTAGTAAAGTCTAAATTCCTAGCTTTATCATCTAGTGATAGTTTTAGACAATTTAGAGAGCTTTTAGAGCCCGTTATTATAGACTTGATACTCCATTCTAGGCGATATCAAGTGCGCAAGATGGAGGAAGTGTTTAGAAATATGATGATGGAAAAACAAGGGGCACGGACTATGCAAGAAATCCTGCATGAAAAGGGTACATTCACTGGATTGAATATCATTGAATACTTGGATGTGTTCAAAGAGCAAGCGCAGATCCAAGGATTGCTTGACGATGTATTAGTATAGTACTTCAGTCGTGTTGTCTCTGGATCCATACTTGAAAGCATCCATGAGCATGCTAGTAAACCTTGGGCTGATTTTAGGAAAGAACTTCATAAAATGTTCTTTCTTGAGGATTTTAGTCAACACAGTCGAGAAGGATTTTTAAGATGGGTGAATTTCCCTAAGAGTAATGAGTCTCTAACTCATCTTCATGGTGAGTTTATGAGACGGTTTGATCAGCTTCCTGAGGAAGATAGGAATGCATTAAATCCTGACCTTATTATACACTTCCTCAAGATATTGAGTCCAAAGGATAGAGTTGAAGTAGAAGACAACGACAATTTGTACTTTATGAAAAACCTATTTCTACTCAGCCTAGGGATTTATCTATAACAGGGCAATCTAATATGCCAATGCTTGCAACTGCGGCCATGGCTGATGTTTCAATTGCCCCTGTGACTCCAATCGAATTTCAATTGGATATTTTGTGCAAACAAATGGAAAATGTAATGAATATGCAGACATCTCTTTCCAAAGAGGTTGCTCAATTGAATAATAAAATGTTCTCTATGAGCTTGCATGAACCTGGGGCTAGTGGTAGTGGCTTGGGCCACACAAATATGGAAACACCAATACAACCTGCTATGCCACAATTTACTTCTCCTCAGCTAGTTTATCAATCGGTTCCTCCTAGTCAGTCAGCTGCTCATCCAACTTTCCAAAGAAATACTGATAAAAAAGAGGAATTGGCAGTAAAAGGTGTGTTTGGTGTGATAGTCAAGATCATGTGATGTATGCCTGTGATGAGTTAAAGCAGGCAAAATATAATCAATTGGTAGTTCAAATTGATAGAAAATTATGTGACTTTAGAACACAACTTCCTTTGGCTATTAATTGGGGCAAAGGAGGCATGAAGAAATTATATGAAAACTTAACTATTTCCAATGCATCTTCTAGTATCTCGGCAGCTAGACTAGAGCCAATAGATAAGAGAGCTCATTTTACTAGAAGCCAAAATCCCTATTCTATCGAGACACTGGTGAGAGATAGAGACGAAATCATGTGCAAAACTGCATGGCAATCTCCTGTTGACCAAGCCTCTCTATATTCTCATATTGCCAATATTGAGGAGAAACGGAGACAGGATGACATGCAAGGTGAGGTAGAAGAGGGAGATAGAAGAGTGACAAGAAGACAAACTAGAGAAAATGAGAAGAGAAATAGTAATAATGAAAAAAGAGTGCAGTTTGAAGATATTGCAAGCCTGTCTCAAGAAGAAAAAAGAAAATTAATCAAAGAAGGAAAGAAACCATTAGAAGAGGTTACTCAAGTGCAAGAGAAGCAAAATACCCCAATTAAAGAAGAAAATAAGAAAATTGTTAAAAAGGAAAAAAAACCTATAATTGAAGATAATCAAAGTAATAAAAATGAGCAAAAAGATGATCAGAAACAAGGTGAGGAAAAAGGGAAGAAGAAAGGGAGGAGGACTATGAGAGCAATTATGATCTCGGAGCTTGAGAAAAAGAATGATGCAAGAGAGATCCTTAATGACATATTACTAAAAAGCCAAGTCACTATGTCCCTTGAGCAAGTGTTTTTTATCGCAAAATCTGAATTCAAGGATAGATTTATAAGATTTATTAGAAGAAGTCGGTTTCCAATGCCTCAAAGATGAGGATATGCAAGATGTTGCAGAGGAAACCTTAGCAATCAATTAGGCTATGACATTTAGTGATAGCAACTATGACAAGGAAGAGGATTTTACGACACAAAGTCTAAATAGGAACTTTTTAGGTCCAATTCAACCTGACAATGAAATGATGAAAGGTGAAAGCCAATTCAATATGGCTTTCTAGGCACGATGAACTCTAGAGGTAAAAATTTGGATTGGTGATGAGAAAGATTTGTGTTTAGCTCTGACCCTGATTGATTCAGGCTCGGAGATAAATGTAATATCACAAAAATTCTTCGATAAATTTAGAGGGTCCATTGACAAAGAACATGGCTAGAGAATGAGAACAGCCGATAATGGGTCAAGGATCTTGCTAGGTGCATGTGCACATGTACCTATAATGATAGGAGGTGTTCGAGAAGAATTTCATTTCTTTGTACAAGACAATTTCTCTTATGAAGTAATTCTCTGACAACCATTTATAGCAGAAATGAGGATGGAAACAAACATATGCAAGAATTCATTCTAAATTTGGAATGGATTCCTTGTAAGTAATGACAGTCTATCCCGATCATTCAAGAAATAGAAAAAATCTACGAAGAAACCCCATTGACTCGTACAATCATGTGTGTGAAGATTCACCACCTGTAAGAGAATTTGGGGCTTATTATGATCAAAATTTCGATTAGATTCCACTATCAAGCGAGACAATAGTGGACAATTGTTTGATGTCTCGCTTGACGATGTAAATAGTTTTGATAACTTTCTAGTTTGCACTCCTACTGCTAGTTTGCATCTTGTTAAAAAAGAGAAAGCTACAAATATATTTAGAAAAAGAAATGAAAAATATTTCAGAAACTTAGGATTAATTTCACCTGAAGAGAATATTGGATATATGATTGAGTTTTCAAAAAGTTCTACCTTGATGGAAGAACTTGAGAATGCTCTTCAAGATGAATCAGAATCAAAACTTATCATTCTTGAGTCTATTAAAGAATATGAGCTGATTGCTAAATTCTTTCTAGAACATGAAGTCAAGATTAATACTAAATATAAAATAGTTGAAAAGAAAATAAAACATGTAGCTCATCCATTGCCTAAAGAGAGCTATGAGATAATTAGATGAGTGACTGAGGATACTATTCTTAGAGATCGATCTAAGATAGGACATATATTTATGGAAGAGACTATGAAATATATAGAGTTTGGAGAAGAATTTCTTTCAAACAAAAAAATATCAATTTAGAAAGATGATCATGCATCATGGAAATGCATTTTCTTTATTTCCACATGAAATAGGATGTGTTGATCCAAAGCTTGTAGCTCCAATGATCATATTTACCGTACCACATATTTCATGGAATCTTCGGCCGATACCAATTCCAAAGGCTCATCTACCTGAGCTAATGAGGTTGTTAAATGAAAATATTGCCATGAGAATTTTAGAGCCATCATCAGCACCGTATTCAAACAGGTGGTTCACGGTACCTAAAGAATGGAGAGCTACACTTTATATAGGATCTGCAACCTGTTAATAAAGTCAATATTAGAAATGTAGGAATAGGTCCCATTGTAGATGAGTTTGTAGAGGCATTTGTTGGAAACTCCATCTATTCAATGGGAGACATGTACTCAGGATACGACAAGTTCCAATTAGCCATTGAAAATAGAGATGTAACCACGATGAAAACTCCTTTGGGTCTAGTACGTATGTGTACTTTACCACAAGGAGCAACAAATTCTGTGGCACACATGATGAATGCTATGAACCTAGTCTTACATGACCATCCCTAAAGTGATTATGCCCTTTATCGCTGATATTTTGATAAAAGGATGTGTGGAAAGGAAAAATATGTGACTTTAGAATCATCCAAATGTAGAAAGTTTGTCTCCGATCACATTTCTGACTGTGAAAGAATCTTTCAAAGGTTGGAAGAGGTTGGGCTGACTTTCTCTTTAGAGAAATCCACTTTTGGTGTCAACATAGTTTTGATTGTTGGACATTTATGTAGTCATTATGGCCATAGGCCATACCTAGAGAAAGTTGATGCCATCAATAGAATTTCATAGGTGTGTCGTAATGTTAGTGAAGTAAGGAGATTCTTAGGTGCATGTGTCTTTTATGTAATTTGGATTCCTCACTTTGCTCATGTTGCAAACCCCTTATATGATCTGTTATGAAAGAAAAAGAAATTCTTCTAGAGAGAGGAACATAGTAAAACTATGAGAAGACTGAAGCAATTGCTTATCAATGCTCCAATCTTAAAAACAATTGATTATTCAAGAAATAAGCATTTAATCCTAGCCATTCATACTAGTCCTATTGGTATAGGCTGGGTCATTGGATAGGATGATGAGAAAGAGCAAAGATATGCAGTTCTCTTTGGAGCAAAAATTTTGCATGAAAGGCAGAGAAATTATCCTCATATTAAAAGAGAGCTATGGGGATTAGTCACTGCCTTGAAAACAGATAAAGAATATTTTATTGGAGCCAATGTAGTTTTTGAAACTGATTTTCTTCCATTAATAGGATTGATTGCTAATTATTCATCTCCTGACATTGCGATGTGAAGATGGGTCGCTTTTATCAATTTTATTAATCCAACCTTTGTACATTTTTCTGGAAAGCATAATGCCATTGTTGATATGCTTTCATGAGCAAAATTAGATGATAATGAAGAAACAATAGATAAAGAAATAAACTTGATTAGTTATGAGTCATCTAAGTTTATGCATGAGTTATTTAGAGATGAAGAGTATGAGGGAGAATGGAAAGATATAGGTTATTATCTGAGTAGCTTTCAGCCTATTCCAAGCTGGTCAACAAGTCAATCGCGGAACATCAAGAAGAAGTCTTTTAACTTCATTTTGAAAGATGGATATCTTTGGCGATAGGCTAAAGGGAAGGTGAGAAATCCACAAAGAGTGTTAGGATTAAGAAATTTATAGGTGCAAGTTATGAGGGATATGCATGAAAACCTATGGGCTATTTATAAGGGTTTTGTAATGATGTATGAAAAGATTTGGGAAAGTTATTGGTGGCCAAGGATGTATGTAATTGTAAAAGATTTTGTGAGCACATGTGCCACGTATCAGTTACATTCCTCAGTCAAACATAGAGACCCCTTACATCCAACCTATCCACCTTGTATTCATTACAAGTGGGTAGTCGACCTTGTGACTATGCCTAAAAGTAGTAGTGGCATGAGGTATATAGTACTTGCACATGAAGATTTAACAAATCATGTTGAAGGTCGGGCACTTTGGTCTAATACTACTTATTATGTATGCCTATTTCTATTAGAAGAAGTGTTATCCAAATTCAGATATGTTGAGAAAGTAGTAGCAGATCGAGGTGAGCTAGATGCCAAAGAGGCAAGAGAGTTCTTTGATTACCACGAAATTTGCTTGTCTCTTACGATAACCTACAACCCAAAAGCAAATGGAAAGATTGGGCAAGGACATCCTTCCATAGTGAAGATGATCTCAAAAGCATGCCACGGAGATATCAAGCAATGGCCAAAATATCTTACCATTTGCTTTATGGGCCGACAAGATGACATATACGAGAACAACTGGTTTTATGCCAGCTGAACTCATGTATTATCAAAAGTCGTTTTTTTCCATACACACTCAGATAATAAACTGGATAAGTTTAAATGGGAAGATAATTTAACATGAGAAGATTTATTGGCTTTAAGAATAAAACAATTAGAACAAGGAAACAAGAATTTAAAAGAGGTTACTAAAAAACTAAAAAAAATCACATTTAAAGAATAAACTTTACTTTGATAAGAGACACCGACTTAGGCCCACGATCGATAGAGTGTGGGGATTGGGTACTCGTTTATGACAGTACCTTTGAAACCCAACACGATGCACAATGAAATTAACTAAACGATGGTTTGGTCCATATGTTGTTGTTTTTTTGTTTGATATAGGTACATATACTTTACGAGAACTTGACGGGACTCCCTTAAGAAATGTGATTGCAGGTAAAAGGATTAAGCTATTCAAAAGAAGTTCAAGCAACGACTACGAGTTAGATGAAGACTTTTTGGATGACGATAATGAAGATGAAGCATGATGTTAATCAGGTGAAACAGTTCTAATCTTTATTTATTTTTAATATAGAATTTCTTTTTCATGCATTTCATAGTTTTAAATTTACACGCTTCTAGTATATTAAAATTATGTAAACAAAGAATTATAAATTGGAGTAGCGATGTGTACGTGAGTTAAAGGTAAGGGTTAAGGAACTTATGATTGTTATGAGGATAGGAAAAGGAAAAACTTGACTTGCGACTCTTAGTAGAAGTAGATCTATTTTATATAAGTAGGCTTCCTTAATTTCTAAAACATTTTTCTAATGAGATCCTAGTTCTAATTATAGCATGCCTCTACATCCTCAGCTCTGACTAGGGGTTAAGCCTTTCCCCTTTAACAAAAAAGTTGCGAAGAAAAAGAAAAGATAAATACATAAAGCAGTAGTTGTTGCGACATGATAAAAAGAAAAATTAGAAAAAGAAAGAAAAAAAAAAGAAAACAAAAAGAAAACAAAGAAAAAGAAAGAGAAAAAAGTTATCATGAATTAGTTGTGGTCTCGAAACCACTTCTGAAATATATTTACAGGCTATATGAGGTGAAGGTCTGCTATGGCAGAATTAGTTAGATGTATCTTATGGCAGGTGACTAAGAGATAAAGGATGGAATACTTACATAAATAAATGTTACTTTTGAAAAGGGTTAATAGAAAGGTAGGCACCGTGATTATCTGAATGACTGTTATAGGATTTTCTAAACCTCGTCTTTAAAACTTCATGCATTGAACGAAAAGGTTTCAAATTCAAATTTGCATAATTTTAAAGATTTTTTTTGCTATCTGAATCTTTCATTACATTTAGAAATATTTTTGTCATATTAATTAAAGTCAATTAATCAGTTTTTCCAAAAGAATTTGAGGTTGCTTCCCATGATCTACAGGTTGGCCCATCGGGACAATGTGTAGGTTTGGTGGGGATAGATGTCGGAACGATTTCATCCCTCCAATTGACATACAAGAAAATTCAAAATTTTGCTTCCAGAGTGGTTATCTCTAAACTCTCAAAAACACCTTTGATAAGATTTTTTTATTTGACTTACCTCTCTCTTGTACTTGCAGACAATAAAACCATGAAGATGTGAACTGATTAGAGATCTCATCATATGAATTTTTTACGTTTATGAAGTCTTATGTAATTGAATAGAAACAATCCCTCAGAATAAGTGTATTTTAACCATGCTAATGAATGTGTATGCATGTGTATATTGAGCATGTGCCCATATACGTGTGTATGCATTGATATTGGATGCACGAGTACTTGTGTTGTGTGTGCATGTATGACATTTTCTTATGGAACCTTAGAAGGAAGTTTTGACTTTTTCACTTGTTCATATTGTTTTGGGTTAATGGGTTGCATGTGTGAGCTTAAGTGCATCTGAATGTGTATACAAATAGATGTGTGGGTACATAAATATGTATGTTCCTATACGCTATGTTATGAATGTGATATGAGAACAAATGTCTATGTATATCTGATTATAACTATGATTGTGAATGAGTGAAGATTTGTGTTTGAGTTCTATGAATATGTTTGTGGGTTGTTTATATGTATATATATGTGTGAAACAATGTATTGAAATGTGTGTAAGCATGAATACCTATATGTGATACATTCTATTATGTGTGTACTTATAATTATTTATAAAACGGTTAACCATTATTATATAATTGATTAAAGAATAAGAGTAATATATTTGAATAAAAGTAAAATAAAACAATAAAAAAAAAAATAATTAAACGTGTGTATAATTAACTATGAGATGTGTAAAAAGGCTAGTTAAAGTAGAGTAAAAAGAATGGTGTGCATGTGAGGTAACTAGATGCTTGCATGTACTGTGTGTGGTAAGTGGATACATGCGCATGTATGCGTGAATCTATATAGGTAAAAGTTGTGTCTTATTTACTCATGCTTTTTTTGCAGGTATTCTTCTTCTTCCCTATTCCCCATATTGTTCTTCCCTATTCCCCCTGTTGTTGCGACATATCGTAGAGAGAGAGAGGAAAGAGAGAGATTGCGCATCTTCTTTCCCCTTCATCCCTCTTCTAGTTGCTACAGAACCCAGGGCGCTATTGCACGATCTGCTGTAAAGAGAGAGAGAGAGACACAGAGAGAGAGAGGGAGAGACAGAGATTTGAGATGCTCCTTGCTATAGGCTGCAATCACTACAGAGAGAAAAGAGAGGGATGACGGCTTCTGATCTGTTGCACGATCCGCTGTCAAGAGAGACACGCACAGAGAGGGAGAGAGAGAGAGATCTGAGATACTCCTTGCTATACACTGCGATCACTACAGAGAGAAAAGAGAGGGATGACAGCTTCTGATCTCTTGTGCGATCCGTTAGGAGAGAGAGAGGAAAGAGAAAGATTGTGCATCTTCTTTCCCCTTCATCCCTCTTCTGGCTGCCGTTTGCTGGGCACGATGGAGAAGGATGATGGCTGAGAGAGGAAGGAGAGAGAGTGAGATATCTCCGCTCAAATCAGCACTTCTGTATTTTTTGGCCGTTCCCTAGTCTATGGATTAGGTGATCCTCCTAGCTTGACTTCTAACATCTTCTGCTTCTCTTAGGGCATCACTGTCATAGCCACCACCATGCTTGAGGGGAGACATGCAAGCCATTTAAGCCCTTCTTCCAAAAGCCTGAATAAAACATATACCCGAAGTTGTTTGCAAGGATGGTGTATTTTTTCGAGTTCATGGTTCTGATCATCTCTGTTTTTTGCTTATGGCACTATTGTCACTGATGCATGCGAGTGGGATTACTTCTGAACTCCTTGCTTCTATCAGCTCTTCATCTCCTTATGCAAGTGAAGATATGTCCAAGCGCCAACTCCAGCTAAAGCTTTAGATGACCATCCAGCAACAAGATTCTGTGAAAACATTTAGAGTTTCATGTTTTGAGAGCCAAAGAGAGATGAAAAACACACACACACACACAGAATTACGGAGATGAATTGAGCCTACTAGGGGGATGTTTGCAAAGAAAGAGAGAGAGAGAGAGATAGAGAGAGAGAGAGAGAGAGAGAGATTGTGTATATGCATTTAGGTATATGTGCATGTATGCATAAATGTGCATACATATGTGAGTGGATGTGAGTGTGTGTGTGTGCATGCATATGAGAGTGTGTGTGCATATATGCATAAGAGAAGTAAGAACATGCATGTGCATGTATGTAAGATGTATGCAAGTAGAGTGTGTGCATGAACATGTATATAGGTGATATTTTCATGTGCATGATAAGTATGATGTGAGAATGCATATGCATGTATGTAATGAAGTATATATGTATGAAATATATGCATGCATAAAGAGTGTAGTATAGATGCATGTTTGTATGAGGTGAATGCATGAATGTATGTTTGCATGTATGCATGTGCATGAAGCATGCATGAATGCATATGCATGATTGATATAAGACATGAGTGTATAAGTGCATGAACATGCATAAGTAATGAATGATGTATGCATGTAAAGTGTATGCATATATGAATGTATACAAGTTAATGTATACATGAATGAATACAATGAGTAAGCATGAATGACATGTCTATGTAAGAGTATGATTAATTATGTTAGCATGTGTACATGAGATCGTGCATATTAAGTGATGTGAGCATGAGAATATGAGTGCATACATGAGAAAGTATGTATGCATGTGTGCATAAGAGATGTATGCATATGTGCATGAGAGATGTATGCATGCACATGAGGAGTATGTACATGTGTATGTATGTATTAAAAAGCATGGATGTATGCATGCAGAATTGAATGAATACATATATGATAAGAATTGAAAGTAATTCATGAGTGTTTTATTTTTCATAACAAAGTACTTATGATTTTTTTTTTTGATGATTTTTCTACAGAGCATTGTCAAGCATTTATAAGCACTTGAGATCGGAAGATTGGATTTGCATATGTACTACTTGTTCCACTTTTACTAAATCAATTTCTTTAAGCTTAATCTTATATTAGAATTTTACATTAGAGTATTTGTATAGGTTTTACCTTATATCTACAGATTGGTGGTTTTATCACTTAAAAATTATATAAAAACATTTCTCTTTCGTATAGGATTACTTCTATCTTAAACATGTCTCTTTGTTCACTTATTTTTCCTTTGTTTTGAATATATCGTTCACTTGTCTAAGTTCCTAATCTGTTAATGGATGTCGATGATCCTTATGATGCATCCATTCCATTAAGTAGTCTCCCTAATAGATCTGAAAACACAACTATCCCTATTGAAGAGTTAATAAAAGATCGCATTACTAGTGAAACCTTAGTCTCTCAGTCATATGATTATGACCTATCTAGATATCAAGCCGCACAACCATATGGTCATAGTAACACTTCATTAAACTCGATAACATCTCTTGACCTAAGTGACACTGAGTAAATACCCTGCATGTAGTTACCTAGTGATGCCATAGCGAATTAAGTTCTGATCCATCCAGTGGTCTCCAGTCACATCCCTCGATAGCAGATAGGGCAAAAGAGCATCTCGTGAGTAGTGATCCATGAACAAATGTGACTAGTAATACAAGTGGTGCCACTTGAGACTCATGAGCCCATAATTCCACATTTTCAAGAAATGCCACCAAAGTTTCAAAATGCAAACACAATCTAATCTATAAAGACGAAATTCAAGACCTAGATTTAAAAAATCCCTAAGCAAAGAAGATTCTATAAAAAATTTCAAATACAAAAATGGAATGACATCTTGACCAAGAATCTCCTTTGCTAGAACTCCAATTTCAAGAGCCTTCACTAGAAGATGATGTAGTTCTCTCATGTACATCAATATGACTTGATTTTGATTTTGACATGGCACCAAGTCTTAGTTCTTTGCCAAGTTACTTAGACCCAATTGAAGAAAAACTTGAGTGTCATAAAATGATTGTGTTGCATACCCAAAAGAATGCTAGATTCAATAGGTGCCCAAAAGGTATCCCTAGGGAACAATCTTGTAAAGTCCGAGAATTTACACCACAATTGCCAATGGAGCATGATGTTTCTTCAAGTATCATTCTAATTCCTATAGATAAAGTAGGAGAATTCAATGAAGACAAACAAGGAAATGCAATTCTTGCCATGAAATACAATAGTGTGATCACAACTATCATTGACTCAGGAGCAAGTGTAAGTATACCAACCATAGATATGTGGATGAAATGGGAAAACCAACTTGAAGATCAACTATAAGAAGATTGCAATATGAAGATGGACATGTGGAATGACCAATTGACCTTTTAGAGGCCATTCTTCTCACCACTTGTGGTGTTACATTTGAGGATACTTTAGCAATTTTCTAATTTGATAAACCCAATAATTATGAGATGCACGTAGAACATTTGTTCCTAAGGTAATCACCACTCATTCAAGATTGGGAAAAAAAGTATGTGTATCTACAATGTGAAGGAGTGACCATAAAGGTCAATTTACTTATCTTTTCACACAGATACATTGTAGTGGATATATTTTGATAGTGATGTATGTGAACACACATAGGGTTGTGGGGGCACTATTTTCCTATTTAGGAGTTTTCCCCATGCTTGTATATATGCCTATAACACTAATGGGTGACTCGTCTTTGTACATTTACTTGCTAGTACATTCAGTATTGTGTTGTGCTCCAAGCTTCTTCTTCCCATGTGATGTTCTTGTGCTTTGGCAAACCTCAAACTTCAAAAATTCGTATCAAAGCAGGTTGCTGCTCGACACCCCTCCAAACATAATCTCATAATTGCACAAATATTTGTGAGCATACTCAAGATGATTATGAGATCAAAATTGCTTTGCTTTGTGGCATCGAAATTTTGATTTGAGCTCATTTCAGCCTTTGAACGCATATCACAATGATTATGTAAGCAATTTTATCATTTTGTACCAAACATACATACATGTTTTGGTTCACCACTAAAAGCACCTCAAATTTTAATATAGGTTTAGCAAAGCTCGACATTGTGTTTTTATTCAACTTTTTAAGATATAGTCATTTTTTTGCATCAAGGTATTTACTCATTGGCCATGGTTGAAAGGAATGATGTATGCCATATGTTGGCTATTCAGGATAACTTGAATGGTACTAATCACCCATTGTGGTCATATATGATGCCTCATGTGTTGGTAGCAAAAGGGATGTGGAATATTGTACAGGGTGTCGAAAAACATCCTACTACACCAAAAAATACATTTATTGAAGGTGATGCAGATGGCATTGAAGATGATGATCTTCAAATTCATGTTCATGCTATGGTTCCTATTGCATCTATTGTAGATAAACTTCATTGGGATCACAAAGATGCTCACGCACATGCATTGATAGCTTTGTCTCTCAAACGTGCCATTCTCCCTCACATTTGCTCCTACAAAATTGCAAAGAATGCTTGGGATACACTTACAACTTTATAGAAGTCAAGAGAGCTCGTGTTGCTTACCCCATAAAAGAGTTGGAAAGTGATCATATGAATGAAGGAGATTCTATCAATAGTTTCTTGAATAAGATCAATAGTTTCTATCTAGAGGAGTCATATTCGGCATACATGGAGGCAATGGCATCCATAAAGGAGAATCAGTACATGCATCAGATGAGATATTAGAGAAGGTGTTTCCACATGAGTATGAGGATTTCTATCAGCAACATGTTAGCATTCTATCACACACACATATGATTTAGGGTCCTCCATAGCCTAAATTCATATTAGGGTTTGCTGAATATCAGTTTCAAACCGATCTTTCCTCTTTCAGTCACTCATATTCACTCGTCTATAACCTATCAGGTCCTACACCTCATACATATTCAAATTTCTATCCAACATCTGAATATTCTTGTAAATTTTGTACATACACTCTTCCATCTATTTATGTTCACATAGAGTGGTTGAGGTTTTGACTCCCATATTGTAATTTGATATTTTGTATATATGATGGTGTGAGTAAGTAGTGGCTTATGTAACACTTCGTACATGTTGTCTAATTTCTCTCTATGTTTTTCTCATCATTATATGATTAAGTGATGTATGCTCATGTCTGTCAATGTTGGAAGATCTTGGAATCTGTGTTTGTAGTTATGGGCCTACCTAATTTCCAACATTTGGTATCAGAGCTCAGGTTACCAACATTTGGTTCAGAGCAGCTACCAACATTTGACATATGACATTCACACTTAATCTAGATGAGTACAGATTTGAGAATTAGATAATTCAGTCACATGTTTATTCATCAGTGTGGAGTATGAAGCTGATGATCTCTTAGCAGCCAAATACTTTACAAGAAGTATTGTGTGAAGACCAAGACTTGATGAAAAGAAGGCTACTTCAATTTCAAGGAAAAACAATGGTTTGGAGAAGATGAAGGAACTAGATAAACATCAAATCATAGGCATTAGCTTCTACTATCAGATTATCATTTGCAAGTCATATCTTAGAAGAGAAGTTATGAAGAAATTCAAGAAGCATCTTTTAAACACTTTCATTACCTTGAAAGTTAAAGCATTAGCTACATCAAATCAGGTATCTAGAGGTTGTTCTTGACAGTTTTGATAGAAGATCTCTTTCATGGCAAGAAAGCTCATCTAAGAAGACAAATTTGGAGATTAGATCAGCTTTGTTTTTAGCCAACACAAGGTTGGAAGTTTTTTTATCAAATTTTGTACCTAGAGAGGTAATTCGACATTTAGCCAACTCAAGGAAAAGGTTGGTGAATTCAATCATCTCAGTCAACTTTGAAGCAGAATATTGATTGAGTATATGAGGAGATGGTAAAACATGCTTCTATGTTCATTTCCATTTATATACCATGTGTGTTTTAACTCTTACTCTTAACACTACAGGAAGAGAAAAATTCATTTGAAGAAGTTAAGAATGCTTGCTACTTCAAGATGAAGAGAACAAAAGGTATGGAAGAGAAGCTTGAAGATGTTGACATCATCAGGTGGAAGAAAGATGTGGAAGAAGAAGGTCCAACAATTCCAAAGGGAAAGTAAGAAATTTTTTTTCTCTTATATTTTCCATATACTTTTCTTACTTTTATCCTCTACATCCAAAGACAAGTCTACGAGAACATCTTGTGTGAATAAGATAGTTTAAAGAAGAAGGAGTTTCTTGCTTTGCATTATACTTGGTCATCTTTTAGTAAGATTTGACAAAGAATTGGATTGAGAGAAAGAAAAGCAGCAGATATCTAAGACAACTTATATGTTTTGACTCATATGTGTATGAGTTACGTTTTAGTTGAAGCTTTTGAGCAAGCAATTTATATGTTCCCTCAAAGAATTCTTAGAGTGTCAATTCAGAGCTACTTGGCATATGACAAGTTGCAGAGAAGTATTTTTCTTCTTTACCTAACTCTTGAGGTAAAAGAGTATTTGTGGTAGATGTTGGAGACTTAGAGTGAGTTTTTTTTTTGTTTGGAAAAGTTACCTCATATTTAGTATATTCACTATACTCAGAAAATTTAGAGTTGTTTAGGAGAAAAATTCAAGATATTCTGTATTTTCAGTAAAACTCAAAAATTCAGTATTTTTAGAAAAATGCAAAAATATTTAAAAAAAATAAAAAAATTCAATATTTTCAGAAAAAATCAAAAAATTCAGTATTTTCACAAAAATTCAGATTTTTTGATATACCAATCAGATGGAGAATCTACTTTCTATGTTTGTCTTGATTTTTGGATACATGCTTGTATTCAAAAAGGTGTTCCATCATATCCTATCACTTGATTGAGAAGTGGAGTTAGCCAAAAGAAAGTCAAGCAGATACTATTACATTTCACCGGGAAGAATATGAAGATATGAAGTATCAACTTGCAAATTTTGGAGTTCTCAAGGTGAGAGTTTGTCCACTTGTGTTCCAGTAGAAGTTACAGATTCTTGGGAAGGATTTAGTTGAAGAAAGTTTTACAACTTTATGTAAGAAGCATGGACACTTAGAGTCATTTAGGTAGCAAATCAAACATTCAGTCATGAAGGTTTGATGAGAGTAGATTCTACATAGGTACTTTGTTGGAGAGATCATAGATCTTGAGTATTTTGAGTCAAATGTTTGTAAAGTTCTTAACATTGGAAGAAGTAAGTCAAAGATTCAGATTCTATCAGATTAGTGTTGCAGAAGATTATGAATCCTGAAGTGCTTTCATCAAAGTTTTTTTTAATGATGTAATAGGATCAGCTAACCTTATTCTAGATTATGGAAAGTTGAGGAGTGGCAGTGAAAGCTATTGGCATCTGTAGTGCTAATAAAAAAAGGGGTTTCAGATTTTTTGTTTTACACACAGGTATTGATGTTATGGAAGCAATGCTAAATCACTAAAGATAAAATTTATTGAAAAAAAAGAAGACGTTCCAGATTTCATAAAGTCTGATATACTTTGAAGAAGTTTGGATACTGGTGTTAAATCATCCAGAGGATGGAGAAACATGAAGACTTATTTTCAGCCATATACGAAGGAATGCAGAATCATACCTACAGGTATTCCTATATTTCCTTTGTCAGTTTCTCTTTATGTTCCAGCTTTTGAAGAAGAAGGAAGAAGGAGAATGTCTGGAGAAAGTTCTTGTTGGGTGTTCCTGTTTGGGAGAAAGTTCCATAGTTCTATTGTAGAGAAGCTTCATATTTCAGAGAGGTCTATTACTTATGAGGTGTGCACAATATAGATGATTATACCGGACTTTGAAGGGAATAGGTATGAAGTACTTACAGATAGAACAAGGATGAAGACAAGATGACAACATAGATATGAAACTTTGTTGAGACTCATGAGAGTTGAGTACAGTCAGATATGAACCAACTAGTGCTCATAATACACTAAGTTGTGAGTTGTCAGTCACAAGTCCCATGATTGAGTTCCTAATTCTGTTTAGTGTATTTACATGATATAGCAAAAGTATGTTGAGAAACCTTTCTTAAGGTAAATGCAAATATGTGGATCCTAATGTATTCTTATAGGTTTCAGAAGACTTATTTCAGGAGATAGCAGATTCATAGTCAATTCATGCTACATATGTTGTCAAGCAGTGATTGCTTGATGTATGCTAATGCTATTGGATATCTAGTTTGCATATATTTCTCAGGTATTATGGTTCATATTCATCAAATTCAGATTTTTTGAAGTTTGAAGAAGTTCAAATTCAGTTTTGAAGAACAATCTTGAAGATAAAGTTTGAAGATCAATTATGAAGGACAAGTTTGAAGCTTATGTCAGTTTGCAGAAGAATGAAGTTGCATATCCAATTCAGTTTGTACCAATATGACATTGAAAGGGGGATTGTTAGAAAACAATGTCACATTAGTCCAAATCCCTATTAGGGAAAAAAACCCTAATTTTGGTACTTAGTCATTTTTGGCACAAAATTTGGGTAAAATTTTTATGATCCTATCTTGTAGAGCTTGATGAGAGCTATCTAATGGTATAGGACATTCAGTCATCAAAGATCAGATTTGGGAGAAGACCCTAACCATGATTAATCAAACTTAGCAATTAAAAGCTAAAAAAAAAAGTAATAATTAAAAAGCTATGATCAAATTTAAAAACTCAACGATGGATTTTTTAAATAACTACGATCCAACTTTATTTTTACGATCCAGCTTTATTTGGAGGATTTTTGAATCTATATGAGGATGACTTATAGGCACTTGTGAGGTTATCCTCTACCATCGTTAGGTTGACTTTTGAAGGTGGTCTTGCTGATGCACACATGGGGCAGCCATGGTGCACATATGGAGCAACTATGAAGCAATCTTGAAGAAGATAAGGAGCATCCATGGAGTTCTTCTTGGAGAAGAGTGTGCTCACACTCTTGTTGATGAAGAAGACTTACTTATCAGCAAATTGATAGTGTGGATCATCCATCTACATGATGTATTTGGAGATTGTCTTCTACATGAAGATTATGGAGTACTTCAAAGACATTGGATGGAGCTTAACCTAAGATTACATCTTATGTTAAATATTCAGGTACATATTCTCTTTATGCACACAGGTACTACTTGGAGCTTATGGAGGCGGTGGCATCCAGATCTGGAGGAGTCTTATTCGGCATACATGGAGGCAGTGGCATCCATAAAGGAGAATCAGTACATGCATGCTACATGCATCAGATGAGATGTTAGAGAAGGTGTTTCCACATGAGTATGAGGATTTCTATCAGCAACATGTTAGCATTCTATGCTAATTCCGTAAGTATGTGATCTATCACACACACATATGATTTAGGGTCTTCCATAACCTAAATTCAGATTAGGGCTTGTTGAATATCAGTTTCAAACTGATCTTTCCTCTTTTAGTCACTCATATTCACTCTTCTACAACCTATCAGGTCCTACACCTCATACATATTTAGATTTCTATCCTTACATCTGAATATTCTTGTAAATTTTGTACATACACTCTTCCATCTATTTTTGTTCACATAGAGTGGTTGAGGTTTTGACTCCCACATTGTAAATTGACATTTGTATATATGATGGTGTGAGTAAGTAGTGGCTTACATAACACTTTGTACATGCTGTCTAATTTCTCTCTATCTTTGTCTCATCATTGTATGATTAAGTGATGTATGCTCATGTCTGTCAATGTTGGAAGATCCTGGAATGTGTGTTTGTAGTTATGGGCCTACCTAATTTCCAAGAATCTATTAGTAAGCAAAAATTTTCTAATGCTACATAGTCGAAGAGGGAAGACAAAGATGAGAAGAAAATGAAAAAGCAAAAATAGTTTTCCAAATACTATAAGGCAAATAATCATGTCATAAAGAGTTGTCCTAAACTAACTACAAAAGAGGCAAAGAAGAAAGAGGTTGGAATGGTTGTTCGAGAGGTCTCTACACCTAAAACAAAGCCTACTAATCTTGTTTAGAATGAAGAATGGGCATTTACTATTTGTTTGTAGCTATGATCCATCTTCTTATGAGCAATGTATGTATGTAGTAGACTCAAATGCTTGGCCCTTTGATAATGGGCCAACCAAACATATTACCTCGCAATGTAGTTTCTTCAGTTCACTTGAGGTTGCCCATATAGGAAATATTTTCACATGTGCTAAAAACTCCTCTTATCCTTGTTCAACCAAAAATGCATTGAAATCAGAAGACATATATCCCCCCCTCGATCATAACGGAGGATGTCCATTTTACATGTTGATAGATTTTCAACCAAAACCAGAAACTGTTTGAAGAACATAAACACTTTGGACTTTGCTTTCAATGGATATACCCATGCATGCCTGGAAAAATCATCAATGAAAGTCACAAAGTAAGGGTAGTTCCCAAAAGAATTTGTTTGCATCGAACCACAAACATCACTATGAACAAGCTGCAATTTCTGAGTAGCTCGTACTAAACCATCTTTTGGGAAGGAGCAATGTTGCATTTTGCTCAAGCATAAGCCTGATGGAATGGTTGACATGTATAAGCTAGGCTTGTTGCAAAGGGTTATTCGCAAGAAAGAGGCATTGATTTTGATGAGACCTTTGCTTCTACATGCAAAATGACTACTGTTTGTAGCATCTGTGCACGTGCAAGTCATCATGGTTGGAACGTACATTAGTTGGACTATAAAACTGCATTTCTGAGTGGTGATTTGCATGAAGAATTGTATGTTTTTCATCCCTATGGTTTTGTGCAAAAAGCGCATGAAAACAAAGTGTGCAGGTTGAAAAAGGCATTATATAGTTTGAAGCAAGCACCACGTGCTTGGTATGAAAAGATACATGCCTACTTGATTGCACATGGTTTTGAGAATAGTCCAATTGAGAGCACCTTATATGTTAAGCGTGCAAATGATGTGGCTCTGTTCATTGTTGTCTATGTTGATGACATGCTACTCACTAGCCTAATGAGAATCATATTGCTGATTTTAAGGCTCATTTGCATGCCTCATTTGAGATGTCAGATTTGGGGCATTCCCATCATTATTTGGGCATTCAATTTATGCAATTTGATGGAAGAATAGCTTTTTTTCTAAACAAAATATTTTGACACATTATTGCAGGATTTTTTGCCTTGAAGACTGCAAACCTATTGCCACTCCTATGGAAACATCTTTATGGTTGAGTCTTCATGATTCTAGAGATGTGTTTGATGTTGTTCTCCATCAACAAGCTATTGGATGTTTGATTTACTTATGCATTACTCGGCCATATATTCAGTTTGTTGTCTCACATATGAGTAGATTTATGCATTGCCCAAGTGTCAAGCATTGGCATCTGGTTAAGCGCATCTTTTGCTACTTGAGTGGTACTTGGCTACTTGGATTGTTTTATCCCAAGGGGGATCACTACCACTAGATTTACATGCTTTTTTCTGGAAGTAACAACAATACTATTTAAAATATCACTAATAAAATGGCAAAAAATAGAAAAAAAGGTGGTAAATCAAGATGCATGGGTGAGGCCCCATATCACAATAATAAATTTTTAGTTCTTGTGTTTTTGCTCTGGTGACAAGGAAGATGAACATAAAAGTCAAAAATATAAAGGAAAAGCAAGTTAGCTTTGAGGCTGAAGATGAGATCAATGGATTGGAGGTCAATGGATTGAAGGAACAACTTGCCACCTCAAGAGCAGAGGTGGAATCACTGCAAAAAGGAGAATGAAGAGTTAAGAAGGGAAAGAGATTCCTAAAAGTCATTTTTTGATTCGTTGATGCCTCTAATTTTCATTGGCCTTGTATATACTTATGAAGAAACTCTAATGCATAGGCTAGGAAAAGAACCTCCCAATGATTAGTCATTTTAATTATGTATAGTATTTTTGGTTCTTTCTAGCATATTGCCTTTGATCTACCTTGCTTTTGGATTAGCTTTTCATTCATAGTTCTTTTGGAAGAAGCTCTCTCTTTCCATCTCTATATCTCTTTATGTATTCCCAACCCCACCTCAATCTATGTAAACATTTGTCAATATGTAGAAGTAGCTCTCCAAGATGAAGAGACTCTAGTGGTGGGAAATCCCTAGACAATAAACTTTTTGTTGTGATAGCGACACAAGCTAATGCTAAGGCAAAGATAAGATAGTTCATTTTGACGAATAGACAACTCTTTGGAGCAAGGATAGGATACTCTAATCCTTGAAGGCAACCTAGCAAGGCAAATCGAGGTGATTCCTCTTCCTATGCAATCTCTTCCTTCATGACTCCTCCTGGGAAACGTCCTCTTGGACGAACCCCTTTAGGGTGACTTCTACAAGGCTGGGCAATACCATTAGTCGAGAGCTACACATAGGGTGGGATCCTTAGCTTCCCTAATTTTGACACCTCCTCATGATCATCATAATTGTCTAAGCAAGGAAACCTACAAGAATAACTACTTGAATCGTGGCCACCACTCCCTTGTTGAATTTGGAAATTCCACTGACTAGTAATGTCATGGTTGCTCTCCAAATATGTGCAGACCCTTTATCCATAAAAGGGGAGTCACCTAAGGCTAGAATATTTAGACGTAAGTAGATAACATCATGCTAATATATATTCTTCCTACCGTAGTGTATTGCAAGATCTCTACTAGGTCTAATTCCATTCATCCAAACATCACTTCACGACCTACACTTCTCCAATGAGATAACAACAAGAAAGATTCTTCAAGGAGGGGAGTGTGGGCGAGTGGGTCTTAACTCTACATGCTAGGGTTTTTGGCCTTTGGTTTTCTCGTCCTCCTCTCCCCCTTCTGGGGGGAGACCCCGTGCTACCTAAGCTTTCTCTGTTCTGCTGTCTTCCCCGAAGGAGTGAACTCTTGCGGCCTTAGTTCTTTTGTGTCTGTTTGATTATGGCATTGCAAGATGCCCTAAGGGATGGCGTAGTAATGACACCGACGAACTCTTACGGCCAGGAAAACCAGATTTTCAATCCTGTTTTTGAGAATACTAACGCTTATGCTCTGAATACTGTCTCAGAATCTTCTCGATGTGGAATCGGAAGGATGAAGAACTCCCTGCACGTTCAGAATGGAGCTGAGGACCACCAAGCTATTGAGGAACACTTAGTGGCACTTCAGAACATGGAGAACGAGCCCAGCAGCGGGAGATTTCAAGGTATTTCGTATGCTCAGGTTGTCCAGGTGCAGAAACAAGATATATTCTCGGTTTTCAGCAACTCTATGGTTCCAGGTAATTCTAGCTCTCCCTTTTCCAATGTGTACAAAGGCAAGGAGAAAATGGACTTGGACGCTGATCAAAACAGGAATGTCAATAGTAGTGTTGATGCTAATAAGATTAATCTTGAGCATGAATTTGTTGAACTGATGATAGTACATTATACATAGAGAGTTCCTCTCTGGAAAAATGGAATAATCATCTTGCTGAGAAAGTAGTGATAGGGCTTTGTCATGGCCCAAGACCTGCCCAGGAAGTTCTTAAAAATTGGATGAAGATTAATTGGGAAAATAGGGGACTACTGGTTAAACATGTCCAATATCTCCCCAACAACTACTTTCTATTCTGTTTTGAGAACGCACATAATGCTATTCATGTTATTTATGAGGGACATTGGATAATTCGAAATACCCCTATATCATTCTTTAAATGGTTCTCGGGATTTAACCCTAGAGGTGCTAAACCTACCAGGGTTCCTATGTGGATTGAGTTTCCAGATTTTTCGGTAGAATTTTATCCTTGGATTGAACAGTTGGGAGGTTTGGTTGGAAGAGTTCTTGGCCAAAAACCTAGGAATAACTTTAACCCCAAATGGGATCCTCAAATGCTTGTGGAAGTTGACTTGGCTAAGAATGTTAAACCTGTTTTGATTCTCAAAAACTCTGAAGGTCTTAAATTGCATGAGCAAAAGGTGTTTTACAAAAATCTGCCAAATGCCTGTTTCCACTGTCATAACCAGGGACACCTCATCAAGGATTGTCCTCAACTGGAATCCAACAAAGTGAATCATGAGGAAAAATCGAGTAATGAAAAAGACAAAGGCAAGATCAATTTGGATCAAAGCGCTGAATCATCGAACAAAAAATCCAATCTTAAACTTAAGAAAAAATATAATAACTGGGTAACAGACCAGAAATGTTACTTAAAGAAATCTCTAATCCTTATCAGGTTTTGGATCTTACTAATGAGGATGTTGCAGGTACCTCTCAGAAAGAGACAGAAAATAGTGAGCAGGAAGTGGTGATGAATGCAAGTAAGGAAAACCCTACAGGTATAGATGATTGGATAGTTATCCGAAAAAATAAATCCTCCAAACATCCCTCAGGTAATTCTCCTACCATTGTACTGTTAGCTGTTGAAAAAAGTATCCCCAATGAAGAGGTATTTGTTGAACAACTTAACAAAATTGATGATGATTCCATCCTGAGAATGCAAACTGGATCTAATTTGGACATAGAGAATAATAATGCTACTGACATGAATATTAGCCCTCAAGCTAAGGAAAAACAAAAGGAAAGAAGGTGTCCGAACTTCGAACTCGGTATTGAAACCATCAATGAATCACAGGAAGAAATCTTGTCCTTTTGTTGCTGTTTTCTGATGGATACTATCAAAATCATTTCTTTGAATACTAAAGGTCTCACTGATCCTATCAGGGGGAAAGTTATTAACAAGTGGTTGATGGATTCCTCCATTGATCCAGACCTGATTTGTTTATAGAAACTAAAAGTTGGTGGTTTTTCTCTAAATTCTAATTTAAGAATTGTTTCTAGTGGTTTCTCTTGGTTCCATACTAGTCATCAAGGAAAAGGTGGTGCAGCTATCGGAATCAGGAGCAACCTGGATCATCTTGTTGATGAGGTGCAGATGTTGGGAGGAGATCTCTCAATTAAAGGGAGACATTCTGCTTGTTGGTGATTTCAACATGGTAACTAATGCTGTTGATAGATATGGTAGCAAGGAGAATATTCTTTCTGATGATTAAAGAAAAGAAAAGGGAGCTGGAGAAGAAGCTGAAGGATAATATGTGGAAGAAGCAGGTTTATCTTCATGAAGTGGCCAAAGACATATACTTCAGCTTTGGGAACTCTAAGGATGACATCAGGAAAATCTCCGTGAAGCTGAATAAGAAGTGGGACATAACCTGGTCCCATCACCAATGGAAGTACAGGTTTCAATGTATCTGGTCCTTCCCCATGAATGCCAAACATTCTTTCCTGTTGTGGATGATTATTCACAAGGGGGTTTGGACTGGAAGTAAAGCAAAAGATTTTAAAATTGATGCTGGAAAATGTTGTCACTGTGGTGATTTAGAGGATCTTGACCATTTGTTTTACAACTGTAAAGCTGCTCAAAAATTCTGGCAAGGGATCAGCTTGTACTGCACTTCAACAGGTTTAAAACCCCCTGGAAGGAAGGAGTTTCTCCTTGGAGAAGCTAACAGAATGGATATTGTTCTTTGGCAATTGATTAGAGCCCACACTTTGTGGACAATATGGAGACACAGAAACTCTAAACTTTTTTGTCTTAAACCCAAGAATCATTTTTACTCCTGTTTGATGGGTATCAGGAGAATAATGAAGCTGTCTCTCTCCTATGCCCCTGATTCACTTCATTCGGCAGGCAACCCTCATTATATTCTCAAGAATAACCCTTATACGTCTTGGAGAATCAAACTTTTGAAGAGTTACTCTGTTACTAGACTAGAAATGATCCATTTTCTGGAATTGTACACCCTCTCTTGAGTTCTGTATTCCCTGAAGTTGCACTGTTGCTGAAGGTTTGGGACTTTCTGGGGCATTCCATGTTCTCCCCCAGAATTTTTTCCCCATCCTTGTTGTAATTTTCTTTTCCAGCATTAATTTTAACTTCTTCTATTTTACTCAAAAATAGAAAGATTCTTCAAGCACGTTTGGTGGTGGTTTTGTCAAGTGTTGTGTTCAATGCTAACGGGATGGTAGGCCATTGTATGAGAGCCTTATGCGGATGTAGCCCATACTTGCTCCAAAGCCATTTATGAAGTGAGGTCGCAATTTTGTAGGGCCCATCTTTCCACCTACATATCAAAGATGGAATCGATACATTGTTTTTTCTATTGATTCCACCTGTGATTGTTGGGAAGAATAGTAATTAAACATGGGAGACGGCAATTAATATATTTGATGTTCTCATATATATATATATATATATATATATATATATATATATATATATATATATATATATATATATAGAGAGAGAGAGAGAGAGAGAGAGAGAGAAGAACTTAGTGAATTATTAGTGCATTTAATTTGATATAAACGATTTGAATATTGCTAGAAGGGGGTTAAGTAATTGAGCAGATGCCATACTTAGGACCGCTCTAAAATCCGACTATTGATGGGACAGGATGCTCCGGACCTTATGGGCCTTAAACGGTTTAATGGTAATCGCCTCTCCAAGCTTCCTTATGTCGAAGCTCGCAATGACATTCACATCAGTCTCAACAAGAAATGGTGTCTCAATTGGACGTGACTTCGATGGGATATGAAATTTATGCCTATCTGGTACCCTCTCATTGAAAACAAAAAGTCGGTCCTCCTATGGCAAATTTTACACCGTGGAATATGGACCAATGCAAAAGCTAACAAGATCTGTGGTGTTCCGCCCTGATGCAAGCGATATTGCCATAGCAAAGAGGATATTGGTCGCCTGTTCTTTGCTTGCCCTAAATCCCTTCGGCTATGGAGGGTCCTTGATTGTTCTCTGGGACTCCAAGAACAAAGCAATTGGAAGCAAGCCCTCATTGGTGAAGCGATCGGTTGCTCTGTGGTGTTGTGGAATGCGATTAGGGGAGAGATCATTTAGAAGATTTGGCAGGAAAGATGTGCTCACAATTTTGGCAATACCCCCAAGGAGTGGTCGATCGAGAAGTCCCTATTCTTTCTCGGCAAAAGAATTGCTAACTGTAAGAACCCCCCCCCCCCCCCCCCTTCAGACATCATAAAGAGCTATAGTATGTCAACAATAAGCTTAAAACCAAGAGGGCTCTGCATGATGGGGATGCGAGGTTTATCAACCTCCTCTATAACTTCATGTAAGCTTTGTAAGGTCCACCACGAAGGCTCTGGCAGATTGTCGAAAAGAAAATTAGACTTCAAAAACATATTAGTTGGATGCATGTTCTGCTGGGAGAAACGTTCAGTTGCTTCGCCTCTTTGGAATGCCATCAAAGGGGAGATCTGGCGGGAAAGGTGTGCTTGCAACTTTGGTGACTCCTCCATAGTGTGGTCGATTAAGAAATCATTGTTCCTCCTTGGCAAAAGGATCGTTAACTGTAAGAAATCCCCTCCTTTTAGGCATCATCAAGCGCTCCCTACAACAAGCTTAAACCCATGTGGTCCGCGCATGAGGGTGATGAGAGGGTGACTAACCTTCGTTGTAATGCCATCTAAACTCTGTAAAAGCTACCCCCGCTCTGTGGGATTCGGGGGATCCATGGGCATTAGTCCCCTTCTCTTGTACTTTTCTTTTGATTATTTCAAGTTTGGGAGAGTAGGCTAAGGCCGAACTTCCTTTATTTAAAAAAAAATTGACAACATTCAACGTAAAGTGACCGCTGATAGTAATAGATTATCTCTGTGAGCTTAGCCATTACCTTAGGTAGGACATAAACTTTCAGGCCATTGGGTTGCCATTCAAGGCAAAAATAAACGCCTTGTGGTGTTGTGCAGTTTCCCCATAGAACCTCAATGGGGTGAGCACAAAGGGGGCCTTGCCCCCTTTTTCAGGGTCCAGGGGACCTACCCCCCCTCGGTAGATTCGAGACGGTAGGACATCTGATCATGGAGCTATTGTTGGAACTATTTTGTCTCTTTCGAATACATTTATCTATATCGACTCCCATTGTAAAAGCTATGTGAGCATGGCCCATGTGTAGCTTTACCTAGAATTGTGCACTAGTAAGCCCTTCATCTAGAGTCTGTCTAGATTGCCATCTAAGCTCTATATTGGGAGTACATGGGTGGACAACACCATCTTTGTAATGCATTCCTCTTGGCAATTTGAGAATTTGAGTTCTCTATCTATCACTATGCTTCTCTCTTTGTCTATGTTTTTTTCTCAACTCTCTCTACTGGTCTATTTTGTTGTGCTATTATTTCTTGCAATCTAGACTATATGCAAGAAGCATTTGTTCATGGAGATTTAAGTGGGTCACCATGTTTAGGTGAGATAGACAAGACAATAGAGCAAGATCAAAATGCAAGGAAGTGTTAGAGCTTGTTGGTTGTTGCTCTGGTTTCAATTCTAAGAAGTGGTTATCTGGTTGCTGGTTTTTGCTCTGGTTTCAATTCCAATTCTAAGAAGTGGTTATCTTGTTGGTGCAGATTGGGATGTTGCTCCTATTGATTGGAACTTCTTTGCTTAGTGGCTTTGTCTCAATTGTGTGTTACGTTGTAGTAGAATTGTGTACTAGAATATCCATATGTAGTAGGAGCTTTTTGGTCTGTATTGAATCCTATACAAATTTGGGAGGTGAAAGGAAGAAATAAATAGAGTTTCAAACATGCATGTGATGATCACTAGCATGATGAGTATACAAGAATAAATGATAATTGCAAATGTGCATAAAAGGTTATAAGCCAAGCATGATACAAAATTGGAACTCCAATTGAGTTTTGTGTGATCAAAGAAGAAGCAATTTGTTACCCGAAGTACATCAATTTGAAGAACTCACCAAAGTGTGTGAACTTATATAGACCACTTTCATTCTCATTATGATGAGATAGGTGCATTCCCCTAGAAAGATGGAGGTCTCATGTAAATTGTTTCTACTTTGAAATTTGATTTTTGATTGTGTGCAAATGTCATACTCTAGCACAGAAAGATGCAGAGATGACTAGGAGAGAGCAAGTGAGTGGGCAGACTAGGAGAGGGCAAGTGTGAGTAGAGTAGCAAAGATAATAAGAAAAAGCCTCTACTTGTCCTAACTTGAGCATGCATATGTTGAGCAAGCTATCAATGATGTTGTCTCGGAATAACTCTTGGAGAGCAGACTAATGCTCTCTTACGGTTGGTGTTTTATGTGTCCACTTTTCATATAATAAAGACATTGACATAGTTCATGGTTATTATTGAAAATATATCAGAGAGCACTACTCACGTGTACACATTCCAAACGTTTCAATCAACGTGAAACAACTATAGGATTAATCTCTCGCTTTCTCAACATTCAAACTCTACACACCACAAAATTAAATTACCATTGTGATGTCATGGTCAATTGAGATCCTCAAGTGAAATCTTTCCCACCATTTGATGAGGATGCTTTGCTAGCAACAACCACTTGGGCAACCCACTCAAGTCCCCTTTCCATTTCATACCATTTGTTTTTGTTTGAATTTTCATAGTAGGCATGCATATGTCCACCCTCCATAAACACTTTTTCTTCTTCTTTTCACCCATGCACTGCATGAAGTAGTATGATCTACTATTAAAAAGAAGAAACATTATTAGTAATGTCTATAATATCATGTTTTATAGTAGCTCAATAACCTCAATGCTCAATGTGTTTCAACACCCACACTTCAACTTTTGCACAAATCATGTGTTAAGGATGACAAACTTTAGGAGGGAGTAGTTTTGGACATGGAAACTCACAAAGAACTTTTCGATGGCTAAACAAGAGAGAAGATGGCTAGCTAGCATTATGAATTTTATATGCAACAAGAATGATGGATGTGCTCAAGCAAAGCAAGAGTCAAGTGGCTGTACCAATTTCTCCAAAATTTATCCTCAAATTAGCCATTTGTATATAAAAACCCACCATCTAGAGTCAAGTGGCTGTACTAATTTCTCCAAAATTTATCCTCAAATTAGCCATTTGTATATAAAAACCCACCATCTAGGATTATGTCCATAAGCTAGTTTTTGTATTTTACTCCTTTTGTGCAAGCTGAGGCGTTTCAAACTTGTAAAGTGATTCCCTAACCCTCTGTAGTATTTTACTTTTTTTTTTTTTGCACTTGAATCAAACTCCAATGATGGTTTATGACCTATTTTTAACTAGGGTGGACATAAGAGTGCGAATAGAGTCTCTTGAGAGAAAAACCTATAAAATGGAAATCATACTCATTGTAAGTTTCTTCTTGCTCATTTCCCTCTCTAATTAAGTGCTAGTTTCTTGGGAGGTCTCTTTCTAGCAAGTGAGGGTAGTGTGCATATTTATATGCACATGCTCATGCATGTGCTGGTTGCTTCCTCTTGTGTATGTGTATGTGTGTGTGTGGTGCATGTCACCATATCACCAACTCGTCTCTCAGATTGAAAATATGTGGACAAGGATCCATTGCTTGTTGTTAGTTTATGTGTGTCATGCAAGAGGTGCTACATCTTGAACACAAGGAAAGGGGTGAGTTACTTAATGTGGCACAGATCAATAGGCAATCAAAAAAGTCCCAATTTAGAGCTAGTCACACTCAAGTGGTTCAATGAAGAAGAGACAAATGTGAAGATGTTGGCAAATATGATGAGATGAGATAGATTTATGAAATACATTGTATAATTTGTGGTATTCATAATTACATGAAGAGTATTGGAAGTGACCCATATAGAGCACTATAGAATACACATCATCAAAGACCAAAAGCAAGTGATTCATACTTGACATCCATAAAAGTTTGGGAACGATATGGATGGAAACCAAAACTTAGACCACAAGGATCACATAAAGATGAAGTGCAGTAGGTATCTCCATCTCAAAGCAATCTTCCTCATATATAGGTCAATACATCAACAAGATATTTACTCCATGTAAGAGTTTGTTTGACTTTGCATTAAGTTTTTTGTTGAGAAATCAAGGAAGAATTTCTATGCACATCAAGGAATGATTCACGAGAGTCAAGAGTTGATCCATTTTACATAATCTTTTTTCATTAGGAAGCCAAAGAAGATCTTAAGTAAAGGTTTCATTTGAAGGTTGACAATAAGAAGTCTTTACCCAAAAGAGAGTTGTATGTAATATCCCACCCTCACTAACACTAATTGTGGTCAATCATCTTCAAACTAACACTTACAATGGTTGTCCACGTCCCGTAAGGTAATTGGTTTGGCTTTGGCCTCTTGAGGCAAAGGTCCAGGGTTCAACCCTCGGGTTGAATATGTAATGACTTTGGCCTGTTAGACCAATCATAACCGAGTTGTCACCTTGTCTAACCCTCGCTTTGTGAGATACAGAGGGTCTTGTGAATACTATGCCAATTCACTTGTACAATTACACTTTCAAAGTTAAAGCTTGGGGGAATAGGCTTCAACTGAACCTCCATAAAAGAAAAACACTTACAATGGTCTACCATAGTTTGTTTAAAAGTTGACAATAAAAAGAGTTACCTTCAGACAAAGGCACGTGTAAAAGTGTTCACCCTCATTAAACATTATATGTGGTCAACCATCCTTGGAGTATCAATCATCCTCATTATTGAGGATGTGGTCAACTATCCTCAATAGCCCACTTTTTAAGTTGTACCAATATTCGCTGTACATATGCATCCATACAAACATTCTAATCAGACAATTAAGGCATCACTATCTACCCAAGAAAGCACCCACAACGAACATTCAACATGTCATACACATACGAAAGAAATCACAAAGTCAAGCAAACAAGGTCTGGGAAGGACCTCAAGAACAATGAAGGAACAACTCTCTCTCTCTCTCTTGCACACACACCAACACAAACAAGAACCCACTTGTATATTTACAGAGCATGGGTACAACAAGTTCGCACAAATATAAAGCATGGAAGACAAAAGGTGTAGAGATCCAAGACTCTCTTTCTAATTAGGATTTTTTGTCATGGACCTATTCTTCCCTTTATGCTTGAAAGATTGAAATAACAACACACACACACTCCTTGGGGATCCCCCTTACCCTCACTTTTGGGAGTAGTGAAACTCCACATGGAGTTTGAACTTTGGACCTCAGAGTCTAGGGTCTAGTGGTTTCTAGTGGTTTTACCACTGTTCTCTTTCTAACTAAGTTTTGTTACCGTTTGAAACTTCTCAATTACTATTGCTACTTCAATGCATAGATCGATGCTGTGGAAGACATCACTTGAACAAGTTGTAGAGAAACCTCCACTTCTCATTTCCACATCACTTGAACAAGTTGTAGAGAAACCTTCACTTCTCATCTGATAATGGACAATAAGATGTGAGAAACTAGTACTTCAATCATTTATTAGTACTTCAATCATTTATTGTTGTCTTAAGATAGCTTTTTTTTTTTGAGAGTACAATGAATGAAATACACACCCCATTTCATAAAGTAGAAGAGGCACCCATACATTTGGATACTCTTTAAGGCTGAACATGTCCATTGAATGAGACTTGAACTCAAAGGCTGAACATGTCCATTGAATGAGACTTGAACTCAGACACTCTCTGCCCCACTGCATTCAAGGCTTACTGCTACATTACACCTGTTTGGACAAGATAAAAATGTTTTGCATTTGCATTCCACTGCCAAATCGCATCCTCCTCTCTGAATACACACCCCTACTTGATCGTCTCTTATCCGCGAGAACTTTCATTTTCTAAGACCGCGTTTCTATCTGTACCCATTGACCGAGGTAGAGATGCATTGCATTTCCATTCCCCTCTCAAATTACAAATTACAGATCCTCCAATGTGGCCGCTCGCGGCTCATGCTGTGCAGTCCTGGCATTAAATGTTCGAATTTAAGGAACCCCGAGGTGAGTCTGTTGAAAAGAAAAGAATCCGAGCAGGCGAGGAGCACGCCGCAGTGACCTGGTCACAGCCCGTGTCCAATTGCATTCTGAACTTTCAATTGTGAATGTATTTCATCCCTTTCTTGCATTAACTTGTCCTACCCCACAGGACCAGCCCCACATTCTCAGCAATCGGTACTTTGCTCTATGAGTGCGGAAAATTGTTAACCCTTTCTGAAGTTGATCACGTAGAACGTGTTCAAGGCAACTCTGCTCTGCGAACTCCATGGCGGAACACCCCTACGTCCCTCAAAGTCTCCATCTTCCAGGATATGTTCCTATGCAATTATCCGTTATTGAGATTCTTTCGGGTTACGGATTATCGAGCTTGGGCGTGGTCCTCCTAGTATGGTTTGTTTCAGGTGCTTCCTATTCGTTCTTCTTATTCTAGGTTTCGGATGCATAAAAAGTCTTTTCTACCAAACTGGTGTTTTAGGTTCTCTAATACCTGTAGTGTTAGGGAAGACAGTGTCTCAAAGACGTTCTCTTTGGGCGCATTATAGGGTCAAAGGCAGTTACGGTCATTTTTCGGAAAATGTACTTTCTCCCTCTCTCTCATTGTTAATTTTTAAGTGATTGAAGGTCAGTTTCGCCATTTGAGGGGAGTTGAAAGAACTTTAATGTGCTGGTGGGCATTCACGGGGCTTACACACATAATTTTGGAGGGTTACTTCGTATTTACTCCTGACTTCTACAAGAGAAAACCTCCTAATTATTTGGATGATGTTTGTAAGTGTCCATTTCGTTGTTGCCTCCATTTATATTTTTGTAGAATGATTTTCATTGAGCACTGCTCATTATATCCTGAAAAATGCCAGGGAAAGAGTACTGCAAAGGAGATTCTCGATATGCAGCAAGGGACTCAACCATTGTAATGGTTGAAGGCATTACAGCTGTATTGGAGGGCCCCGCGTCCCTGTTAGTTGTGTGAGTTCTATGTCTTCACTATTTATTTTTGGGCTCGAAAACTGATGGTTATCTTTATCGAGATTCTGCTCGAAAATTCATACATGTATGTAAGGGCTATCTTTTCTTGAGTAGGGATTCGGGGGTGAGATAAATTTGTAACCTATTATCATTGATAAGATTCGAGGAGGATATATTGATTTCAGGTGAAAAGATCAGCCTGAGATTATGAAGAGGGTTCTCTATGTCAAAATTATCATCTTTAGGGTCATATTCAGAGTACAAAAAGTTCAAGGGGATATGACGCATGGCATGGCCTGGAGTCAGATGGTCCTTATGGAGGTGGTCAGCTTTAAATTCTCTTGGGAGGGCTTTGGAGGATATGCAGCCTGTGCTTTGGGTGCTTCATCTGATTTCGTAGATCAATCGTTAGCTTGAGGCCCGTCTTACCATTTTTATGTAGCTGAAGCTGGACTTACCCTCCAAATTAGATTATAATCCTGATAGTGTTTGGTGCTAAAAACACTTCATGGTTACACCTTCACGAGCTTTATGTAAAGCGGATGTGTAATCGTGTCGCAGTGTAATAGTGTCAAGGATAGATGACAATGGAAAAAATTGTTTGGTCTATGACATAGGAGGTTTTACTTACAATGGCAAGTTGCACGAAGAGGTTGGGTAACTTGGTGCACGAAGAGGTTGGGTAACTTGGTTGCATGTTGGCAGGCATTGTTTCATGTCAATCAGTAAAGAGTTGGTGGAGAATGTGCTAAAAAGGCAAACATTAAGTATAAGACATGGAGGTGCAGACTTGGAAGGAGGACATGTTGATAGAATGTTATTTTTCCATAAACTGGCGCCTCTTGGTGTTGCCAGTGATGATTAAAAGAACAAGGCACACTAGATCTAGCTTGATAAAAAACGTTCTTTATATTGAATTTTCTACATAGCTTACTAGGATCGAGGGACTGTAGCTGCAGTAACTTTGCTTTTCTAATCTCATGGTTGTCTTTGAGGTGACCATTGGGGAAATGAAGTGTCTAGATGAGTAAGGGACTTGGACCAAGATGTATATGTTAATTCCAATGATAAGTGAAGGAGAGGGCATTCTGAATATTTAGATAGCCTCAAGGTTAGTTAGATATCTCTCTGTAAAAAATTATCTTTGTTCCCAGTTCCTGACTATGTTCCACCCAAATTCTTCTCTTATCTAACTGAATCAAGTCTTGGTGCTGAGTCTAGTAATCTCTGTTTATGTGACACACACACACACACACACACACACACACACACACACACAGAGAGAGAGAGAGAGAGAGAGAGAGAGAGAGAGAGAGAGAGAGAGAGAGAGAGAGAGAGAGAGAGAGAGAGAGAGAGAGAGAGAGAGAGAGAGAGAGAGAGAGAGAGAGAGAGAGAGAGAGAGAGAGAGAGAGAGAGAGGAAATTTTGGAACAGGTATGCTATAGCTACTCGCAGGGCATACAACTATCCTCTCCAGCTAGCTGTTTGCTTGGGACAGCTTTATGGATGTATGGTGTACTATGGTACACCATTGTTGGATGGTATAGAGTACACGACTGCTGGATCTTTCTACTTTTGGTTTTACTACATATTCATGAATTGCATTTGGGTGGTTATACCATCCCTGATTGCCTTAAGATCTTGGACTGAAATAGTACGACAATTTGAACACAAGAAAGGCAAGAAACAGTGAATGCAGATTTTTTTTTTTTTTGGTATGTATGTTAGCCTGACCAAAGCCTTTAGGGATTTTATCATATTGATTTTTGGATAACAAGACACTCGTTCTTTTTCTTCATTACTCACTTTTTGAATCGCAGTCTGTTTATCTTGTTTTTTCTTAGTGATTGTGTTAATTGTCCAGTTATCTGTGAGTCTGTAAGTAATGGAGGCAGACGGTAAGATAATAAAAAAGGATAAATTCCTGTGACATGTCCATCCTTTATTTACCTATACATATGAAATCTTTGGGCTATAATGCTTTTAGTCATAGAGATATTGAAAGAAATATGAAAGAGCATGGTGGATTAAAGATTTTTAGAAGAACTTGTAGTTGTTTTTTTTCGAAAAAACTTTGTCCTGAGGCCTTATATTCCCTGATTAGCTTAAATTAAATTGAAAGTACAAGTGAAGGCGGGTGTAGTACTCATGGGACCTCCCATATCCCACAAAGCAGGGGTGAGACACCCGGCGTGGCTAAAGATTACAGAGTCCGGGCCCCGAAGGCCCACTAGGATAGGCCCACAAGGTTTAGATGGTCCTGAAGACCGGAAATGAAGTTCACGTGGCTCTGAGGATGCAACAGATGGTGCCCCAAGGCCAACATTTCCATCTTACCCAGCTGGTAGGGAGATGTCCATTGTGCAGTTCGTGGGGATTGAACCCCCGCCCCGCACCCCGGAGGCAGCTGGCCTATCCACACCACCGAATCTGCAGGTGCAATGGCGATGCCTTTTCCTCTTAAATGAATATAGTCACCTCACATACTTTTACCTTAGTGTCCTATTCATCTTTATTAATAGTTTATCAGAATTTCTCCCTACAGGAAGAAAATTTAGGCTTCGTACCTCTACGGATGATTGCAATGATCAGTGTGAAAGCTATAGGTAAGGGAGTTCTATTCCAAGAATTGATAAATTTTTAGGTATTCTGAGAATTTTCACACAGCAAATTTGTAGTAATGTAGAAAGTCTCTTTGGAGGATGACTTAGCTTTGAAAATAGATTCTCCTTCCATTGCTAGCTTATTTGCAAGTGGTTTGGCATCCACACAGCAAATTTGTAGTAATGTAGAAAGTCTCTTTGGAGGATGACTTAGCTTTGAAAATAGATTCTCCTTCCATTGCTAGCTTATTTGCAAGTGGTTTGGCATCCCTTTGGGGTTTTCTTAAAAATCTCATTATTCTTCATGTGGATAAATCCTAACAATTTTGTTTTCTGGAAAGTTTACACGGGTGTGCCTTTCGAAAGAACTTCAATCCTCCACGTATAGTGCGATGTTTCCTCTGCAGAAGTTATTTCTAATCATCACCATTTGTGTACATCTTTTTGTTTGAGGCTGTATCCAAGCTTATGTTTTTATTGTATGATCTGGATACTTTATGTAAACTCCATCAAACCTGGATGTTAGTTGCTTCTTGTAATACATCTCTTGCAGATGTTTCCAAGTTGCTAAGCCATTGGTTTAATGCCATTTTAGCTAATGTTCGTGATATTTGGAAGGAGTGACGCAAAGAAGCAGATGTGCGAACATTTTCTGGTTGGATCTTAGGTGATTCTTTAGGTGGCATCTCTGAGATTAAGTCTTTGAACTCGCAAATACTTAGGGAGATAAATCTATTCCTTTGGGACTTCAAAATTTTGACTTAACCACTTAGTACACAAAGTTAGATTTCAATGACCTGAAACAAAGAATATCTTGGTTCTCTGTTTTGAATTCAGCAAAGACAGTTTAAAGCTCTTTTAATAAACAAAATTTGCGCTGCATTTTGCTTTTTTATGGCTGAAATTCATCTCTGTAAAAATATATACTGGCATTGAGTTTTGCTTTTTCATGGTTGAAGTCCAAGTTTGTAGAGATAGGTAGTATAAAGAAATGTTTCACTTAAGTGATAGATGTAATTGATATTCTTATTTGGTTATAGTTTTTTAGAGATAACTTGTATTTTTGGCTGGGATTTTTATATTAAACAATTTGTTGGAGTTCCAATGGGTGTGCACCACCCCCCTTGCCCGAAAACACACATGCGTGTGCATGCACGCGCACACATGCACACACTCTCTCTCTCTCTCTCTCTCGTATGCATCCCCCTCGTGTGCGTGCGGGCGCGCGCATACACACACACACACCTACATGCATGTATACATACATACATACATACATACATACGCATCTGCATATTGATTCAGTGATGCTTCTAGTGTACATGTCATATTATTCTAGTGACTAGAAATGCCACATGGTGCTTGTATGATGCACTTTCTTATGGAGGATATATAGAGAGATTGGGGTAGTATTCTCTCATGCTTGAAATTGTCTCGAACTATCGTTGGTGTTGAATTGAAGATGAAGCTTTGTGTGTAAGGCTTGGCGTGGCTCACACGGTCATTTATGGCGAGCTTGAAGCAAAAGGAAGGTATTCTACATTGTTATCATAGAGAATGGGCCCTAAACAAAAGCATGAGGGCCATTCACGAACAACAATGAGCACTAGAATTCTCTTACCCATCAATTGCCCACAGGTCTGCACAAAGATTGTCCACTAGCACGAATGCAGTAGGAGGGAGTGAAAACTCTTCCACACTTCTCTAGCTTGTAATAATGATAAAGAGGCTTTGTTGTATGTATAGGCTATGAACTTGCAAACATATCTGTACATTGGATATTGTACTATGCCTTGAGCCACTCAACCACCATGCAAGCTTCAAGCTACCATCCTTATACAAGGTATGGTGTGTATTGCACTTTGGCACCCCCATTGATGCACACATCCTTGTCATTCCCAGGAAGAAGAGGGAGAAGTTTAAGAGGTGGCTTTTAATTTCACAACCCATATGAGGGCGGGCATGCATGTTCATTGGCTTCACCTATGTGACATAAGTAGTCAAACATTTGGGAGGATTAGAATAGGGGTCATGCATGAGATTTCGGAAATGAAAATTTGCATGGATGGATTTGGAGCATGAGCTTCCATGGGAAGTGGAAAACCCATGAAAATCCACAATAGGAGGGCAGTTTGAGGCTCCACAAGAACCCCTTTTCATCATTTATATGAGTATTTTATACATGAATTGTTTATACTTTAAGGCAAATTTCCTAGTTTTGAGGGCTTAGATAACAGGTTGTATGTGTGAGTTCAAGAGAAACAAATATTATTTGAGGAGTGTAGAGCATGGACTCCTATCAAAGGTTGATAGATTTAGTCATTGTTTTTATCATTTTCACATGCTGAATTCTTACAAATCCCAATTTTGGGGAAGGTAGATTGATGATCCCTTGAAAGAGAAGTAAGGGGAAAAGTGTATGGACATGAACTATGGTATATGTACTATCATGGATACAAAACTTTAGGCAAAACTATGGTCTTAGGGAGAATAGAAGATTGCCCAAGACCCCCATTCACCATTTTTGCATACCTCTCTTTTTGGGAAAAAGTGATATCCTTGCATATGCTTGTTTTTGGGAGAGGATTAGGGTATGTACTATGTATAAGAAGATTTGGGGATGGAAAAATTATATTCAAGCATCTTTATATAGCCTTTTATCAAGTTATAAGGAGGAATTTATGATTTGCACAATAGTAGAATGCTTTTCTAACTTCAAAAATCACATTTCCTCTCTTTTTTCATCCCTCTCCATTTCTATGGCTAGTTTGACACGTCATAGTTTAAGAGACCATATCTTGGTCTAGAAAAGTTCAAATTGAATGTGCTATGGCTCGTTTTGAAGAGCACAAGATAAATTTTCATATATGTAAAGAATTTTGGAAATTATGTATTTTCAAGCTCTGTACAAGTATGCAATTTTTGACAATTTTCATCTACATTTTGGAAATTATATATATATATATATATATATATATATATATATATATATATATATATATTTTTTTTTTTGCGAGTACCATGAATTGGAAAGACACACACCCGATCTCGTAAGGTAGAGGCACCCATCTTGGGGAACTTTGAGGCATCCAGCCCTAGGCGGGACTTGAACCTTGGCCATCTGCCTAGGAGTACAAGGCACATCCGCTAAACCACGCCTGCTGGATTTTGGAAATGGTATGTTGCAAACGAGGAGGGTGTTTGAAATGATTCACATTTGCACATTTATACATGATGATTATTAGACTTTATGATTGTTTGCAATCTTAATAAAGTTTTTGCAGGTCATGTAATGGATTACATATGATTACTTATGTACCATTAAGCATAATTGTGTCACTTTTTGTAATGATTTGATCATGTTTGATGTTTTGGAAGTGCTCTCGTGCCAATTCGAAAATTCTAAATTTTCTTTTAGGGAATTGCTAGAAAAAGTGTAGAGGTTTTAAGGCTCGTCAAAAAAGATCAATGGATTAAATTTCGCCATCAGATTATTCAAGAATGTATTGCTTACGTTTTTAAGTATTATGGTTTATGTTTGGATGTGTTAGCATACATGCATGGATGTATGGTTGGAAGGATTGAAAAGAAAAAACTTATTTTAGAAATGTGCATGTAAAGATTCATCACTCTTTAGATCTTAAGAGGATTATGGATCCATATGCAAGTATACATATACTTGATGTTTGTATGAAATTAGAATTCTAATTGCAAGTAATCCAAAGGATATGCAACAAATATGTTGTTGCAAAAAAAAATTGTAGGTTATGGAGCTTTAAAGCATAATTAATGGCTGCACTCATACTCTGATGTTTATTGCAAACATCATAAGGTTCTAAGCATGCTTATAAGCATGAAGACTATGGGCTTGAGGTTTAACTCAAACCACTAATACTTCATTTCAAGGTCTCCACTCCAATACAAATACGGAAGCAAAGAGTTCATTAGAATTTAGACCTTATAAGTAAGCAAAGGCTTAGAGCCTTTGAGCTTAAAGAAACATGATGAAGGTATTTGAGTGGAACCAATCTTATTCATGGGAGGAAATGAAGTAAAAGATATTATATATGTATGCAGACCACATAATTAAGGCAACTTTATTAGTTGTTAGATCCCAAAGATTAATCCTAATGAAATGAAACTATAGGATTTCTAAGGAGAAGGACATGGACCTTCACCATAAGGATCGTGCAGAGTTATCCTTTATAGTCTAAGGAAGATTTATTCTTTTAATGGAGTGTGTGGTGAGATATTTTGTCTCAACAAAAATTACATACTTGTGGTACAATTTTTAGGAAGGATGGTTAGAGTTTGTCTCAAGAGAAATTACATATTGATGGTATAGGTTTTAAGAAGGACGATTCCATTAGAGTGCATGGATCTTAGAGATCCATACATAAGGAATGTTCACTACGGATACTTTCTTTAGTTTGATACACAATATCTTTACTATGGTATCCTTTGAGATGAGTAGTGATCATCTGAGAGTAGGGCTTTTGCCTTATAAAGGAATTCATTTTCTCCACTCATCATCAGGTAATCCTTCATTGTTATGGGAGCTTTGCTCTCTGTTTTTATGGAAGGGATATAGTGATGGCTCATGCATATGCTCTTATCTATGGAAGGGATGAGTGAATGAATTCATCATCATCATCTCTTTTAAGGAAGAGGGAAAGTGGGGAGAGATCTCTCCTCAAGTCCTCTTCTTTGAAAGAGATAAGGGAAAGTAAAGACTTTCTTTGGATGGTAGTGAGTATGCTTTGCTCCTAAAGGGAAGTCATGTAGCATCTCTTGTGGGGAGTATATGTAGGTTACTCCATGAGCATCAAATGGACTTATGTCACTTTGATGGTGTTAGACGTTTTGGAAGTAATAGTTGAAAGTTAAGTTTATCTCGGTGATAATAGACACTAACGTTTTCCCACCTTGGAGATGTTCTCTTATGAGGCTTCTAAAGGGGAAGGATATGGAGAAACAACACGCAGAGATGACCTTGCACTAGTGGTAGATGGGTTCAAGGGAGTCCGAGCTTTTTCTTCTACCATTATGGGCATTTCATTTACATTTTCGGACGGAAATGTTTTCAAGGGGAAGGAAATGTCATATTATTCTAGTGACTAGAATACCACATGGTGCTTGTATGAGGCACTTTCTTATGGAGGGTAGAAGAGATAGATTGGGGTAATATTCTCTCATGCAGGAAATTGTCTCGGACTATGGTTGCGTGGTGAATTGAAGCTGAATCTGTGTGGAAGGCTTGGCATAGCTCGCATGGTCATCTATGGCGATCTCGAAGCAAAAGGAAGATATTCTACAGTACACAACCTGCTGTAATCGCTGGCCATTACAAAATGGCTTGTCTATAGAAACCTGGACTTACTTCTGGTCATGTGTGATCACTTTATGAGGTTTTGTCTATCCTCTCTATTTCTAGTAAGAATAGGCCCAGGAAGCTTTGATCCTCAAACATCGTGATCCTTGAGAGGTCCAAATACCTCTCTGAATAGGTAATAAGTGTGCCTAGGTATTTCCTAATATGGTGGGTTATCACATGTGTAATGAAGTGGTGACTCTGGCTCTAATTGACAAAGCATGGCATATTCTGGCTTCAGCAGTGGTCCTCTTCCAGCGTCGATTTCATGCTGGTACGAGGATGCATCCATCTGTCCAATAGCACACTGCAATCGATATAACTTGATCTCATTCATAGGAAGGTGGGGAAGATGATCTCTATGGAAAAACATGTTTGGCCCCAGCTTATTTGTTGGCTTTATCCATCTTTGCTTCTTGTCAAGGTGGACCAGGTCCTGGTGAATGAGTTTGGTATGCTTTATGCAAGTGTAAGAGAGGAACCTCCAAGGAAGGGGACTATCTGTCCATGCTGCAACCATATGATTGGAACCATGATCTCATCTATTCATTGACATGTCTCCATGCAAAGCTGACTGTGAGAGTATTCATACCACGTGGTGTATATGATTCAAACCAAACATCAATATCTGATGGACATTTGAGCATATCTACATTTTGGAAAGCAGTGGATGAAATAAATTGATCTAGTCACTGCCTCAATCTCTAAAGCAGCAGCAGCTACCTCTGCTCAAATATTTCTTTCTGGTATTGATGTTTGGCTTGAATCATATGAGCGATCATGGATACTGAAGGCCTCTCCATGCATCATTTCCAGCCATCTGCTCTATAACATCTGCCAGATCCATGGAGGGTCTCCAAATTTCCACTGTATAGAGCATAGTTGATGCCATGCATGTTTGAAAAGCGAGAGCTTTGTTCAAGGTTTTTGGAATTGAATTTGTGAACATGCTTTCTTAAATATTTCCAAGGCTTTATAGGTTGTTGCCAACTTGACCTTTGCTGTTACCTCATGAAAAATACAGGTCCATTAAAGACTATTACAACATGTGTATGCATTTGCAATTCCATGTTTAATTGCCTGTGTCTGAATGAAGATGCTGACCTTTTAATCCACTATGGAGTGATGTTAAGTACCATAACCATGGTTTTGCCAAGGTAGACATGCAATCCATCCACTGTCATCTGAACATGCAAGTGCCAACTGCATGACCTCTGAAGAATCAGTAATCGACATAATATCAGCAGCTTATAAGAGTAATAGGATCCAAGTCCATGCAATTTGGGCCCCTCTATCGCCAAGTTAATCAATGGAGCTTGAAGCGTCATTCACATGCATGCCACAAGTTATAGATGATAATGGACAGCCTTGCTTGAAGTGGAACCAAGATGGAGATCCCCTCTACTGTGCTTACATCCAGGACTTCTAATTTTCATTTGATGATAATCTCCCATATTGCTGCCTCTATTGTTTGCAAATGATGCATTAATGCAGTTCTAGTTGTAGTGTGTGAAACATCCACAATTGAAGAATGTCTTGAAGAACTGTGGTCAAGAGTGGAGAAGCCTCATCCTAAAGCCCACCCGCCCTCTTGTTCCCATGCCTTCACTCTGCCCATGTGCTGAGCTGTTGCCCAAGAATAAATGATTGCAGTTAGAGTTGTGGTCAATCATAATAGCACGGTACTAGTTTCCATTGGCTCCCTTGTGCTCAAGATAGACATGGTATTAAATGAATTCCAAGTTGCAAGTAGACCCTCACACATAGCACGGTTGAACATGACTGTTAAAAGCTTCACAAGCATGTATCTAGCATGTATGAAATGATTTTTCAACTAGCCTGTTCCTCCGATATGCATCCTTTACCCCATGTTGTAAAGAAAGCAGATGTATTTGGGCGCGGTTCTCATGGATTGGGTAAGCACGTGAATTTTGTAAAAGGGCATGTAGTGCGCTATAGTTCTTGGTGATGATTTTGTGCTTGGAAGCACACATATATGGTTGTAGTTTGTGTAGAGCGCTCTGGTCTTTTGTTTAGATCATCAATTTATTGTCAAAATGTCATCATTTTTTAAAAAAATTTTATAATGAATATTTCCTAGATTTGATGTCGAAATGTTATCATTTTTTTAAAAATTTTTATGATGAATATTTCCTAGATTCCATGGGGACTATGAGCTCGAGGATCCCACAGGTAGAAAATACACTTCAGACCATCTTATAGTATTTAGCTCTAAGAAAGAAGCATACTTGACATTGGAGCCATAAGGACGGAGCTAGGAGCTCCAAACGAGCAACACATTCCAAAGGTATCTAGTGAGGACATTCCAACGAGGGGTTAGGTGGAATAAGGATCTTAAGCTTCCACACTACCATGGCTATATAAGTTGCTTGTATTGTTGTTATTGTTAAGCAATGGCTCAACAACCAGGAATAATATTTTCGCTTATGCCTTAACTTAGATAATAGACAAGATTCAACAAGCTATGCAAAACCTTATGGATGTTACCTATAGGTGGTGGCGGAAGATAGAGCAAGATAAGAAAGAGCTCACCATATGAGGATAATTTGAAGTCTTGTTTCATTTCAAATATCATCTCCTACAGTGGCCATTACGGTTAGTAAGGTACCCTTTGTACTAGATGCTCCACTCTCACTAGTGGCACAGAAGGGTTACCAAATCCCAAAGATGGAGATTATAGTCATGAGAGGAGCCATGGTGAGAGTGCTTGCCAAGGTGCTTTTTGACACATGCTCCACATACAATTTCGTCAATTCTTGTCTCATTAGATGGTTACACCTAGACTTTTTGCAATCAATTTATGCTTACACAGTGGAGTTGGTCAACGTGAACGACACTAAGTCATGGAATGGATGAATAGTTGATCTATCTATACATATCCAATCCTACGTGGACATACTAGATTTTGGGATTGCACGGTTGTCACTTTTCAATGTACTCCTTAGTAAGCAACAACATGCTAACAAGCGACCAATCATATTTTGCTTCTCATATTTACTAGTTTGAGCATGAAGAGGGGCGACTCTTAATCCGTGGATAGCCAGATCTTCTGGAGATGCGATTGGTGATTGGAACCAAGCTGCTCAAAATTGATTGAAGTATATTTATTTTTTGAGTAGTTTATGTATCATGTGCAGTGATGGATTCTCATAATCAAGGAAGTTCCAATTGGAATTCTTAAGCACTTTCAGAGAAACTCGGAGCAGGATTTGAAGAACTTCTTTCAAGTGAATTACTTTTGGATTTATCTTCTTGCAAGTACATTGAGCATAGGATCGAGTTGGTGCCATGAGCGAGTCCTATTGCTCGCCCACCATCACACATGAATATGCAAGAGGAGAATGAAGTCCATAAGGTCGGGGACAAGGACTTGGAGAAAGGGTTGATTCGACTCAGCTATTCGCCCTCGTAACACCTATTCTCTCAGTAAAGAAGAAAGATGGAACTTATTGGATGTGCGTGCATTATCGTGCACTTTACAAGACTAGTATCAAGCATAGATATCCCATGCCCATAATAGATGATCTTCTTAATGCGCCAGGTGGAGCAATTGTATTTAGTAAGATATACTTAAAGAGTGGCTATCATTAGATTAGAGTTAAAGAGCAAGATGTACATAAGTCAACTTTCAAGATCCGCTTTTGACATTATGAGTATTTGGTTATGCCATTTGGTCTTACTTATGGCCATAATAGATGATCTTCTTAATGCTCTAGGTGGGCCAATTGTATTTAGTAAGATAGATTCAAAGAGTGGCTATCACTAGATTAGAGTTAAAGAGAAAGATGTACATAAGTCAACTATCAGGATCCGTTTTGGATATTTGGTTATGCCATTTGGTCTTAGTAGTGAGTTTGTACATGATTACAAAAATCATTTAAGATGAGTATTAGATAGATTAAAAGAAAATGACTTCTTTATAAATATTGACAAAATCCTCTTGTTCTTCTAGAGATAGAATATCTGGGACATGTAGTCTTGGAAGGTGGGATCAAGATGGATTTCAAGAATGTCTCAAATTATATCAGAATAGCCAACTCCTTAGGATGAGGGATAGCTTCGATAACTTTTAGAATTTTCCTACTATCAAAAATTTGCTTCTTGTTATTGTATACCAGTGTTTATGATGATTATGCTTCAAGGCAAAGTTCCATTTGCATGGAAGCAAGACTATCAAGATAGTTTTGATACTCCAAAGCAAGCTATTTCAAAGGCATCAATACTCAAAATGATGGATCTAGAGAAGGCATTTGAGTTGGAGATAGATACTAGTGGCATAGCCATATGGACGATTTTGAGCGAAGATAGAAGGCCTACAGCTTTTGAAAGTATGAAATTGGGTAGTGCACTATGCAATTGGCTAGTGCATGAACAATAGTTGTATGTAGTGGTGCATGCTCTTTAAGTATAGAGACACTATCTTTATGGTGTAGACTTTAACATGTACACAAATCACCATACATGCAAGTGTTTTTGTAGTAAGGAAGATCTTCGAGGCTCTTGTATAGAAGCAAAGAGAATATAGTAGTTGATGCACTATCTCAGAGAATGAATCAAATGAGCTTTATAATTCTAGAAAGCTCATTGCTTCAAGAGATAAATGAAGCAAAGGTTGAAGATCCACACTTGTTACATATTCTTAGAGCCATTGGCGACGACTTTATTACAAAAGATAAGAGAAGTCTATCTACTTCTTCCCATTGTAAAGCAAAAAAGATAAGACAAGTCTATCTACTTCTTCCCATTGTAAAGCAAACAAGTCAAGTCTAAATTCTAATTACTCAATGGAGAATGAATTAGTTAAACAGAAAGGAAAGGTTTGCATACCAAGTTCTTGGGATTTGAGAAGAAAAGTCATGCATGATAACTATGATGCTTCCTTGTGTAAGACATCTTGGCATTGATAAGACCATTCTACTTATGAGAAGAATATTTTGGTGGCTTGGATTAGCTAGAGATGCCCACACATATGTTTGACAATGCTTTATATGTCAATTCAACAAGGTAGAAAGGGTTAAGGTACCAAGTCTTCTACACCCTTTACAAATTCTAGATCACAATTGGGGTAGTGTATCCATGGATTTCAAAGTGGGGTTACCATGGACCCAAAGGAAGCGGGATTCTATCCTAGTAGTGGTAGATAGATTGAGCAAGATGACTTATTTCATACCCGCACAAGAGACAATATAAGCTCCACTAGTAGAGCTATTTATCCAACATGTTTTCAGATTGCATGGATTACATGCATCCACAATTTCAGATAGGGATGTTAGATTCATGGGACACTTGTGGAAGCTTGTCTTTTGACAAGCTTAAAGTGTCATTGAAAAGGAGTGGCAGTGGCCATCCATAGACAGATGATCAAATCAATAGGATCAATCAAATACCATAGGACATATTGAGGGCATATATGTTTGAGAGATAGATAGATTGAGGTAGTTATTTGACACTAGTGGAATCTTCATATAATAATAGACATCATAAGATGATTGGGATATGTCCTTTTGAGATGAATTAGGGCTTTCATGACAATGCTCCCAGTACCATAGGAATGCCAAAGAACTGTCCTACTGCTATGAAGTTTCTAGCAAGTTTCCAAGCAAATTAGAAATAGCTATAGCCAAGATGTTGCAAACATTTGATAGGGATAAATAGTATGTTTAAAAGAAGAGATCGCCTGGAGTCTTTGGAAAAGGACATAGAGTTTTTTTTTTCAAGTGCCAACAAGATCAACTTCATTGTCCAGAAGGAAGTGGACTAAGCTTTCACCAAGGTTTTGTGAACCCTGGAAGATCGTTAAGAATCTTAGTGAAATTGCATGTCGATTAGAGCTTCCTCACGTGTGGAGTTCATCTAATGTTTCATGCCAGTAAACGTAGAAAGTATATTTCTAGGGAGGATAATCTAATAGAGGGTATTGTTTCTTTGCAGGAAATCGATAACACAATTCATTCTCTAGATATGATAGTAGATAGGGGACAAAAATGGTTGAGAATTGTATCATAAAAGACTACATAATCGCTTGGAGAGGATTACCACTTATAAATTCTACTTGGGAATTAGAAGCTTTGGTTTGCTAATACTTTTCCTCATTTATAATTGAGGAGAATGATGTTTACAAGGGGAAGAGAGTGTTGGATATTGTTCTACAATGACCATCCTATGCATATGTGGGACAAGAGCTAAGCATAGCCAAGGTTCCTAGCTCGAGAGATATTCAAAGGTACTTCAGGAGTGATGGGAATGAGTGTGCATGATGGCCACATGTTGACACTAGAGCATTCTAGTGCAATACTATCTTGGGTGCAAAAGGATAGAAAGGATAGGAGGTGAGTTGTAGATACAACCTTCCTTAGGCTTCATTTGAGTACCTTCTTAGAGAGAACTTCATAAGAGAGAACTTCGTAAGAGAGAACTTCGTAAGAGAGTAAGGAAAGTATCTCATGTATCAATGCTCTTTGTATAGATCCCATCGATATATCTAGAGTAAAATTATATACCCATAACATAATCCATTTTTCTAGTACGATTCTATGTGGAAAATAAGCAAAGAAGCAAGCTCTTTATAATCTTTGGAGGCCATTAAACATGGATAATGGCATGTCCTTTCATGTACTTCGTACATGCCTCATCTTGTTGACACATGAGCTACTTCATAATTTGTTAATGCTTCCTTTGGATAACATTTATATATTAAATAGTACAAAGAAAGGAGATCATACTTTAAATGTATCATAGATTGATGCAATAGGCATAAAATAGCATATGTCAAGATATGAAAATAGATATGTTTGTCCTTTGAGTGTAGCATATGTTCATGTATAAGGCATGAAATAACATATGATAAGGGATGGTTTAAAAGATGATGAGAAATGGAAAACTTTTATAGCTTGTGTATTTGTGAGAGAGGAACTGCTTGACTTTCATATGTATCTCGATCATATTGACATATCTAGATGATCACCTCTTTAAGTGATGTGCAAGAATGGTTGCAATCCCCTAAAATATATTGATGCCATGGATCCTCTAGTCCCATGCAAGAATCTTTTTTGTGTTGGAGTTTGAGGTCTATGGAAGCATGCAAACAACACAAGGAAGAAGAAGCTTGGAGCACAATACACAATTTTGAATATATTAGCAAGTGAATGTACAAAGATAAAATGATCTGTTAGGGTTATAGGCATATACAAGACGGGGGAAAAAACCTCCTAAAGAGGGAAAAAAGTACCCCGGCCATCATAGTGTGTTCACACACATCACTACCAAAATAAATAAACAAATCCCCCTTGGGAGTGATGCGGTGAACAAGGAGCTGGCACCCATGTATAAGGAAGTTCCAAGCTTCCCTTGGGAGTGATGTGGTGAACAAGGAGCTGGCACCCATGTATAAGGAAGTGCCAAGCTATGTGGAAAGAGATCAATCCACAAAAGGAAGTAAAGCCCAAAAATTTATGAAAAGCTTCAGACTTCTCCTGAGGCAGAGCCTTTGTGAAAAGAAGTGCAATGTTATCATGTGTGGGCACATATGCCAAATTGAACTCTGCAGCAGAGAGCCTCTCCCTGACGTAATGATAATGAAGCTCAATTTGCTTTGTGTGACCATCCCAAGCTAGCCCAAAGGCATATGAGCCACACAGACTCATCTATCGCTATGAAAGCTACCTTACACTCAACCTCACAACTAGAAGTGGCCACAATAGGCTGCTTCTTGGTCAACCAAGATATACATGAGCTACTAAGCATGAAACAAAAGCCATTGGTGGACACACGATTTTCATAGCAACTAGCCCAGTCAGAGTAAAAAAAAAGCATGTAAATCTAGTGGATGTGATCCCCCCTTAGGATAAAACAATCCAAGTAGCTGGGTACCACTCAAGTAGCAAAAGATGTGCTTAACTACGTGCCAATGCTTGGCACTTGGCCAATGCATAAACTTGCTCATCTATGAGACAACAAATTGAATATCAGGCTGAGTTATGCATAAGTAAATCAAGCATCCAATAGCCTGCTGATAGAGAACAAAATCAAATGTATCTCCAGCATCATGAAATGATATGCATCATCATATGAAACTTGTAAAGGCTGAGAAATTGCCTCATTTGGACCAACACTCGACTATGCACCTGAAATGGAATGATATGCATCATCACATGAAACTTGTAAAGGCTGAGAAATTGCCTCATTTGGACCAGCACTTGAGTGTCCACCTGTAAAAAGGGGAAGCAAGGTGTCATGCATATCTTTAGAGCTAACATAAGTCTCCTTGGTACATGAAAGTAATGGCTGAATTGCATCTTCCATAAAATCAGCATCATGGATAACCAAAATGCGTTTAGTCTGTGGATGATAGAGATGATAGCCTTTGCTCTTAGAGCTATACCTAACAAAAATACATTTCATTTCTTTATGATCCAATGCCTTAATTCATGCACTAATTCATATGTCAGATAACCAAAAATGTGCAGATGAGCAACAAATGGCTTGCGACCATGCCAAGCCTCATATGGAGTGATAGACTGTAGTGCTTTAGTGGGACACCTGTTAAGAACACATGTTGCACACATAACAACCTTAAGCCAACAGTTATGAATTAAGATTGTTATGTTGCACACATAACAACCTTAATTCATGCACTAATTCATATGTCAGATAACCAAAAACATGCAGATGAGCAACAGATGGCTTGTGACCATGCCAAGCCTCATATGGAATGATAGACTATAGTGCTTTGGTGGGACGCCTGTTAAGAACACATGCTGCACACATAACAACCTTAAGCCAAAATTTATGTGGTAAAAGTTGACTTTTGATCATACACCTCACCATCTCCATGAGAGACCTGTTCTTTCTTTCAACAAATACATTTTGTTGAGGTGTATACAACACTATACATTGATGTTTTATCCTAGATTCAGCGAGAAATGCATTAAAATCAGAAGACATGTATTCCACCCCTTGATCAGAATGGAGGGTGCCTATTTTACATGCTCACAGATTTCTAGCCAAAACTAGGAACTGTTTGAAGCACATAAACACTTTAGACTTTGTAATGGATATACCCATGCATGCGTGGAAAAATCATCAATGAAATTCACGAAGTAAAGGTAGTTCCCAAAAGAAGATGTGTGTAGAGGACCACATACAACACTGTGAACAAGTTGTAATTTCTAAGTAGACCATACTAAACCATCTTTTGGGAAGGAGGGATGCTGCGTTTTGCCCAAAATACAACCTTCACAAACATGTTTACAAGGTGTCTTAAGTTTAGGCAGAGAGCACACCATTTCAGATTTCTACAGGTGTAGAAAACTAGCATAAATCATATGACCAAAGTGTGCATGCCAAAGCTTTGTATATGATATAGCGTGAGAATCTTGAACTGCCCATGTTGAATCATTCACAGATTTTACATAATTTATGAGCTTTTATAACCCACGAAATAATATGTCAGAATTGGCGACTCCCCCAAAGAGTGGTCGATTGAGAAATCGCTATTCCTCCTCAGCAAAAGAATCGCTAACTGTAAGAAATCCCCCCCCCCCCCCCCCCCCCCTCCCCCCCTTCAGGCATCATCAAGTGCTCCTTCTGATCAACAACAAGCGTAAACCCAAGTGGGCCTCCCATGAGGGTGATGAGAGGGTGATTAAACTTCTTTGTAATGCCATCTAAACTCTGTAAAATCTACTCCTGCTCTATGGGATTCGAGGGGTCCCGTGGGCACTAGTCCCCTTCACTTGCACTTTTCTTTTAATTAATACAAGTCTGGGAGATTAGGCTAAGTCCAAACCTCCTTTATTAAAAAAAAATGTCAAAAGCAATAACAACATTGCCATTCGACAGATCATGAATTGTACATCTGTAGTAAATTTCACAACTAAGCCAATCTTGGATAATGTTGAAACTAAGAATATATTTTTCTTGATCCTTGGCACAAGCAAAGCATCTGACAGTGTGAAAGAACTACCATCAACAATATTCAAAATGATATTACCAACTCCATTACAGGATAAGAGGATTTGTTAGCGAATGTGACAATATTCCCTGTGGGGGAAGGCTCAAGAGAACTCAAGAAACTATGCTACGAGGCAATATGTTTGGTTGCATCACTTTCAAAGTACCAAAACTCTGAGTCTACTATAGACATGCAATGTTCATGAGAAGATGGTCATAACTACAAACACTAGTAAATGTCCATTCTTCATTTTGCACAAGATTAACAAACTCTATTTTAGGTATAGAGGGCTCTACAACAACCTTTCCAGCCTCTTTCTTCTTTGCCTCTTTTGAAGCCAATTTTAGACAACTCTTTATGACATGATCATTTCCTTTACAATATTTGCAAAACATTTTTTGCTTTCTTAGTTTCTTCTCGTCTTTTTCATCGTTCTTTGATCATGCAGAATTAGTAGATTTTCGCTTACTAGTAGATGAGCCCTATTCACCTTTGCCCTTTTGACTAGCTAGGAAAGCTTGATCTGCAACACACATAATGGACTTGTTCTGCCTGAACTTATCTTTTTCTTGTAATAAAATAGAGACTAACTCCTAAAATGTTAAGGCATTTGGATTGCCTTTCATCATTAATCAAAGAGTAGAAGCAAAACTTTGATATGAATATGGAAGTCCATTAAGAACCGTTTGCACAAGTAAAATATCTGGTAAGACTTCATCAACAAAAATCAATTGCTCCTTCAAATCTTTGATCTTTGTTAAAATACTGTCCATAGAATCTCCTTCATTCATATCTTCACTCTCCAACTGTTTTTGGAGGTAAGCAATACGACCCTCATTTCTTGCTTGCTACAAAGTGGTAAGTATATCCCAATCATCCTTTGCTATTTTGCAAGAGCGAATGTGAGGAATAATGACACATTTGATAGACAAAGCTATAATTGCATGTGCATGAACATCTTTGCCATCGCAACAAAGTTGCTCTATAGTAGGTGCAGCAGGAACCGCAACATGAACATGAACTTGAAGATCATCATCTTCAATGCCATTTGCATCACCTTCAATAAGTATATTTGCAAGTGTAGTAGATTGCTTTTCAACACCTTGCATAATATTCCAAAGTCCTTTTGAAACCAATATATAATGCATCATATATGCCCATAATGTATGATTAGTACCATCCAATCTATCCTCAGTAGCGAACATACGGAATACATCATTTCTTTCAGCCATGGCTACTAACTAAAATACCATGATGTAGAAAAATGATTGTATCTCAAAAAATGGAAGAGAACTAGCGTGTCAAGCTCTCGTAGATCTGTAGCAAACTTCGAGGAGCTTATACTTGCAAACCGAAATTTGTATATATGTTTGGCATAAAAGGATAAAATTGCTTGCAAAGGCACTCCGATAGTGCATTTAGAGGCCAAAACGAGTTGAGATCATGATTTCGACACCACAGAGAGATAAAATTTTGAACTCCTAATCACCTTGAGTATGCTCACCAATTTTTGTGCAATTTTGAGACTGTGATCGGAGAGGTGTTGACGACACCCTCGATGAAGCGGCAATATGCTCTGATCCCAATTGTTGGAGTGTGAGGTCTAAAGAAGCATGCAAACAACATAGGGAAGAAGAAGCTTAGAGCACAACACACAATTTTGAATGTATTACCAAGTGAATGTACAAAGATAAAATGAATCGTTAGGGCTATAGGCATATATAGAAGCCAAGGAAAAAAACCTCCTAAAGAGGAAAAAAAGTGCCCGGGTGGTCCTAGTGTGCTCACACACATCACAAGCAAAATATATCAACGTTGTCTTGGGACCAGAGGAACACTAGGTCTCACTCTTCATAATTTTCATAGGTCCATCTCCTTAGAGATCCAACTTTCCCTCCTTTCTCTTGATTGTTTTGGGGTATTTACTCTATGTGCTCCAATTGTATGTCTTCCAAGAAGATATTCTTCTCTCCTTTTCAAGAACTTTTGTTGAGGAAAATCATAACTTTATGATCTTTTTGTGATAAAAGATGTGTTTATGTTTACCTTCTTTTATCCGACCTTCTATGCTTTTGTGTGTGAATGTTGCTACCTCCATGATTGACATACATTCCTTAACTTCTTCATCAACATTATTCTGGTCTAATAGCGCATACGTAAATGCATGGGTCATGCTCCATGATTCTTTAAATGTTATATTGAGGAGGATTAGTATGGGAGAATGTTCTTTTTTTCTTTCCTTTTTAGCTATTCTAATCCATTTCTTAACTTTATCTTTTGTTTATTACTTGAGCATATCTTTATAAATTCAATCTACCCATTATTCATAAGGCTCTCATAGATGTTGCTTGTGTTTTGTTTGGTGATCCCTTATGTCATGGCTTCCATCTAGTTGATTTGAATTTCTCCCTCTTTTAAATATGAGTGCATCTTAAATATATTTTATTTATCTTTGATTTTGTTACAGGGCATTGTTTTGGAGACTTCATTTCTTGTCAATTTGTTGCATTTCCCCATACTTACTTTTAGTTTTGTAAATGTATGCATTTTTTTCTCGATATTAGAGTACATTTCCAAGCTTGTCACACATTTTTGGTAGGTCAGGGATATTTTGGTGCTGAGTAATGATTAGAAATTTGTCTCAATGAGTGTACTATCCATTGCACATATTTCTTTTACTGAACTCTTGTTCCCCCCATCTACCGTCTCCCACAATTCAAAAGAAAAAGTTTCGTGACTTGAGTTCGAAATTGTAAGAAGTTCATCACTATTGGTGCAATGAATAGAGAGAAGTAACTTTAATTTTTATACAAATAAGCTTAAATCTTATTAAGAGAGAGAAAACACAAGCGAGCTAAGAAGAGTTACATAGATTACTTATATTGTATTCTCTTATGTGGTGGATCCTCTTTTCTTTAGTTTATGTTCTTGGATTACAAAAATCATCGTGTGACACATCAACACCTTCTTTTTATGGTTTTCGACTCTTCTTTCTAAGGATTTTAAGGATCTTCCTATTCTATTATGTTTGGACATATTCTCAAAGTGTTTGGATTTTCCATAGATGCCATCATGCCCCCTCACCCCTCCTCCTCCTCAAACACACATACACATAAAGAAAAACCTAAGTGACATTCTAGGGGGTCATCAAATACCCAATGGCCTCTCTCAAAGTGATTTGTTGCCAAGATATGGACATGTTTCATTGAAGGAGTTTGCAAATAATGTTCCAAATCATTGTATAGATACAAAAAGAAGGTGCTTGATATCTTCCTTGATCTTGAAGCACGTCTTGTATAGATCCCATCGATATATCTAGAGTAAAATTATATACCATAACATAATCCATTTTTCTAGTACGATTCTATGTGGAAAATACGCAAAGAAGCAAGCTCTTTCTAATCTTTGGATGCCATTAAACATGGATAATGGCATGTCCTTTCATGTACTTTGTACATGCCTCAGCTTGTGGACACATGAGCTACTTCATAATTTGTTAATGCTTCCTTTGGATAACATTTATATATTAAATAGTACAAAGAAAGGAGATCATACTTTAAATGTATCATAGATTGATGCAATAGGCATAAAATAGCATATATCAAGATATGAAAATGGATATGTTTGTCCTTTGAGTGTAGCATATGTTCATGTATCAGGCATGAAATAACATATGATAAGGGATGGTTTAAAAGATGATGAGAAATGGAAAACTTTTATAGCTTGTGTATTTGTGAGAGAGGAACTGCTTGACTTTCATATGTATCTCAATCATATTGACATATATAGATGATCACCTCTTTAAGTGATGTGCAAGAATGATTGCAATCCGCTGAAATATATTGCATGCCATGGATCCTCTAGTCCCATGCAAGAATCTTTTGTGTGTTGGGGTTTGAGGTCTATGGAAGCATGTGAATAACACAAGGAAGAAGAAGCTTGGAGCAGAAATGCACAATTTTGAATATATTAGCAAGTGAATGTACAAAGATAAAATGACACATTAGGGTTATATGCATATACAAGATGGGGGAAAAACCTCCTAAAGAGGGAAAAAGGTACCTCGGCCATCATAGTGTGTTCACACACGTCACTACCAAAATAAATAAACAAATCCCCCTTGGGAATGATGCGGTGAACAAGGAGCTGGCACCCATGTATAAGGAAGTTCCATTTGGGAGTGATGCGGTGAACAAGGAGCTAGCACCCATGAAATAAGGAAGTGCCAAGCTATGTGGAAAGAGATCAATCCACAAAAGGAAGTAAAGCCCAAAACTTTATGAAAAGCTTCAAACTTCTCCTGAGGCAGAGCCTTTGTGAAAAGAACTGCAATGTTATCATGTGTGGGCACATATGCCAAATTGATCTTTGCAGCAGAGAGCCTCTCCCTGACATAATGATAATGCTGCTCAATGTGCTTTGTGCGACCATGGAACATAGGATTCCTTGCAACTGGCAATGTGCTATGACTGTCAGTGAAGATGATGGTGACAGAAGACTGACCAACACCCAAGTCAGCCCAAAGGCATCTGAGCCACACAGACTCATCTATCGATATGAAAGCTACCTTACACTCAACCTCACAACTAGAAGTGGCCACAATAGGCTGCTTCTTGGTCAACCAAGATATGCATGAGCTACTAAGCATGAAACAAAAGCCATTGGTGGACACACGATTTTCATAGCAACTAGCCCAGTCAGAGTAAAAAAAAGGCATGTAAATCTAGCGGATGTGATCCAGCATAAACCTGCTCATCTATGAGACAACAAATTGAATATCAAGCTGACGTGTAAAAAGGGGAAGCAAGGTGTCATGCATATCTTTAGAGCTAACATAAGTCTCCTTGGTACATGAAAGTAATGGCTGAATTGCATCTTCCATAAAATCAGCATCATGGATAACCAAAATGCGTTTAGTCTGTGGATGATAGAGATGATAGCCTTTGCTTTTAGAGCTATACCCAACAAAAATACATTTCATTTCTTTATCATCCAATGCCTTAATTCATGCACTAATTCATATGTCAGATAACCGAAAATGTGGAGATGAGCAATAGATGGCTTGCGACCATGCCAAGCCTCATATGGAGTGATAGACTGTAGTGCTTTAGTGGGACACCTGTTAAGAACACATGTTGCACACATAACAACCTTAAGCCATCATTTATGAATTAAGATTGTTATGTTGCACACACAACAACCTTAATTCATGCACTAATTCATATGTCAGATAACCAAAAACATGCAGATGAGCAACATATGGCTTGTGAGCATGCCAAGACTCATATGGAATGATAGACTATAGTGCTTTGGTGGGACGCTTGTTAAGAACACGTTGCACACATAACAACCTTAAGCCAAAATTTATGTGGTAAAAGTTGACTTTTAATCATACACCTCACCATCTCCATGAGAGACCTGTTATTTCTTTCAACAAATACATTTTTTTGAGGTGTATACAACACTATACATTGATGTTTTATCCTAGATTCAGCGAGAAATGCATTAAAATCAGAAGACATGTATTCCACCCCTTGATCAGAATGGAGGGTGCCTATTTTACATGCTCACAAATTTCTAGCCAAAACTAGGAACTGTTTGAAGCACATAAACACTTTAGACTTTGTAATGGATATACCCATGCATGCGTGGAAAAATCATCAATGAAAGTCACGAAGTAAAGGTAGTTCCCAAAAGAAGATGTCTGCATAGGACCACATAAAATACTGTGAACAAGTTGTAATTTCTAAGTAGCTCATACTAAACCATCTTTTGGGAAGGAGGGATGCTGTGTTTTGCCCAAAATACAACCTTCACAAACATGTTTACAAGGTGTCTTAAGTTTAGGCAGAGAGCACACCATTTCAGATTTCTGCAGGTGTAGCAAACTAGCATAAATCAGATGACCAAAGTGTGCATGCCAAAGCTTTGTATATGATATAGCATGAGAATCTTGAACTGCCCATGTTGAATCATTCACAAATTTTACATAATTTATGAGCTTATATAACCCACAAAATAATATGCCAGAATTGGCGACTCCCCCAAAGAGTGGTCGATTGAGAAATCGCTATTCCTCGTCAGCAAAAGAATCGCTAACTGTAAGAAACCCCCCCCCCCCCCTCCCCCCCTTCAGGCATCATCAAGTGCTCCTTCTGATCAACAACAAGCATAAAACCAAGTGGGCCTCGCATGAGGGTGATGAGAGGGTGATTAAACTTCTTTGTAATGCCATCTAAACTCTATAAAATCTACTCGTGCTCTATGGGATTCGAGGGGTCCCGTGGGAACTAGTCCCCTTCACTTGCACTTTTCTTTTAATTAATACAACTCTGGGAGATTAGGCTAAGTCCAAACCTCCTTTTATTAAAAAAAATGCCAAAAGCAATAACAAAATTGCCATTCGATAGATCATGAATTGTACATCTGTAGTAAATTTCACAACTAAGCCAATCTTGGATAATGTTGAAACTAAGAATATATTTTTCTTGATCCTTGGCACAAGCAAAGCATCTGACAGTGTGAAAGAACTACCATCAATAATATTCAAAATGATATTACCAACTCCATTATAGGATAAGAGGATTTGTTAGCGCATGTGACAATATTCCATGTGGGGGAAGGCTCAAGAGAACTCAAGAAACTATGCTACGAGGTAATATGTTTGGTTGCCCCACTTTCAAAGTACCAAAACTCTGAGTCTACTATAGACATGCAATGTTCATGAGAAGATGGTCATAACTACAAACACTAGTAAATGCCCATTCTTCATTTTGCACAAGATTAACAAACTCCATTTTAGGTATAGAGGGCTCTGCGACAATCTTTCCAGCCTCTTTCTTCTTTGCCTCTTTTGAAGCCAATTTTAGACAACTCTTTATGACATGATCATTTCCTTTACAATATTTGCAAAACATTTTTTTGCTTTCTTATTTTCTTCTCGTCTTTTTCATCGTTCTTTGATCATGCAGAATTAGTAGATTTTTGCTTACTAGTAGATGAGCCCTATTCACCTTTGCCCTTTTGACTAGCTAGGAAAGCCTGATCTGCAATACACATAATGGACTTGTTCTACCTGGACTTATCTTCTTGTAATAAAATAGAGACCAACTCTTTTAATGTTAAGGCATTTGGATTGCCTTTCATCATTAATCAAAGAGTAGAAGCAAAACTTTGATATGAATATGGAAGTCCATTAAGAACCATCTGCACAAGTGAAATATCTGGTAAGACTTCATCAACAAAAATCAACTACTCCTTCAAATATTTGATCTTTGTTAAAATACTATCCATAGAATCTCCTTCATTCATATCTTCACTCTCCAACTGTTTTTGGAGGTAAGCAATACGACCCTCATTTCTTGCCTGCTACAAAGTGGTAAGTATATCCCAATCATCCTTTGCTATTTTGCAAGAGCGAATGTGAGGAATAATGACACATTTGATAGACAAAACTATCATTGCATGTGCATGAACATCTTTGCCATTGCAACAAAGTTGCTCTATATAGGTGCAACAAGAACCGCAACATGAACATGAACTTGAAGATCATCATCTTCAACGCCATTTGCATCACCTTCAATAACTGTATTTGCAAGTGTAGTAGATTGCTTTTCAACACCTTGCACAATATTCCATAGTCCTTTTGAAACCAATACATAATGTATTAGCCAACATATGGAATACATCATTACTTTCAGCCATGGCTACTAACTAAAATACCATGATGTAGAAAAATGTTTGTATCTCAAAAAATTGAAGAGAACTAGCCTGTCAAGCTCTTGTAGATATGTAGCAGACTTCGAGGAGCTTATACTTGCAAACTGAAATTTGTATATATGTTTGGCATAAAAGGATAAAATTGCCTGCAAAGGCACTCCAATAATGCATTTAGAGGCCAAAACGAGCTGAGATCATGATTTCGACACCATAGAGAGAGGAAAATTTGAACTCCTAATCAACTTGAGTATGCTCACCAATTTTTGTGCAATTTTGAGACTGTGATCGGAGGGGTGTTGACGACACCCTCGATGAAGCGGCAATATGCTCTGATCCCAATTGTTGGAGTTTGAGGTCTAAAGAAGCATGCAAACAACATAGGGAAGAAGAAGCTTAGAGCACAACACACAATTCTGAATGTATTACCAAGTGAATGTACAAAGATAAAATGAACCGTTAGGGCTATAGGCATATATATAAGCCGAGGAAAAAAAACCTCCTAAAGAGGGAAAAAAGTGCCCCGGTGGTCCTAGTGTGTTCACACACATCACGAGCAAAATATATCAATGTTGTCTTGGGACCAGAGGATCTTTTGTTTTGGGATTAGAAAGCTATCCTCTTAATGGGATGTCTATGGAGACATCAACATACAATTTAAGTAATCCATGCAATTTCATGTTGATACTCAAGCTTAATCACATATGTTTGCGAAAATCACTAGGTCTCACTCTTCATAATTTTCATAGATCCATCTCCTTAGAGATCCAACTTTCCCTCCTTTTTCTTGATTGTTTTGGGGTATTTACTCTATGTGTTCCAATTGTATGTCTTCCAAGAAGATATTCTTCTCTCCTTTTCAAGAACTTTTGTTGAGGAAAATCATAACTTTATGATCTTTTTGTGATAAAAGATGTGTTTATGTTTACCTTCTTTTATCCGACCTTCGATGCTTTTGTGTGTGAATGTTGCTACCTCCATGATTGACATACATTCCTTAACTTCTTCATCAACATTATTCTGGTCTAATAGCGCATACGTAAATGCATGGGTCATGCTCCATGATTCTTTAAATGTTATATTGAGGAGGATTAGTATGAGAGAATGTTCTTTTTTTCTTTCCTTTTTAGCTATTCTAATCCATTTCTTAACTTTATCTTTTGTTTATTACTTGAGCATATCTTTATAAATTCAATCTACCCATTATTCATAAGGCTCTCATAGATGTTGCTTGTGTTCTGTTTGGTGATCCCTTATGTCATGGCTTCCATCTAGTTGATTTGAATTTCTCCCTCTTTTAAATATGAGTGCATCTTAAATATATTTTATTTATCTTTGATTTTGTTATAGGGCATTGTTTTGGAGACTTCATTTCTTGTCAATTTGTTGCATTTCCCCATACTTACTTTTAGTTTTGTAAACGTATGCATTTTTTTCTCGATATTAGAGTACATTTCCAAGCTTGTCACACATTTTTGGTAGGTCAGGGATATTTTGGTGATGAGTTATGATTAGAAATTTGTCTCAATGAGTTGCACATATTCCTTTTATTGAACTCTTGTTCCCCCCATCTAGTGTCTCCCACAATTCAAAAGAAAAAGTTTCGTGACTTGAGTTCGAAATTGTAAGAAGTTCATCACTATTGGTGCAATGAATAGAGAGAAGCAACTTTAATTTTTAAACAAATAAGCTTAAATCATATTAAGAGAGAGAAAACACAAGCGAGTTAAGAAGAGTTACATAGATGACTTATATTGTATTCTCTTATGTGGTGGATCCTCTTTTCTTTAGTTCATGTTCTTGGATTACAAAAATCATCGTGTGACACATCAACACCTTCTTTTTATGGTTTTCGACTCTTCTTTATAAGGATTTTAAGGATCTCCCTATTCTATTATGTTTGGACATATTCTCAAAGTGTTTGGATTTTCCATAGATGCCATCATGCCCCCTCACCCCTCCTCCTCCTCAAACACACATACACATAAAGAAAAACCCAAGTGACATTCTAGGGGGTCATCAAATACCCAATGACCTCTCTCAAAGTGATTTGTTGCCAGGATATGGACATGTTTCATTGAAGGAGTTTGCAAATAATGTTCCAAATCATTGTATAGATACAAAAGGAAGGTGCTTGATATCTTCCTTGATCTTGAAGCACGTCTTGTAACACTCTAGGATCTTGCACAATTTGTGGGCTTGACATTCATCCAAGCGCCAATGGAGAACTGGGGCCCACTCTTTTTTCAATCTTGGGTATCTCCAGCATTTCATTGCGAGCATGTAACCTCATCCTCTTGGGTGAGGATCACTTTTATAGAGAATCAATCTTATCTCTTCTCTTGCCCAATCAAGATGCATCTCCTTGCTAGGCATTAATCATTAAAGTCCATTGTGAGTCTATGATCAATCTCCTCTTGTGTGTAACATGCTTGTTGTAGTTTGAGAGATATTTCTTGTTTCTAAATCCCTTGGACCAAATTTTCTTAGCTCTTGGAATTTTCACTTTCTCTATTAGTTTGATCCCTATTATGCAGAACGAAATCGAGTCATTTTGTCTTATGCCTACAACCCACTAGTGAGGCTTCATCTTATTCCAAGATTTCCACAAAGAAGATACCAATATGAATTCGTCTTTTGAGGTAACTTTAGAAAATGAGAAGAGTGAAGTAATAAAGATGAGGTTATTCCATCTCAAAATGCCTATCACAGAGAAGCTTTTTTTTGCTTATGAAGATAAGCTAGGCTTAAGGCTCGTTCATGTTTGGTCAAGACTTGATCCACTTAGTGAAAATTTTATCTACCAAGGGACATCTGTTGAGGATTTTTCAACCCCCTCTTATCTTTTGGTTGAGTGCAAATGTCCCACTTGATCTTAGGGATACTCCTCTTAGGATCCCTCATACATGAGAAGTTCCCACATGTAGCTTCCAACTTGATCGATTGTTTATCACTTGATCCCAAGCACAAGAGAAAACAGATGGTCTCAAGAGTAAGAAATGTGTTAATGATTATGGCTAATGTTGACAGGATGCGGGAAGAAGCAAGTATGGACACACATGCAGATCTAGCACTGAGGCTACCCTTCATTTTTTTCAAAACCCCAACATCATTCTAAAGTGATTCTCATCACTACAAACCCTTGTAAATATCATTTCACCTTTTTGTAGCTCCATTTTGTACAAGCCGAGGAGTCCTCGAGCTTGGGGAGCCTTAGATGTAGTTGCCTGCCAATTTTCATAATTTTTAGATCTCGTTTGGGCCCTCAAATAAGCCCCGGAACCTAATTTTTAACTAGGCCGGACACTAGGTCTGAACAGGGCCAAAGTTAGTCAAAAACTATAAATAGAGCTAGAGAGCTCATTTTTGGGGGGAGCTTCTTGTAGTTTGAGCTTGTATGAGAACTTTCTTGCAATAGAAGTGATTCCATTGTCTACTCTCTTTGTTCTTACTACGTGTGCGCGTGTGTGTGTATGTGTGTGCAGGCTTGTGTGCTTCTCACTCACGCACTTGTGCTTCCACTTGCTCGTGGTCTTCATACCATCCTCATGTCTTCCCGGATTGACATTAAAGGAGGTGTTACTCATCACTGAGCTACACCAAATTTTGGCGCCGTTGCCGGGGATCGAGCTTTGAGGACGAGCGTGTGATGGTAAGACGTAGAGAGGACGCGTTGGAATGGTAAGTAGTAGGTAAATTTCTGATTTTTTCTCCATCTCCATCTCCATCTCCATCTCCACCTTCATCTCCTTCTCCACTATACATTCCCTCTTCCTTTCCATTCTCTTCATTTCTTGTGTGCGAGTTTGTGAGAGAGCGAGAGTGCCTTGTTGCTTTGTGTGTTTGTTTTGCATGTTTCTTGCAGGTACCAGCTCCATCATCATCTCCAGCAAGCTCAGCAGGTACGGAATTTGTCTGCACAGTCCCCGAGGCGTCAAGCTCGAGCTGTCGCGACACTTCGGAAACTTCACCCTATCGCTAATCTGAGTGCACCACGACACTGCGCAGGCCTAGGGCTCCTAGAATCACTAGACAGAACAGAAAAATTCGCCATATCCCGAGCTATCGCGACACCTCGGTGTATCGCGACACCTCACGAGCTATCGCGACACCTCGGTGTATCGCGACACCTCACGAGCTATCGCGACACTTCGAGCCGACCTATCGCGACACTTGGGGGTATCGCGACACTTCACGAGCTATCGCGACACTTGGGGGTATCGCGACACTTCACGAGCTATCGCGACACCTCGGTGTATCGCGACACTTGGCGAGCTATCGCGACACCTCACGAGCTATCGCGACACCTCGGTGTATCGCGACACTTGGCGAGCTATCGCGACACCTCACGAGCTATCGCGACACCTCGGTGTATCGCGACACTTCACGAGCTATCACGACACCTCGGTGTATCGCGACACTTCACGAGCTATCGCGACACTTCACGAGCTATCGCGACACCTCGGTGTATCGCGACACTTGGCGAGCTATCGCGACACTTGGCGAGCTATCGCGACACTTCACGACCTATCGCGACACTTGGGGGTATCGCGACACTTGGCGAGCTATCGCGACACTTGGGGGTATCGCGACACTTCACGAGCTATCGCGACACTTGGGGGTATCGCGACACTTCGACCCGACCTATCGCGATACATGGCCTTAACGCACGAAATTTTAGAGTGAATTTTTGGAGTAAATTGAGGTACAATTGAGCCTAGTTTTGGTCACATTGGAGTAACATTAGAGCCTTAGAAGTGGGACAAGACCTAGGAACCTGTGAGGAATTCCCTGAACCCTGAGAGCCTGTTTTGACCCCTATCTGCCTGAATGGTCATAACTTGACCACACGAACTCCGATTGATGAGATTTTGGTCTTGTTGGAAAGCTCGTTAAGAATCCTACGTGGACCTCGACTGGTTTTTGTAAGAATCATACGCGGAGTTTCAGATCATGCATTTTTAAGTTGACCTTTAGGTGGAACTAAGTTGTTCTCAGATTCAGGGGGTACAGTGAGTTACTCCAGGGGAACTAAAATTATTGAAGTGTGTCTTTCAAATACTTGTGGCAATAAAGCTATACTAACTGGTGAGTTTTTGCAGGAACTTTGTGGGCACTCAAGGCAATCGAGGCAAGCTAGCAAGGGTGAGTACCGGGCTTGGGAGAAGACTTCCTGGGCTTGCATAGCTGTCTGGTCAACCAGCTGATTGAGGTTGGAAGATCTCATAACCCTCCTTTGTCAATTCCTAGCCCAGGCTAAGTACGACTTAGGTGTGGTAATTAACTAGGGCAACGTTAGGCACGAATCAAGTCCAAGAGAATTAATCAACCAAGTGCAAGAAAATAAATAGGTCTTAAGTGCGAAAACACTAAGGGACAAAAAGGTAAACGGGAATCGATCACTCATCAAGTGCGGAAATTCACTTAAGTACCCCTGACGACGCAATTTCAGACAAGACCATAAACATAATATTCAACTAAAAAGAACAAAGTGATTGATGCAAAATCAACCTGCAACGAGAGCGTGCTTGGGTTCCAGGGGGTAAATAAATCAGGCATATGAACCTTAGATCAGGCAGACATTTAGGCCGAGACAGACGAAGCCTCAGATCTTCTGAAGCTAGTGTCAATCACACTGCCAGGTCTTGGGCCCAGCAGTTGAGTGATTACCCATACACTCCCAGATCAGAAACCAGTGATTCTGAAATGTCCTATCACATGGAGAGACCCGTAGGGAGTTCAGGGTTGGCTTATCTAGAAAAGCCAGAGGGGCCTTATAAGACTCAATTGGAATATATCAGGACGAATCGTCTAGGTGCTCGCATCTACGAAGACGGACTGAGAAGATCAGTGGTCCAGATTAAGAACCCCGACCAACCCCATGGAATAGACCACCCGGTAGTCAAGTTTGAGAATGGAGCATACCTAGATAAAGAGGGGACTATATATGTAGTCACCACTCTTCCCGATAGAACTGATGAGTTTGGAAATGTGATTGCGGAGACCGACATGGGAGATATAGAGCAAGGGAACTTAGAGAGAGAGCCAAGAACTCCCCGTGGTAAGTCTGTCTTGACCAGAATCATGACTCCTGAGTGGATTCCACAAGATAATAAAAGCATAGATCTGCTTTTAAATCGGGAAACCGATGAGGCTTTTTGGAGATATAGAACTTCTCAACCTCAGGAGGTGAACACCCTCACAATCTACGAGTTTAAAGACCCTGATAGTCCAGGCCAAGTAACCTACCTAGACACTGCATCAGAGAGAATCTTCGTGGTCACTGAGCAGGGCAGACATGCCTACACTTGGAAGGGTGAATTTGTTTTTCCCCAACCAAGGTCTAATGTGTCCTTTGGTCATCAAGGAGCTGGGACCTCCCAAGCTCATGGCGCTCAAAGAGATAGAGGTAGAGACAAACCTGAGGTAAGTTTTGCCAACTCCCTGGGAAGAGAAAGAACGGGAACAGAAAGGAATAGAGTAGAACCTGAGAGACATAGAACCCCATGGAATCACCGGGACATTGATGATTTTGCTTTGCCAAGGCCGAGAGAACACACTAGGACCCTACGACCAACCCAACTTGTGAAGTCCATGAAGAATTATTTCGATGGCACGGGAGACCCTTATGACCATGTGGCAGAATTTCGACAAGTGTTGAAAGCTGAACAAGTGGAGGACCTATTCACGCAATATAATGCTTTCGGTCTAACCCTTAGGAACACTGCCCTTACGTGGTTCCAACCACTGAATGAGAGGCATTTCAGAAACATAGACCAACTCTTAGAGGCATTTATTGTTGAGTTTTCTAAGAGTGGAATCAGGCATAACACCTCCTCACTAATTCATAGCTTCAAACAAACACCCCAAGAGACGGTCAGACTAGCTGGAAGAAGATTTAGACAGTACCTGGAGAGATGCCCTATGCCGGAGTTACCCACACCAGCCAAACAGGTGGCCTTGTTCCTAGACGGGTTGTTGAGCACTAAGCTCAGGTCATATGTGTACCTAAAGGACCCTAGAACGATAGAGGAGTGCGTGCGCATATGCATAGACATTGAGGACAATCTAGGTGAGGAGCTAGGACTATCAAAAATCTATAAGGATTCTGATAGCGCTAGCACACAGACATCTGGTCAATCCGCATCCATCGAGGAACTTGCAGAGAAGGTAGCCCAAAAACTAGGCGTCTCTAGCAAGCAAATTCCAAGATTTGCCCCAGTTAAGCGGTGTTACAATTGTGGCGGTGAACATATGGCAAGTGTATGCCCCATTATGGCCCAACCACAGGCGAACCTTAGTGGCCAGTACTGCACCATAGAGCGCAGGTACACCAATCACACGGCACAAGACTGCCCATATAACAAACAAACTGTTAGGCAAAATTATCCTCAGCCATATCCACAACAGGGTAGATACCAGAATCAGTATCCATCACCACAATACAACAGACCGCAACAAACTTATCAGCCACCTTATCAAGGGCAGCAGAGACCTCAACCAGTCCTAGTGCAGCAACCCCCTACCCCAACCAATGTGATCCCAGTGAAGTATGCATCTACTGAAGAAAATCCGAACAGAGCCATAGTCCCAGTCACCCCATTGCTATCAGACAGTGACCCCAGTGACCATAGTTTTGACTCCGCACATATTGATAGCCCACAGGCTTACTACATGCAGTCACCCGAGCATAACGAGTCATACTACTATGAGGACCCAAGTGAAAATAATGGGGAACCGGAGTATTCTAATGTCATGTACACAAAACCCAACTCTAGACCTCAACCTAGGCAGGTACGACCCCCATTTCCTAGAGGGCCATGTTTCAGATGTCAGGGAGATCACCTTGTACGTGATTGTCCACTACCTATCCCTACACTACCTCAGCCAGTAACCATTCAGGGCTTTTGTCAAGACTGCGGGAAAGAGCATCTCCTACGAGATTGCCCAAAAAACCCCAATAACATGCCTAAGATCACTCCTATCAATGTTGTGGGGTTAGTTGTAGACTCCATAGGAAGCGTGACTTCCACTGCACCTGTGCAGGTGATCACAAGAGCCCAGGCACTTCAACAACACCAAGGTGTTGGTCCCGAAAAGAGCCCCGAGGTGAGTGAAACAGAGAGCATACCCAAAAAGAGGACTAGCGCCTGGAAGGATAGTCGTGAAAGAATGAAGAGACAATGGGCAAAAAAGATAAACGAACTTGAAGAAAGCGTGAGAGAAACCAAGGCAAAAATCACAGAAATCACATCTCAACCACACTCCCACACACTTCCACCACTACCATCCCCATCACCCTCCATTTCTCCACCCTCTAACACACCCCTCGTAACCCACCCACCACCCCGAGTAGGATCAGTATTAGCTGACCCCACTCCTGAAGGCTTGGACATGATGTTTAAAGCCTACCAGGCTCGACTTCAAGAAGGGCCAACAGCTGCAAACCTAGACAGGAGTTACCCTAGAGCCGACTTAGAGATTGAACGGATGAAGATGTGCATGAAAATGGTAGAACAAGCTCAAGCTATACTTGAGACTAGCCAAAAGTTCAATCAGACGAACGCTGTCAAGCCGGATTTGCATTTTCAAGGCTTACTAGAAAGATTAGAGCAGTTGGTAAACAAATCACAAGTTTCTTTACCTCCACAGGCTCAACCAGTTGTTGAAAGAGGAAGCTCACCACAAATGGTCGCTTATGTTCCTAATTCTACGGATGCTGGAATACCCCCTTCAATACAACAGTACTCTCCAGAGTTCTTGCGGGAAATACAAGAAGAGAAATGGGCCAAAGAGAAGGGTGATTCCCCTCCTATTCCTGAGATTGATGATCTTCGTGATCAATTTCCCCAAGACATTCCCTCTATCTATGGGGATCAAGCAGAGCAACAAGAGGATGAGAGATTAGATTTTGAATCTAATTCTTTACAAGAGTTGCCTCATTTCACAGGCCCATGGGAATCTGAATCTCTCCAGATCAGAGCGCCCACGATATTGGTAAGAAATGAAGACTCAGTGATTCCCAGGAACACTGATGTTGTGAAAAACACTAAGGTTCAATGTCACCTCACTGTAGAGGAGCTGCTCAAGGCAAAACCGGAGCTCTGGAATCATGTGAAGGATCAGGTCCTAGAACTTGAATCCAATGCAACAAAAATAGGCTCTAAACAAAAAATACCCGAGGTACCTCTCGACAAGATAGGAGACATGAGCGAAGGTGAAGAAGGTAACACTTATCTTCCGATCACCTATCAAGGTTACACAACCAAAGCAATTGTGGATTCGGGTGCGGGAGTTGCTATTGCAACTACCTCCTTGTGGAAACGATGGGGCAAACCCACCTTAAGGCCAACAAGAATGAAACTTCAAATGGCAGATGGTCATTTTGAAAGACCTCTCGGATTGCTTGAAGGGATAACTCTAACCACTTGTGGTGTAGAGTTTGAACATACGTTTGCCATATGTGACTTTGAGAAGAATAATGTTTACGAGATGATCCTAGGAAGACCCTTCCTACGACAATTACAAATAGTACAAGATTGGGGAACCAACTCCTTGTACTTACAGCACTTAGGGGTCACCACCAAGGTCAATCTGAAGGATCACACCTTCAGAGATGTACCACCCCTACAGTGGAATCCTATCCACAAAGCGAACGAAGACTCTATCTCCGTGCATTCTGGAAGTTCACCTGAACCATCCTGGCTGCATGAAGATACTCACTTGTGGATGTGCAAGGTCGCGGAGGAAGAGGAAAAGCGTCGAAAAGCGAGAGAAGAAGGAACTTCCCCAGGAGATAGACCAATAAAAGACCCAGCCTATACACCGATGATATTTCCAGATGAGGAATTTGAGCCTCATGGTTGGGCAGAAATCTTAGCTACCATGGACATTGCAGTCAATGAGGAACAATGGACACCCCATTGTGATGAGGAGGGTTATGATATTTCAGTGTTCATGTGTCAGCCCTTGTTGGAAGAGTGTGATCCTAGTGAGTTCATAGAAGGAGAAGAGAGTGATGATGATCTAGAATCCATTGTGATGGATACTTACTTTGACTCAGAGGAACACTACTTAGAAGACATAGGAGTGTTAACCCAAAAAGAAGAAGAACCTCTTGCAAGTATTAAAACGATAAGTTCAAAGAAAGGAAGTGAAGGAGGTCTAAAGAAAAAGAAAAGAAAAGCAGTAAGACAAGAAGAGGAAGAATCATTGTTTGAAGTACCAGAAAATTTCAAGAAATATGAAGTGGAAGACCGAAAAATTTTGGTACGAATGCCTAAGAGAGAGGCCATTATAGGAGAAGCATATGACAATAAAGAAAAGACCAAAAAAATTGTAGTGACCATTGAAGGGAACGAAGAGAGATGTACGTACATAGGTGATGACCTAAGTGCAGAAGAAGAAGCAGAGCTTGTAGCTCTATTAAGGGAATATAGGGATGTGTTCGCATGGCATTATAGAGACTTGAAAGGAGTAGATCCAGAGATCTGCTCTCATACGATTCCGATGACCGCTGATGCTAAGCCCACCAAACAAAAACCCTACACATATAATGACAATTATGCGGCCAAAATAAAAGAGGAAATTGACAGGCTGATTGAAGCCGGATTCATCTATGAGATTGAGCACACTGAATGGGTGTCCCCTATTGTAGTGGTGCCCAAGAAGAATGGGAAATTGCGAGTGTGCATTAACCTTAAAAAAGTTAATGCCGCTACGATTAGAGATAGTTATCCACTGCCCATCACCGAACATCTTTTGGAGCGTGTTGCAGGCAAGGAAGTTTACAGCTTCCTTGATGGATTTTCAGGTTACAACCAAGTAGCCATTGCCCCCGAAGATCAACACAAAACGGCCTTTGCCACAGAATGGGGAATCTTTGCATTCCGTGTGATGCCATTTGGGCTCACCAATGCACCTGCAACATTCCAAAGACTCATGTGTCATGTCTTCAAAGAGTTCTTGCGAAAGAGCTTAGAAGTATATGTGGATGATTTGTGCGCTCATTCCCAAGAGAGAAGTTACCACATCCCTGAACTCAGGCAAATCTTCAACAAGTGTAGAGATTATCGAGTGTGTCTGAATCCAGAAAAGTGTGTGTTTATGGTACGCCAAGGTAAGATCTTAGGTCACATTGTTTCGAAGAATGGAATATCAACAGACGAAGACAAGGTAAGAGCAATAGCAGAGTTGGCCAGACCAAGAAATGTGAAAGAGGTACAAGCCTTTATGGGCCATTGTGGATATTACCGTAGATTTATCCACATGTATGCCATCATAGCTAAACCTCTTTATGGGCTGTTAACGAATTTTGAATGGAATGAGGAATGCGAGACTTCCTTCAATGAGCTGAAGAGACGTTTGTGCACAGCACCAATATTGACTACTCCGGATTGGAGCAAACCCTTTCATGTCCATGTAGATGCCTCCAATCATGCAATAGGATGTGTGCTAGCACAACCCACAGGTGAAGGAAACCTAGATTTGCCGATAGCATATGCTAGTAGGCAATTAAATGCAGCTGAACGAAATTACACCACAACGGAGAGAGAAGGCTTAGGCATGATATATGCTGTGAAGAAGTTTAGACACTACCTATTGGCCAATAAGTTCAAGTTTTTCACTGATCATCAAGCGTTACTATATTTGGTCAATAAACCTTGTAATACAGGTCGCTTAGTAAGATGGTTTCTCTTACTAATGGAATACGACTTTGAAGTTGTTGTCAGGAAAGGTAGAACCCATCTTAGGGCAGACCATCTTTCTCGCATCACTTCAGGAGAGCCACCGCAAGGAGTGTCTGACGAATTGCCCGATGCTTATCTGTTCAATTTAGAAGTTGTTCCTAAATGGGCAAATAAGCTGGTACCAATCCTAACCTTCGGGCCTGCAAATAAGAATGTGAAAACCAGCAAAGAGGAAATTGTAAAATCGTTAAAGTATCAAATCTTGGCTGGAAGTATGTACAAGCAAGATACAGAGGGAGTGTTAGCTTGTTGTGTCGAGGAGGATGAACATGCTAGTTGGTTGCAACAAGCCCATGAAGGACTGCTAGGGAATCACTACTCTAAACAGCGAACTTTGCAGAACCTAAAACGCTTAGGAGTGTATTGGCCTAGCATGGACAAGGAAATACTAGAGTGGCTTCACAATTGTTCAGTATGCCAGGAGAGACCCCCAGTGGATCATGCCACTCTTTATCATGTGTCATTAACCCCAGATTGGAGTGCTCCATTGGTTGAGTTCATGAGATCGGGAACATTGCCCAATCAGGCGAGCCTTGCAAGAAAACGGAGCATGGAGCAAGAGGCTCAAGACTATGCCTTAGTAGGGGACAACCTATATCGAAGAGGCAAGGATGGTTACCTAAGACTGTGCGTACATGAATCAGACTACCTGAAAGTCTTAGAAACGGCACACAGCGGTGTTGCAGGTGGACACTTTGGGCCTGACAGAGTAATTAAGACCATTCTATTCTCAGGACTGTGGTGGCCCACTCTTCATATGGATGCACATACTTATGTGAAGAGTTGCGACACATGCCAACATGCCCAATATCCGACAAGAAAAGATGAAATGCCCTTGAGGCCAATGATGGGAGGACGTGCATTTTCAAAGTGGGGTATAGACTTTGTAGGTCCATCAACCCCCCAGCTAGGAACTCCCATGCAGAATACATTATTGTAGCCACAGATTACCTTACAAAGTGGGTGGAAGTAAAAGCCACGACAAAGAATGATGCTCAAACGACGGCTAAATTCTTATTCGAAAATGTGTTCACTAGATATGGGTTACCAATAGAGTTGGTTAGTGATAGAGGTACGCACTTCTTGAATGAGGTCATTGAAAATCTCCTTCAAGAATTCATGGTGATACATAAGAAATCTGCACCCTATCACCCACAGGCTAACGGACAAGCCGAGAGCACGAATAAGATCCTGTGTAATGTATTGACGAAACTTGTAAATAATAAACACTCTGATTGGGACAAACAACTTCATCATGCTGTTTGGGCATACCGAGTTGCTTACAAAACGGTACTCAATGCCACCCCATTTCAGATGGTCTTCGGACAAAATGCGGTGCTACCCTTAGATTTCCTAATTCCAGCTTTAAGAGTAGCACAAGAGCATGAGTGGAATGGACACGAGTTGTCCTCTAGGATCTTTGATCTAGAGCGTTTAGGTGAGACGAGGCTACGAGCAGCAGCAGGCATCTATGCTGCAAAGAAACGACAAAAGGCATACTTTGATGCCCATGTGAAGGATAAGGGCTTGAAGGCAGGAGATCTAGTGTTAGTCTACACATTGAAACAACACGCAAGAAAGCTAGAAAAGAGAGGCTATGGACCTATGATCATTAATAGGATCTCCACAAGTGGAGCAGTACAACTAGCCACTTTAGAGGGGGATGTCCTCCCAAACTATATTAGCGGATGCAGAGTCAAACTGTATCAGGAACCCCTCACGGAGGAGATGCTAAGCCGACTCAATATTGCTAAGCAACGTAAAGAGGAGGAAAAACGAATTCGGGAAGAAGCACAGGCAGAGGCCTTAGAGCGTATCAGAAGAATGAAGTTGAGGAGACGAGGAAGGGACCAGCCTATGACTGACACTCAAGAGTCTCCAGGCTACCACATGGCCATGTGCGAGGCTTCAGGTGGACGCACCCATAAGATAGTAGACCGATGACCTTTTGTGACCCTAGAAATAGGACAAAAGGACAGCACAACAAGCGTGAGGGCTTTAATTGATTCAGGAGCAGCCACAAGTGCAGTTCGGCTTTCTTATTGCCAGCAGCTGCAGTTGGAGGTAAAACCCATAGAAGCATATCTCATAGGATTAGGAGGTGTTGAAACCCCTTGTATGGGAGAGGTGAATCTTCCCCTCTACATACAAGAGGTCCTCATGCCAGCAAAAGTGCTAGTGTGTGAAGACGAGGATCTGACCGAACCTCTTGTCTTAGGCCAAGACTGGATCTATGATCACGCAGTCAACCTCAACCTAAGAAGTGGACTTCTTCAGGCTTGGGTAGGCCAAAGTCGTCTCACGGTTGAATTAGAAAAGCAAGCGCTCAAACCAATAGAACAGGCACCAACTCCTGGTCCCTCCAGGAATCCACACGAAGATAACCATGTTGTGCTTGTCCAAACTTCTATGGTGCAGAGGAATGGCAATCTTACTGAAGGTTCAGGAGCCAAGAAGGAGTTCCTAAATGAGTCCAAGAAGATGCTAAACGAACGGACTGAACATCACGCTACACGAAGGAGGCCGCTAATCAAGAGGCAGGAGCGCCAACCCGCGCAATATGGAGCATCTCATGGTGTGAAGCAGATCTGGATGCGCAAGGATGGAAAACCCACAGATCCAATAGCAGATTCTCAAAGAAACAAGAAACGAGCCTCACCATCAAGGAACAAAGTGAAGAAGCCTCCTAGGATAACCCCTAGGCGTACCATTTCTATTTGGGTTCCTAAGCGGTCAATGAAGGCCACCCCTAACGCTAGACAGATATGGGTGCCCAAGGCTAGCTTACAAGCCCAAATTACTTCACCTACAGGCACGAGGATGAAGCAGCTTTCACAAGCACTCTTGGCCAACAACGCAGAAAGTGATAAGATACCTACACCTCTCACTGCCCCCACTCCCATCAACCCCAGGAATGTCTGGAAATGGGTACCCACAAGGTCCCACATACATCACACTCTCAGACCGAAATCTTCACCTGTCCTTAGCTCTAAGAGCTACGACTCCTGTATCAAAGTGTGGAGAATTAAACGGTGTACTAAACCCCCTGACCCTATTCTGTAAATCCGTCCACACTAACATAGAAGCATTCCGAGCCCATTGCATAACCAAAGTATGCATCTAGGATGACACTGACCTTTAATCACCACTCACACATATCATAAACACCTCACCACTAATCACTGACCTCCGGGATTGTCGTGTTAGTATTGTGAAGGGAACACCATTACATCCTGTTTCCTATGCAACACTAATGTGCCTTTCGTCTTCCAGCAGATAAGCAACCTACTCTCATGGCAACAGCGGCAGGCACAAGCTCTCAGGCAGGATCTGGTGCTCCTATCAATTGGGATGCCATGCCAGTGGAAGCTCCACCAACGGCTAGGCCTGAAGAATTCTTGAATGTGCGAAGGATTCCTATTCCAGATCCACCCAGTGGGCTAACCGAAAGAGTAAAAGGGCACTCCCATTGGTTCAATGAAATGCCAGGGGATTTGGGAGACGCAGATCACATCTGGGAGTCCAAGATGGAGTGTGGAGGGATTTGGTGGACCTTCCAATTCTTTTCAAGAGAATTTGAGACCTTGCAAAATGCAGCTCCACTTCAAGAGATCTGGCAAAAGGCAGGACTTCAAACTTACTTCAGTGCAGCTCTACCAAAACCTGACTTCCTCAGGTGTTACTACTTGATTGCTACGTTGAAACCTACCGGGGATAAAGATCATTCAGGCACATTCTGGGTGCCCTCCTTATCTAATCTGGAGGAGATGAGGAAGTTTGAATTAAATGTAACATTAATCAGGGAAGCCCTTCAAATGTATGGCACTCATGTGCCTTCAGATCGCGACCCCTTGATACCAGAATCAATGAAAAGCAATAGAGTCAAGAAGCTCAAAGACATGTGCGCCCTCACCCCCAACATCGCCATACCCCTGCGGATGTGCCTCCAGCACTTCGCATTTCCAGCTCAGGACCGCTTCACTCAGCCTCACAAGAAGATATGGTACGGATTGTATTTAGCAGAGACCGGAAGCTTGCCCATTAAGATGCCGGTATGGATCTTAGATCAGGCGTATGAGGCAGGCAAGCGGGGGGTGAGGAAGCCCACTCTACATGGTTGCTGTGCGTTGACTAGAATCATCTACAGATGTCTGGCATATGATGTGCCAGTTGCTCGAGCCCTAAAATATGCACACCTGGAGCTGTTCAAAGGGCGAAAGTCAGGGAGTCAGCCTGCAAAAAGAATGCGTGGATCCCTTTCACAAGTCCTGATCCCTCCAGCAACCACCGCCGAAGTCTCCACTAGAGAGGAAGCCCCGGTGGCACCAATCACAATCCATCTCCAGGAGTCTCAACCAAGAGAGGTGGTACAACCCACTCCTTCTGCCCCTCCGCTACCTACCGATGCGGAATTTGCAGCGATGGCCACCTTCACCGAGGACCCAAACTTTGATTTTGAAACATTTCTGCAGACGGCTCATCTATCAGACAGTGAAGGTTGCCCTGACAACGTCGATCCGGGGGCATCAACCCAAAGAGAACATGCACGAGGCGAGACAAGTAGTGTACAGGAGATAGGAGTGGCACAACCTCCTCAAAGACTAAGCACACAAGCTCAGGAGAAGGCACCAAGAGATAACCCTGAAGAGAGTGAAGACGAAGCCCCTGCATATACGGCACAGCTCAAACGACTATACCAAACAATCACGCAGGTACAAAGACGCCATAAAATGTCAGAAGAAGCAAATAGGGCCCTAGTAAACCAGATGTTACAGTCAGAGCATATCGACCCCCAGTTTGTAGAATCACTAAATCTGTTGGCGGACACCTGTGGCATCAGTGAAGCAATGAGAACCATGGTCTATCAAGAGAACCCTGCTTATGATCAAAGAAGAATTGATACACGGCCGCGACAAGGAAAGATGATTCAGATGGAAGTATCTACCGCGTTAGCTACGTCCACATCAGAAGATGTGCACATGATTAGCCCTAGGCACAATGATGAACCGGAGGAAATTATGCATGCCCCATCTCCCCCATCATCTCCTATCCCACCCTCAGAGCCTCTCTCCACGTGTCTTTCTACACAAACATTCTCCTCCTATAGTGAGACCATCGTACACACCCCCGTTTCCACTCTCCTCCCTTCACCCTCATCCATCTCTGTCACTCAGGTTTTTGAACCTCAATTAGGTCACCCTTTCTTCCCCCATGCCTTTGGACAACCATCTGTCACTAGTCAGACTCTTTCCATCTCTTTACCCTCCACCCCTCCATTTCCTCCCCCCCAAACTCTACCTACCCCGTCCCTTGTAACTGCCTCGAGCACCACACTAACCACCCAACCCTCCTTCTGGACCTACCTTGTAAACATTCTTCAGCAGGTTGAGGAACATAAGAAAAAGTCCCTTCCCCAAATTCACTCCCCCACATTCACGGCCACCACTATCACACCACCCACCGTCCCGGTGTTCACATTTCACGAATCACACTCACTCATGTCCGATCCCATGGACATCTCACCATCCGCTGGATCACCCACCACCACTGTTCTCACAACACCATCACAGGTTATTACACTCACATCACCACTTCCACACACGGTAGGCACAACATCCACTTTTCCCATTCCCACTTCCCAACCCCCTGCATCTTCCACCTCATTTAGTCTTGCACTCGACACGATGCTTGAAGCTGCCACTCAGCTTAAGCAAGAATATACATTATTGGAAGAAAATAACAAAGGGCTTTGCACCCTCTCAGCAACACTCCAAGAGCGTGTCAATGCTTTGGAGTTCATTCATACGGAGTCACAAAGCAAGATCTCCGCCCTCGAACAAGCAAATGCGCAACTCAAAGCGAGACATATGGAAGAGAGCAAAGCCATGGAGGAACAGCTGCGAGATCAAATGGGCCGCAATGCACGGCTTCAACGAAACATGGCTTTGCTACGACGACATCTGGCAGCAGCGCAAGAAGAGAATAGACGGCTTCAACAACAAAACCAAGAGAACCTCGAGGCTGCCATGGAGAACACCCCGGGAGCACCCATAGACCCGGTCAAATTTCAAGCTGTCCCCTCAGAAAGCATACAACAAATCTTGGAAACGTATGCCAATCTTTTAGAAGCACATGATCAGCTTGCCGACCAGCTAAAGGACTTACAGAGACCCCAAGAGTCTACACCACACCGACAGGAACCTAAAGAAATGACAGACGCTGCTACTTCAACCGAACCTGAACATTCAACGACCAACGACGTGCTGGAGTTACGGCAGCAGATAGCAGAACTAAAACTGAAGTTGATGCAGTACGAACGACCCCCTTCCCCACCAGAGCAACCGTTAGAAGAAGAAGCAGTTACCACCCCAGTGGAGGAAGCATTCGACGAAGCCTACGAGCCTCAACCATTCCCAGGAGGACGCGTAACAGAAGAAGGTCAAGATACCTATGAGGAACCCCCATCAACATGGATGAAACAAGTAGAGGAAATGGGGCAAACTCATCAGGAGCGGATATCCACTCAGATGCTGGCAATGAAGGCCATTGAGGACACCATCCTTCACTCAGAATACTTCAGGCACATCGCCCCTAGACGCCTTATCACTAGTTCAGAACTGCAATACAAGCCCTATTTTGTATTGTTGGCCGACTACAATGCAGAAATCAAACGGGTCACCAACAAGTGCCCAACATTTGCCACACAGTTCGAACCAGAAGACATACCAGAAGCGGCACGAAAAGGGGCCATATTCCAACCAACGTGGAGGCAAAAGTTACTCGAAACTTACCCAGAAATGCTTCGAACATGGGATCATGCCCCCATGCATTTGAAGTACAATCCGTGTTTTGGGCCAGTGCAAAGACGCAGATCATGGAAAGCTTTTGCCATCAAGGTTCAGAATAACGCAAACTGTAAAGAATGGCTCAATTACCCCGCTATCGCCCCCCCAACCGGTACTCCTACAGTGTCATACATGATTGCAACCATCAGACATTGGATACCATGCCTCCACCCTATGCCAGATGTCGCTGCCCAGATGATGCTCAAGATCTTCGACATGATGCAGGTCGTACTCAAAACTTTTCGCAATGTATGCCGTATTCAACCTCCTATTCCCGGGTTTATTAATGGTAATTACGACCTGCTATATGATATGAGCACAACCCCGAGCATACGAGTGGCTTACGCATGGCATGCACGCATAAGATATCTCCCTGCCTGCTACAAGCAAACATTTGACGATATGTTCACCACGGGGTTTTGGGAAGCACATTCAGAGGTATTCGCGCCACGGCCTACGCATCTACTCCATCTCTTTGCATGCGAGCAAACGATGCATTCCGAGCTTTACACAATGCCACAACCTGACATGCCTGGTACAGTGGATTGGGAGGCCTTGCAACGAGATCTAATTAGAGGTTTAAGAATCAAAGAACAAGAATTGGCAACCGACCTCCTGCAAAAATACATTGATCAAACGGCGGAAAAGAGGTCTGTCAGAGGCGACAGACCCTAAGGGGGGGAGAGTGTTGACAGGATGCGGGAAGAAGCAAGTATGGACACACATGCAGATCTAGCACTGAGGCTACCCTTCATTTTTTTCAAAACCCCAACATCATTCTAAAGTGATTCTCATCACTACAAACCCTTGTAAATATCATTTCACCTTTTTGTAGCTCCATTTTGTACAAGCCGAGGAGTCCTCGAGCTTGGGGAGCCTTAGATGTAGTTGCCTGCCAATTTTCATAATTTTTAGATCTCGTTTGGGCCCTCAAATAAGCCCCGGAACCTAATTTTTAACTAGGCCGGACACTAGGTCTGAACAGGGCCAAAGTTAGTCAAAAACTATAAATAGAGCTAGAGAGCTCATTTTTGGGGGGAGCTTCTTGTAGTTTGAGCTTGTATGAGAACTTTCTTGCAATAGAAGTGATTCCATTGTCTACTCTCTTTGTTCTTACTGCGTGTGCGCGTGTGTGTGTATGTGTGTGCAGGCTTGTGTGCTTCTCACTCACGCACTTGTGCTTCCACTTGCTCGTGGTCTTCATACCATCCTCATGTCTTCCCGGATTGACATTAAAGGAGGTGTTACTCATCACTGAGCTACAGCTAATTAAGTCGCATACCCTTTGAGTACTAGAGCTTGGTCTCTTTCTTCTTAATGAATTGGTAATAGTGCTAGTTAATATATAGATTTGGAATCCCATTGGGATACCAAAAAATCTAAAATTTTTCATCATAGAACATTTCTTGCAACCTTCCTTGAGGATAAAATCTAGAGAAAGCCTAAGCAAGTACTTGAATATAGTCTTCTTGTGGTTAACCTTTGAATGAAAGGCCATGCATAAGGTTTCTAAATACTCCAATAAACACTTAGATATCTCTTGATTGCTAAGAAGAAAAACGTTGCTAGTGTTAGCAAACATATTTTTCACTTGGTGAGGTGATGCTTTTGATGGCGTTTGCTTGCACACACTACTCCACCAAATAATTGAGAATATCCATGTCAATAAAAATTAGATGTGCCAAAGAGCATCTTTCTTACCAAATGTTCGAGGGAAAAGGTTGAAAACTTACGGATATCTTGATACAAACTTGGGCATTTCCTAGAGACCATATTTATGGATGTATACTAAAGCCCAAGTCCTAAAAAGACTTGAGAATAAATTCCCACTCTAGCTTCTATTAAAATTTGTCCATTTCTATCTTAAAGAAAAGGATTTCTTGACCATACTCTTTGATGAGATCCATCCCTTCACAAATATCCATAATCACTTTAAGGATGGACCTATGGTAATAAATCATTTTTTATATTTATGCATCCAATGTTGAAGATGATTCATTATTTTTTTGGCCAACTTTTTCATTACAACCTTGTGTCATGCCTTGAAGATAGTTATGAGACCCTAATTTTCTATGATGTTCTTATTGTCTTTCTCGTGAATAAGCCTTATCACCCTCTCATTGAGGCCTTTTTTTGAGCACCAAACTTGAGGGCCATTTGCCAACGCAAGACAAGAGGATCTAGCATGAAATCTTAGAAGGCGTTGAAGAACTCATTCATGCGCCAATAAGAAGAGAAATAGTGGTATCAAGAAGCTGAGATCTACTTAGAGGTTTTTTAATGCATCTTGTAACATCAGTCTAAACCTTTGAATTCTTAACCGATGAAATGAAGGCCATCATGTCTTTGGGTTTTCATGGGGGAGGAGGATTCCAATATGCTTTGAAATGCCTATTGATGAAGCAATCATCCTCCTTCATTGTATATTCTTTATCTTCTTTGTCGAACAACTTTAGGATGTAATTTTTCACTTGATCTTCCTTTAGGAACTTGTATGTCTCTTTGTAAGGGTTGCTTGCCTTGCTTGCCACTAGTATATGAAGAAGGCCTATAGATCTCTAATTATGTTTCTAATCTAGGAAAGATTGGATTGAAGTTTTATTTTGATTTTATTCATCTCCCCTAATTGAGTGAGCCTTCTAAAGAGATCTTCTCTTCTCTCTCTTATAAGATGTTGGATTTTCTTATGAGCCCTTCTGATCATCTCTTGAATCTTCTTCACCATTTGAATCCAAAAATGAGAAGGGGAAGCATTATAATAAAATTCACCCTCAACCTTTGTAAAAGCATAACATATATTGAGGTACACTTTGCATAGCGCATGTGCATTTTACAAGTTGGACCATGTAAATAAGTAATAATCTTAACTCTACTACACCAAGGTGCATCTTCACGACATCCCATTGATCTTGTCTTTTTAATCTTGTTGATCATTGATGTTCCATTTACCATATTGAAGTCAAAACATAGAACTATTGAGTGTGAGGGAGTTAAGAGAAGCCCAAATATCCATCTCCTCCACCTTGCACTTAGGCACATAAATGGAGGCAATAGAAAAGGAGTGAAATCCATTGAAAGTTGTAGCTATCTAATGATGTCCATTATTAGTGCCAATATGGCTTATATGTGGAGTTGTCTCATGTCATAGGGCCACCCCATCAGTGCCTCTAGGGTGATCCATGGTTAGGCATACACACAACCTTTCATGTGTTTTCTTTCAAGAACAAAGTGAGGAGTATCACAATTGGTATAGTTTTCAACAAATCTCAAAGCAAACCTAGAAATGAATAAAGACAAGGTGAAACAAGAAACTCACATGGGTAGAGAGTATGCTGACAAGAAGAGGTCTCCTAGAGTCTTTCATGAAGGATATTAAGTCTTTGTTCAAGTGTCAACAAGATCTATTTAATTATCCACAAGGAAGTGCATTGAGCTTTCACCAAGGTTTTGTGGACCTTGGAAAATAGTTAAGAAGCTTGCTGATGTTGCACAATAATTCAAAATTTCCCTAGATTATAGAGTCCACTCAATGTTTCATGTTAGTAAACTTAGACAATATGTTGTAAGGGATGACATTCTAAAAAGAAGGGATTGCTTCTTTCAAGGAAAGCAGAGAGTAATCAAAGAGTATCTAATAACTTGGAGAGGATTAGAAATTACATTCTACTTCAGAATGAAAAGCTTTGGTTTGAAATTATTTTACCTCATTGATCATTAAGGACATATCATCATCATGGGGAGAGAGTGTTAGACAGTAGTCTAGATAGATCATCATAGTGTGTGTGTGTGTGTGTGGGACAAATGTTTTATTAAACCAAGGTCCCTAACTAGGGGGCGTCCTAATGTACCCACTTAGCTATGAGAGTGGCTATAAGTCATACTAAAAAGCTCTAGAGGACTTCTTTTTTGGGAAAAGGGAGATAAAATGATGGGTGAACATACATACACACACTCTTTCATGTGGATTTTCGAGAGAAGAAAGTGGGGATTTCACACCACTAATTTACAATAATGGCTTGCAAGAAGAGAATGATGAAAAATGGGCAAGTGAAAAAAATCATAGGACATGCTAGGACGATATAGAGAAGGAAACCCCATAAAAAATTTCAATGCTTTCTTATTTTCCATCACTTTAGGTTATATTTATACATAAAAAATCATATTGTATGTGTATCTTGGGGGGAACTAAACTCCAAATTATATAGGTCAAGGAGTCTTCAAATCTTTTGAGAGCTAACTTTCTTTTCTATATGTTTTATTCTTTTTTTTTTTCATATCTTAAATTGAAGGTTTCTTGAGTCTTCAAGCATAGTTTTTTACTTTAGGCTGGCACTATAGCATGAATACATCAAATGCAACAAGTATAAAGGACAATGAACAAGACTTGTAAGTTAGGTTTCTAACTTTTTTTTGTGAATGTGAAGCTAAGAAATTTGTGCTCCTCCTCTATGAGTTTTTGAAATTGTTCTCTCTTCTATCCATGTATGTGAGAGGGGATTGTAACATCATACTTCCAGAAGGTTTGGCAATGAGCTATATATTTCATATGAGTTGATGCGTGAATTAGTTACTTTCATGCTCATGAATGTGAAGTTCTTCTTCATAACCTATACACATTTTGATAGTTAGATTTAGGGTTAGGAGCTAGTAGGCATAGATTTGAGTGTAGTTTGATCTTTTCACATCTTCATAACTTTTTTGATCATCTTATCAATCATCTCCACATATTTTTTCTCCAAAAAAACCTAAGGCCTACCCAATAAAGCTTTGTAAATAGTTTGAAGAGTCAAGAAATAAGCAAAAAATATTCATATTTGTGAGCTTCATTGAGGGGTCAAAAAATAAGAAAATAGATCACAATTTTTGCATTGGAGGGACTCTATATGACCACTATGATATTATCTAAAGAGAATTTGAATTTCAAGGAAATCAAGGATTTTGTTTTTTTGCAAGAGAAGGATAATTTTCTTCATGACATGAGAGAAAGTTTTTTTTAGTTACAACTCTTATATTTGTGCTTTAATTGTTGGTATAGACGTATTTCTATCTCTTGTGCATGGAATAGCTTCAATCATGGCATGTGTTGGAAGTGAAGTAGGCCCAATGATAATCACATGTAATTTCTAAGATCTTTCCAACACTTAGAATCTTAGCACATACACACCTTGACCAAATAAAATGAGATGAGTACAAAAGATAATAGAGAAGGGACAAGATGTAAAAGAGAAACACCTGAATGATTACTACTCACTAAAATATTTCTTAATGAGATTTTACAATGGAATAACGATACACGTTATGAATTTAGGTTGAAAGAAAATGGTTCTAGGTGCAACGCGTAGAGAAAAGTGCCTAACAATGTGTATGTGTAATAACATGTGCAAATTGGAAGTGCTAGAATTATTTATAACAATCTATCAGCAAAGTCTAATATGAAATTAAGTCATGTCTAATGATGAGTCATAGCTATGTCTTCTCAATTGTTGAAGACGTAGGTATGAACCTGATACAACAACTACAATAGAAAACAAAATTGAATGTAAGATCTAACACTCACAAAAATAAGTAGGGCACACAAGAGGTGCGTCTAGAAGACAAGGGAAGCCATCAAGAAAGCTTCAAATATGCATATAAAACTCCAAAATCTATGCCACAACATGTCATAATTGAAAACCCTAGAAGATGGGAATGTAGAGCTTTAAAAGGGGATTATAAGAGTGTGCCATAAGATTCTTTATATCGGAATCAAGCAACTACTAAAAAAATCTTCAAGAAAGCCAAAAAAGCTTGCACAAAATCCAACACAAAACATGGAAGTTCAACTTTTGAGTTAATCCTAGTTGATTTGGTGAGATTTGATCCTAGCATTTCATTAAAGTATTTTACAAGTTTAAATTTTAACCATTGGATTAAAATTAGGTGAAAGCTAATTTTGAACAAAAATTAAGGTGGTCTATTTGTTGGATTTAAGGTGTTCTGACACTGTTTTCCAACAACATGAACCTTAACTTGCTTCACCAAAAGTTAAAAAACCAAACATTTTGGATATAACCTACACGATCTATCTTATCCCCAAACCTTTCAAGCCATATATGGAAAACTCACAAGCCTTCTACAAAAACTCACTTTCCATATGAAAAAACCATGACCCATAAAAAAAAGGACCCATTAACTTACGTATGGATCAACAAACCATCATCTTATCCTAAAGAAAAAATCATGGTCCAACCTCTTATCCTATAAAAATAATCGTGATACATCCACAACATATAATCCTTATTACATAAACTTTGGACCCATATCTGTTAGAGTTTGAGGTATGGGGAAGCATGCGAATAGTCTCATGTCCCTGGGATTTCTCAATGGTGTCTATGCACGATCGTGTAATGTGGCCCTATGTTGATGCATACTTTGGAAGTGCATGACCTCAATGGTGCAAAAGACAAGGTTATGCCACATTCACATGGTTGTTGCACGTCAGGCTTTCAATGTTCTTGCAGATGTTGATGCAGCCTTTGTTTGAGGTATCCATTGGATGTCAAAAGGACAATTGATTTTAGCTACCCATTTCAGAACAGTGTTGGGCTTTGTACCAGTCCTTGTTGAATTCTTCATCTTTGGTTGGTTGTTTAAATTTTGTGTCCAGAGTGGTTCGTTCTTTGGTTTTGTCTTTGGTGTGACTGATGCTTTTGGCTTCCAAACCCATATCTGTGATGATTGTCTTCTTACTTTTGCCGAAGGGTTGAGTTTATATTGTTTTGGTCTTTGTGCCTATTCTTCCCCTTTTCTCTCCTTGGCTTCTTTGTTGCGACCTTTTTGCGTGGTGGGAAGCATAGACCATTATGTATGTAAGAGCTTCTTGGGTACCCACATCTGTAATCGCCCTTGTTGAGTTGTATCTAATTTTTTAGGCACCCAAATTTGTACCTGATTGTGATCGGCCTTCATCGATTGCTTTGGTACCCGAATTTGTTGGATTCTTCGTGCTTGAGCATGTCGTAGGTGCTTGGTCCTTCTTTTGTCATGGTTGATCTGGTTGGGTGGGAATCTTTGAGGCAACATCGGTGGTTTCTCTCCTTTTTTTACCCAGATCTGCTTCATGCCCAAAACTTCTTTCTTCTTGAAGGCTCTTTGTCTATTTGATAGACTGGTTGTCTTGCACTGTTTCGCTTGCTTCTGAGATTGAACTACTGTGGATGCTTTACTCTTTGAAAAAGAACAAGGTTTTGCCGGCCTTTGCAACTGTCCTTCCATGATTGTGTCCTTCTGGATCATAGAGGTTTTGACACATACAACATCTTGTTCGAGAAGATTAGTCTTAGAGGAACTAAGAGAGTGTGTGGTGTCATGGTCTGTGGGCATGCAATTCTCAACTTCTAATGTAATACATTGTTTATGTACCTAAACTTGAAGAAGTTGACTTCTTAGGTTCAAGTTGACAGCATGGTCGTAAATCCAATCTTAACCCAAGACAAGTGGCTCTGTGAGGTCCTCATCATGACACACTAGCATTTTGACTTTCATTGGAACATCATGAAGGTAGATGGGAAGTTCCACCTCGCCCAAACAAGGGGTTTCCACACTTCCCAATCCTATGAGATATGCTTCTATGGGCTTGATGACCAATTGCAGGTCTTGACAGTATGAAAGTCTAACTGCACTAGTTGTTGCACCTGAGTCAACCAATGCTCTCATAGTGCTTACACTCTTTCCTTGTCCTACCTCTATGGTCACAAAGGGGCGTCGATCGATGATTCGAGAAGTAATTGGGCCTGATCTTTGGCACATGTCCATGTGATATTTTGGGGCTCTCGAGTTGACATCTATGCCTAATCGCCTTAACTTATTTCTTCTGATATGCTCTCTAGCCTCTGCTTGTGCTTCTTCTCTGACCCTTAATTCCTCTTCTTTCCGCTTCTTAGCTGTGTTGAGTCTTGTTAGCATATCCTCCGTGAGAGGTTCCTGATATAACTTGACTCTACAACCACTAATGTAGTTTGGCAAGATGTCACCTTCTAGAGTGGCCAATTGAACGGCACCACTAGTGGAGATTCTATTAATGATCATGGGTCCATATCCTCGTTTCTCCAATTTTCGGGCATGTTGCTTTAGCGTGTAAACTAGCACCAGATCTCCTTTCTTCAACCCTTTATCCTTTATATGGGCATCAAAGTATGCCTTTTGCCTTTTCTTTGCAGCATAGATGCCTGTTGCCGCTCGTAGCCTCGTCTCACCTAAGTGTTCTAGATCAAAGATCCTAGAGGACAATTCATGTCCATTCCACTCATGCTCTTGTGCTACTCTTAAAGCTGGGATTAAAAAGTCCAATGGTAGCACCGCATTCTGCCCGAAGACCATCTGAAATGGGGTGGCATTGAGTACCGTTTTGTAGGCAACTCGATAAGCCCAAACAACATGATGGAGCTGTTTGTCCCAATCAGAGCGTTTATTATTTACGAGTTTTGTCAATATGTTACATAGGATCTTATTCGTGCTCTCGGCTTGTCCATTAGCTTGTGGAAGATAGGGGGCTGACTTCTTATGTATCACCATGAATTCTTGAAGTAGATTTTCAATGAATTCGTTCAAGAAGTGCGTACCTCTATCACTTACTAACTCTATTGGTAACCCATATCTGGTGAACACGTTCTCGAATAAGAACTTAGCCGTCGTTTCAGCATCATTCTTTGTTGTGGCTTTTACTTCCACCCACTTTGCAAGGTAGTCTGTGGCTACAATGATGTATTCTGCATGGGAGTTTCTAGCTGGGGGGCTGATAGGACCTATGAAGTCTATACCCCACTTCGAGAATGCACGTCCTCCCATCATAGGCCTTAAAGGCATCTCGTCTTTTCGTATCGGATACTGTGTGCATTTTCTAAGACTTTCAAATAGTCTGATTCATGAACGCACAGTCTTAGGTAACCATCCTTGCCTCTTTGATATAGGTTATCCCCTATTAAGGCATAGTCTTGTGCCTCTTGCTCCATGCTTCGTCTTCTTGCTAGACTAGCCTCGCTGGGTAGTGTTCTTGATCTCATAAATTCTACCAATGGAGCACTCCAATCTGAAATTAATGACATGTGATAAAGAGTGGCATGCTCCACTGGGGGTCTCTTCTAGCACACTGGACAATTCTTAATCCACTCATGTATTTCTTTGTCCATGCTAGGCCAATACACTCCTAAACATTTTAGATTGTTTAATGTTTGTTGTTTAGATTAGTGATTTCCTAGCAATCCCTCATGGGCTTGTTGCAACCAACTAGTATGCTCATCGTCCTCAACACAACAAGCTAATACACCTTCTGCACCTTGTTTGTACATACTTCCTGCCAATATTTGATATTTTTGTGATTTTACAATTTCTTCTTGTTTATGTCTACATTCTTATTTGCAGGTCCGAAGGTTAGGATAGGTACTAACTTATTTGCCCATTTAGGGACAACTTCTAAATTGAACAAATAAGCATTAGGTAGTTCATCAAAAACTCCTTGCGGTGGCTCTCCTGAAATGATGCGAGAAAGATGATCCGCCCTAAGGTGGGTCCTACCTTTCCTAACAACCACTTCAAAATCCTATTCCATTAGTAAGAGGAACCATCTTACTAAGCGGCCTGTATTGCAAGGTTTATTGACCAAATATAGTAAAGCCTGATGATCAGTGAAAAACTTGAACTTATTGGCCAATAGATAGTGTCTAAACTTCTTCACGGCATATACCATGCCTAAACCTTCTCTTTGTGTTGTGGTATAATTTCGTTCAGCTGCATTTAATTGCCTACTAGCATATGCTATTGGCAAATCTAGGTTTCCTTCACTTGTGGGTTGTGCTAGCACACATCCTATTGCATGATTGGAAGCATCTAATGGACATGGAAGGGTTTACTCCAATCAGGAGTGGTCAGTATTGGTGCTGAGCACAATCGTCTCTTCAGCTCATTGAAGGAATTTTCGCATTCATTGTTCCACTCAAAATTTGTCAACAATCCATAAAGAGGTTTAGCAATGATGGCATACATGTGGATGAACCTGCGGTAATATCCACAATGACCCATGAAGGCTTGCATCTCTTTAACGTTCCTTGGCCTTGGCAACTCTGCTATGGCTCTTACTTTGTCCTCATCTGTTGATATTCCATTTTTAGAAATAATGTGACCTAAGATGTTACCTTGTCGTACCATTAACACACACTTCTCTGGGTTTAGACACACTCGATAATCTCTACACTTGTTGAAGATTTGTATGAGCTCAGGGATGTGGTATCTTCTTACTTGGCAATGAGCACATAAATCATCCACGTATACTTTTAAGTTCTTCCGCAAGGACTCTTTGAAGACATGACACATGAGCCTCTGGAATGTTGCAGGTGCATTGGTGAGCCCAAGTGGCATCACACAAAATGCAAAGATTCCCCATTTGGTAGCAAAAGCCGTCTTGTGTTGATCTTCTAGGGCAATGGCTACTTGGTTGTAACCTGAAAATCCATCAAGGAAGCTATAAACTTCCTTACCTGCAACACGCTCTAATAAATGTTCAGTGTTTGGAAGCGGATAGCTATCTCTAATCGTAGCAGCATTAACCTTTTTAAGGTTAATACACACTCACAGCTTTCCATTCTTCTTGGGCACCACTACAATGGGGGACACCCATTCAGTATGCTCAATCTCATAGATAAATCCAGCTTCAATCAGCTTGTCAATTTCTTCTTTGATTTTAGCTGCATAAGTGTCATTATATGTGTAGGGCTTTTGTTTGGTGGGCTTGGCCTCAATGGTCATGGAGATTGTATGAGAGCAAATTTTTGGTTCTACTCCCTTCAGATCTCTATAGTGCCATGCAAACACATCCCTATATTCCCTTAATAGAGCTACAAGCTCCGGTTCTTCTTTTGCACTTAGGTCATCTCCTATGTATGTACATTGCTCTTCGTTCCCTTCAATGGTCACTACAATTTTTTTGGTCTTTTCTTTATTGTCATATGCTTCTCCTATAATGGCCTCTCTCTTAGGCATTCGTACCAAAATTTTCCGATCTTCAACTTCATATTTCTTGAAATTTTCTGGTACTTCAAACAATGATTCCTCCTCTTCTTGTTTCACTGCTTTTCTTTTCTTTTTCTTTTGACTACCCTCACTTCCACCCTTTCAATTTACAGTTTTAATGCTTGTGAGGGGTTCTTCTTCTTTCTGGGTTAACACTCCTATGTCTTCTAAATAGTGCTCCTCTGAGTCAAAGTAAGTATCCATCATAATGGATTCTAGATCATTGTCATTCTCTTCTTCTTCTATGACCTCACTAGGATCACATTCTTCCAACAAGGGCTCACACATGAACACTGAGATATCATAACCCTCCTCATCACAATGAGGTGTCCATTGTTCTTCATTGACTGCAATGTCCATGGTAGCTAAAATTTCTGCCGAACCATGAGGCTCAAATTCCTCATCTGGAAATGTCATCGGTGTATAGGCTAGGTCTTTAACTGGTCTATCTCCTGGGGGAGTTCCTTCTTCTCTTGCTTTTAGGTGCTTTTCCTCTTCCACTGCGACCTTGCACATCCACAAGTGAGTATCTTCATGCAGCCAGGATGGGTCAGGTGAACTTCCTGAATGCATAGAGATAGAATCTTCTTTCGCTTTGTGGATAGGATTCCACTGTAGGGGTGGTACATCTCTGAATGTGTAATCCTTCAAACTGACCTTGGTAGTGACCCCTAAGTGTTGTAAGTACAAGGAGTTGGTGTACGATACCACCGGGATGATTGCGATCACGATACCAACTTTCACGATACAATACTGCTATCCCCACGATACGATACTAGAAACTGAACTGAAAATGGTGATTTTTTTACCTTCCAACATCGCTACTCTACGTCTTACCATCACACGCTCGTCCTCCAAGCTCTCTCCCCGACAACAACGCCAAATTTGATGTCACTCTAGCACAATGGCAAGTACCAACGTGAGGAGCTTCATAAATGTCAATCCGTGGAGACGTGAGGACTAGTATGAAGACTATGAGCAAGTGATGGCACAAGTGCGGGAGTGAAAGCACACAAGCATGCACACACATACACACACACGCGCACAAGGTAAGAGCAAAGAGTGGAACAATGGAAGATCTTCGATTACACAAGAACTCTCTTACAAAGCTAAAAACTACAACAAGCTAACCTCCCAAAAATGATCTCTCCAGCCCTTTTTATAGTTTTTTGAGTGGTTTTGGCCCTATCCAGACTTAGTGTTTGGCCTAGTTAAAAATTAGGTTCCAAGGCTTATTTGGGGGCTCAAACGGAGTCTAAAAATTATGAAAATTGGTGGGATGATAGTTCTGATACTTCTCAAGCTCGAGGACTCCTCGGCTTGAACAAAATGGAGTTGCAAAAATGAAAAATGGTACTTACAATGGTTTTTAGTGATGAAAATCACTATGTTTATAGGGATTTCTTCTGAAAATTTGAGAGGTGCTTCTTGGAGCTCCCTACTTGCTCCTTCTTCTTGTGTGTCCACTTCCTTGATGCGCTTCCATGCTTTGTCCTTGACCTTGAGCTTCAACAGTCATGTTGCTTGCAACATGATTTGAACATCCTAAATCTAGGTAGAATAAATGATCACCTTCTTTACCCTCCTTGTGGCTTAGATTCATAAGAAGCAATGAGTCTTCATGTTGTTGATCTTCAAAATAATTTTTATAGTCCCTTCTATTACGGCCTCTATTGTTATTGTTGAAGTTGTATCTCTCTACCTCTATTGCTGCCATATCCACCTCTTTCACTTCCATTCTAGGTCTTTCCATTGAGTTGTGTGGTTGGTGTTATCACAAATGAAACATGGTTGAACACCTTGAGTTTTGATTTTTTCATGCTTTGGTCCTTTCTTCTTCCCTTTCCAATTGATCTTGTTGGTGCAATTAGCAAGTTTGAGTGCTTAGCTAATTATTCATGACGACACATTATTTCATTAGCTCACATGAAGAACCACATATGAACACTTGCTTCTCAATTTGGCTATATTTACTTTGGATAATTGTAAAGAGAATATGGAACCTTGTGAAGTTAGGGATCTAAACCCATGACTCATGTGGTAGGAAGGATTAATTCAAATCATCCCTAAAGTGTAGGATCACTTTTAGGTGAGGAAAATTCAAATTCAAACTCAACCTATGAGTATAAATAGACATGCTTTTAGTCATGGTAAGAGAGAGCTATTCTGAGGGACATTGAGATACATCAGTGAGAACACATTGAGCCTTATATCATATGTTCATTAGCATATACATTTTGATACATTTCTTCAAGTACATCTCTGTCTACTGTTCTCTGTTGCATCTTCATCATTACATTGATTTTGTGGAATCGTTTCTCTATTTGTACTCACTTATTTGTTATATTTTAACTTGGGTTAGTTAGAAGTGTATACTACTTGCATATTAATTTTTATCAAGTTTGGTTCAGAGGATCTCGAGATATGAAGCATGGAAGGTGGCTCTGTCTGCATACTTTTTAGATCTTGAAAAGTTGAGATGACCCCCCTAACTTGTTAGATTTATTTCCTAGTGTATGATACAACTAAATTGATGAAATAACTTGCTTTGGTTAGCTACAAAATCTAGTTAGATGTATTCAAAAACTCATTGGTCAATTCATACCAAGTTGTGAGCTCTGAGTATAATTTTGAGCACTTCTGTTCCCAAGATATAATGCTTCTTCACATTTCTTGCATATGAAAGTTATCCGTTTTGATGCAAACATTTGGGAATGATGATCCAAAGGATTGAGTGGTTCCAAATGCATTATTTTGATGCTAAAATAGTATATTAAGAATCCTTGAAGTAACTTCACAGGTGCACATCTTTTGTGCAACACTAGCTCATCTTTGGACCCTATTTATCCATCTCCTCATAGTGGTATCAGAGCAATAACAAATCAACATGGGAGATGAATTTCCTTCATCCATAGACAAATTGGATTGAGGTAACTACTCTGCCTGGTCACTTAGAATGGAAGCTTATGTTCAAGGGAGAGACCTCTACGGTTACATATCTGGAGATGAGATAATGCCAATCCTCAGAAGCAAAAGACAACCAACTCAAGAAGAACAAGAAAGGTTAACCACATGGTGCTCAAAGGATGCTCTAGCAAGGTCATATATTCTTAACTCAATTTGTGATTTTTTACTTCCATACATCAAGAGTTGCAAGACTTCACAAGAGACTTGGAATGCTCTTGAAACATTATTCTCATCAAGTACCAAGCCAAGGAAAAATCAACTACGGATGGAGTTCACCAAACTCAAGAAGATGCCCAAGCAAAGTGTGAATGATTTTGTCACCAAAATAAAGGAAATAGTAGAACAAATTGGAAGCATTGGAGAAATCATTGATGAAGAGTAGATAGTAAGCAAGGGATCAATGGAATAAAGGTAGATGATAAATGGGAAGCCTTTACCACAGCCATGGACCTCTACATGGACATGTAGTTTCCTGATCTCAACACCCTCGTGTAACAGTTTTTCACACATTAGGCAAAGCTTATGAAGAATGGGGAAAACTCAAAAGGTAATCAATCCTTTGTTCTCTATAAAAATAAGAACAAGAATAAAGATAGAAAAGATAAAGGTAAAAAGTCTCATGATGAGGGCAACACCTCTCAAACAAACTTTGTAGGTAGAGGTAGAGGCACAAAAGAAAGAGGCAAAGAAGGAAGACAAGGTAGGGGGAGAGCTCAAAGCTCATCAGCATGTGCCATATGTGGCTTAACTAATCACATTACTAAGAATTGATATAGAAATCCTAAAAACCAAAGAGGAAGAGGTTACAATAGAGGAGGCTGTGGAAGCTCAAGAGGTATATTCAACATCAAGAATGGTTACAACAACAACAACAACAACTCATACAAGAACAATAATTATCAAGGAGGATATAGAGGAAAGAAAGACTACAACAACTACATAGATGATCAAACTCAAGAGGATTCATTACTTTTGATGAACATGACCATGAAGCAAGATAAAGCAGATGAACATGTATTCTATATAGACTCAGGTTGCTCAAATCATGTAGCATGTAATGTAGCTCTACTCTCAAACTTTGAGGATACAAGGAATAGAATGACATCCAAAGAGGAGATGACACAAGACATACAATGGAGAAGATAAGAAATGTGAAGACTTCAGATGGTAATATGAACCTATTGAGCAAGGAATTGTATGTGCCAACTATCACCAAAAACCTCATAAGTGTAGGTCAAATTGTTGAAAAAGGATTGCACGTCAGATTCACAAAGAATATAACATTTTTTGAGGATCCAAATTAAGGATTCAAGAGGATAGAAAGAGGAGAAAAGTCAAGCAGATTATTTACATTTGAGCTCCAAGGTACTAAAAACATTGCATTGTTCAATTATGGTAGTCAGACTCTATCACAACTAGAAATTTGGCACAAAAGACTAGCTCATATAGCTTAAAGGTCTCTAAAACAAATTAGTAGGGATCAAAGTATGCTTACTCTACCAAAAATATCCAAACAACACATGATATACAAATGTAGTGTCTGTCAATTTGGCAAGTCTCACAAGAAACCATTCACAAAGAAGGGATACATTCATGGAGACCTATTGGAGCTAGTCCATACAAATGTGTGGGGGCCAAGCAAGGAGCCTTCAATCCCTAGATACAAGTATTATGTGTCATTCATTGATGATTGTAGTAGATGGACAATACTATATTTTATGAGACATAAAGATGAAGTGTTCTAATGTTTCAAAAAATATCCAGCACTTGTAGAAAATCAAACAGGTAAGACCTTGAAGAGGCTAAGGTCAGATGGAGGGGGATAATATTTCTCTCATGACTTTGATTCTTATCTCCAAGAGAAAGGAATCAAAAAAAGGAAAGGTATGGTTATGTCACTTCTTCGGTCACTAAACATTCAATATACATAGCATAGGCCTCAAACTATGAATAAACATCTACATATGAAGAAGCCAAGAAGAAACCAGAGTGGAGGAGTGCCATGGAAGAAGAAATAGAAGCTCTACAAGAAAATCAGACTTGGGAATTGGTAACCAAGAAAACATCTATGGAGATCATTGGCTCAAGGTGTATTTACAAGGTAAAGAAGAATTTTCATGGCTCAATTAATAGGTACAAAGCAAGGCTCATAGCTAAAGGATTTGCACAAACCCAAGGTATTGATTATGAAGAAACTTTTTAACCTGTTGCAAAAATGCCTACTATTAGAGTACTCATGAGTGTACCATCTTCCAAGAATTGGAAGATATATCAAATGGATGTTAAAATGCCTTTCTAACTGTTTGGATTTTAGAGGAGGTATACATGGATCAACCTCTTGTCTTTGAAGACCAATCATAACCAGAATATGTATGTAGGTCGAGGAAAGCCTTGTATGGCTTGAAGCAAGCTCCTAGAGCTTGGAATCATAGACTTCTGACTTACTTCAAGGATAAAGGTTTTATTATAAGCAAGGAAGATCCTTCTCTGTTCATTAAGAGGAATCACTAAGAGGTCATATAACTTTGTGTATATGTGGATGAACTAATCATTATAGGTAATGATGCAGATGGAATTAGGAAAATCAAAGCTCAAATGAAGGAAGAGGTCAAGATCAGTAATCTTGGGTTACATACTTCCTAAGCTTGGAAGTGGTATATATAGAGAAAGGTATGTTCCTCACTCAAAGAAAGTACATTGGTGATATGCTCACCAAGTTCAAGATGGAAAATAAAAATGTTGCAGGTATACCCATGGAGGTAAATTTGAAGCTAAGTGCTGATGAAGGTGAGTTAGTTAAAGATGTTTCTAGCTATCAAAGCTTAGTTGAAAGTTTGAATTATGCTACTCTAACTAGAGCAAATATCTGCTATGAAGTTAGTGTGCTGAGTCATTTCATGCACACCTCAAGGAAGCCTCACATGGAATCAGGAAAGAGAATTCTAAAGTACTTGAAGGGTACATTCAGTGAAGGGTTGTAGTATCGATGTACATCTGATATAGATGTTAGACTCTTTTTTGATGTAGATTGGGCAAGCTCTAAAGATGATAGGAGAAGCACATCAAGTTATCTTACTTTTGCAGGTACAAAGTTAATTTCATGGTCATCCAAAAAGCAACCCACTATTTCTCTTTCATCAATAGAAGCTGAATACAAAGGACTTGCAAATGCTACACAAGAAGCTATGTGGATTAGAACCCTATACTCAGATTTAGGGTTAAACACCTCACCTCCACATATATTTGGAGACAACATTAGTTCATTACATCTTGATAATAAATCTATCTATCATGCAAGAACTAAACATATAGAAGTTCACTACCATTATCTCGGGAAAAGATCATGAGTAAGGAGATACAACTCTCATATGTATCTACACATCAATAGTTTGCAAACATGATGACAAAAGCATTGGATGGAGGCAAATTGAATAGGTTCAAATTGATTATTGGATTATAGGAAATCATGGACAAAAGACTCAAGCATATTAGGCTTGAGGGGAGCTGTTTGTGCAATTATCAAGCATAAGTGCTTAGCTAATTATTCATGACAACACATTATTTCATTACCTCACATGAAGAACCACATATGAACACTTGCTTGTCAATTTGGTTGTATTTACTTTGGATAAATGTAAAATCCAAGAGAATAAGGAATCTCATGAAGTTAGGGAGCTAAACCGATGACTCATCTAGTAGGAAAAATCAATTCAAATCATCCCTAAAGTGTAGGATCACTTTTAGGTGAGGAAAATTCAAATTCAAACTCAAGCTATGAGTATAAATATACATGCTTTTAGTCATGGGAAGAGAGAGCTATTCTAAGAGACATTGAGCTACATCAGTGAGCACACATTGACCTCACTTCATGTATGAATATTCCACTACACTTCCCTTGTATCATATGTTCATTAGCATATACATTTTGATACATTTCTTCAAGTACATCTCTATCTACTGTTCTCTATTGCATCTTCATCATTATAGTGATTTATGAAATCAATTTCTTTACTTGTACTCACTCGTTTGCTATACTTTAACTTGATTTAGTTATTTTGAAGTGTCAACTACCTTCTTGTCATTTTTCATCAAGTTTGCTTTAGAGGATCTTGAGACATGAAGCATAGAAGTTGACTATGTCTGCATACTTTCTAGATACTAAAAAGTCAAGATGACCCCCTGACTTGTTAGATTCATTTCTCAATGTATGGTACAACTAAATTGATTAAATAACTTGCTTTAGCTAGTTACACACTCTAGTTCAATGTGTGCAAAAGGTCATTGGTCAATTGATACCAGGTTGTGAACTCTGAGTATAATTTTAAGCACTTCTATTCCCAAAATAAAAGGTTTCTTCACATTTCTTGCATATGCAAGTTATCTGTTTTGATGCAAGCATTTAAGAATGATGATCCAAAGGATTTAGTGGTTCAAAATGCATTATTGTGAAGCTAAAGGGGCATCCCTGAAGTTAACTTGGCAGGTGTGGAGTAGGCTTTGTGCAACACCAGCTCATCTCTAGAACCTATCTATCCATCTCCTCACAACTCTTGCTTACAAAGTTCGTTTGGGAAGTCTCTTCTTCATCCTCTTCCTTCTTCTTTCCTTTCAACTTCTTGTCCTTATTATGTGCATACAAAGCACTAGGTGAATTACTTTGATAGAATTTTCCTTCCTTAATGCTATTTTTGGCATGTTGATTGAAGTTTTGTCCAAGAAAGATGTTGAAATATAGAGTTTGCACATCTATGATGAGGCCATAGGTTGTGGTGAAAGATTGCCATTGCTTGTTACTTCTAATCCCATTTAATATCTACCTCTTGATGGCTTCTTCTTCAATCAACTCTCCAATGGATTCCAATTGATCAACAACCTCCTTGACCTTTGTAAGAGAATCTGTGATGGTTTCTTTTGGAGCCTGCTTGATCTAGTTGAACTCATTCCAAAGATTATTCTTTCTTGCTTTGGTACTAGCAAAAAAGAAAGTCTCTAGGGCATCCCAAGTCTCTTGAGATGTCTTGAATCCTCTAGTATGTAGTAATAGAAAATCACAGATAAAGTGAAGTATATATGAACTTTCTTGAGCATCCCTTGCACATCAAAGTGTGAGCTTATCTATTTCCTCTTGAGTGGGTGCTCCTTTGGATTTTGGAATATGCATTGCTTCATCACTTGATACAATACCATATAGATTTCTTCCTTGCAAATACACCTCCATTCTGATTTTCCAAGCATCATAATTGTGTCTATCAAGCTTCTCAGCCATTGATGGAAATCCATCTTCCATATTGAAGTTACCCTAATATGACTGAAAGAAGTTAGAGATGTTTGGAGAAGCTTGGGAATAGGTTTGTCAGATGGTGAATACGATCCAAAAAACCAACACATGACTTGTCCAAGCTCTTTGAATATGTAAAATAGACCTTGTAGGCTTGTGGTTAGTGCAATAGAACTCAAGAAGGTACTTTTTACCATCGATAAAAACAAGTTGATGCAAAACAGATAACTTGCACCTTGACTATCTCACAAGAACCTTCTCTATTGAAGATTTAGAACTCTTCAGAGCTCATATCAGATAATGGTCAAAGCTCATGAAGACATAAACAGATTGTTGATGGAGGAAGTTCAAATGAGAGAAGGGAGTCAAACTGTACAAAAAAAAATTCTTCTTCAAAATCCTACAAAACTCCCTTGAAGCTATGTAAATGCACTAGAGGAGTCCTCTAGATGCATAAGCCCACATCATTGTAACATAACTCTTGTAAAACCAGCCAACCTCAATCAGATCTCTATGGATTTAATTTGGCATATGTAATAGACCCAAAATTCCATTTCATTTTTTTTCTTGGAAGATATGAAAAAGGTACTTTAATAGCAATGAAGGAGGATCACAACACAAAAGAGGCAACGGCTGTTCTTTTTAGCGGAGGAAGAGGACAGTTTCAAGGCAGGGAAGCCAAAGAGGTCACAAAAATTTCCAAAGAAATGATTCAGGTAATGAAACAATACTTCAAAGAGTGTCTTTATGGTCTCAGAACATGGTGCCTACACTTGGAAGGGTGAATTTGTCTTTCCCCAACCAGGTTCCAATGTCTATTATGGACACCAAGGAGCTAGGACATCCTAAGCTCATGGCATTCAAAGGGACAAGAGTAGAGATAGACCCACAGTAAGCTTTGCTAACCCACTAGGAAGAGATAGAACGAGAACATAGGAAAACGAGAGACATAGAGACCCAAGAAACCCAAGAAATGCATATGAACTCCCTCTTCCAAGGCCTAGAGAACACACGAGGACCTCAAGACCCACACAATTGGTCAATTCTATGAAGAATTATTTCGATGGTACCGGAGATCCTTATGATCATGTAGCAGAATTTAGGCAAGTATTGAGAGTTGAACAAGTTGATGACATGTTCATGCAATACAATGCTTTTGGCCTAACACTAAGGAACACTGCTCTCACATGGTTTCAACCACTACATGAGAGGAAATTTAGAGACATAGACCAACTACTTGAAGCCTTCATCACAGAATTTTCTAAGTGTGGCATCAGACACAACACCTCTTCCTTGATACATAGCTTCAAACAGAAACCTCAAGAAACGGTTACACTTGCAGGAAGGAGGTTCAGACAATACCTAGAGAGATGCCTTGTTCCTGAGTTACCCACTCTAGCCAAACAAGTGGCTTTATTCTTAGATGGATTTTTGAGTACCAAGTTGAGATCTTATGTGTACTTGAAGGGCCCTAGAACCATAGAAGAGCATGTACGCATGTGCATAGACATTGAGGATAATCTAGGGGAGGAATTAGAGCTTTCAAAGATCTATAAAGATTTAGATAGCTCTACTAGCCTCACTTCCAAACAATCCACATCTATTGAGGAACTAGCAGAGACGGTAGCCCAAAAATTAGGAGTCTCAAGCAAACAAATGCCCAGATTTTCCCCGGTTAAACAATGCTATACCTGTGGAGGAGACCATATGGCTAATGTGTGTCCAATTATGGCTCAACCCCAAGTGAGCCCTAGCAACCAATACCGCACCATAGAAAGGAGATACACTAACCACACTACACAAGACTGCACATATAACAAGCAAACGGTTAGACAAAATTATCCACAAACATATCCACAACAAGGAAAATACCAGAATTAGTACCCATAGTAGCAGTTTGGTAGGCCCCAGCATCCCTATCAACCACCCTATCAAGGGGAGCAAAGACATATACGAGTTCTAGCGCAACAACCCCCTCCTCTAGCCAATGTCATTCTAGTGAAGTATGCAGCCACTGAAGAAAACTTGAACAGAGCCTTAGTGCTAGTCACACCATTTCTTCTAGAGAGTGACCTGAGTGATCAAAGCTTTGACTCGACTCATATGGATAGTCCATAGGCTTATATGCAGTCACCTGAGCATAATGAAATGTACTATTATGAAGACCCTAATGAATCTAGTGGAGAGCTTGCATGCGCTAATGCCATTTTTGCAAATCCTAAGTCTAGGCCCCAACCTAGACAGATGAGACCCCAAGTGCCTAAAGGACTATGCTCTAGATGCCAAGGTGATCACTTCGTTTGTGATTGTCCTATGCGTGCACCAATGCAGCCCCAATCAGTCACAATTCAAGGTTTTTGTCAAGATTCTGGGAAAGAGCATCTCTTAGGAGACTATCCTAAGAACCCGAACAATGTGACGAAGATCACTCCCATTAATGTGATTGGGTTAGTGGTAGATTCTACTAGAAGTGTGACTTCCACTGCCCAAGTACAAGTGGTCACTAGAGCTCAGGCACTACAGAAGAGCCAAGGCTTGGGACACAAAAAGAGTTATGATGCAAGTGAGACTGAGAGCATAACCAAGAAAAGGACAAGAGCTTTGAAAGATATCCAGGAGAGAATGAAAATAGAATGGTCTAAGAAGATGAACGAGCTCAAAGAGAGCCTAAAAGAAACAAAAGCCAAGATAGTCGAAATTGCCTCTCAAACACACCCTCACACACCACCACCAGCACCACCACCATCCCTATCACCTTCTAATCAACCACATGTAACCCATCCACCACCCAGACTAGGATTAGTATTAGCAAATCCCACTCCCGAGGACTAGACATGATGCTTAAAGCATATCAGGCCAGAATCCAAGAAGGGCCAAATGTGACAAATCATGAAAAATGTTACCCCGGAGCTGATCTAGAGATTGAACGAACCAAGCTTTGTGCTAGGATGGTAGAATTGGATCAAGCCATGTTTGAAGCCAGTTGCCTCTTCAATTATTCTAGTTCAGCCAAAACTCACTTTCACTTTGATGGACTATTAGAAAGATTGGAGAGTTTAATTGCAAAATTTGGAAAGGAAGCCATCTCCGAGGGAAAGGACAAGGCAAGTGAAAGGATAAGCCTTCCTCCCCAGGAAGCTTATGTGCATAATTCCACAGAACGAGACATATTTTCTTATATGAATCGATATTCCCCATAATTTTTAAGAGATATTCAAGAAGATAAATGGGCTAAAGAAAGTGAAAATCCTCCTCCCATTGAACTTGTGGGTGCCTTGCATGATCAATTTCCACAAGACATTCCTTCCATTTATGGAGAGCATGAGGATATTCAACCTAGTTAGAGATTAGATTTTGAGTCTAATTCCTTACATGAACTACCCCATTTCACCGGCCCATGGGAGGCAAAGTCCACTTGTATGAGGGCACCCATAGTCATGATAAGAAATGAAGATTCAGTCATACCTAGGAACATGGAGGTAGTAAAGAACACTAAAGTGCAGTGCAACCTCACCTTAGAAGAGCTACTCAAGGTTAAGCCAGAATTGTGGAAACATGTAGCCAACCAAGTGCCTCAAATAGCTAAACCTCGTTCCCAAGTAGGATCTCGTAGAATAGTGCTAGAAATACCCTTGGACAAGATAGGACACATGGATGAAGGAGAAGAAGGAAACACCTATCTTCCAATCACTCATCAAGGATACATAAACAAGGCTATTTTGGACTCAGGTGCGGGAGTTGCAATTGCTACCACTTCCCTATAGAAGTTTTGGGGCAATCTAGCACTCAAGCCAACAAGAATGAAATTGCAGATGGCTGATGGTCATATAGAGAGACCTTTGGGATTGCTAGAGGGAATAACTATCACCACTTGTGGGGTAGAGTTCCAGCACACCTTTGCCATATGTGACTTTAGCAAAAAATAGGCCTATGAGATGATTCTGGGAAGACCATCCCTGAGACAATTGCAAGCAGTACAAGATTGGGGAACCAATTCTTTGTATTTGCAACACTTAGGCGTCACAACCAAAGTCAGTCTCAAGGATTAATCTCATAGAGACATGCCCCCTATACAATGGAATCCCATCCATAGAGCTACAGATGATACAGAGTCAGTGCACTCCATAGGATCAGGATCCTCATGGATGCATGAAGACACTCACTTATGGATGTGTAAAGTGGTCGAAGAAGAAGAGAAAAGAGAGAAGGCTAGAGAGGTGGGTGTGAAGGAAACTCATAGATCAATACAAGACCCACTCTATGCACCTGTAGTTTTCCTTGACGAAGAATTTGAACCTCATGGTTGGGTGGAAATTTTAGCAACAATGGATGTAGCCATCAATGAAGAACAATGGACACCCCACTGTGACAAGGATGGCTATGACATTTCAGTCTTCACCATAGAGTCAATCATGTATGATTCGGTTATTGTAGAATGTGAACCTAGCACTGATGCATTTGAGGATGAAAGTGACTCCGATCTAGGGTCAATTATTATGGACCCACCTTTTGCATCAGATGAGGAATATTTCTACAAAGTAGAAGCTCGTCCTCAGAGACACAAAGAGATTATGAAGGATGCCAGAGATTAACCACCTAGATAACCACCAAGAGTGAAGACAAGAAAAGAAAAAAGAGAGAAGTCGCACCAGCAAAGGAAGAATCGTTGTTTGAGGTCCCTGAAAATTTCAAGAAGTATGAAGTAGAAGATAGGAGAGTCATGATAAGAATGCTTAAACATGATGCACAAGCAGGAGAGGCCTATGATAACAAAGAAACCACCAAGAAGATTGTTGTAACCATAGAAGAAGGAGAAGAAAGATGCACCTATATAGGACATGACGTGACTGAGGAAGAGAAACAAGAGTTGATTGCCTTGCTAAGAGAATACAGAGATGTATTTGCATGGAGTTACAAGAACTTGAAAGGAGTAGACCCTCATATATGCTCACACACAATCCCCATGACCTCAGATGCCAAACCCTCTAAGCAGAAGCCATACACCTATAATGACAATTATGCGACCAAGATCAAGGAAGAGATAGATCGGTTGGTAGAAGCCGCGTTCATTTATGAGATCGAGACACTGAATGGGTATCCCCCATTGGAGTGGTGCCCAAAAACAATGGCAAGTTACGAGTTTGCATTAACTTGAAGAAAGTTAACGAAGCCACTATTAGAGATAGCTATCCGCTTCCAATCATCGAACATCTATTAGAAAGAGTAGTAGGCAAGGAAGTATACAACTTCCTTGACGGATTCTCTGGCTACAATCAAGTGGCCATAGCTCCAAAAGATCAGCATAAGACAACTTTTACCACAGAGTGGGGCATATTTTCTTTTCGGGTAATGCCATTTGGTCTCACCAATGCGCCACCTACCTTTCAGAGGCTGATGTGCCATGTGTTTAAAGAGTTCTTGAGGAAAAATTTGGAAGTCTAATGTGATGACCTTTGTGCTCATTCCAACATTGGACAGACACATATCCCCAAGTTGAGAGCGATCTTTGACAAATGTAGATAATATCAAGTTTGCTTGAACCCAAAAAAGTGTGTTTTCATGGTCAGACAAGGCAAGATTTTAGGACACATAGTGTCAAAGAATGGCATATCCACAGATGAAGAGAAAGTGCGAGCTATTGTAGAGTTACCTAGGCCAAAGAATGTCAAGGAAGTACAAGCCTTCATGGGGCATTGTGGATATTATCGATGCTTCATTCACATGTATGCAATCATTGCAAAGCCTCTGTACTCCCTCTTGAATAACTTCGAGTGGATAGAAGACTTCGAAAACTCCTTTAATGAGCTTAAGCCACGGTTGTGTTCAGCACCAATCTTGACTACGCCATATTGGAACATGCCATTTCATGTTCATGTGGATGCAACCAATTATGCCATTGGATGTGTACTTGCACAACCTACTAGTGAAGGTAATATGGATCTCCCAATAGCCTATGCTAGTAGACAGTTGAATGCGGCTGAATGAAACTATACCACAATCGAAAGAGAGGGATTAGGCATGGTATATGCGGTAAAAAGGTTTAGACACTATTTGCTTGCAAATAAGTTTAGATTTTTTTAGAGACCGTCAAGCATTACTATATCTAGTGAACAAACCATGCAATACTGGTAGATTAGTAAGATGGTTCCTCTTACTAATGGAATACGACTTTGAAGTTGTGGTTAGGAAAGGTCGAACTCTCCTTAGGGAAGACCACCTTTCTAGACTAACTTCTGGAGAGTCTCTTCAAGGAGTGTCAGATGACCTCCTTGATGCCTACTTGTTCAATCTAGAGGTAGTGCCTGAGTGGGCCAAAAGTATAGTGTGTGTTCTCACCTTTGGACCTAAACATCATGTGTTGAAAACTAGAGACAAGGAAGTAGTCAGGTCTCAGAAGTACCACATAATGGCAAGCAACATGTATAAGCACACCAACCAAGGCATACTAGCTTGTTGTGTAGACGAGGATGAACATGCAAAATGGTTGCAACTAGCACATGTAGGTTCACTTCAGCAACACCACTCAAAACATAGAACTCATAAAACTTTGCAAACATTAGGGGTATATTGGCTCACAATGGGAGCAGATGTCCATAAGATGTGTAAGGAATGCCCAATCTGCAATATTAAACCACCCGTGAAACATGCCACTCTTTATCGAGTGTCTTTAGTGCCCGATTGGAGTGAACCCTTGGTAAACTTCTTCAGGATGAAAACATTCCCTCAAGAGATGACATTGGCTAGACAATGAAGCTCAGAACAAGAAGCATTAGATTACACACTCATAGGTGGTACTCTATACAAACGAGGAAAAGACGGATATCTTAGACTGTGTGTCCATGAGAGTGAGTATCTTAAGATATTAGAAATTGCTCATCAAGGGGTAGTAGGAGGACACTTTGGACCAGATCGTGTGATCCACGCAATACTTTTTGCTGGTCTCTGGTGGCCAACTCTTCACATGGATGCACATTCCTATGTGAAGAGATGCAATGTTACTCAGCAAACTTAGTATCCCATACGTAAAGATGAGATGCCATTGAAACCTATGATGAGTGGACGTGCATTCTCTAAGTGGGGAATAGACTTTGTTGGTCCTGTTAACCCCCCAACTAAGGGTTCACATGTTGAATACATCACTGTTGCCACATACTATCTAACCAAGTGGGTAGAAGTGAAAGCCACAAGAAAGAATGATGCTCAAACAATAGCTAAGTCCTTATTTGAGAATGTGTTCACCAGATATGGGCTACCAATAGAGCTAGTAAGTGATAGAAGCACACACTTCTTGAATGAGGTCATTGAACATCTCCTCCAAGAATTCTTGGTAGTACATAAGAAGTCGGCTCCATATCACCCACAAGCGAATGGCCAAGTTGAGAGCACAAACAAGATACTATGCAATGTGTTGACTAAACTGGTGAATAATAAACACTCTGATTGGGACAAACAACTACATCATGCTATTTCGGCATATTGAGTTGCCTATAAAACGATACTCCAAGCCACTCCCTTTCATATGGTGTTTGGCCAAAATGCAGTGCTACCATTAGACTTCCTGATACCCACACCGAGAATAGCACAAGAGCATCAATGGACCGGCCATGAACTTTCTTCTAGAATCTTTGATCTAGAACGCTTGGGTGAAACAAGATTGAGAGCAAGAGTAGGTGTTTATGCAGCTTAAAAAAAGACAAAAGGCATACTTCGATGCCCATGTGAAGGAAAAAGGCTTGAAAGCAGGAGACTTAGTTTTGGTGTACACCCTGCAACAACATGCCAGAAAGCTGGAGAACCGTGGCTATGGGCCTATGATCATAAACAGGATCTCAACTAGTGGACTAGTTCAATTAGCTACTCTAGAAGGCGATGTCCTCCCTAGTTACATCAGTAGATGTAGAGTCAAACTATATCAAGAACCCCTCACTGAGGAAATGCTTAATCGACTCAACATTGCCAAGAAACTTAAGGAAGAAGAAAAAAGAATTTGCAAAGAAGCGCAAGCCGAAGCTTTGCAACGCATCTGAAGAATGAAATTGAGAAGACAGGGTAGAGATGAGCCTAGATCCGATGCTTATGAAGCTCTTGTGTGACACACCAGGAGTCCATTCCCATAGAATAGTTGGCCGACGACCTTTTGTAACCCTAGAGGTAGGACAAGGAAATAATGCAAGGAATGTAAGAGCCTTGATTGACTCAGGTGTAGCCACTAGTGCTGTTAAACTTTCTTACTGTCAAGAATTGCAATTAAAAGTCAGTCCTATAAAAGCTTATCTCATAGGATTGGGAGGTGTGGAAACCCCTTGCATGGGCGAGGTGGAGCTTCCCATCTACATTAAAGATGGTCTTCTGATATTTAAAGTGCTTGTGTGTCAAGATGAGGATCTCACTGAGCCTCTTGTCTTGGGTCAAGACTAGATGTACGATCATGCAGTCCCCCCGAATCTAAGAAGTGGACTTCTTCAGGTCTAGGTAAATCAGAATCGCATTATCACTGAGTTAGAAAATGAAGCACTCAAGGAAATAGGAAAGGCACCAACTCCTTGTCCTTCCAGGAGTACACTTGAAGATAAAGATGTTGTTCTTGTCTGAAAATATGTGATGCAGTAGGATGATGTTCTCAAAAAAGAAGCCAAGGATTTGATGGAACTCCCTTCTTTTCCAAAAGCGATCAAGACAAGGCAACCAAAGGAGTACCAAATGCAGAGGAAGTAGACGGCCTATGCTCAAAACCAAAGGAAAGTACAAAGCAAGGCATCTCCACCATCGAAGCAAATATGGGTACGAAAAGGCAAGCATCCTGTTGTGGCTAAGTTAGAACCACTGACTAAATGTCATACTAGTGATCGACGACAGGACACTAATAAGAAGTATCTCAAAGATTCACCTACGAAAGTAACATCTATATGGGTACCCAAGAAGTCAATGAAGGCTGACCCACAATCAAGACAAATTTGGGTGCCTAAGGCTTGCATGCGAGCTCAAATAGCCACACATAAATCACACAATGTAAAGCATTGTTCACACACTTGAACAGCTGATACCCATAATTTTTTGACACACACGGTCACATATTCATCCACGAGCACAAGCAGAATCACTTGTAAATGGGTCCCTAAAAAACCTCATTTTCAAGTAGACACTATTTTAAAGCCTTCCGAAGTCTACACAAAATCAAAAGATAAAGCCATACACTATGTTTGGCAACCCAAATCTTGTAATAAACCCCCTAACCCCACTATGTAAGCCCACCTGCACATACTAACTGTATCCACAATAAATTGAACTACTCCAATTAGCACCTAGGAACCCTTCATCCACCAACGACACTTCACACTCACGATCACATGAGGACCAACTAACCTGCTAACCACATGATAGTTCCTCATGTTAATGTTATAATGGGGAAAAATGGTCATTTTGTGTCCATTGCAATGTTAATATGTATTTATATATTCTCACAAAACCGGCAATCAACACCCTCAACATGGCAGAGGATGCAAGAATGAGCTCCCAGGTAGGCACATGTCCTCAAATAGTGGACATTGAAAGTATCCCTATCCACGAAGAGTTGATAGAATGGCCATAGGAGTTGAGAGTAGTGCATGTCATACCCATTCAAAATCCTCCCCAGGGACACACATCGCAAGTTAGTAAGAATTCTCATTCATTCAATGACGTCGCAGGACCCCTTAGGGATGGCACCTATTTCTGGGACTTTGAGATAGAGTTTAATGGATGGTGGGGCCATTACCATTTCTTTACGTGAGAGTTTGAAAAGCTTCAGAACAGCGAGGGATTACCATCGATATGGAGGAAGGCTCGATTGGACGACTATTTCGATGCTCAATTACCTAAACTTGACTTCTTGAGGTGTTCATATTTAGTTAGCACACTCACTCCTAGCAAAAATAAGAAAAGGAGAAGCACCTTTTGTGTTTCCATCTCTTACACGAGGGAATGAACCTAAGCTTTTAAATTAACCAACAATTTGGTGAGAGAAGCTCTAGAAAAGAGAGGCATGCACATCCCTACTAAGAAGGAGACAATGATCCCTGCCAATATGAAGAACAGGAACCTCACTAAGCTGAAGGAAATGGTGGCAGTGACCGCTTCTATTGCCATCCATCTCCGAATGTGCATGCAGCATTTTGCATTCCCAGCCCAAGAGAGATTTACAATGCCGCCCAAGAAGATTTGGTTTAGCTTATATTTGGCAGACATGCAGAACCTTACGATCAACATGCCACATTGGATTATTGACTAGATCCAGCTTGCACATCAGCATTGGTATAAGAAACAAAATTCAATACTATATGGATGTTGTGCACTCACTAGAATCGTGTATCGGTGCCTTGCATACGATGTGCCAATCCAAAGGGCACTCATTTGGACTAGGACATAGGAATTTCATGTTGGTGCAGGACAATCAACAATTGAAGTTTTAATGAAGGTTTGTGATGGAGAATGTTAATCTCCAAAAGAACAACCTACTCTTGTGATTAGAGCACCTCTATACCAAGAGTAAGTCAAAACTCTCACTAATTTAGAGGATCAATTACTAACTATCAAAAGATTAACAAATCTGTGAAGAAGATGAAACACAGAAAAGTCTGCTGCACTATTTCTCCACATTACCCTATCAAACATGTAAAGTTTTTGATGAAACTTTGTACGAAGTATCTCCTAGAGATTGCGCATCTCCTCCAAGTTGAATTACTTCAAAAGCTTTAGTATAACTTGAGAAATCAACTTCACAAGTTACCTATGCCAGAAACTGTCATTCAAAACAGTCGATTTTACACCTGTAACTTTTAAGACTTGGTTCTCCTTGAATAGAACCCGTTTAAGCAAATGCTTCTAGCCATGAGTAGCTTATCTTCCAACTTAAAGATTAAGCCCTCACTCATGCAAAACTTTAAACTGTGCTAGGAGAAATGATCAAAACATTAAGTTCGAAATCTGCGCCTGTTTTAGGAACCTGTGAACACACTTCACATATGAATGTTCCTACACTTAATTCTCTAAGCCTGATTACAATTGGAAGCTAAAACTTTGTACAGAGGTCAAGCAACTCTCAACTTAGACTTGTACAAAAGCATTTCACAATTGATCTACTGTAGACGGAGAAGACGCAGAAACATCGGGCGCAAATATTTTCAATTACTCAGAAGAAATACAGTTGAGTTATGAGAGCTCACTCAACTAACTTTTTCTCTATCTCATGACATCTAATTTCCTCATTCTTGACTTCTAACTATTGTCACATATGCTCTCATACTTGCCCCGACTTTTCTCAAAGTATTTATAGATAAATTTGTACATAATTCTTACTAAACAAAAGATCTAAGTCAGCTATGACTATATTAATGTACATATGTGTACACTTCTCTTATCCTCTGAATGTAATCTTCTTCCAAACTTTTTGAATTGATTCTTCCTTCATCCTTTAATCTTCCAAGCCTTCAATTGGTGATTGGTTTGCACCAACAGCTCCCCCTCAATCATCAATTGAGGTTTTCTCTGTCTTCTTTATACTTGCCATGTCTTTGAACCTTTGCAACTTAGGTCCATCCAAGCTCTTTGTCATCATATCTGCCACTTGTTCTTTTGTTGGAGTGTACATCACTTCAATCTCTTTATCTAGTACCTTTTCCCTCAAGAAATGATACTGAATCTCTATATGCTTAGTCCTGGCATGAAAAACAGGGTTAGCTACCAAATACAAAGAACTCATATTGTCTCCAAAAATTATTGGAATACTATGATCAATCTCAAAACTTTTCATCAAGGTCTTCAACCATATCACTTCCTTTGCAGCTTCTACCATTCCCTTATACTCAGCTTCTGTGGATGATAAAGCAACTGTATGTTGCTTCTTTGAACACCAAGAAACTAGCTTATCTCCAACATAACAAAGATACCCATGAGTAGACCTTCTATCATCTGAGTCACCTGCCCAATCTGCATCACTAAACACTTTGATTCTTGTGTCAGAAGTGAAACCATAATACAAACCTTCACTTAGGGTTCCTTTGATATATCTGAGTACCCTTTGGGCTGCAATCCAATGAGTCTTCTTTGGACAATGCATAAATTGTGACAACACACCTACTGCATATGATAGATCTGGCCTTGTCAAGGTAGCATAGATTAAACTACCTACCAAACTCTGATATTTCTTCATGTCATTGAACTCTTCACCTCCATACCTGCTTAATTTATGATTTACCTCCAATGGTGTAGTTGAGGTCTTGCAATCTTCCATGTTAAACTTGACTAGAAGATTCTTCAAATATCTCTCTTGTGAAACATATACTCCATGTTGAGTATACACAATCTGCATTCCTAGAAAATAAGATAAGTTTCCCAAATCACTTATCTTAAACTCCTTCTCTATTTGTCTTTTGAGTTCATTGATTCCTTGAGCATCTGTTCCTGTAACAATAATATCATCAACATAAATGCACATGTAAATGTAACCATTTTCACTTGCCTTCACTAGCAAGCTACTATCTGCCTTTGATGCTTGAAATCCACATTCATTCAAGAACTTGACCAATCTGTAATTCCAAGCTCTTGGGGCTTGCTTCAACCCATATAAAGCTCTCTTGAGCTTACACACATAATCTGATCCAATTGATTCCATGAAGCCTTCTGGTTGCTCCATATATACTTCATCTGCAATATATCCATTTAAAAATGCATTTTTCACATCCAATTGTGATAATTTCCATCCCTTACAAGCAGCAATAGCAATCAATGTCCTAATTGTAGTCATCTTAGCAACAGGACTAAAGGTTTCATCATAATCTACCCCATAAGTTTGGGCATAACCTTTGACCACAAGTCTAGCCTTATATCTAGACACCTTGCCATCTGCAAACCTCTTTGTTTTATATACCCACTTACATCCAATGACCTTCTGATTCTTTGGTCTTGGTACTAGTTCCCAAGTTTCATTTTCAAGTAGAGCATCATACTCTTCCTGCATTGCCTTCTCCCAATTCTGTTTACCTTTGGCTTCTTCATAAGTGGTTGGATCTTCTTCTGTTCTCACAATGTAGGCATAATCTTTTGTTGTTAGGAAAGATGTATCATAACTATACCTTATAGGTTCTTTCCTTTCTCTTGTAGATCTTCTGATTTCTGCACTTCTCGAAGTTTCAGCCTCATTTGATTCTGGATCAAATCTTGGCCCTTCTTCTACATGATCCTGCACTCTACTTCTAGAGTCAACTTCATCAACAATTTCTTCACATACTTTTACCTTTGCTTTTCCTTTCCTTTGAATTTCTTCAACACCTACAAACTCATTTGGTGATCCTGTATACCATATATTTTGCTCATCAAATGTCACATCTTTAGTAACAAGAAATTGTTTTGTAGATGGACTCCACAACCTGTAACCCATCTGTCTATCATCATATCCAATAAACACATACTTCTCTGCTTTTGGTTCTAGCTTATGTCTTAATTGTGAAGGAACATAAGCATATGCAATACATCCAAATACTTTACAATGATCAAGAGTAGGCTTCTTACCCCACCATGCTTCATAAGGGGTTCCTCCATCCAAAGCTTTGCAAGGCAACCTATTCACAAGGTATGTTGCAGTGTTAATGGCTTCTGCCCATAAGTAATTTGGACAATTCTTTTCCTTCATCATGGCTCTTGCAAACTCTACAAGAGTCCTATTCCTCCTTTCTGCTACTCCATTCTGTTGAGGGGAGTACCTGCAAGTTACTTCTCTTTTTATACCTGCATTCCACAAATAATCATCAAACTCTTTAGAGAAATACTCTCCCCCTCCATCTGATCTTAGCCTCTTGAGCTTTTGCCCTGTGATCCTTTCTGCATAAGCATGAAAATGTTTGAATGTCTTGAAAACTTCTGATTTATCCTTGATTACATACAAAGTAATCCACCTGGTTGCATCATCAACAAACAACACATAATATCTGGATCCATTTATGCTATAGTCCTTTGAGGGACCCCATACATCTGTATGAACCAATTCAAGCATATGTGAATGCTTGTACCCTGATTTGTTATAAGAACCCTTATGTGCTTTACCTAATTGACAAGCTTCACACTTGTACACCATATGTTGCCCTTCAATGTTTGGCAATCCAAGCACCACCTGATTCTTTGACATCTCCTTTATAGCTCTCTCATTGAAATGACCTAGCCTTTTATGCCATAGGTCTAATTCAGATACCTTTTGACTTCCATAGGTAAATAATGCATGTCCCACATTACCTTGGACTTTGAGAGTGAACAATCTTCCTTCCTTTTTACCTGCAATTATGTTTCTATATCCCTGATTTGGATCTTGTACATAAACACCATCATTTGTGAATCTTACCTCATATCCTTTCTCCACAATTTGCCCTACACTTATCAAATTTTTAGGAATAGTAGGAACATAAAGTACCTTGCTCAGAAGTGTACTTCCACTCTTTGTCTTCACTGATCCAATACTCTCCACTTTATGTTTAGTATTGTCACCTGTCTGAACTGTATGTCCATTCACCCTTGCTTCCATATCAGTCATCAAAGATAGATTCCCACTCAGATGGTTGCTACACCCTGAGTCAATATAAAACACTCTTTGATCTTCTCCCATTGATTCATGAGTTGCATTCAAGATAAGAGTCATGTCATCCTTCTGATCTGATGCATAATTGTAATAATTATTGTTGTAGGACTGAGATTGGAAGTTTCTTCCACCTCCTCTACCATATGATGTCCTACCACCTCTTCCTCTGAAGTTGCCTCTTTGGTTTCTGCCTCCTCTACCTCTTTGGTTATAATTCTCATTATTGCTTCCACCATTTTGATTGTTATACCAACAATCATTTGCCAAATGATTTGTTCTGCCACAAATCCAACAAGCTTTAGCATTATCTTTGTTCTTACCTCCTCTTCCTTTACCTTTGAAATTTGTCTTCCCTTTTGTGAAGTTAGCTTGATTTGAATTCCCTTCATCATCATTTGATTGCTTTCCCTTGCCATTCTTTTTCTTGTCCTTGGAATACATAGCTTGACTTGTACTTCTGTCATTGTCTCCTTTAAGATCCTGCTCAAAGGTTAGCATGTGTCCTAGCAATTGATTAAGGTCAGGAGTAAAGTGATCAAGTGACAACTCTATGGACAATATAAAAGGCTTCCACTTCTCATCTCCTCTCAAACCTGTAAGTATTTGTCTTACCAACTTTTCCTCTTCAATGTCTTCATCCACTGCTCCCAAGCTATCTGCAATATCTTTCATCCTTGCCACATAATCTGAAATTGATTGTGAACTCTTCTTCTTGAAGGTTGTGAACTCAGCCCATAGTGAGGACTTCCTTGACTTAGTTGTATTTTGGAAATGCTCTTCCAAGGCATTCCAAACATCTGTAGCACTTTCCAAACCTCTGATGTGAGGTAAAAGATAATCATTTACAGCCATGTAGATGATACTCCTTGCTTGAGCATCCTTTCTCATCCAAGTCTTCAACATTGCAAGCTCTTCCTTAGTAGGAATACTAGGATCTGCAAACTCAGGTTTCTCTTCATCTCCTGTAATAAATGATATAAGATCTTTGCTCATGAGGTGTGCTTCCATCCTCATGGACCATGCTGGATAGTTCTCCCTATCTAGCTTATCAATCTGCAAGCTTTCTCCCATCTTGTGTCCACCTGTGTATTGAAATCTTCAAGCTTTACAAACAATGTATGTACCTTTACTTCGAATTAAACTCCTTTTGCCTTTCTTGATGTCAAATAGTCTTCTCCTCAAGCTTTGACTCCAAGCTTTCACTTCTTAGTCCTTCAAGTGTTGAATTTCTTGAATCTGCAGCAGTCGGGATCCTTCTTTCCTTAATTTGATGTCTCCTGCTCTGATACCACTGATGGAGAATGTTAATCTCCAAAAGAACAACCTACTCTTGTGATTAGAGCACCTCTATACCAAGAGTAAGTCAAAACTCTCACTAATTTAGAGGATCAATTACTAACTATCAAAAGATTAACAAATATGTGAAGAAGATGAAACACAGAAAAGTCTGCTGCACTATTTCTCCACATTACCCTATCAAACATGTAAAGTTTTTGATGAAACTTTGTACAAAGTATCTCCTAGAGATTGCGCATCTCCTCCAAGTTGAATTACTTCAAAAGCTTTAGTATAACTTGAGAAATCAACTTCACAAGTTACCTATGCCAGAAACTGTCATTCAAAACAGTCGATTTTACACCTGTAACTTTTAAGACTTGGTTCTCCTTGAATAGAACCCGTTTAAGCAAATGCTTCTAGCCATGAGTAGCTTATCTTCCAACTTAAAGATTAAGCCCTCACTCATGCAAAACTTTAAACTGTGCTAGGAGAAATGATCAAAACATTAAGTTTGAAATCTGCGCCTGTTTTAGGAACCTGTGAACACACTTCACATATGAATGTTCCTACACTTAATTCTCTAAGCCTGATTACAATTGGAAGCTAAAACTTTGTACAGAGGTCAAGCAACTCTCAACTTAGACTTGTACAAAAGCATTTCACAATTGATCTACTGTAGACGGAGAAGACGCAGAAACATCGGGCGCAAATATTTTCAATTACTCAGAAGAAATACAGTTGAGTGATGAGAGCTCACTCAACTAACTTTTTCTCTATCTCATGACATCTAATTTCCTCATTCTTGACTTCTAACTATTGTCACATATGCTCTCATACTTGCCCCGACTTTTCTCAAAGTATTTATAGATAAATTTGTACATAATTCTTACTAAACAAAAGATCTAAGTCAGCTATGACTATATTAATGTACATATGTGTACACTTCTCTTATCCTCTGAATGTAATCTTCTTCCAAACTTTTTGAATTGATTCTTCCTTCATCCTTTAATCTTCCAAGCCTTCAATTGGTGATTGGTTTGCACCAACAGTTTGGAAGTCAAGGAATGAAGAAAAGTTCAAGTTATGAAGCATGGAGGAAGTATATATCCAGGAGACAAAGATGTGTATACATATGTACATTATTTTAGAGTCAGATCATCATATACTTTTGTATGGTCATGAGTTTGTAAAAAATTTGCCTATATATACAAAGAGAATGTCGGGGCAAAGTAGAGAGATTGTGTAAGAACAAGTTTTGAAGAGAATTAGATGTTATTAGATACTCTAGAAGTGAATAGACTCTCTCTCATTACTCAGATGTAAATTTTCTCAGAAATAGAAAATGTTGCGCCCGATCTTTCTAAGTATTCTCCTTCTGTGTTGAATCTTTTGTGAAATGCTTTTGTACAAGTCTAAGTCTATAGTTGATTGACCTCTATACCAATTTTCAGTTTCTAATTGTGATCAAGCTGAGAGAATTGAGTGTAGGAACATTTACATGTGTAAATGGAAACATGAGAAGTTACAGGAGGTGCAAAATTTGATAGTAATGTTTTGGTCAGTTCTCCTTCCATAGTGTAAAATTTTGAGCAAGCAAGCACTCAATCTTTAATTTGGAAGGTAAGCTATCTATGGCTAAAAGCATTTTCATAAACGGGTTCTAGATTGAGAGAACCATGTGTTAAAAGTTATAGGTGTCTAAATCGACTTCTCAGAAGAGCAACTTTAGACATAGGTAACTTGTTGAGTTCATTTGTGATATACTGAATCTTTTGGAATGATTCAACTTGGAGAAGGTGTGCAAACTGTAGGCGACACTTTGTGCAAAGTTTCATCAAAAAATTTACACAATTGATAAGGTAATGAGAAAGATATGTGCAGCAGACTTTCTGTGTAGTCATCTCCTTCACAGATTTTCAAAATCTTCATAATTAATCATTGATCCTCTAAAATTGGTGAGAGTTTGAGTTACTCTTGTTATAGAGGTGCTCTAATTACAAGAGTAGCTTGTCCTAAAACTCTCTATCAGTGGTATCAGAGCAGGAAGTATCAAAATTGAAGGAAGGAGGATCCGGACTGCTGTAGGTGCAAAGAATTCAACATCTGAAGGTTCAAAAGGTGAAAGCTTGAGGACAAAGCTTGAGAAGGAGGTCATACAACATCAAGGAAGACAAAAGGAACATTATTCGAAGTAAAGGAACATCTATTACTCATAAAGATTGAAGAATTCAATATACAGGTGAAGAAAGGATGGGAGATTCTCTTCAAATAGAGAAGTTGGATAGAGAGAACTATCCAGCATGGTTAATGAGGATGGAAGCTCATCTTATGAGCAAAGACTTGATAGCTTATATTACAGGTGAAGAAAAAAAGCCTCAGTTCAGAGATCCTAGTGTTCCAACTAAGGAAGAACTATTAGATTTGAAGAATTGGATGAAGAGAGATGCTCAAGCTAGGAGCATTATCTATATGGCAGTCAATGACTACTTGCTACCTCACATTAGAGGTCTTGGAAGTGCAAGTGATATATGGAATTCTTTGGAGGAGCATTTTCAAAACACCACAAAGTCAAGGAAGGCATCTTTGTGGGCAGAATTTACCACTTTCAAGAAGAAGGCTTCTCAATCCATCTCAGACTATGTAACAAGGATGAAGGACATTGCAGATGCATTAGGTGCAATTGATGAAGACATTGAGGAGGATAAATTGGTAAGGCAAATCCTCACAGGGTTGAGAGGTGATGACAAATGGAAGCCATTCATTTTGTCTACTGAATTATCACTTGATCATTTTACTCCTGACTTAAATCAGTTGCTAGGACATATGTTAACCTTTGAGCAGGATGTCAAAGGTGAAGGGGACAAAAGTGTAGGTCATGCAATGTATTCAAAGGATAAGAAGAAAAATAGCAAAGGGAAGCAACAAGCAAATGAAGATGAAGGCACAACTAGTCAAGCCAACTTCCTAAGAGGAAGAAGAGGTGGCAAAGGTAGAGGAAGAGGCAGGAGTAATAAAGATGGAGTCAAACCTTGCTCGATTTGTGGTAACACAAATCACTTAGCTAATGATTGTTGGCATAATACTCAGAGTAATGGTGGATATAATCAGAATTTTAATTCAAGAGGAAGAGGTGGCAGAAATCAAAGAGGTAATTTCAAAGGTAGAGGTAGTAGAGGTTACTTTGGAAGAAATGCAGGTAGAGGATTCCAAAGTCAACAATACAACAATACCTACTACAATTATGCTTCAGAGCAGAAGGAGGATTCAACATTGATAATGAATGCAACTTGTGAAAGACAAAGTGAAGACCAAAGAGTCTTCTACATTGACTCAGGGTGTAGCAATCACCTGAGTGGCAACATAGCCTTGATGACTGATTTGGAGAATAAGGTAACTAATCATGTAGTTCAAACACGTGACAATACAAAGCACAATGTGAAGTCAATTGGATCAGTGAAGGCCAAGGATGGAAGTACCCTCTTGAGTAAGGTCTTGTATGTTCCTACAATTCTTAAGAATCTGATAAGTGTAGGACAAATTGTTGAAAAAGTTTATGAAGTTAGATTCACTAATGAAGGAGTGTTTGTGGAAGACCCTAGCAATGGGTATAAACAGATTGTTTCAGGTAAGAAAGAAGGAAGATTGTTCACATTGAAGATTCAAGGTAATGTTGGTCATGCCTTGTTCACTTATGGAGGGCATAAGATCTCTGAGTTAGATCTTTGGCACAAGAGGCTTGGACATTTCAATGAAAGAGGTATCAAAGATATGGTTAACAATGGTTCTGTGCTTGGATTGCCTAATGTTGCAGGTCAACATATGACATACAGATGTGAGGCATGTCAATTAGGTAAGGCTCATAAGCAATCTTATTCCAAGCATGGTTTTATGTATTCAAAGAAGCTTGAATTGGTACACATAGATGTGTGGGGACCATCAAAAGATTTTAGTATCAATGGTTCAAGGTATTATGTGATTTATGTTGATGATGCTACCAGATGGATCACTATCTATGTGATCAAAGATAAGTCAGAGGTATTCAATACATTTAAACACTATCATGTGTATGCAGAAAGAATTACAGGTCATAAATTGAAGAGACTAATGTCAGATGGAGGGGGAGAGTATTTCTCTAATGAGTTCAGTGATTACTTGTGGAATGCAGGTATAAAGAGAGAGGTTACTTGCAGGTACTCTCCTCAACAAAATGGTGTAGCAGAGAGAAGAAATAGAACTCTTGTTGAGTTTGCAAGATCCATGATGAAGGAGAAAAATTGCCCAAATTACTTGTGGGTTGAGGCTGTAAACACAGCTACTTATTTGGTTAATAGGTTGCCATGTAAAGCTTTGCAGGGTATGACACCATATGAGGCATGGTGGGGTAAGAGACCTACATTAGACCATTGCAAAGTATTTGGATGTTTGGCATATGCATATGTGCCATCACAATTAAGGCACAAATTGGAACCTAAAGCTGAAAAGTATGTATTCATTGGTTATGATGATAAGCAAATGGGATATAGGTTGTGGAGTCCATCCACAAAACAATTCCTTGTATCAAAGAATGTTACATTTGATGAGCAAGGTACTTGGTATGCAGGTACAATCAATATTAATGCACGTGATGAAGAAGTTGTGAATCAAAAGAAAGGTAAATCAAAGGTTCAGATATTTGATGAAGAGGAGAATAATGAAGTACAGGTTGAAGTTGAAGAAATGCCAAGATTTGATCCTGAGTGTGATGAACCAGAAACCTCAAAGAGTAGAGAACTTAGAAGGTCATCAAGACACAAGTGGCAACCTACAAGGTATAGCTATGACACTTCTTTTTTGGCTACAAAAGATTATGCTTATATGATAAAGGCAGATGAAGATCCTTCTACATATGAAGAGGCAAAAGGTAAAAAAAATTTGGAGAAAGCTATGCAGGAAGAATATGATGCATTGATGGAGAATCAGACATGGGAGTTGGTTCCTAAACCAAATAGCCAGAAGATCATTGGATGCAAGTGGGTCTACAAGACAAAAAGGTATGCAGATGGAAGTGTGTCTAGGTATAAAGCTAGACTTGTTGTGAAGGGTTTTGCTCAGACTTATGGTATAGATTATGATGAGACCTATAGTCCTGTGGCAAAGATGACAACCATCAGGACACTCATAGCTATTGCTGCATGTAAAGGTTGGAAATTGTGTCAATTAGATGTGAAGAATGATTTTTTAAATGGTTATATTTCAAATGATGTTTTCATGGAGCAACCACAAGGATTCAGAGATGGAAGGTATCCAGATCATGTGTGCAAGCTCAAGAGAGCTTTGTATGGTTTGAAGCAGGCCCCAAGGGCATGGAATTATAGACTTGTGAAGTTCTTGAAAGAACTTGGATTTCAAGTATCTAAAGCAGATAGTAGCTTGCTTGTCAAAGCAAGTGATGATGGGTTCATATACATGTGCATATATGTTGATGATATAATTCTTACAGGTACAGATGAGAAAGGCATTCAAAGCCTAAAGAAGCAAATGGAGAAAGAGTTCAAAATCAGTGATTTGGGAGACTTGTCATATTTTTTGGGCATGGAGATTTCATACACTCAACATGGAGTGTATGTGACTCAAGAAAGGTATTTGAGAAACTTGTTGATCAAGTTTAAGATGAATGATTGTAGGGTAGCACCTACTCCAATGGAGGTGAATCACAAATTGAGCAGATATGGACATGAAGAGTTCAAGGATATGAAACTATATCAGAGTTTGGTTGGTAGTCTGATATATGCTACATTAACTAGGCTTGATTTGTCATATGCAGTTGGAGTTTTGTCTCAATTCATGTATTGTCCTAGGAAAGAACATTGGATTGCAGGTCAAAGAGTGTTGAGGTACATTAAGGGTACACTCAAAGAAGGTTTGTATTATGGTTTTACATCATATACAAACATCAAGATATATAGTGATGCAGATTGGGCAGGTAATCCTGATGATAGGAGATCAACTTATGGATACTTGTGTTATGTGGGAGATAAGTTAATTTCTTGGTGTTCAAAGAAGAAACACACAGTTGCTTTATCATCTACAGAAGCAGAGTATAAAGGGATGGTTGAAGCTGCAAAGGAAGTGATATGGCTTATGACTCTTATGAAGAGTTTTGAACATTATTGAGAGTACACCCACTATTCATGGAGATAACATGAGTTCATTGTACTTAGCTGCTAACCCTGTGTTTCATGCCAGGACTAAACATATTGAGATTCAATATCACTTTCTAAGAGAGAAGGTGATGGATAAAGAGATTGAAGTCATACATACTTCAACAAAAGATCAGATAGCAGATATGCTAACCAAAAGCTTGGATGGACCAAAGCTACAGAGATTCAAAGACATGGCAGGCATAAAGAAGATAGATAAAACCTCAATTGATGATTGAGGGGGAGCTCTTGGTGCAGGACAATCAACAATTGAAGTTTTAATGAAGGTTTGGAAGTGAAGGAATGAAGAAAAGTTCAAGTTATGAAGCATGGAGGAAGTATATATCCAGGAGATAAAGATGTGTATACATATGTACATTATTTTAGAGTGAGATCATCATATACTTTTGTATGGTCATGAGTTTGTAAAAAATTTGCCTATATATACAAAGAGAATGTCGGGGCAAAGTAGAGAGATTGTGTAAGAACAAGTTTGGAAGAGAATTAGATGTTATTAGATACTCTAAAAGTGAATAGACTCTCTCTCATTACTCAGATGTAAATTTTCTCAGAAATAGAAAATGTTGCGCCCGATCTTTCTGAGTATTCTCCTTTTGTGTCAAATATTTTGTGAAATGCTTTTGTACAAGTCTAAGTCTATAGTTGATTGACCTCTGTACAAATTTTTAGTTTCTAATTGTGATCAGGCTGAGAGAATTGAGTGTAGGAACATTTACATGTGTAAATGGAAACATGAGAAGTTGCAGAGGCGCAAAATTCGATGTTAATGTTTTGGTCAGTTCTCCTTCCACAGTGTAAAGTTTTGAGCAAGCAAGCACTCAATCTTTAATTTGGAAGGTAAGCTATCTATGGCTAAAAGCATTTTCATAAACGGGTTCTAGATTGAGAGAATCGTGTGTTAAAAGTTATGGGTGTCTAAATCGACTTCTCAAAATAGCAGGGTTAGAAATAGGTAAATTGTTGAGTTTATTTCTCAAGATATACTGAATCTTTTGGAATGATCCAACTTGGAGAAGGTGCAAAAACTGTAGGCGACACTTTGTGCAAAGTTTCATAAAAAACTTTACACAGTTGATAAGGTAATGAGAAAGATATGTGCAACAGACTTTCTGTGTAGTCATCTCCCTCACAGATTTTTCAAAATCTTCATAATTAATCATTGATCCTCTAAAATTGGTGAAAGTTTGAGTTACTCTTGTTATAGAGGTGCTCTAATTACAAGAGTAGCTTGTTCTTTTGGAGATCAAAACTCTCCATCATTTCAGTGAAGGGCATCATCCACAGGGCCCCCATCAAAGAAAATGAGAGGAACTATTCAAATGCCATGTGCACAGCCTAGGGGTGCTACATTGACACCAGAGGTGACTCCGCCACCCCAAAGATGAGTACAGCCCTTCACCATCCGATTACCAAGGCAAAGTGCAGAGGGGCCTAGTCTTATCTTTCCACCGATCCCCGCCGATCTAGAGTTCCCTCAAGGCTTCACACTTGAGGATTTGACTAGTGAAGAAGTAGCCAGAATGCTCAATGAAGCCAACTTGGAGATAGAAGCAGAGCAATTAAGCAAACAACAGACTTCCACGGACCAGCCTAAACCAACTCAACCAATCATTGTCAAAGTGGATGAAGATGAGGAAGAGACTGAAGAAGACGAACAAGATGAAGAGCAGGAAGGAAAACATGATGAAGAGGAACACGAATATGTGCAACATGTTATACCAGAACTTGAGGGAGCCCCAGCATACACAATACAAATATGAAGATTGTACAATACTATGAACTTAGTTCAAGAACAACATAGACTATCCTTGGCATCTGGGAAAGCCCTAATGAACCAGATGCTTGGGGAAGGAGGCGCGAATGACCAATTCATAGCTTCCCTCAACTTGCTCACTAATGCACTAGGAATACAAGAAGCTGTTCACACCGCCCTCACCCACTCTCAGAGATTTGAAGGAAGATGCAGGACATGACCACCAAGTTCAAGAAAGCACATACACACTTTAGTTTCAGAACCACACGACACCACTTCCACAACCACCACCACGGCACGCACCACTCAACATACCGAAGAACACCACACGTCAAGTGTACCACCATCCCCACCCTTACCACCCTCCCCTCCGACTCCACCCCCCTCACCTCATATCACAACCACCATTGTCTCTACTATCACAGCCACTGCCTCAATCGTTCTTAGTGAATCACATGATATAGGTCAATCCTCACAACTATCACGATCCAACACCACTAACTTTGTAACTATCACCACGAGCTATAGGCATATAACCATGGTTACAGGGAATCCCATTTCCCCTATCATGCATCTAGGAGGCCCATAGGCACAATTAGGCACACCATTGTACACTTTTGCCATAGTCACCACACCTACCATCCCCATGTATATGGTAGCACCAACGACTGCATCCACTCACAACCAAATGGATTTATCACCCACAACTGCACCGTTCCCTCCCCCCATATTTCTACAATCTCCTATTCCTCCGCCACCAACATCACCATTTCCCACCATGGCATTCATCACCCCTTTCCCTCTTCCCTATCCCCCTGCATTCCAAACCTTTCTCGCATCCACCCCTGTAAATAACGTGTTCAACACTTTATATCAATGTGTTTATCAATTACAGCAAGATTATCAACATTTAGATGCACAACATACAAACCTGTTCAAAGACCACGACACATTATAAGAACGAATCACGGCCATGGAGAAGGACAAGGTGGAACTACAATGCAACTATGATACCTTACAAAGATAGTATGAGGAATTATTGGTCAATCCCCCCAAACAAGATAAACAGGCGCAACAACATCTTGAGGAAATGTTGCACGCACAACAGGTAGACAATCACAAGCTACGTCGTAACCTCGCATTACTGAGGAAGCACATGTCTGGAGCATTAGAAGAGAAGAAAAAACTCCAAAAATAGAATGAAGAAAATCTAGAAGCGGCAATGGAAGGTTCACCTCAAGAGATCGACCCGGAGTGGTTCAAAGCCCTCCCTTCAGCCACCATGCATACAATATTGGATACACATGTAGACCTCCTAGAGGCATATGATGCATTAGAAAAAGAGCATGACGAACTATGAAGGCAATTGGCTAGTCACAGAAAGCAACAAAAGGAAGCAGCACCTATGACCGCCACACTTGAAGAGGTAACTGAATTGAAAGCACAAGTGGCCGCTTTGCAGACTCAACTTTTGCAGTATGAATGAAAACCTTCTCCAAGGGTGGAACCAAAACCAGAAGAGCTAGTCTCAATTTAAGTTGAAGAGACATTTGATGAACCTTACGAAGCCATGCCCACACATGGAGGCCGACAAACAGAGGAAGGGCTCAATACATTCGAGATTGAAGCTCTAGAATGGCTACAAAAGTTAGAAAAAGTCGGTCACACTCATGATGAAAAAGTCGTAGTTCAGATACAATCCATGTCTCGTCTGGAAGAAATCGTAATCAAATCCGATTACTTCAAGCACTTATCTCATCATCACTGGGTTGGTACTTCCGATGATCAACATGTACCATTTTGTGTGTTAATGGCAGATTATAACGCAGAGATCAAGCATCGCACCAAGAAGGAGCCAACCTTTGCAACCCAGTTCACCCGTGAGGACATTCTTGAGAGTGCCATAGAGGGCACCATCTTCCAGCCTACTTGGAGGATATGGTTACTAGAAACCTACCCAGAGATGGTGTGCACCTGGAAGAATATGCCTTTGTATATCAAGTATAACCCCTGTTATTGCCCTATCGTGCGACAATGATCATGGCCGGAGTTCGCTCTCTAACATTCAAAAATGTTAGAGAGCCTCACCTCTCGGCCCTAGGCTTTAATGAAGGCAACCTCAATCTAGTATATGATATGAGCACCACCCCATCCATAAATGTTGTATATGTGTGGCACGCTCAAATCATATATCTCCTAGCATGCTTCAAACAGACATTTGAAGAAATGTTTGTCACAGGGTCCTGGGAGTATCAGTCAGAAATCTTCATTCCTAGACCCTCTCATCTGTTACACTGATTTGCTATGGAGCAGGTCCTACAGTCAGACAAGTTGTGTATGCCACATCCGGAGGTACCTCATCCAGTAGATTGGGACGCTTTACTCACAGATCTAGCCAGAGGATTGAGGCTCGAGGAACATCAGTTGGCCACAAATGTGGTCGAATATTACATCAAACACTCGGGTCAGCAAGGGTCTATCAGAGATGATAGATGCTAGAGAGGGAGGAGTGTTGGCATACAAGCTATAAGAAGAGCATACAGACACCAAAGTGAAGTCAAGCACAATCCAACAATGAGGCCTAATTATTTTTTTCTAAACTTACTTCCAATTAAGAGTGATTTTCATCACTAAGCAAACATTGTAAATCCCATTTTTGGTAGAGTAGACTCGATTTTGGTTCAAGCCGAGGATTCCTCGAGCTCGAGGAGTATTAGAATTAGCTATATACCAATTTCCATAATTTTTAGATTCTGTTTGAGCCCTCAAATAAGCCCTGGAACCTAATTTTTAACTAGACGAACACTAGGTCTGGACAGGGCCACTAGCTAGTCAAAAACTGTAAAAGGAGCTAGAGAGCTCATTTTTGAGGAGAACAAATTGTAGTTTGAACTAAGAAGAGCTCTTGTAATTGTCTTTTGATCTTAATCAAAGCTTGCATTTTTCAACCCTTTATTCTTACCTGTGTGCACGTGTGTGTGTATGTGTGTGCATGCTTGTGTGCTTCTCCATCACCACTTGTGCACATCATTTGCTCGAGATCTTCATACCATCCTCATGTCTTCACATATTGACATTAAAGGAAAATGTCCTAACCTTAGGTTCATTCACAATCTAGGGTCTCGCTGTTTCCTTATGGAAACTATCAAATATTAGAAGTGGTTTGTTCAATGTTTGTGGACAAAATTCTTGAAAATTTCCACTTCAATGTTCCTCTTAAATTGGTTCTATTTCCATGATGCGTGATACATAGGGTCCAGACAATATACGATATGGAAAATTCCTCACAATACACAATATTGTGGCTCCAAATGATACATGATACTGACAATTCCTCACGATACATGATACAAGGTATAGCACGATGCACGATATTGACAATTCCTCACGATACACGATATAGGTAAAGCACGATAGACGCTACTTTGAGGTTCACAATACAAGATGTCACGATACATGATACTTGGAAAAGTATCCACAATACATGATACAAGTGAACAATGATACATGATACAAGCCCAATTCATGATACACGATACTTCAAAATTATTGGTGATACATGATACTACGAGATCACAATACTCAATAAGACGATACATGATACCTAGGTATGGGGATACACTAGGAGTACGGTATCATGATACACTAGGAGTAAGGTATTAGCGATGCATGATATCTACCAAGCATCACGACACATGGAAATTTGGTGTCATGATACCAAACTCAACCGATCGAGATACTTGGACTTTCATAAGCCCAAAATTAGACTTTTTAAGTATGTGTGCTCCTTGTGCTCTCCTTGACAGCCCTATGTGTCTGCAGCTTTGAAAATTCTTTCATTTTCTCCTTAATCGCACCTCATGATACTGAGTGGAAGTCATCTCACCCCATGTAAGTGATCAAACAAATTTTTGGTTTGATGATGGTGTAGAGCTCACCTCGAAAAGTGTTTCCTCACGTTTTTGCTGCTAGATACTGAAAGATCCCAATTAGCTACCTGCCACTCTCCTCCCAACCTTAAATAGCCCTTGCCCTTGGCATCTGTAGAATCTTCTCTAAGGTCCAAACACTCCTCATATGGCCAATCTGAGGAGATGGAATAACCTTAAAGATCTGTGCTAGAGCCTTGGCTCCCCCGAGCTCTAGTCATTGACCTGGCTAGGGTCCTCGACCGAATGTAGGTAGACCAATGGTAGACCATGGAGATCTAAATAAATCTAACACTCTCACTTTTAATTTTGAGGATTGAAGAGGAAACGAAAGCTACAAGGGAAAAGCATGAGTGTATTGAAAATTACATCAACCTCTAAGGGTACTTGAATGCATTTATAAATTAGTTTCTACTTTATGCATGAAAAAGGAAAGAATGTTTGTGTATTTTTTTTCTTTGCAAAGGAATGCTTCGATGCACAAACTAAGTTTCAAGAGTTACCTTTTTACACACCCCAAAATCTCTTATGTTAGGCATAGTTTTTAAATGCACAAATGCATGTGCATAATCATGTTGTTACACAAAGGGAAGCATGAGTAGTGTGTTTGTACATAGCATAGATGCATGAAGTGCATGCATATCAAGCACAAGGAATGCTTGAGTTAGTTTAGGGCATGCAAGCACATGCCACTACATGCAAGCAAGCGCATGCATGCAAGCACATGCAACTACATGCATGCAAGCACATGCATTTGCATGAATGAAAGACATCAGTTTTGCATCTTTGCATACACTATGCATGCACTCAAGTAAAAGGATTATGCGTGCATAAATAGATGCATAGTATTGCAAATGCAACTAAAGATGAGAAATAAGAGTAGAATTTAATAATTTAGAAGGTAAAGGGATCTTCAAACGGAGATTGGAAGCAAGTCAACCTTGAAACGAGCTTATAAGTTGAACTTGATTAGTTCATCAAATCTTATCGTTATAAGATATGGATAAAAAAAATCCTAAAGATCTTAGGCATAAACCCTAAAGAGTTCATGTATACTTTATTGGCGAGGATAACTGTCATATAAAATATGGTATTAAGTCGTGATCCTTTAAGTAATTATTCCATCAAGATATGTATAAATTTTATCTTTAACTATGCAATAAGACACAAGGAGTTCCAAGCTTTACTTTACATATTCAAAATAATGAAAGAAGATCATTTGAGAATCAGGAAAAGATAATATAACTTGTCTCAAGATAACTATAGGAAGTTCTTTGAAATAAAAAATCTGCAAAGAATGCTAGCACTTACTTTCAAAGTTAAGGATATGAAAGTTAAGATGTGAAACACTTGTGGAAACATGTCCATCAAGTGTAAACTTTGGTGATTGTAATTCATGACCTTAAGACATAATGGCCAATGATTATATTCCTCAATAAAGTATCATTTATACTTTAACATCCAAGAATATATCTTACAAGATAAATTTTTAAACAACTCAACATTAACGCATGTTGAAATTCAAAAGAAATAGATCTTTGGATAGGATAAAGATGTTCAAAAATAAAATGCTTTGAACAAATGTGCACCTATCGAGAACAAAAAAGCATTAGGTTTCATCATGCTAAAAGATGCATGCACTAATTCAAGGTATCACTTTGAGTTTGTTTGATCCATGAGGAATCAAAAGACCATTCCTTGAATGATCAAAGTTAAGTAAAAATTCAATCTTCTTATTAATTATGCAAAGCTAGATGAGCCTAAGATGGTATGCACTATAATTAAGTTTCATGAAAATCAAAGTATATGTTATACCTTGATTTCCATATCCAAATAAAAACATTAGACAAGTGCATCTTTTGGACAAGCTATTTGCAAAGCTTAACACCTTGAAATCTTCCAAGGTATTAGAAAACTATCACTTTTAGTAAAGAATCAAGCTAATTCTTAAGGGATAAAGAATAAGTTTTTGTGTTCATATATTACTATTGTACATTGGTTCAATCACCAAGAGAATTAATATTCTTGTACTTTAAACTTATGCACCAAAAGTGGGTTGTCAAAACGTGTTTAAAGTATACAAGAATCAAAGATATATTGAACAATCACAATAAATCTTATTTCAAACTCAAGAAAAAACATGCATAGGAATAAATATCACCATATATAAATGAAAGTTCATGTCCAAATTTTCATGGTGATATGCGAAGCCATCTCCTAAGGTGATACTTATCCTATAATTTGACACTAAGAAAGTGTACACAAATCAAGCAATAGAAGGTTCAAAGTATTATCGAAAAGTATATAGTTCCTTTCAAGGATCATCCAAGAGGTGCAAAGAAATCCGGGGTGATTCCTTTGCTCATGTTGTTGATTACTCAAAAGTATTCAAAGTTCAAGTACTTAAAGAAAAGAATTTTCCATAGCAATGGGAAAATAGAACTTCATCACGATAGCTAGACAACAAGTAGTTCCCAAGAAAGTACCAAACCACTGATAGTGGTACTTAAAGTCAAATGATTGATATAAAACAAAGGTGTATCAATCTTAAAGAGATTCTTAGCTTTGGAATCTGAAAAGCATTAGTGGATTCTTAGACTTGAGTTGAGGGAAAGGTAACTCTAAATATCCTTTGCGTAAACAAATGAGATCTAGAAAATCAAAGAGATCTTAAGTTAAAGACTAAGTCTTTATCATTGTTGCGTGGTCAACAATAATTGATCAGGATTGGAAAAAATTGTCCAAGAAGTTGTGATTGGAACTACTATAGACGTTGGCAATAATCTCATGAATGATTCATGAGAGAAGTGAGTTACCTCTTAGAACATCAAGTCCTAAGAAGGGTTTGACTTTGAAATTAGATTTTTACAAAATCAAGACATAAAGAGGTACAAAGCTTTAGATATGCTCTCATTTTTTGCCTAAAAAGTTCTTTTTAAGAAATAGCAGGTGTGAAAAGAGAAAATAACACCTTTATCTTAGCTCTCAAAATTGGCACCAACAAGGGTTAGAGCAAGGGTCATTAGAAATGATCATGAAAGAAGACATAGAAAGAAAATCAAGAGAGGCATGTATTTTTATGGATTGGAGAAAGTATCCACTAGTATGGGATGATGGAATGTTGACTCCCTTTGGGAACTTTTTTCTTTGGTAGCCAGAAAGAAAAGAACTCATCATTTATAGAAAGCATTAGACAAGTTATCCTTTTCTTGAAATGTAGGAGAGTTTTACTTGCACATTCAAACCATAAATGAAGACTTTAAAGCTTCATCAAATCAAACTTTAAAATAAATTCAACGGACCTTTCAACCAAGGTTAAAACTCTTGAATCAGAGTAATTCATAAGAATTGGATTCCAAGAAAGAAACTCTCAATAGATTGAATGAAGGAAAGATTAACTTAGTCATAGACAATGCACAAAAGAATACCTTGTTGAAAAAGATTTGTGAAAAGTTAAAACCTTGAGTCACATAGAGTTTGATTCAAATTATATTAAGTGTCTTAGAAGTTTGAATTGGTTGCAAAAAACTTTGGCTCTTCCTCTTTGCTTTCTAAAATCTTTGGATTCGAATTAAATGGAGTAAAAATAGGCTATAGTTAGTTGGTTGGAATAGATAACTAAATTAAAACATCCCAAATAGATGTTCTTGTAGAACCCATTCAATCCTCAAAGATGTTAAGGCTGAGTTGACTTATCCATATGATTTTGCTTCAAGATCAATAGCACAAATCCAATAAATAGAGTCCAAAACACTCTTGGAAAGAATAGTTGGGAATTTCTCATAAGATTGACAATTCCCAAGACCTAAAAGTAAAAATTATTTGAGAAAATTATCCTAAGTTTTACAAAGTTAACTTAGAACCTTCCTTGTTCTAGTTCAAGTAAAGTTTGACCAAAAGTGTAAGGAACACTTTCTCTTACATTTAACATAGGACTCTCAAAACTAGTTGAGCAACGTAGTTATTCAATTGAGTGAAAAATCAAGCAAACATTAGTTAGAAGTGAACCCTGGTGCAAACATCTAAGTTAGATGTTTTGATCAACCTCACTTATAGTTCCAAACCATATTCAAAAGAAATATTCTCAAAGTCTTGAAAGGGATAAGAATCTCACCTTAGTTGCTAGGTTTGTGCACTAGTGATGTCCAATAATGGACCAATATCTTGAATCCATGCATGTTGCATGTTGGTGCCTACATAGCACATACTTGGAATAGTGAATTGGGTAGGGATGCTTTTTTATCCACCCTTATCAATCATTTCCTACTTTGCACAAAGATCAGTTTATCAAGTACAAAGCTAGTTGATGTGATGAATCATTTGGGAAGGTATCAGATAATTGATTCCCCTCTGTTCATTTGGAATACAAGGTGAATCCCACCACAAAGATGAAACATGTTCTTCTACATTAGGACATGAGGCTTGGGAGTATGCCTATATTTTTGTGTATAACTTTATTTCCAAGGACAAAAATGTTTTTCAAGGGGTGAAGAATACGACCGTCTGATTGGTTCATCCAAATCTGAAATTAGATATTGTTTATTCATTCTTATGTAGGGTCAAATTCTAAAGTAGACCTAAGAAAAAGTGTGCGTGCTCTCTAAAACATGCAAGTAGATTGGCCTAGTTGTTAAGATATATAGATAGAAAGGAGGAGGACTTGGGTTCAAGTCCTACGAGAGTACTAGGATTGTTTTTTCCCCAAGATCTCTATTGCCTTCTAGAAGCATCTATTCGCGTTAAATCTAGCTAACTAGGACACTTGGCACACATGTAGCTACATGGCCAAGGATTGCATGGTTAGTATCCACCTACTATAGAGGGAACTCCCTTGGAGAGAGCTATATATAGAGGCATAAGGTTGGGAGGAGAATCATTTCTCAAGCTTGTGGTGGTCTTAATGCCCTTATTCATTACAGGATTGCTCAAAGAAAATAAAAAAAGTTAGGAATGAGGGTGGGAGTGAGTGATGTATAACCCTTTGAAAATAAATAAATGATAGATTAAAAATAAAATTAACTAGATTGGGATTGAAGGGTTTGTATGTTCTCATAAAAAAAAGTAAATGACTCTACTTCCATGACTTGAAAATAAAAGAAAAAGGTATTAGAAGTGGATTTTTGAAGTATTCATAGGGGAAATAATTAGTGTAGTGCATGGGTAGTAGGAAATTGTGTTTGATGCATGGTCTTGAATGGTGGCCCTATGAATGCAACTTTAAGTGCACTTATTTGAAAGTGATGTGAAATATGTGGGTCTTGAGCGATATGCTCAAGGGTTATCCAATGAAGAAGATGCATGAGCTACAAGGATGGGAATGCTTTTTCTTTTTTGTTTTGCTCTTCTCTTTTACTTTTTCTTTCACTAGTGTGAGGATGCATATGATAAAAAAGATAGGAAATATTATACCTAAGTATACATGGCTTCCCCCTCCCTGTTGGGTGTATTGGGTTAAACCATGCGAACTATGGATGACAAGCCCATAGTTGATCAACATGATTGTAATGTGTATCTTGAAATTGCATTGTGTGATATTTGCTCACCTATGTCAATGGGGATGTTTGTGGGAAGTAGATTTGTAATACATTGGCATCACCAAATAAAAAATGAAGAGGACTATCTGAATGTTCAAAGGATGGACCCTTGATAGGTAATAATCCTATTGAATAAAATACTCCATGAAAAGCAAGGTGATTTCCTTTCCTTAATGAGCCTACTTGTCTTGTAGGTAACTTGTATTATCTGAACAAGACAATCGTCAACTTCACTTAGCATTATGTATTTGAATTCAGACAAGCTATCCAATTTTAAGATCATTATGTCACTTCTTGTAGATTGTATGTTCGTATCTATGAGGTTCACCCAAACAAAAGCATGAGTAGGAAAAACAAGTATTACAAGTGGTTTTTATTCTCCCATTACAAGATATCACTCTTGTGCATGGGATTTTAACAATTGTTTTTCATGAATGGCTATGTAATGTGGCCCTATATTTGATGCACACTTGAAGTGCAACGGATCTTATATGGTGCAAAAGAATGGGTTGTGCATGAAGCTCATGGTTGTGCATGAAGCTCATGGTTGTTGCACGAAGAGGTATCTCCTTGGAGTCATTGATAAATGAGTTTGCTATGCCTAAGTGCATGTATCAATCAACTCAAAGATCTAGAGGGTTAGTGTTATTTTTTAATATAAAAATAAAGCAACTCTATGCACATATATACAAGTGTATGTGTGATCTCTTTTAAGCATATGCATGACTTACAAGAGCATGAGGTGCACACTTATTATGAAAATATGAAAAAGTAACAATTTTAATTGTTGTGCATGCTCTTTTATGGTAAATGGTTTTATTGTTGTAGTGGCTAGTGAAGAGTTGACTATGGGATTAGGAAGAGGTAATGGACATCTCTTCTTTATCCACAAAGTATGCATTGTGCTCTTCTTGGAGTGCAGTCGAGATTGTTTTGGTACCCACTTTTGAATAATTATAGGCTTTTATTTATTGTGGTTACCTTTTCTTTGATGTGTGAGACAACTTGTGTTTTTGTGGCCCTAGGTTTTTGGGCTTCTTTGGGATTGGTGTAGATTGAGCCCTAAGGATAGAGTTTGGAACCCATACTAGATTGTATCGATTATTTGTTGCTCTAATGATCTTAGATATCCAAATCTGATTGATTACAGGTTGGGATTATTTGTAGGGAGACTTTCTCTTTTGGAGTGGATTTTCAAGTGAGGCCCATTTCTTCCTACAAAGGCAAGGAGAATCCTCAGATTGTGTTACTAGTTTATCGAGCACCCAAATGGGTGATTGAGATGCTTGTGCCATTATAAGGTATTTACGAAACCAATATTGTTTAGCCATTGGAGATGTGTTTTGCTCGAATTTGTTTGTTTCTCTTGTACTTGTTTATGTTTGCATTTTGCTTTAACTTGATTAAACAAGTGGAAATGTGGGAGATTCTACAATGTTAGAGAGAGGCTCAATAATTTTTGGATTCTCATTGGGGATCAAGCCATTTAATGAAGAGGAAGTAAAAAGAGGTACAATGACATTCTTTCTAATTTTTCCATTGACTAGGTTTAGACCTAGAGAATTGTCAAATAGCCAATTTGGTCCAAGGATGACTTGTAAATTTAGAGCATCATCATTACATACTAAAAATTTGACATGTATCTTGGCCTTTCCCAAATTCATAGGAAGTGTAATTGAAAAAAATGTGTGGTTCAATGAATGACTCCACTTGCATTTCTCTATGCACATTAGAGCACATGTTTTGATCTATGTGCTTTAAAACCAATCTTTCCTTATAGATACCCTCTAAGGATTCATGTTGAGCTTTGGCCCTTATGTGTTGTTCTTCTTGTCATCTATTCATGGCCACTTGCAATCATCATAAGATGTTTGCAGTGAGGTGCTTTTGGTAGGTTTGACTCTACAACCATTGATATAGTTCAACAAAAATATAATCTTCAAGTGTGGCTAGTTGAATGGCATCACTAGGTGAGATACAATGTATCACATAAGGTCCATGAACTCTTTTTCATAGCTTTTGAATGTGTTTTTTTTGGGTTTGTAAAAAATTACTAGATCATATTCCTCAAGTTTCTCATCCATAATATGAGCATCAAAATAGGTTTTTTGGCACTTTTTATGAGCATAGATGCCTGCAGCAATCTTAAGGCATGTTTCTTGTAAAGCATAAAGTTTATCCACTAAATGAGATAACTCATGACCATTCCACTCATAATCTCCATCAAGTTTGAGATTCGGTACAAGGAAGACAACATGCATAATGGCATGTTGTTCATATAACAAATTGAAAGAGCTATCTCTAAGCGGAGTCTTATAATCAATATGATAAGTCTAAACTGCATTGTGTGTAGTTGCTCATCCCAATTTGAGCATCTGGAATTAACCAATTTTGTCAAAACTATGCATATCAGTTTTTTGGAAGCCTCATCTTGACCATTTTCTTGTGGATGTGGAGCTGCATTTTTGTGAACAACAGAAAATTATTACAATTGAGACTCTATGAATTCATTAATAAAGTTAGTACCTTTGTCATTGATTATCTCAATGGGGAGGCAAATGCATGTACAAATCTAATCAAATAAGTCTTTTGTGGTGGTTTGATCATCATTTTCTTTTGTAGCACATGGCTCTACCCACTTAGTGAGATAATCTATTCCTATTATTATGTACTCAGCATGAGATCCTTTGGTAGGTGGGCTCATAGGAACAATAAAGTATATCCCCCGATTTGCAAATGCACATCCTACCATCATTGTCCTTAAGGGAATTTGATCTCTATTAAATGGATTGTTGGATCTTTGGCATGCAACACACTTGCTCATAAATGTTTGAGCATCCATGGGTAAGGTGGGCAACCACAGACCAGCAAATAAAATCATTTGAATTATTCGATTTGTAGTGGAGACTTCCAATAGTCGAAGATAATCATCTTCATGTACATAAAGGCATAGGAAGTTATCCCCCACTTGTAAAGCATGCGGCCAATGAGAGCATGGTCTCAAATCTCTTTGTGTGAGACTCATTGTTTTTTTATGAAAAACAAGATTTCAAATAATCAATTATGTTCTAGCTCCATGAGGAGCGTGCTTGGTATTTGGAATGACTTGGCAAGTTGAATAAGCATTATCATATTCATTTACCATTCTCTCCATGTGTGGGAAATATACACCATTTCTTTGCATATTCTGCAAAATTGGTGAACTACACATAAGGGTGGAGTGGTCCATAAGATAGGACAAGACATGTTGGCTCAACCCATTTAGGTATTGCTTCTATATTGAACAAGTAGGCATCTCACAAGTCATCTTGATTGCCTCTTGAGAATCACCACTTTTAATTCTTCACAAATGATCAACTCTAACATGTGTGCTTCCTTTTTTACTAACACCTCAAAATCATATTCCATTAAAAAGAGAGTCACCTTACTAATCTACCAATAGCACAAGGATTGTTGTCAAGATATAGTAAATCTTGATGGTCTACAAAGATCTTAAATTTATGCACCAGTAAGTATTTTTTAAACTTTATTACTGCATAGACCATTCCAAGGCCATATCTCTTGGTACTGATGTGGTTGCATTTAGCTAGGATGAGTTTGTGACTGCCATATGCAATGGGGAAGTAAGAATTTCCCTCATATGTAAGTTGCGCTAGGATGCATCCAATAGCATAATTAGAAGCATCCACATAGATATGGAATGGTTTATTCCAATCTTGATTCTTTAGTATCAATGATTATATGATATGCTTTTTGAGTTCTTGAAATGAGTTCTCACACTCATCTGTCAACTCAAAAATCTTTAATAGCTCCTACACTCGCTAAACTATGACCCCTTGTTAGATTTACTAGCTTGGTTGAAGGAAATTTCCTTTTCATGGATTTAATAAATAGTTGATGTTGGCTTGTCCATTATCAATGGATCCATTAGGGTCCCCAAATATTTTAAATACTCTTGTCCATTGCTATAGGGCCCTTCCATGTAGAGACTACGATAATCACTAATGGTGGATACAACATCATGCGGTGGATAGGTGTCACTTTAGCACAATGATGAGTATCAATGTGAGGGGATCCACCTCATAATTTTCAATTTGAGGAGACATGAGGGTGGTATGACGACCATGAGCAAGTGAGAGTACAAGTGTGTAAGTGAGAAGCACACCAACATGCACACACATACACATGTACACATGATAAGACAAAGAGATGGAGCTATGGAATCTTTGATTAGCCAAAAACACATCTATAATGTACTTAGTTCACTTCAATTCCCAACAATTCATCCCTAAAAATGATCTCTCTAGCTCGTTCTATAGCTTTTTACTAGGTTTCAGCTTGTTGAGACCTAATATCTAGCATATTTAAAAATTAGGTTCTTGGCCTAATTTGGAGGCTCAAACAAACTCTAAAAATAATGAAAATTGGTATCTACATAGACCTAGCAATCATCAAGCTAAAGGACTCCTTGGCTTGAACAAAATGGAGTTGGAATTATAAAAAAAGGGATGTACAATGTGGTGGATTGATGAAAATCACTATTTGATAGTCGTTGACTTGAAAAAAGAATTTCTTGACCTATTCTTCGGATTTTGTTGAATTCCTTATCGACTTGGTCCTGCTTGCCCTTCTCTTTGTCCATATTTTCCTCAACCATGCTAAATGGCATTTTTTTAATTGCTAGTCTTAGAACTTTTGCACGTAGGGATAGTCACTGAGTTGTTGAGCCCATGACCTAGTTGTGTGATTGACACTAGCTTTAGAGGATCTGATGCTTTTTCTATCCCAACCTAGGTGTCTCCCTAATCTAAGGTTCATATGCCTTGCCTATTATCCCAATGATTCCCAATTACAACCATGTTACAATGTTCTTTTTTCACAAGCACTTGTTCTTTTATGTTCCCCTTTTGGGTGTACGATCTTGTCCAATGAGTTGTGTCATTAGGAATACTTGAGTTATATCATAATTTGAGTGTGTTGATGAATTTATGTTCTTTCCCACTTAGATTTAGCCGAATTAGTATTCTCTCTATACTTGAACTTGAGTGATTAGGTTTCTTGTACTTGAGTCATGCTTAGCATAACCCTAATCCTTTAGTACTACTAACTGCACTTAGCCTAGGCTAGAAATTGATTGAGGAGTTAAGAATTCTTCTAAAATCAAGTCTAGTGCTCTGAGAACTGCTCCAATGCTCAGGAAGTGTGTTCCCCATGCGCAATTTTATGCTAGCTAGCCTTTCACTTGCTCAAGAGCTCCAAGTGCTTGCAAAAACAAAAAAATCAAATTTTAGCTCAATTCCCAAAAACATTTAAAACCCTAATTTTTTTGAATAAAAATGGTTGTTTATTACAATTGATGGCTTTGTTTGTTGCAATGGACATGTTGTCCATCAAGAAATTACAATGGACTCGGTTTGTTAGTGTGGTTGTCTATCATGATTGATGAATTTCTACAAAAAGTTGTGTCTATCGTATGAGGTCAAACTATCACAATGGACAGGCATCCATTGTGATGGATACATATCCATTGTCATTTGTCTATTGTCAATCATGCGATTGACACCTGTATATCATGATGGACAAAGGTATCCATCAGGGTCTATCAATCGCAGTTGACAGTCTCGATCATGATGGACCCTATCTGTCATGATGGGCAGAAAAAATGTTTCTTTGCAAAATTTTTACATATCCATGATGTTTCATTGGCATAAATCATTTTCTCTTTCAAATATTTAATATTTTTCAAAAAACTATCCATTAATTCTCTTTCATTCATATGCTCACTCTTCAAATGTTTTTGAATGTAAGTATCACAAACCTCATTCCTTGTCTATTATAGTGTCATAAGATTCTCCCAAGCATCTTTGGTTGTTTTGCATGAGGTAATGGGAGGGATAATGGCATGCTTGAAAGACAAAGCTATTAATGCATGTGCATGTGCATCTCTGCCATTCCAAAGAAGCTCATAAATAGCAGGTGTAATAGAAATTGCAATAAGAGCAAGAAATTGAAGATCATAATCCTAGGCTCCACCTCCTTCACTTGTTGTCATAACATTTGCAAGTATAGGAGGTGTATTTCAACACCTTTCATGATATTCCACAAGAATTTTGCTACATCATGACATTGTGGCATGCATGACACATCATGTATGCTCACAATGAGTAGTTAGACTTCATACAAAATTAGCATGGAGAAACCCAATCGCCAAGCTTGAAAAGTGGATACTCGTTGGAAGTATTCTTCTACTTGAATAACTCTTCTAGCTAATCTAATGGTATCTTCCAATTAATTCTAGTGGCACCCCTATGGAGCAGTCCAATTCATTGACTAATGTATGTGAGGTTGATTTCAATTGTGTTGCCTTCCAAATAGTCAATGCCTAGTGTGCAATATGGCCACGTAGTTTGCCAATGGCAAGTAAGAGTTTCTTTGTGTGGGGATAATGTGGGATCGTCAACCATTCAATCAAGGAAAAAATTTTTACTTTGTGCATTTATAGCCAACTAATGAACACATTAAGCATTAGTGTTGTAGACCCACTAGCACATGGTTAAATCAGCATCTAGTGTTTCTAGATCAAGTTTTAATAAAAAATCCAAGTATGTTTACCTCATTTGATTGTATGATGATGCATCTCACAAAGCTATGGAGTTGGGATACCTCAAGAACACAATGGGAGTTCCACATGGACAAGGAGATGACAAAGAAGTACTCAAGAATCTTAATGCAAGAATTTTCATTCAAAATGAGAGAACAATTCTTACAACATTAGAGTTTGGGTCCTTTATACTCAAGGACTTTGCCCTTTTCACATGGTTTTTTTGACAAAAATTAATTAAAAAATTGTCCTAAGGCTTATCTAACCTTCAGAATCATCAAAAAATTGCAAAGACTTGGGGATTCACTTTGAGACACAAGGACTCCTTTTCCTTTACAAAAGTGTATGTAAATACAAGAAATGCTCTTCGATAAATAAATATATGCATAAAATGCTCAAAATTGAGACAAATATGATAGATAGTCCCTATGTATCCGAACACTTTCATTTGGAGTTCCATTATTGCTTGGCTTCTGCCAACTAAGCTGACATTCACTTCATAGAGCAAATCAGAAAAATTTGGTGGCCCCTTTACTTCTCCATTGCTTGCCTTTAGGTCTTTACTTCATTGCTTTGATTGTTGGAACAACCCCCCCACCTAAAATCTACCATCCTTGGCACACTTTCATTGGAGCAAGTGGGGTTTACATTCTCTTGGCTCAATCATGGATCTCTTAATCTCCTTGATAATTATTTCCAAGAACATCAAGTGATTCTACTATTCTATAGCTTTGGGTTCTAGTGTGATGGGTATCATGGATGAATGGGCTATATCTAGTTGGATAGAATTAAAACATTGTGTGTGGCTATTATGTAATTTATAAAAAATATCAAAGTGCTTCTGAAAAAAATCTGTGTGAAAGGCTTCTTTGAATGTGGACATATGATTTCTATCAAAAAATTGACACCTGTTATAATATGCAAGGAGGCATTTGAGAGGAGATGCTTGAATACAGTGAAAAAGAAGTGATCAAATGCCATACGAAAGCCTAGGAGTTTTATGACAGGTGCATTTGTAGAGTTAAAAGATGTGAGGATACTTTTAGGGGTTTGTCGAATCTTCATAAGTAGTTGGCATGTCGAACATCTACTACCTCTTGCTACGAAAAAATTATAGTGGCACACATATACTTGATCATGATGATATTCCCTTTGGGTGAAACCATGGTGTTGCTAAGAATAAGAGATAAAAGAAAGAAAGAAGTTAAGAGAAGAAGAGAGGAAGAGTAGGCCCATAATTTTTTCAAGGATGTTGCCATTTTTTCTTTTCTCATGTCACAACATGGAATTCATGGAAGTCGTGTAAATGCATAGAGGAGTCCTCTAGATGCATATTCTCTCAACCATGTAACACAACCCATGTAAAATAGTAGATTTTTAGAAATTTCTAGAGAAAGTGCCAGTCTCTTGTGTGAAAGGACCAAAGTTAGGGCACATGCATGTATATAAGTCACTTGGTGACACATTTGTAAAGAGATCTTGCTATAATAAAAAATTAACTATAGAAATTCGTGTTTAATTCTTCTTTCTTGTTTACTTTCTTCTTCGTGAACTTGTATGTGTGTTTAAGGCATGAAATGTATGCTTGGAGGTATTTTCTACCCCTTCCCCACCTTTTCCATCATTATCTTGCGTGTGTGAAGTGTAGGGAGTCACTAGGTGTAGGTAGGTGATTCTCAAAACTTACTTTTTTGGGTGTAACTTGAAGTAGAGAAGACTTTTGATTGCAAATAGATGTTTCTTGGCAAGATCTTTAAAACAAACCCGCTATTGATCATATTCAAGGATCAGAGCTAGGAGAAATCATCGATTTTGTGTCTACCGCTCCACCAAGTATCATGACACACACCCATATGTAGAAGGTGTCATGTGAGGTAGAAATCCATTTGTGCATGCATTATGTGACCTGCTTCCACATCTACCATGACTAGAGCACATGTTTCCATGCACTTGATCAATTCATACTCTCGGTTTGATGATTTAATGTGTGTGTATCAAACCAACCACAATGTGCACCTGTTGGATGTGTGAGGGCTAGCTAGTAACACTTATCATACATGCACCTTGCAAGTCAGATACCACATATTTTTGGCACCATTTCTAGGGATGAGGACCTAAGTCAATGTGCCTATATTATAGTTAGAGTGTCCTTGTGAAGATAGTGAATGTGAAGAATGAATTTGGTATCATGGTAAGTCATTGATCACTTGCACTTGTTTTCTCATATATCGTGTGTGTGTATGTGTGTAACAAGTTTGTAAGATTAGGTTAGGAAGTGGAGAAATTAAGGTTTAGGATTCAAAAAAAAATCACTAGAGTAGGTTAGGACACTCAAAACCCTCAAAAGAAAAAAAAATGCATTTCTCAGAGATTACTGTTTAAAACCAAAAAGCACATCCCAAATTTCATTTGCTAAGGTGTAAGTATCGTGAAGAGAGCATAGAGCAACCAGTATTGTGGAGCTTTGTATCACTTAAAACTCACCCTACAAGGAGATTCAAGGGTTAAAATTTGAGAGAACTGACCTTGGAGATAAGATCCACACCCTGTAGACATTATTTTCATACATACATATGCAAATGGAGAGAAATAACACATCCCCAGTGTCATGAGAGGATTTTTTTAGGAAAAGCATAGGATTTTTTGTGATGCAAAAACATTAGGGAAGAGAGCAGCACACAAGGAGCACAAGGATCACTTTAAAATTTGAAAAGAATAGGAAAAAGCCAAAATTTCATGATCAATTGAGTTTGGTATCATGATAACGAATTCTCATGTGTCTTGACACCTAGCAGGTGTCATGTATCACTAACACCTCACTCCTAGTCAAGTATCGCAATACTTGCGTATTGTGTATCATGGCTAGTTGAGTGTCATCACGTGGTACTCATATATTGAGTATCACATGTCATCCTTGGTGTATATCTTGTATCATTGATATAGTCATGTGTCATCACGTGATAAGTTAAGTATCTTGTATTGTTGTGATTGAATGTCGTCTTGTTTTGCCGATGTGTTGTGTATCATCGATACCCCAAGTATCATGTGTCATCGATACCAAGATCGTGTATCATGTGTTGTGACCTCAAGTGTCATGTATCATATGCCTCATGTATCATGTATCATCTAGTCAAGTATGGTATCATGGGACTTGAGTATCATGTATCATCAGAGGTGTAAGTATCGTATTTTCGTGATACCAAAATTTGGTGTACTCAGTGATGAGTAGCACCTCCTTTAATGTCAATCCGCGAAGACATGAGGATGGTACGAAGACCTCGATCAAGTGACGGCATAAGTGTGGGAGTGAGAAGCACACAAACATGCACACACATACACACACGCACGCGCACACACGGCAAGAACAAAGAGAAAGAGACAATGGAATCACTTGTATTGCCAAAAGGTTCTCATACAACTTCAAACCTACAACAAGCTAGCCCCCAAAAATGAGCTCTCCAGCTCTATTTATAGTTTTTGACTAGCTTTGGTCCTGTTCAGACCTAGTGTCCGGCCTAGTTAAAAAATAGGTCCTTAAGCTATTTTGGAGGCTCAAACAAGCTCTAAAAATTATGAAACTTGGTAGGCAAATACTACTAAAGCTCCTCAAGCTCAAGGACTCCTCGGCTTGCACAAAATGGAGCTACAAAAAGGTGAAACGGTATTTACAATGGTTTTCAGTGATGAGAATCACTTTTAAAATAATGTAAGGCTTGAAAAAATTGATGGGTTGCCTCAGTGCTAGATCTTCATGTATGCCCGTACTTGCTTCTTCTCGTATGATGCCAACACTCCCCCCCCCCAGCGTCTATCGTCTCTGACATACCTTTGTTCCACAGGATGATCAATGTAGTGTTGGACTATCTCAGTGGCTAACTCCTGTTCTCTGATCCTGAGTCCCCTGACAAGATCGCATTGAAGCGCATCCCAATTGACCGTGCCAGGAATGTCAGGTTGTGGTGTGGTGTAGAGCTCTGAGTGCATTGTTTGCTCACATGCAAATAGTTGTAGGAGATGGGTTTGGCATGGTGCAAACACCTCCGAGTTAGATTCCCAAAACCCAGTGGTAAACATGTCATCAAATTTTTGCTTGTAGCAGGCTGGGAGATATCTAATCCTTGCATGCCAAGCGTAAGCAACTCTAATACTAGTGGTTGTACTCATATCATAGAGTAAGTCGTAATTTCCATTTATAAATCTTGGGATTGGAGGTTGGATGTTACGTACATTGCGAGAAGTCTTGAGTACGATTTGCATCATGTCCAAGATCTTTAGCATCATCTGGGCAGCGACATCTGTCATGGGTTGTAGTCGTGGCATCCAGTGTCTGATAGTAGCCATCATGTATGCTACGGTTGGTGTGCCTGTTGGTGGTGCAATGGATGGGTAATTGAGCCATTGTTTGCAATTATCATTGTTCTGAACTTTTATGGCAAAGGCCTTCCATGATCGTCTTCGTTGCAATGGCCCATAGCATGAATTATACTTTAAGTGCATGGAGGCATGGTCCCACATTTGGAGCATCTCTGGATAAGTCTCAAGTAACTTTTGCCGCCATATAGGTTGGAAGATTTCCCCTTGTGTGGCTTTTTCTGGAATGTCCTTGGGTTGGAATTGTGTGGCGAAGGAAGGGTACTTATTGATTTTGCATTTAATTTCAGCATTGTAGTCGGCCAATAGTACAAAGTAGGGCTTATACTGTAACTCCGAACTGGTTATCAATCACCTAGGAGCCAAGTGCTGGAAATATTCTGATTGAAGTATTTCTTCTTCAATGGCTTTCATGACCAGCCTTTGAGTGGATATACGCTCTTCGTGAGTGGGCCCCATTTCTTCTACTTGTTTCATCCATGCTGGAGGGGGTTCCTCGTATGTGTCTTGTCCCTCGTCAGTGACTCTGCCTCTTGGAAGGGGTTGAGGCTCATAGTTACCTTCAAAGGTTTCTTCCACAGGAATGGTTACTGCTTCTTCTTCTGACGGTTGATCAGGTGGAGATGGGGGTCGTTCATATTGTAACAATTTAATCTTTAACTATGCCACTTGTTGTCGTAGCTCAAGTACTTCGTTAGCGGTGGAGGACTCTGGCGGTGGAGAAGTAGCGACGCTAACCATCTCGCTCGGTTCTGTTGCATGTGGTGTGGGCACATGGTGTCTTTGTAGTTCCTTCACCTGATTTGCAAGTTGGTTGTGTGCTTCCAAGAGGGTCGCATAATCTTTCAATACCTGTTGAATGTTTTCTGAGGGGATAGCTTGGAATTTAGCCGGATCTATAAGTGCCCCTGGAGTGTTTTCGATGGCCACTTCTAAATTTTCTTGATTCTATTGTTGTAGCCTTCTATTCTCTTCTTGAGCAGTTGCTAAGAGTCGGCGAAGTAATGCCATGTTTCTTTGTAGTCTAGCGTTGCGAGCTAGTTGATCTCTGAGTTGTTCATCGGTTACTTTACCTGCCTCTGTATACCTGGCTTCGAGCTCCGCATGAGATTGATGGAGGGCGGTAACCTCATGTTGTAGTGCAATATTACTCAACTCCAAGGCATTGACACGTGCCTGGAGGTGGGACGACAGATTACAAAGCTCTTTATTGTTTTCTTCCAATAATCTGTATTCCTATTTAAGCTGGGTGGCAGCTTCAAACATGGTGTCAAGTGCATGATTAAATGAGGTGGATGTAGAGGTAGAGGTGGAAGATGCAAGGGTTTGGGAAATGGGGAAGGAAAAGGTGGATGTTGTGCCTACAATGGGTGTATGTGGTGATGTGAGTGAAGTAAGAAGTGGTAATGTTGAGACAAAAGGCATGGTGAGTGGTCTTGTGGAGGGTGAAATGTCCATGGGGTCGGACGTGATTGTGTGTGAAGTGTAAATCGTGAATACTGGAATGGACTCCCAGATGTGGTCTGCATCCACCAAATCTCTTGGCATCTCATTGAACCAATGAGAATGTCCTTTTACTCTTTCTGTTAGGCCACTTGGTGGATCCGAGATCGGAATTCGTCTCACATTCAGAAACTCTTCAGGCCTAGTTGTCAATGGATTCTCCACGGGCATGGTATCCCAATTGAGTTGAGAACTAGTGCCTGCTTGGGAGCTCATGCCTGCTGCTTCTGCCATGGGACTGTTGGTAGCTGATGATGCTAATCTGCTAGAAGAAGAGAGGCACATTCGTGTTTCATAGGAAATAGGATGTAATGGTGTTCCCTCCACAATACTAACATGACATTCCAGGTGGTTAGTGGTTAGAGGTAAAGTGTTTGTGATAGGTGTGAATGTTGGTTATTGGTCAGTGTCATCCTAGATGCATACTTTGGATATGCAATGTTCTCAGAATGCACCTACATCAGAGTAGATGGATTTACAAAATTGGGTCAAGGGGTTTGATGCGGGGTTTAAGTCTCCAAACTTTGATTGTGGCATCGTAGCCTTTAATGGTGATAACATGTACAGGTTTGTGGATTGGCTTGTGTTGGATTTGGGACCTTTTGGGTACCCATTTCCAGATATTCCTAGGTTTGACCGAAGGTGGAATGGTGTGGGGTGTAGGTGTCGGCCTTGAGATATTTTCCAAGAGTGCTTGTGAGTGTTGATTCATTCTTGTGACTAGAGGTGAAGCTATTTGAGTTTGCAAGCAGGTCTTGGGCACCCATATCTGTCTAGCATTGGGGGTAGCCTTCATTGACGGCTTTGGGACCCAAATAGAAATGGTATGTCTAGAGTGTTGCCTAGGGGGCTTCTTCGTTGTAATCCTCGACGGTGTTGCTGGTTGGCTTCTCTGAGAATCTGTCTCTAGATCTGTGGGTTTTCTACCCTTGCATATCCAGTCCTGCTTCATGCCACTAGGTGCTTCATGGTTCTTGATCATTGCCTTCCTCGGTGTAGTGTGTTGCCCAGTTTTCTTTCCTCGAATCCTCTTTGGAAAAGAAGGGAACTCCTCATTGACTTCTGTACCTTTGTCAAGGGTGACAATCTTTTGCACCATAGAACTTTGGACAAGAATAACATCGTTATCTTTATATGGGTTCTTGGAGGGACCAAGATTTGGTGCCTTTTCTAGTGGCCTAAGAGCTTGATTTTCTAAGTCAATCGTGAGGTGATGTTGGCCTTCCCAAGCGTGAAGAAGTCCCCTTCTTAGGTTGAGGTTGACTGCATGATCGTAGGTCCAGTCTTGGCACAAGATAAGAGGTTTGGTAAGATCCTCGTCTTCACATACTAGCACTTCTACTTCCATTAGGACCTCTTGAATGTAGAGGGGAAGTACCACCTCTCCCATGCAAGGGGTTTCAACACCTCCCAATCCTATGAGATATGCTTCTATAGGATCGACCTTCAATTGCAATTCTTGGTAGTAAGAAAGCCAAACTGCACTAGTGGCTTCTCCTGAGTCAATTAAAGCTCTCACGGTCTTTGCACTCCCTCCTTGTCCTACTTATAGGGTCACAAAAGGTCGTCGATCAACTATCCTATGGGACCGTTTGCCTGATGCCTCGCATATGGCCATGTGATAACGTAGAGCTTCTTGAGTGTCAGGCATGGGCTGATCTCTACCTTGTCTTCTCAATTTCATTCATCAGATGCATTCTAAAGCTTCTGCATGTGCTTCCTCTCGAACTCGCTTTTCCTCTTCTTTACATTTCTTTGCAGTATTGAGTCGATTTAGCATCTCCTTCCTTAAGGGTTCTTGATATAACTTGACTCTACATCCGCTTATGTAACTTAGTAGGATGTCACCTTCGAGAGTGGCTAGTTGTACTGCTCCACTTGTGGAGATCCTATTGATAATCATTGGTCCATAGCCTCTCTTCTCTAATTTCCATGCATGTTGCTTCAAGGTGTATACTAGGACCAGGTCTCCTGCTTTCAAGCCCTTACCCTTCACATGTGTGTCGAAATATGCTTTTTTTCTCTTCTTACTGCATAAATTCCCGTTGCAGCTCTCAATCGTGTTTCACCCAACTGTTCGAGATCCAAGACTAGAGGAGAGCTCATGGCCTGTCCAATCATGCTCTTGTGCTACTTTCAATGTTGGTATCAAAAATTCCAATGGTAGCATTGCATTTTGGCCGAAAACCATCTGAAAGGGTGTGGCTTGAAGTACCGTTTTATAGGCAACTCTGTATGCCCAAACAGCATGGTGTAGCTATTTGTCCCAATCAGAGAGTTTATTATTCACCAATTTTTGTCAATACATTGCATAGAATCTTATTTGTGCTCTCAGCCTATCCATTAGCTTGTGGATGATAGGGAGCTGACTTCTTATGTATTACCAAGAATTCTTGGAGAAGGTTCTCAATGACTTCATTCAAGAAGTATGTGCCTCTATCACTTACTAGCTCTATTGGCAATCCGTATCTGGTGAACACATTCTCAAATAAGAACTTGGTAGTGGTCTGGGCGTCGTTCTTCATGGTAGCTTTTACTTCTACCCATTTGGTTAGATAGTCAGTGGCCACAATAATGTATTCAGCATGGGAACCATTAGCTGGGGGATTAATAGGTCCGACAAAGTCTATTCCCCACTTAGAGAATGCACGTCCAACTATCATAGGTTTCAATGGCATCTCATCTTTACGCGTAGGGTACTGAGTTCGTTGACAAACATCACACCTCTTCACATAAGTATGTGCATCCATATGAAGTGTAGGCCACCAAAGACACATAATCTCAGATACCCATCTTTCCCCCTTCTGTACAGATTATCTCCAATGAGAGCATAATCTAAAGCTTCTTGTTCTAAGCTCCTTTTTCTAGCCAATGTCATATCTTGGGGAAAGGTTCTCGTCCTCAAAAACGCTACTAAGGGTTCACTCCAATCTGGCACTAGAGACACTCAATAAAGAGTGGCATGTTCCACTGGTGGTTTAGTGCAGCAGATTGGGCATTCTTTGCACATCCTATGGACATGAGCTTCCATAGTGGGTCAGTGTACTCCAAATCTCCTCAATGTCTGTAAGGTTCTTTGTCTCGAGTAGTGTTGCTCTAATGCACCCACATGTGCTAATTGCAACCACTTTGCGTACTCATCCTCTTCCACACAACAGGCTAATACTCCTTGATCTGTATGTTTGTACATACTCCTTGCCAAGATATGGTACTTTTGGGCCTTTACTGCTTCCCTATCTTGAGAGTTTACTATTGGATGTTTTGGTCCATATGTTAGTACTGGCACTAAGGTCTTGGCCCACTGTGGTACCACTTCCAAATTAAACAAGTAAGCATTAGGAAGGTCATCTGATACTCCTTGTGGGGCCTCTCTAGATGTGAGCCTAGAGAGATGGTCTGCTCTCAAGTGATTTTACCGTTCCTCACCACAACCTCAAAGTCATATTCCATAAGTAGGAGGAACCATCTTACCAATCTACCTGTATTGCATGGCTTGTTTACCAAGTACAATAGTGCTTGATGATCAGTAAAAAATTTAAACTTATTTGCAAGAGAATAGTGTCTAAATTTCTTTACCGCATATACCATGCCTAATCCTTCTCTTTTAGTAGTGGTATAATTTCGTTCATGTGCATTCAGCTGTTTACTTGCATAGGCAATTGGAAGATCCATATTACCTTCGCCCGTAGGTTGTGCTAGCACACATCCAATAGCATAACTGGATGCATCCACATGGACATGGAATGGCTTGTTCCAATCCCGTGTAGTCAAGATTCGAGTTGAACACAATCACCGTTTAAGCTCATTGAAAGATTTCTCACATTCATCCGTCCACTCAAAATTGGTCAATAGTCAGTACAGAGGCTTTGCAATGATGGCATACATGTGTATAAAACATCGGTAATACCCACAATGCCCCATGAAAGCTTGCACTTCCTTGACATTCTTTGGCCTAGGTAGTTCTGGGATAGCTCTCACTTTCTCTTCGTCAGTGGATATGCCATTCTTTGACATTATGTGTCCTAGAATCTTGCCTTGCCTGACCATGAAAACACACTTTTCTGGGTTCAGGCAGACTTGATAGTCTCTACATTTGTCAAAGATTTGTATTAGTTCAGGTATATGTGTCTGTCTGATGTTGGAATGAGCACAAATGTCATCAACATAAACTTCCAAATTCTTCTTCAAGAACTCTTTAAACACATGGCACATCAGTCTTTGGAAGGTTGCGGGCGCATTGGTTAGACCAAATGGCATTACCCGAAAAGCAAATATGCCCCACTCAGTGGCAAAAGCCATCTTATGCTGATCTTCTGGTGCAGTGGCCACTTGATTGTAACCAGAGAACCCATCTAAGAAGCTGTACACTTCCTTGCCTGCTACCCTTTGGAAGTGGATAACTATCCCTAATAGTGGCTGCATTAATCTTCTTCAAGTTAATGCATACACATAGTTTGCCATTCTTTTTCGGCACCACTACAATGGGGGAAACCCACTCAGTGTGCTCGATTTCATAGATAAATCCAGCTTCCACTAAGCAATCTATCTCTTTTTTTATCTTGGCAACATAGTTGTCACTGTATGTGTATGGCTTCTGTTTAGAGGGTCTGGCCTCTAAGGTCATGGGGATCGTGTGTCAGCATATATTAGGGTCTACACCATTCAAGTCCTTGTAACTCCAAGCGAATACATCTTTGTATTCTCTCAGCAAGGCTATCAACTCTTGCTCTTCTTCTTCAGTCAGGTCATGTCCAATGTATGTGCATCTCTCCTCTCCTTCTTCTATGGCTATCACTATTTTCTTGGTGGTTTCTTTGTTATCATAGGCCTCTCCTGCTTGTGCCTCACATTTAGGCATTCTTACCATGACTCTCCTATCTTCTATTTCATACTTCTTGAAATTTTCAGGGACCTCAAACAAAGATTCTACTTCCTCCGGTGTGACTTCTTTCTTCTTTCTTTTCTTTCCTTCACTCTTGGTGGTCACTTGTGTGGTTAATCTCACTTCATTCATACCTTCCTCGTGTCTTTGAGGGGGAGCTTCTACATCATGGAAATACTCATCATCTAATGCAAAAGGTGGTTCCATAATGATTGACTCTAGATCGGAGTCACTTGCATCCTCGAATGCATCAGTGCTAGGTTCACATTCTTCAATAACCGAATCACACATGATTGGTTCTATTGAGAAGACTAAAATGTCATAACCATCCTCATCACAATGGGGTGTCCACTGTTCTTCATTGATGGCTACATCCATTGTTGCTAAAATTTCTGCCCAATCGTGGTGTTCAAATTCTTCGTCTGGAAATACTACGGGTGCATAGGCTAGGTCTTGAATCGATCTATGAGTTTCTTTCGCACCTATCTCTCTGGCTTGTTCTCTCCTCTCTTCCTCTACTGCTACTTTGCACATCCATAAGTGTGTGTCTTCATGCGTCCATGAGGATCCTGATTCTATGGAATGCGCTGACTCCGTGTCATCCTTAGCTCTATGGATGGGATTCTATTGAATAGGCGGTACGTCTCTATGTGAGTAATTCTTGAGATTGACTTTGGTTGTAACACCTAGGTGTTGCAGGTACAAGGAATTGGTTCCCCAATCTTGTACCACTTGCAACTGCCACATGAATGGCCTTCCCAAAATCATCTCGTAGGCTTGATTTTTGCTAAAGTCACATATAGCAAAAGTATGCTCGAACTCAACACCACATGTAGTGAGAGTTATTCCTTCTAGCAAGCCTAAGGGCCTCTTAATATGACCATCAGCCATCTACAATTTCATTCTCGTCGGCCTGAGTGCTGGCTTGCAATGCTTCCATAAGGAAGTGGTAGCAATTGCAACTCCTGCACCTGAGTCCAAAATTGCCTTGGTTGTGTATCCCTGATGGGTAACTGGGAGATAGGAATTTCCTTCACTCATGTCTCCTATCTCATCCAATGGTATTTCTGGCACTGTTCTATGAGATCCTACCTGGGAACGAGATTTCGCTACATCTGGCACTTTTTTGGCTACATGTTTCCACAATTTAGGCTTAACCTTGAGTAGCTCTTCTAAAGTGAGTTTGCACTGAACTTTGGTGTTCTTTACTACCTCCGTATTCCTAGGTATGATCGAATCTTCATTTCTTATCATGATCGTGGGTGCTCTCATGCAAGTAGACTTAGTTTCCCAGGTGCCTGTGAAATGGGGTAATTCCTGCAAGGAATTAGACGCAAAGTCTAACCTTGCGTGAGATTGGGCACTCTCCTGCTCTCCATAAATGGAAGGAATGTCTTGTGGGAATTGATTGTTCGCGTCATCCACAAGTTCAATTGGAGGTGGTTCTTCACTTTCCTTAGCCCATTTCTCTTCTTGAATCTCTCGCAGGAATTCTGGTGAATACCGATTCCTAGAAGAAGAGGTGCCTGGTTCAGTGGAGTTAGACACATAGGCTTCCTGGGGAGGAATGCTTATTCTATTACTTGCACTCTCTTTAGATTGTGAGATGGCTCCTCTTCCAGACTGTGCAAGTAACCTCTCCAATCTATCTAATAGACCATCAAAATGCAATGGTGTTCTAGTGGAGCTAGATCCATTGAACAAGCGACTGATTTCAAACATGGCTTGCGCCAATTCAACCATTTTAGCACAAAGTTTTGTTCTCTCTATCTCTAGATCAGCTCTAGGGTAACATTTTTCATGATCTATCACATTTGGCCCTTCTTGGATTCTGGCCTGATATGCTTTAAGCATCATGTCTAGATCCTCAGGAGTGGGATCGGCTAGGACTGATCCTACTCTGAGTGGTGGGTGGGTTATGCGTGGTGGATTAGAAGGTTGGGGAATAGAAGGTGATGGGTTGGAGGGAGATGGAAGGGGTGGTGGTGGGGTAGTTTGAGAGTGAGTTTGAGATATGAGTTCCATTATCTTTGCTTTTGTTTCTCTCAAGCTTTCCTCAAGTTCGCTCATTTTCTATGACCATTGCCTTTTCATTCTCTCCCAACTATATCTCCAAGCTCTTGTCCTTTTCTTGGTTATACTCTCTGTCTTGCTAACCTCAGAACTCGTTTCCTGCCCTACACCTTGATTTTGCTGCAAAGCTTGAGCTCTAGTGACCACATGCACTGGGGTTGTGGCAGTTACACTTCCTGCAGAATCTAGTACTAACCCGATAACATTGATAGGAGCAATTTTTGGCATGTTGATGGGGTTCTTGGGACACTCTCGTAACAAATGCTCCTTTCCACAATCTGGGCAAAAGCCTTGAATTGTCACAGATTGGGTTTGTGTAGGTGCTGGTAGAGGGCAATCATGGATGAGGTGATCTCCCTGACATCGAAAGCATGGCCCTCTAGGGAATGGAGGTCTTATCTGCCTAGTTTGAGGTCTAGAGTTGGGGTTTGCATACATGACATTCGCATAATTTGGCTCCCAACTAGATTCACTAGGTTCTTCATAATAGTATGACTCATTATGCTTGGGTGACTGCATGTAGTAAGCCTGTGGGCTATCAATATGTGTGGAGTCAAAACTATGGTCACTTGGATCACTTTCTAATAGCAAAGGTGTTACTGGGACTATGGCTCTGTTCAGATTTTCTTCAGCAGATGCATATTTCACTGGAATCACATTGGTTGGAGTAGGGGGTTGCTGCGCTAGGACTGGTTGAGGTCTCTGCTACCCTTGATTGGGTGGTTGGTAGGGTTGCTAGGGCCTACCATATTGTTGTGGTGAGTATTGAGTCTGGAATCTACCCTGTTGTGGATATGGCTGAGGGCAGTTTTGCCTGACAGTTTGCTTGTTATAAGGACAATCTTGTGCAGTGTGGTTGGTGTACCTTTGCTCTATGGTGTAGTACTGGCTACTAGGATTCACTTGGGGTTGAGCCATAATGGGACATACACTCACCATATGGTCACCTCCACAAGTATAGCATCGTTTTCTTGGCGCAAATCTTGGAATTTGTTTGCTAGAGACACCTAGTTTTTTAGCTACCTTCTTTGCGAGTTCCTCGATAGATGTGGATTGACTGGAAGTAAGGCTACTAGAGCTATCTGAATCCTTGTAGATTTTTGAAAGCTCCAGCTCCTCTCCTAGATTATCCTCAATGTCTATGCACATGCGTACACATTCTTCTATGGTTCTAGGGTCTTTCAGGTACACATATGATCTGAGCTTGGTACTGAGCAATCCATCTAAAAACAAAGCCACTTGCTTGGCTGGTGTGGGTAACTCAAGCATCAGACACCTCTCTAGGTACTGCCTAAACCATCTTCCTGCTAGTCTGACCGTCTCTTGAGGTGTTTGCTTAAAGCTATGAATCAGTGAAGAAGTGTTGTGCCTTATTCCACTCTTAGAAAACTCAGTGATGAATGCCTCTAGAAGCTGGTCTATGTTTCTGAACTGCCTCTCATTCAGTGGTTGAAACCATGTAAGGGCAGTGTTCCTAAGGGTTAGACCGAAAGCATTGTATTGCGTGAATAGGTCCTCCACTTGTTCAACTTTCAAGACTTGTCTAAATTCAGCTACATGATCGTATGGGTCTCCTGTGACATCGAAATAGTTCTTCATGGACTTCACCAACTGGATTGGCCTCAAGGTTCTAGTGTGTTCTCTAGGCCTTGGCAAATGAAAATCATCAGTATGTCTTTGGTTCCTTGGTTCTCTAGGTCTCACCGTTTCCACTCTATCTGAATCCATTCTCATCCTCTCTCTTACTATTGAGTTGGCAAAGCTTACCTCTGGCATGTCTCTACTTCTATCCCTTTGAGCTCCATGAACTTGGGATGTTCCCGCTCCTTGGTGGCCATAAGAGACATGGCATCTTCGTTGGGGAAAGATAGATTCACCCTTCCAAGTGTAGGCATGTCTATCATGCTTGGTGACCACGAAGATCCTCTCTGACGTATTGTCTAGGTAGGTTACTTTGCCTGGGCTATCAGGGTCTTTAAACTCGTAGATTGTGAGAACTCCTACTGAATGACGCTAGTCAGGCTTATACCTCCAAAAAGCCTCATCGATTTCTCGGTTTAAAAGCAAATCTATGCTTTTATTGTCCTGGGGAACCCATTTTGGAGTCATGATTCTGGTCAGGACTGATTTGCCACGGGGAGTCCTCGGCTCTCTCCCTAAGTTCCCTTGCTCTATGTCACCCATGTCAGTCTCTGCGATCACATTGCCGAATTCGTATGTCCTATCTGGAAGGGTGGTGACTACATAAATAGTCCCTTCTTTATCTAAGTATGCTCCATCCTCGAACTTGACTACCAGATGTTCTAGTCCATGGGGTTGATCGGGGTTCTTAATCTGGACCACAGATCTTCTCAGGCCATCTTCATAGATGTGAGCACCTAGATGATTGGTCTCGATATATTCCAATTGGGTCTTGTAAGGTCCTTCTGGTTTTTCCAGGGACGACACTCCGAAACTACCTACTGGTCTCTCCATGTTATAGGACATCTCAGAATCACTTGTTTCTGACCTCGGAGTGTATGGATAATCACTCAACTGTTGGGTGCAAGACGTAGAAGTATGATTGACACTAGCTTCAGAAGATCTGAGGCTTCGTCTGTCTCGGCCTAAGTATCTTCCTGACCTAAGGTTCATATGCCTGGTTCCTCTACCCCCTTGGCCAAGTACACTCTTGTTGCAGGTTAATTTGTACCAATCACTTTGTTCTTTTTAGTTGAATATTGTGTTAAGCCCTTGTTTGGAATCATGTCGTCAAGATTACTTAAGCCTGAATTTCACACTTGATATTTGATCGATTCAAGTTTACCTTTGTTCCTTAGAATTTTCACACTTAAGATCTACTTAATGCTTGTACTTAGTTGATTAGTTCTCTTGGACTTGATTCGTGCCTAGCATTACTCTAATTAATCACCACACCTAAGTCGTACTTAGCCTAAGCTAGGAATTGATGAAGGAGGGTTGAGAGAACTTCCAACCTCAATTCACTGGTTGCTTAGACTACTGCACAAGCACAATTAGCCTTCTCCCAAGCTTGGTACTCACCCTTGCTAACTTGCTTTGGATGCCTTGATTGCGAACAATGTTCCTGCAAAGGTCACCAGTTAATATTGCCTTAAATTACAATGAATTGATGGACACACATCAACAAATATGAGCCCCCCTTGGAGTAGCTCACTATACCCCGAAAATATTATGACCCCCTAATCTTATCGAGTGGTCAACTTAAAAATACATGTTCTAAAAGTCCATGTATGATTCTTACAAAAACCAGCCAAGATCCACGTAGGATTCTCAACGAGCTTTCCAACGAGACTGTGATCTCGTCAATCGGAGTTCGTATGGTGAAGTTATGACCATTCAAGCACTTAGGGTTCAAAACAGGTTCTCAAGGTTCAATAATTTTTTTCTATGGTTTTCTAGTTGTTTTGCTCCCTTCTAAGGCTCTAAAAGACCCCAACTTGTCAAAATTCAAGCCCCAAAATTACCACAATTACACAAATTACACCCCTTAATTGCATTGATCCGGTGTATCGCGATAGCTCGGGTTGGTGTGCCGCGATAGATGGGTGTGTCGCAATAGGTAGGTGTGTCGCGATACTTGGGTGTGTCGCGATACTCGAGAGTGTCACGATACCTCAGTGTGTCGCAATACCTCGGTGTGTCGCGATACCTCGGTGTGTCGTGATACCTCGGTGTGTCGCGATACCTCGGTGTGTCGCGATACCTTGGTGTGTCGCGATACTCGAGTGTGTCGCGATACTCAAGTGTGTCACGATAGACGGGGATATGGTGAATTTTACTGATCAGGCTAGTGATTCTAGGAGCTCTAAGGCTGCACTGTGTCGTGGTGCACTCAGAATCGTGATTGGCTCAACTTTTTGATGTGTCGCGATAGCTCAAGGTCGATGCCTTGGGGCTTGCGTAGAGAATTTCATTACCTGTAGACCTTGGTGGAGATGGTGAGAATGCTAAAACCTGCAAGGATCATGCAAAAAACACACAAAAAATAGACATGCACTCTCGCTCTCTCTCAAGCTCTCACTATGCAAATGAGGTGAATGAAATGGGAGTGGGAATATGAAAGGAAAATGGGGATGGAGGTGGAGATGGAGATGGAGATGGAGATGGAGATGGAGATGGAGATGGAGATGGAGATGGAGATGGAGATGGAGATGGAGATGGAGATGGAGATGGAGATGGAGATGGAGATGGAGATGGAGATGGAGATGGAGATGGAGATGGAGATGGAGATGGAGATGGAGATGGAGATGGAGATGGAGATGGAGAAAATGGTGAAAAACAAGAAAATTACCTACTACTTACCATTCCAACACATCCTCTCTATGTCTTACCATCACACGCTCATCCTCAAAGCTCAATCCCCAGCAACGGCGCCAAAATTTGGTGTAGCTCAATGATGAGTAGCACCTCCTACATGAGGATGGTATGAAGACCTCGAGCAAGTGACGGAACAAGTGTGGGAGTGAGAAGCACACAAACATGCACACACGTACACACACACACGCGCGCACACACGGCAAGAACAAAGAGAGAGAGACAATGGAATCACTTGTATTGCCAAAAAGTTCTCATACAACTTCAAACCTACAACAAGCTAGCCCCCCAAAATGAGCTCTCTAGCTCTATTTATAGTTTCTGACTAGCTTTGGTCCTGTTCAGACCTAGTGTCCGGCCTAGCTAAAAATTAGGTCCCTAAGCTATTTTGGAGGCTCAAACGAGCTCTGAAAATTATGAAACTTGGTAGGCAAATACTACTAAAGCTCCTCAAGCTCAAGGACTCCTCGGCTTGCACAAAATGGAGCTACAAAAAGGTGAAACGGTATTTACAATGGTTTTCAGTGATGAGAATCACTTTTAAAATAATGTAAGGCTTGAAAAAATTGATGGGTTGCCTCAGTGCTAGATCTTCATGTATGCCCGTACTTGCTTCTTCCCGTATGATGCCAACATATATCGTGAATTTTCTAGGACAATTCACTTTTGGACCAGAAATGATGCTTAGGAAAGTTTTGATTTAAAATCCCACTTTGACCTAAAACCCACAAATTGAAACATTCAAATTTTGAAGCCAAAAAGAACTTAGGGCTAGCAAAAGTGAGAGGCAACATAGACTGTGAATGAACCTGAGATCAAGATGTATCTTAGGGTCCCAAAGGACTGTAATTTCCTTAGCAGGGAGTGTGACTCAGAGAAGCATCCACTCCAGGTACTCAGATACTTCTAATGAATTCGAGAGTGATTTAATGTCAACTTTAGAATACATGCACAATTTTGTATACTCTACGGAATTCATGTCTTTGATAGGAGGGGAATATAGAACTTCTCTATAGTATTTTTCTACTAACTTGCACGGAGTTCCTATATACCTAGACTCAATAAATCAGTGGCTAGATTGAGAAATTCAACCACCTCTACACTTTTTCAAAGACCAACTCTAAAGTTTGAAGAATGTTTCTATGCAGATAAATGAGGAAGTTTGTACCTAGTGACCAAACAACCTGAGAGAATTAATGAGATGGGAGAAATTGAGGAACTAAATAACCCTGCCAATATGAACAATAGAGAGTCACTGATGACTTTGAGAGGGAAGTCTCTGGTAGTGAATGTCTTGAGAGGTGATAAAACTCCTCAAAATGATGATCTGATTGATTTTTATCAAATTTTTGGAACTGATAAAATGTTGCAACTAACTATGCCCTTAACTAGAAGCAGTGTTAACCCTGCCACAATTCACGAGTTGCATGATCCGAAAGACTCCTCAAGAGTCAGATAATTGGATCAAGATAAGAGAAGATATTGCGAATTGATGGATGCAGAAAGATCTAGACTCCAATATATAGGTTTGCCAGTGTTTCCTCCCAGAAAACATGCAACCACTTCTCAAAATCCACAAAGTCAACAAAAAAGTCAAGGAAGCCATAATCTTGGGCAAACTAGTTGTTAGAATGTCCCCTAGAGACCTCATGTCCATTTCGCTATGCCAAGAAATAGCACTACATAAAACCTCAAATGGGAGGTGAGATGATAAATACACCACCCTTTCCTCTAAAACCTCTGAAAGGACCGCGACTAGGTTTGCATCCAATTGTTCAAGGTATTCCTTGACCACCAAAAGTGGGTAGAAGGTTGAGACCTTATCCGGTGGCAAAATGCCTGAGGAATCATTATGATGGTTCAAGAGATCCTTATGATCACAAGGTTGAACTTAAACAAATGTTGCGAGCTAAACATATTGATGAATTCTTCGTTTAACATAAGCTTTTTGACTCACATTTCTAGGAATAGCTTTGGCATGGTTCCAACCTTTGGATCGCAATAGATTTTTCTAACACTGAGCAATTATTGGTGGAGTTCATTGGTGAGTTTTCAACGAGAGGAATTAACCATAATAGCTCTTCTTTGATTCATAGCTTCAAACAAGCATGCAATGAGTATGTAAGCTTAGCAACCCAAAGATTCAAACAATATGTTGATCGATGTCCAATAGTAGAAAGACCAACCCAACCAAAAATTATCTCACTATTTTTGGATGGATTAACTTTTGGAAGTTTGAGAGCCTTGGTGTATGTGTACCTAAGTCAGGAAGACTTAAGGACTTGTGCCAAAGAGACTAAACCTCATTTGCCACACAAGTGCATATAGTGGGAAATTGACACACGCTTACTTGCCAATCCGATCAAACAACCTAACCAAGTGTATGAGGACATGTGCTCACGTGATGGGAAATGAAGTGGTTCAGTTTATATGCATGAGAAAAGACTAACCCACCTCTCTAACTCACTGAAATATTGAAAGTGTCCGCCACGATACCACTTACAGCAGTTTTTAGTAAATCGAGGATTTTGCCCAACTCCGAACTCCAAATATAGTCAATAGTGGACTCGTTTCAAAGCTCTCGACGAGACGCAATCGTGCTTCAAATTATGACCAAAATAGTGAATGGCGGGAAACACCCACACTCATGACACAACTCCTACAAGCTCACACACACACTACAGTAGCTCAAAAACAGTGGGGAAGGGTAGGAAACAGTCCTACACACACATTTCAAGCATCACACGCACATAGAAGATCAAAGAGAAGATGGAAATCTGCAAGAAAGAAGCAATTTCGAAAATCAAGAACTCTCCTTCTTCACAATGGCAAAAAGTCTATACAAAGAGTCACAAAGTGACTTATATACATGTGCCCTAAATTTGGTCCTTTCACACAAGAGACCGGCACTTTATTACTAAAAAGTGAATTTCCTACTAATTTACAAGGAATATGTTACAATGAGTTGGACTTATGCATCTATAGGACTCCTCTAGTGCATTTACATGGCTTGAGGGAATTCTCTAAGACTTTGAAGAAGGAAAATTATGCTCTTTAATTTGAAAATTTTGGGGCTCTTCTTTTGTGCTTCTCTACTCTGCAACACTCTCCCCCTCTTTGTCTCTATCGTCCCTTGATAGGCTTTACTTTTTTCTTTAGCTTGTTTAAGAGTTCTAAATACATGCACCTAGTGGTCGAAGCGGCAACAAGGACTGTCAGAGAATTTGTTATTTTATCCGATGTATGTCCTTTGCTGCTGCCTTCCCCTTGATATCCCGTACATCACAAATCTGGGTTGCTGCATTCAGTCGGGCTGCCATGCACACCACCAGAGACTAAGAATGTGTTGTTCTTAGTCACCCTCTTCAACTTTTCAGCCTCTCCCCTTTCTAACTTTTGGTCTTCTGATATGTCTTTGTCTTCACACATCTGACTTTGTTGTATTGCTCTGAGCCTGTTTACTTGGTTGCCAATGCACGCTATCAGCGGAAGGATTATTACCTGCCAAATATCATCTTGCACTTCTTCATGGATACTTCCTAGCCCTGATCCGTCCTTCCCATGAAATGTCTTGGTTCTGATTGTTCTTTAATTCCATTCCTCAGGACCTAGCTGTTTCGCATTGTTGCTTGATGCGTGCCCCTGCGGGGCTTTGGGCAGAGGGTGGTTCTTCCACTGTATGATCTTCATTCTTTATTGAGCAATTTTTTACTTTGATCTTCTTCTTCTTTTCTTCTTGCTTGATTCCCCTTCCACACGCCCCTCCTCCTGAACTCTGTCGTCCCCGGCAGGATTTTTGTGGCGACGTGAGTACGTTTGAATGGCTGCTTGCTCTCTTTGGTTCAGCAAATTTGTGTGACATAACATAAACTCCTTCCACTGTGTTGACTTCACTCCATCCTCTGGTGCTTGGCAATGGTCCGCAAAAAAGCTTGTTTCATAAGCCACCAATCGTGCATTAAGGTTCGAAGTCATCTTGACAAAAATTTCTGAATCTATTTCGAAGAAGCCGGTGAAAAATGCTTCTTCAAACATTTGCATGTACGTGCTTGGCAAAAACATCAGTCGTGAATAGTAGGCCATAAGTGTCAAGCGGCTCGGAATGGTTGAGAGATCAAAAATGAGCACTTCGGATCCTTGGGTAATGCCGATGAAGTTCAAAAAAGTATATTTTGCGTGCTGGAAGACTTTAATTACTGTTAGTAGCATGCTGAAAATCTTATTTATCATCTTTACTGCTAAATCAGGTACCGTCGCATATCTTGCAATCCAAAATTCCATGGTTTTTATCATGTATTCTTCCGTCGGTATGTAGTTATGTGGAGGGCTAGGTAATAGCGGATAATTCAACCATTGATTATTTATACTACCTTGGCGTTGTGCTTCCCAAAATTGTGACCAAGATCGTCTGTGGGATACGGGACAAAATGCTGGATTGACCTGAAGCACGTATGGTGATGCTTCCCATTGTACCCGCAATGTAGGATTCTTTTCCAAAAGCTTCCTCCTCTAGATAGGATCAGCCTTCTCGAACTCCTCTTGAGTATAATTGAAAGTATTCTTGTCGAACTCGAGGTTGTTGTCAGGCTCTTTATTTGTCGTTGTCCTTATATATTGTTGTGTTTGTTCTTTTAGGAGACCATATGGTACATTGAAAGGCTTCAAAATTTGATCCAAGCTTTTGCTTTCAATTTGAGCTTCCTTCATGACCTCGATTATCTGATCTTCGAATTCAACAGTAAGCTGGGACACCAGTAGTGCCCTTTTCGGTCGGCTCAGTTCTGCAATGTCTCGATTATTATGTTCAATTTGGATTGCCTGTTCCTCCCTTATTGGCGAATGATATAAGGGGGGAGAGAGAGTACGTACATTAGTCTCCTCAGTAGCCTCTGCGGATTTAGGAACTATTGGTGTCCCCTCAATTGTCTTCTGCTCTAATTGCTCTAGTAGTTGCTTAATCATCTCATCTTTTTGCTTGATTTCTTCATTAGCTTTAGCAATAGTGTCCTTGTGTTTGAGAAGTTCTTGAGCAACAATATCAAGATGATCAGTGTCTTCTTTGCATTGCATAAGATAGCGATTCTCAGCTTTTTTCCATTTTTTCATTAGAGCTGCGGTGTCCTCCATGTACCGCTTTTCCCAGTCAGCAATGGTTGCCTGCTCCTGCTTGAGATGTTCTTCATACTTAGCTATCTTGTCCTCCATGTCTTTGATGCCTTTTTCCTGCCTTTCTTGAACATCTATGGACTGATCACTTAGAAGAGCTATCATGAGCTCCTTATTCCGGTTCCTTAGATTTTCTGCCTCCTCCATATATACCTTAATTTTTTATTCCAATGTTTTACTCCTTGTGTGCATCCGTGTCTTCTCAGCCTCGCTAACTTCATATTTCTTCGTTAATTCTTGGAGTTGTTCTTGCAATTTTGCATTTTCCATCTCTAAAGTTTTGTACTGATTTTTGACCTCTTGAACTTCATTTTCTTTCTATAAGTTCTGCTCCTTTGCTATCTTTAACTCAGTAGAAAGATTCTTACCAATTTCTTGAAGTTCATGCTTGTCATGCATCGCTTGATTGTAGTATTCATCAGCCTCAAGCATTAATTGTTGTGTATCCATTGCAATTCTTATCATGTCTTGTACTACGGGCTTGAGCTGAGCGATGTCAACATTCAACCATGTTCTAGGTATACTTGGAGTTTCTCCAGTTTGTACATCTTTTCCTTCCTCTATATGGATGGTTTTGTTGTGGCGTTGTCTGATTTGTAGTTGTATTTTGGGTTCTTTTCTTTCTTCATCTAAATCAATAACTTTTGTGGTGCTCCCTTGAAAAGTGACATCCATGGGGGAGGGTTCTGCCACAACCCTTATCGGAGTAAAGGGTTCTGATTCTTCGACTGTAGCTTCTTTAGTCTCTTTCTTTGGTATCTTGATTGACACTTCCCCTGAAAGTGTTGTCTCCTTGATTTGAATGGTGGAAGTCTCATTGATTTTGATGACATGTGTTCCTTCCTTGTTTGCTTCCCTGCCTGCGATGTCCTGATCTGGTTGGACAGTGGTGTCCTCCAGTGCCCTCTTCTTCGTCATTATAGTTGATTGCATTCAATTCTTCCCATTGTCCATCATCCTTTGATTCACTTTGAATGTCCACATTTAATAAGGATGTGTCGGGTTTGTCTTGTGCATCCGAAGATGAGCTTGAATCGTCCAATCCTAATTCTTGGTATCTATGGACTTTGGTGAGCTTCTTTTTAGCTTCTCCCTCTTGTTGGGTCTGGTGGTAATGGTTTCCTTGCACTGGTAAATTGACTTGCCCTTCTGTATATTGATGTGTATCTTCCAGGGCCTTAGTTAAATCTTCTTCGGTATAGGTCGTTGCTCTTCAATCCTTGTTTTCGGAAGTACATGTGCCCTTTTCGTGGCTGGAACTTCCTCTTCTACTTGCTTTACCTCCCCGAGTCTCTTTGTACCTCTCATTCTGGGTTGAGAGCTAGTTTCTGCCTCTTCCACAATCTTGACTCCTCTTTTCTTTTTAGGAACTGTGGCGACTTTGGCATACTTAGTGATGGCAGTCGATGATGGCATTTCTTGCAGATGCTCTCTAATGCCTAAAGCATGGTAAATCAATATTGTCAGAGCCACACTGCCATTGAGGAACTTCTTGTTGTTCCATTGCTTCTTTGCCTCGAATAATCTTTCATGTATGTAAGGAGTTAGATTAATTTGATTGCCAATTTGCTTGATGGCATGTGAGAGTAGCTGAACAATTATCTTCTGCGGTGCCGTGTATCGATGCATATTTGGGAAGCAGAAGTGATGGTGGATGAGTCTGACTTCTTCTTCAATATCCACTCAATTGATGTCAGTGAATGTCCTTGTCTTTGCTCCATGGCTTTCTTCTTTCACTATCGTGGTGCTATCCTTTTCCCATCCAAAAGCTTCCTTAATCAAGTCATGTGTGAATTGAATGACTACCCATTCACCTATTTTATCCATAACTCTAGCCTCGGGCACCAATGGATCATGTAGTGCTGGCTGTAATGTGTTCATGACTTGCGTGCACCTTTGAAAGTCGGGCTTATAGATTGGCAGTTCAAAATATTTGTGTATGCCCGCTTTCTTCATGATGTCTATCGTAGACGAGAGTTCATGCACTACTCTGAAATCTTGGGACATGATCGGAAATTGATGATCTGTATCCATGATTTTGATAGTCGCCAGGAAGAGATACTCCCCAGCCGGTTGATCTTCTCTAAGCCAATGTCCCTTTGCTTTGATGATACTCTGGAGAGGAAATTCCAATACTTCCTCTTGAATTGTTGCTTCAGAATCTTTAGAAGCCATCTACACTTGTAAGGAAAAGTGCATTAGCTTTAATAGAAAGCATAACAATTGTGTAGTGCATTGTAGTGATATGTTGTCGTTTCGTCACTCCGTTTCCCTTGGCTCTATAAGTGAGATCTCTTAGCACATCTTTTTATTTCTTTTTCGTGAAAGAAAACAAGTATTAGGATAGCCAAAGCATTTATTTATTTACATAGTATGTCCATTCCTAAGGAAGTTGAAGCTATGACCTAATCCCCATTGGAGAATGTTGCACCACTAACTTCATTATGTACATCAAGTGCCGAATGCTTGGCCCTGTAATGTGGCCCTATCATGCATACTTTAGGTGCATTTGATACTTCATGAGTGCAATTGGGATCCTTGTCATTGTGGTGGTCCATTCCTTGTGGTTGCTTTGGCTTCCAAATCCACTTTGTGGTTATGCTGATAGCCCATGTCTTGTCTCTGGTCCTTCGAACTTCAGGTATTTCTTCTGATGTCCGAGTAATTGAATTTGTGCTCTTCATGTTTTTATGATGAATCCGTCTTGGCTGCATTGTCTGAATGTCTTGATGTAATGCATTAGTCTATTTGTTTATCTCTTGTTTGGCTGCTTGTCTGATCTTTTTGGGAATCCATATCTGTTGTCGAGCCTTCTGGGCTTCAATCAAAGGCTTCCGGAGCCATATTTGCAAGAGTCGTTTTGTTTCAAATTTATGTGATGCTGACTTCTTGTTCTCCTTTTTTTCCTCATGAGTTGGTGTTGCCGTCTCTTATTTCTGCACTTGATCCTTGCGTACCCATTTGAACTTGATTGTTCCTTGATGCAAGTATGTGAGTGTTGTTTTCCACATTGGTGATCCTCCCGTCGTGTGAGAAACTCCATGCGAGTTGGTCCCCTTATTGTTTGGCCGTTCACCAACTGAATAGGATGATTTCACCTCTTCCTTGGACACATTAGGGTTTGAGCTTTCTGCTTCTTTTAGATTGGTTTCTGAGGTATTGGGGCTGGAATCATGTTCCACTAGTTCTTCTTTGCATTCATCTGCACTCTCGATGACTTTTGGTTGTTGTGAAGGCTTCTCCCCTAATAGACTAAAAATTTTCTTGTGCCCTATCTTGGCTGAAATATAGCTTTGAGCTAGGTTGAGGCTTACTTCATTCTCAATGATCCAATCCTATCCTAGGATCAAATCTTCTATTAAATCTTCATCTCTGCACACTAAGACTCGTTGTTCCATGGAAGAATTTCCTAGGTGGAGGGATACTATCGTTGCTCCAATGCATTCTATGATTTGACCTCCAATTCCTATCATATGAGCTTTTGTGGGAGTCATAATCATTTGAAGATCTTTTACGACCATATTACCTATGCAACTAAGTCCTGCTTCTGAGTCTATCAAGGCATCTATCAATTTGTACTTTGTCTTGCCAATCCCTAGGTTTAGGTAACGTTGTGACATGTAAGCACTAGTCGTGTCAGACGTATGGACTTGGTAATTAGCCATAGGGATAGGCTCTTCTCCTTGGAGATATCGTTCGTCTCTTTGCCTAATCCATTCTTTCCGTTTCTTGATGTGTTCTAGGGCTTCTTGTTGTGCCTTCTCTCTAATCCGTTCTTCCTCTTTCTTCCTATTCTGAGCACCTACCAGACGTGCTAACATTTGATCCGTTAATGGCTCCATGAACCGTTTCAATCTACATCCGCTTATGTAGTTAGGAAGAATGTCTCCATCTAAAGTGGCTAGATTAACTGCTCCATTATTAGAGATCCTATTTATGATCAGAGGTCCATATCCACATTTTTGTAACTTCTTGGCATGTTGCTTTAAGGTGTAAGCCAGGACTAGGCCGCCTTCTTTAAGTCCTTTGCCTTTTATATGTGCATCATAATATGCCTTTTGTCTTCTCTTGGCTGCATATATTCCTGCTACTGCTTGTAACCTAGTTTCATGCAGCTTCTCTATTTGTTCTAATTGTTGGGATAATTCATGTCCGATCCATTTATACTGTTGTGCAACTCTCAAAGTGGGGATTAAAAAATCAATTGGCAAAATTGCATTCTGCCCGTACACCAAATTGAATGGAGTAGTTCCAATGGCAGTCTTGTATGTGACTCGGAAGGCCCAAATTGCATGATGCAATTGTTTGTCCCAGTCAGACCTCCCATTATTGACGATTTTTGTCAATATTGTGCATAATACCTTGTTGGAACTTTCCGCTTGACCATTGGCTTGGGGATGGTATGGGGCTGATTTTTTATGGATTACTAAAAACTCATTCATTAGAGACTCTATCACTTCATTAATGAAGTGCGTTCCTCGATCACTCACAATCTCAATTGGTAATCCAAAACGAGTGAAGATATGCTCAAAAAGAAACTTAGCCATGGTTTGAGCATCATTCTTTCTAGTAGCCTTTGTCTCTACCCATTTTGTCAAGTAATCTATAGCTACTATGATGTATTCGGCATGAGATCCTTTGGCCGGTGGGTTAATGGGTCCTATGAAGTCAATACCCCATTTGGAGAATGCTCTCGCATAGACCATATGTCTCAATGGCATGTCATCCCTTCGAATTGGGTATTTAGCCCTTTGGCATGTCCATGTCCCGCAGCTTCGTACATATGTTTCAGCATCCATATGTAAAGTTGGCCACCACAAGCCCACGAAGAGGATCATTTTTACGGTTCTCTCGGCGGAGAAATGACCTCTTGTTGCACCTACGTGTGCCATCTCTAATACGGGTAAATATTCTCCTTCATGCACACATAAGCATAATTGGTTGTCTTTTCCTCTTCTAAACAAGTTTCTTCCTATGAGTACATAATCCTTGCTCAATTCTTCTAGGGATCGTTTTCTTGCCAAACTAACTCCTTCCTCGTGCTCTCCTGTCTTTAGGAATCTAACTAGGGTTTTGCTCCAATTGGGTGCTATTGTTGAGAAAGGTATGGATGTATGATCCTCGGGGATTGTCTCCTGGCATTCTGCACAGTTACTTACATAGTCATGGACATCTTTAGGCATGTCTGGCCAATATACTCCTATTCACTTTAATTCCCTAATGGTCCCATGAGTTCCCTTGTGTGTCCTCCATTTGTTCACATATGCTTGTTCAATCAGTTTCAATTGTTCATCCTCCTTAGCACATCTCAGCAATACACCATTGGGTTCCTTATAGTATACACTTCCCACAATAATATGCAAATTCCTTGATTGGAGAATTTCCTTTTTCCTCTCCTTATTGATTGAGTGTTGTGGGCCATGAGTAAGTATAGGAATTAGTTTTTCTTCCCACTTTGGACATACTTCCAGATTAAACAAATAAGTGTCCGGCAGATCATCGAGTACTCCGCTTGATGGTTCTCCGTGTGTTAACCTAGAAAGGTGATCTGCTCTCACATGCGTGTTCCCCTTTTTCACTATCACTTCAAAGTCCAACTCCATCAATAGGAGGAACCATCTTACCAATCTTCCCATGTTACAGGGCTTATTGACTAGGTACAATAAAGCTTGATGGTTTATGAAGAACTTGAATTTATTGGCTAAGAGATAGTGTCTAAATTTCTTCATTGCATAGACCATTCCCAATCCTTCTCGTTCGGTGGTGGTATAATTTCTCTCCGCTTGATTCAGTTGTCTACTCGCATAGGCAATTGGGTGATTTAGCTTTCCTTCATCCGCTGGTTGGGCTAAGATACATCCTATTGCGTAATTAGAAGCGTCTACATGGATGTGAAAAGGCTTGTTCCAATTCGGTGTTTTCAGAATTGGCGTTGTGCTCAGCCTCTTCTTTAACTCATTGAATGTCTTCTCACATTCCTTTGTCCAAATGAATTGAGTTAAGAGTCCATAGAGGAGTTTGGCGATTATGGCATACATGTGGATAAATCGACGGTAGTATCCACAATGTCCCATAAATGCTTGCACCTCTTTCGCATTCTTAGGTCTAGGAAGCTTTAAGATGACCTTAATCTTGTCCTCATCCGTGGATATTCCATTTCTAGAGACTATATGTCCTAAGATCTTCCCTTGTCTTACCATGAAGACACACTTCTCTGGGTTTAGGCAGACTCTATATTGTCGGCATTTATTAAATATCTTTCGCAATTCCGGAATGTGGTCTAGCCTTTGATTTGAATATGTACATAGGTCATCTACATACACTTCCATGCTCTTTTTCAAGAATTCCTTGAAAACATGACACATCAATCGTTGGAAAGTAGCAGGCGCATTAGTGAGTCCAAAAGGCATCACTCGGAAAGCATAGACTCCCCATTCGGTCGCGAATGCGGTCTTATGTTGATCCTTAGTAGCAATATCTACTTCGTTGTATCCAGAAAATCCATCTAAGAAGCTATAAACTTCTTTTCCTGCTACCCTTTCCAATAGATGGTCCGTAATGGGCAATGGGTAGCTGTCACGTATGGTGGCTGCATTGACTTTTTTCAAGTTAATACACACTCTCAGTTTCCCGTTCTTCTTAGGCACAACTATTAATGGCGAGACCCACTCGGTGTGTTCTATTTCATATATGAATCCTGCTGCTAATAGCTTGTCTATCTCTTCCTTAATTTTAGCAGCATAGACCTCATTGTATGTATATGGGTGTTGTTTTGATGGTTTCACATCTGCTATCATTGGTATTCTATGAGAACAAATCGAGGGTTCCACACCCTTGAGATCCTTATATGTCCATGCAAATACGTCTCGATATTCTCTTATCAATTGTATTAGTTCTCCTTCCTCTTCAGCTGACACATCTTTGCCTATGTATGTACATCTTTCTTCTCCATCTTCCACTGTTACTATGATTTTTTTTGTTTGTTCTTTATTGTCGTATGCTTCTCCGTCTCGAGCCTCTCGTTTAGGCATTTGAATGGCTACCTTTCTCTCTTCTACTTCATATCTTTTAAAATGTTCAAGAACCTCAAAAAGGTGTGGATTTGGTTCGATTTTACTCATGTTTTCCTCTTGCTTTTGTACTATGAGAGTGGCTTCTATTGCCAAGATTTTTGTCAGTTCTTGCTTCTCTTTGGTTTGAATGGTGTCTAGATAGCTCTCTTCTGAATCGAATTCTAGTTCCATTTCTATACTCTCATATTCCTCTTTCCATTCTTTTTCCAAGATTTCTCCTTCTTCCACTTCTTGAAGGACAACCATGTATAAATTCACATCATAGCCTTCCTCATCTACGCACTCATTCATAGTCAGTACTTCCTCGTTCACACACACATCTAAGGTGGCTAAGATTTCCATCCATTCATGCGGTTCAAAGGTTTCATCAAGAAAGATTTGAGGCACATACCTTGGGTCCTTTACAGGTCTGTAGTTAGGATGTCCTATTGGCCATAGCTGTCTTTTGTTGTCCTCTTTTTTGGCTTCTTTACACATCCATAATTGTGCGTCCTCGTGCTTCCATGATTGATTGCTTGATTCGGCGCTATGAATAGATAGGTCATCTTCCTCCTTGTGTATGGGATTCCATTGTAGTGGAGGGACATCTCGATATGAAAATGTGTGCAAGTTTATCTTGGTGGCATTTCCTTGATGTTGCAGGTATAATGAATCCCTTCCCCAGTCTTGCACTACCCGCATTTGTCTCATGAAGGGTCGTCCTAATATCATTTCATATTTGTTAGCCTTTTCAAATTTACAGATGGCTAATGTGTGTTCAAGTTCAACTCCACAGGTGGTTAATTTGATTCTTTCCAGTATTCCTAAGGGTTTCTCCACATGACCATCTGCTAGTTGGAGCTTCATGCATGTGGGCCGTAAGGCAGGCTTCCCCCATTTTTCCCAAATCTCCTTGCTGGCGATTCCTACTCCTGCTCTTGTGTCTAGGATTGCCTTGGTCATGTACCCATTGTAAGTGACCGGTAGACATGTATTACCTCCATCTCCTTCACTAAATTCTCCCACTTTATCAACTGGGATTTGTATCTTAGATGAGTTTTCTTTCCCTTGACTTCCTTTTCTTCCTTCTCTTGCCCTAATTCCAATTGACTTGCTAATTGCTTCCATAAATGCAGTTTAACCTTAAGTAATTCTTCCACAGTCAGTTTGCATTGTACTTTCATCTTCTTTAGTTCTGCTAGATTGTGTGAACTCTTTTCTGAGTTTTCCTTTCCTTTTCCATGTACTGTGGGTGCTCGTATTATCATAGACTCTTTTTCGTATTCTCCCATGTAATTAGGTAAAGTTGAAATGCTCTGAGCTTCTTCTCTATTTCTATCTAGCCTTGACACTTCCTCATATACTTCTTCCATATTGGGATTGGGTTGATAAATTTCCACATCTAATTCCTCAAAGGGAGGCTTCGTCACTCCATTCTTCTTCCATTGTTCTTCTCGGATTCTATTCCATAACTCTTTTGGCCAATCAGCTTCTAGGTCAGGTATTGTAGACATCGGTTCATCTTGAGTTTTCACTCGTTCACATTTGTCATCCTTCCCTCTAAGTTCTTTATTTTTGGCTTTGACACACTCCTTGTGTTGCTCCTCTGCTATTCTTGTCTCTAGAAGTGTCGGGGTAGTCTTCTCTAGGGTTTCTTGTGCTACCTCTATAAGCTTTCGACATATCGCAAGCCTCTCTTTTTCTAATTCTCCTTGTGGGTAAAGCTTTTCGTGTTGCGCTATATTCGGTCCAATCTTAATTCTAGCTTGGTAAGCTTTCAACCACATGTCTAAGTCGTCTGGTTTTGGGTCAGCTAGAATTGATCATGGTTTCTCTTCTTCTCGGATAAGCGGAGTAATGGGAACCTCTTCCCGAATTCCTTGTTCTTTATGCTCTTGTTTGTTTCTCGTTTGTTTCCTACTTTATTGACTCTTGTGTTTCATCCATTAATCTTTGAGCTTTTCTCTTCTTTCCTTCCATTTCTGTGTTTTAGTGTTCTGGGTACTCTCACGTTGGTCCTCTGAATCTTCTACTATCTGAATTTTGGGACTTACTGTTCGATTGTTTTCTCGTTCCTGTTTTGGTTGTTTTCTTTTTTGTTCTTTCGTTTGAGCTCTTGTAATGGCCTTCAAAGGCACTGTGTATTCTGTATCACCTCTATGTGCTTCTATCACCTCAATTACATTAATGGGTGCAATCTCTTGGACTTTGGTTGGGTTTTTAGGGCAATCTCTAAAAAGATGTTCCTTTCCACAATCGTTGCAATATCCTTCCCAAGTCCTAAGTGGTGGTGGATTGTAAGGTCGAGGACATTCTCTAATAAAATGGTCTCCTCCGCATGTATAACAAGATCCTCTCGGCACAGGTGGCCTAATGGGTGGTCTCACAGGTGGTTGTGCTTTAGGTGCAGTATACATCAAAGTTGCTACCTCCGTTCCATAGCCCTGATCATAGCTTTCATATCCATAGTAAGCTGAATCATAAGCTGATTCATACTCTAGCATGTTGGCTTCATAGAGATAATAATCTCTTGGGGGCATCCCATATCCAGAGTTTGTTGATTCTACATTGTTCATCGTTGAGACTGGCACTATGGCTCTTTCCAAATTTTCTTCTGGCTGGGCATACTTCACAGGTACCACTTGTTGAGGTTGTGACAGTTGTGATCCTAACACTGGTTCGGGAGGTGGATATGGCACTTGCTCATATGGCCTCGATGCTCCTGTTGGTGTTGGGTAAGGATTGTACCTGGGTATCTCTCTACCTAATTCTCTAGGTGGATATCCATACGGTCGATACTGAGGTGGTTGCAAAGCTCGTGCCTGCCTATTGAATGGACAGTTTTCTGTGGTGTGGTTGGTTTCTTTTTGTTCTCTGTGGCAGTACAAGGCACTTCCTTGTTGAAGTTGTCTGTTGTATGGATATGTCTGATGTGCATCGGTCCCTCCTCGCACACACATGTGTGTAGGGTGATCTCCTCCACATAGACTACATCTTCGTAACATGGGCACTCTTAAAGCCGGGTGTTGGTAATTTCTATGTCCTTGGATTCCCAATTTCTTTGCTACCACCTCTGTTGATTCCTCCACATTACTGGAGTTGGAAGTAATAGTACTCCGAGCATCTTCTGATTTAGTGGGGCTGGGTGTGCTCTTGAGATCCTCCGCTAGATTGTCTTCTAGGTCAATGCACTCTTGAAGACATTCACTGAGGGTTTGTAATCTCTTCACATAAACTAAAGCTCTTAGGGTTCCATTCGTAAGTCCATCCAAAAATAATGAAATCATTTTTTGTTGAGTGGGTCTTTCTGCAGCTGGGCATCTATCAACATACTAATTGAATCTTCGGGCGGCTATTTTCACTGTTTCATTAGGGTTCTGTTTGAAGCTATGGGTTAAAGACACAGAATTGTGTTTAATCCCTCTCTTAGTGAAGTCCCCAATGAATTCTTGAAAAAATTGCTCCATGTTTCCAAATTGATTGGGATCTAATGGTTGGAACCAATTCAGAGCCGTTCCTATGAGGGTGAGTCCGAAAGACTCATATTGCACGAAGAAGTCGTCTACTTGTTCTGCCCTTAGAACTTGTTTAGATTCAGCAATGTGATCGTAGGGTTCTATCAATCCATCATAATGGTTTCTTACGCATTTGGCCACTTGGATAGGTCTCAGTCTTCTCAGTGGTTCTAGCGGTATGGGCATTACAGGGAAGGCAAGAATTGCTAGTCTAACAGGGGGTATTCCAGGCTGCCCTCTTACTGGTGGTCGTGGTCTTACCGGTGGTCGGTATTGATTACCTACTCCATGGTGGGTCTGATTTTGCACTCCTAGAGTTGCAAATTGCACATGAGTACGATTTGGAACACTCCGTTGGCTAGTTTGTCCTGACATGGTGTGTTCTACCTCTTGTTGGGTTCCAAAGGGGTTCTGAGAGGTGGTTTCCTACTCTCTCTGAGGGAATACAGGCAAACCCATGTATTTCAGTTGAGCCCTGTCTATGGCATCAACCAACCAATATCTTCTCCGATTTTTATCTAGGTATGTTATCCTAGTCTCGTCTTCTGGATCCTTTAGCTCATAAAATGTCATCGGGCTTTCTTCTCTTCCTTGGGTCGGTGAGTCTGTTTGAAGCAATAAGTCCATTCCATGGATCAAATAGAATTCCAATAGGTAGTCGTCTTGAGGTATCAAGTCTCCTCTCAAGACTCGTGTCACTTGGGACCTGCCTCTAGGAGTCATCACTAACTCCTCAGGGTTTGGTCTCCCTGAGTTTTCTTGTCCCTCTAACTCTCCCCTTTCATTGATCAAATTGGGAAATTCGGTTACTATGTAGATGTGACCTATCTTGTCCATGTATGCTCCTCCTTCATACTTAACAGCCGGTCTGGGCACAATCGTTGCCTCTATTACAGTCACCATTCTAGCCACCGATCTGTTTAAACCATCCAGGTAGATAGGGATCTCCTGGGCATTAGTAGAAACGTATTGTAAGGAGGTACGGTACTCTCCCTCCACAGCGGTCATGAAGTTTCTACCAGGAGCAGGGCCCTGCATGTCTTCTGAAGCCATGGGTATCTCCTCCTCCGAGTCACTAGAGGTGTCTAAATAGACAGAGCGGTGACTGACCTGAGTGGCACTTCCAACAGAAGATATGACACTTCTTCGGCTACTTAGCACTCTCCCTGACCTCAAGTTCATTCACCCTCTTGAGGCTCTCCAGGTCTCTAAAACTCTCCCTAAGTGGCTCCTCAAATGCCTCAAGTTTGCCCTTCAAAATGCTTCAAAAGCTCTGGATGATACCACTCTAGGCGATACTGCCCTAGACGATACCAAACTGGCCACGATTCGATATCACACCAGCTCACGATACGATACCTGAGAACTAGGCGATACAATACCGCAGCAACAAGCGATACGATACCGCTGTTGATCACGATACGATACTGGCTATCCTGGCGATATGATACTTGAAGACTAGACGATACGACACCAGGCCTAGTCACGATACGATACTTATGGTTCGACAATACGATACCAAGAACTCCCACGATACGATACTGATAAGTCAGACAATACGATACTGGAAACCTAGACGATACGATTCCACTTTTTGGACGATACAATACCAAAAAGAGAGACGATACGATACTGGAGTTTCTGACGATATGATACCTATCTTTTCACATGATACGATACTACAACGAAGGGACGATACGATACTAGGATGGTATCGCGATACAACACTAGAAAGGGAGACGATATGATACTTGAGGTTTGTACGATACGATACTGCTGCAGGTGGCGATACGATACCTCCGACCTGCGCAATACGATACTGGAGTTTCTGACGATACGATACTAGAGTGGGGCACGATACGATACTGCAATTATGCGATACGATACCGCAAAACCGCATGATACGATATCAACGCAAGCGGTGATACGATACCATCGACCTGTGCGATACGATACTAGTATGGTATCGCGATACTACACTGGGTAGGGCACGATACGATACTAAAATGGACCGCAATACAATACCACTTTTTAAAGTGATATCACGATACCAACCCGACGATACGATACCACGAGTGGTATCGTGATACCAAGGCTGGTAGTCGACGATACGATACTTCGGCGAGTATCGCGATACAAGGGAATTTTGGTATCGCGATACTAAAAACTCAACCGATCACGATACTCAAGCCAAAATATATCAAAAATAAAAAAATTTTGTTGCCCCTTACTCCTCTCTCACCCCTCTTCACTCCTAGCTTACTGTCTCACTCCAAAAAGCACAAAAAACACTTTGTCCCTCCCCGCGATACCGGTTGTGCAAATAATCACGTTATTGTGCACTTCTAAAGTGTTTTTGCCCAATAAATTTTGTGGAATCTTATCTTTGTGATGTCTTGCTTACACCTTGAGCTCAATACCTAGCTTTGATAGCCTGTAAAGCACGATATCAAACCCATGATACCGATCGTTGCTTCTCACACGATACTGCTTTTTGAACAGTTGAGAAATGAACTACAATTTTTTGTTTTTATATTTTTTTTGACTGAAATTGAACTACACTAATTTGAAATTTTTTTGGGATTTTTCTTGGTGGTTTTGGCTTACTCTTGCTTCACTCCTCTTCTCGTAACCTAACCCTAACTCTTCCTTCTCTCCCTTCCTACTAACCCTAAACCTAAAAACTCATTACACACACCTCCAGGATGTGAAGTAAGCACCACCTCCTTTACTTGTCAATCTGCGGAGACGTGAGGACCGGTATGAAGACCACGAGCAAGTGAAGGCACAAGTGCATGAGGGAAAGCACACAAACATGCACACACATACACACACGCGCACAAAGTAAGATCAAAGAGAGAAACAATGGAAAGCTTAGATTGCAAAAGAGTTCTCTTACAAAAGCTCTATTCTCTAACAAGCTAACCTCAAAAATGAGCTTTCTAGCTCTTTTTATAGTTTTTTGACTAGTTTTGGCCCTATCCAGACCTAGTGTCCGGCCTAGTTAAAAATTAGGTTCCAGGGCTTATTTGATGGCTCAAACGAAGTCTAAAAATTATGAAAATTGGTAGGATGATACTTCTAATACTCCTCAAGCTCAAGGACTCCTTGGCTTGAACAAAATGGAGTTACTAAAAATAGAAAATGGTATTTACAATGGTTTTTAGTGATGAAAATCACTATTGTTGTAGGGGATTCTTCTGAAAATTTGACATACACTTCTTGGAGCTCCCTACTTGCTCCCTTTCCTTGTGTGTCCACCTTTTGATGTGCTTCCATGCTTTGTCCTTGACTTTGAGCTTCAACACTCCCCCCCCTCTCGAGTCTGTCGTCCCTGACAGACCCTTGTTGTAGTGGTTGTTCCAAGTAGTGCCTTGAGAGGGAGTGTCCCTTCTGTATGAACAAAAGTCGTCTGACTTCCATATGTGTCTGGTTCTCCATCTATCACTGCGAGTCTTTGCAAGTTGTAGTCTCTTGGTATGTGTGTCTTCCTTGGATTCCAGCATGACTGTGTCGTTGTGAGTCTCCGTTGATTTTTTCTAGATCTTCCACGATTGATGTTCATAGTAGTCATGCCAAGTACTCATAACCCATATTGAGTGATGGGTAAGTGTGTTCGTGCATGGGTTGAGGAAAATATGTGCCTTGTGCACGGCCTTGTAATGTAGCCCTATGAATGCTTACTTGGGAAATGCATTGGAAGAAGTATGGTGCAAAAATTGGGGGTCTTGAGCTAAGTGCTCAAGGGTATGCCGACGAAGAGGTTTCCTAAGCTATCATGGTTATGATGTTTCCAAGGTAAAGATACTTACCATGGAGAAGGTCGATGGATGTTCATCTCTTCGTGTTGTACACTCGGCCTTTGGGATGGATCATTGTTGATGAATGTCCGTGTTGATGGTCCACTCATGAGATCTTTTGAGTGGCAGATCCTGTCTCCTCCTTTCAACGCATCATTTGCCAAATACTGAGAATTGAATTTCTTTATATTCCTTGACAAACAACGTTCGATAACTACACCAAGCTTAGTTTCACATATTCTCTTTTAGCTCACCATAAGCAGGAGTCTTCTCATCTAGTATACATACAAAGATTTGCAGGGTACCAGAACTACCCCTTGCACATATTGCCGTGGATGCTCTCGGACATGCAGTAGTTAATCATCACTCAAGTTGCGGACCTTCAGGATCTTCACTCCTACCATAGTAAGAGGGAACCATAGTTGTGGATGCCATGTTCAGGTGAAGTTCTTGACATCTACCAGATAAGGCATCAATTATATCATCTGCTAGCCGAGACACACTTCTATCCAAACTGATAAATGCCCGGTAATCAACACTTCCATCTTCAACTAAGCATGGCTCATTCATGTTTCATGAGCCAAACCTGGGAACAAGTTCTTCCTCTCTTTCTTTTTTTTCTTCTTTTTTTTTTTTTAATAGGAACAATATCACAAAACAAGAAGACAAAGTTTAGTATCAATCAATAAAAATCTTTGACAGATGTCAATGTGCTCTTGTGCCTGGGATTCTCAAGTGTGTCTATGCACGGCCATGTAATGTGGCCCTATATTAATGCATACTTTGGAAATGCATGACCTGAATGGTGCAAAAGACAGGGTTGTGCAAGGAGCACATGGTTGTCGCTCGTCGAAGCTTGATGTCACCTGCAGATGTTGATGTCATCTTTGTTGGAGGTATCCAGTGGATCTCGAGATGACCACTGATCCTTCCTCTTGATAGGGACCCATTTTAGAACAGCATTTGGCACTGTAGAGATTACTTCAGGCGTCTTCCTCGTTGGATGCTTTTTGAACTGTGGTATCCAGTGTGGTTGGCGCTTTGGTTCGATGGAGGCTACTTGTACTTTTGGCTTCCAAACCCATATCCTTTTTGCGCATCTTCCTACTATTGTTGAAGAGCTGATTTGATCTCCTTTCGGTCTCTGTACGTGGTTCTTACCCTCTTCTCCTTTTGGCTTCTTTGTTGAGACCTTTCGCATGTGTGAGAACATAGGTTGTTGTAGATGTAAGAGCTTCTTAGGTACCCACATCTGTAATCGCCCTTGTTGAGCTGCAGCTAATTTCTTAGGCACCCAAACTTGTTGGATACCTTGTGATTGAGCTTGTCCGAGCTGCTTTCTTCGTCTTCTCACCTGGTTGGCTTGCCTGAATGGGATTTGTGGGGCCAAGGCTGGTGGTTTCTCTCCTTTGTGTACCCAGATCTGCTTCATGCTCGGCACTACCTTCCTTTGGACATCTCGTTGTCTATTTGATATAGCAGTTGTTATGTTCGGTTGTGCTTGCTTTGTTGGTTGAGTTGTTGTGGTGGCATTAGTACGTGCCCCAGAGGAGGAGTCCGCTTGTCGTTGAACTTGTTCTTCCACGATTGACTCCTTCTGCATCATAGAGCTTTTGACACATACATCTTCTTCCATATGATTAGTCTTAGAAGAACTAAGAGAGTGTGTGGTGCCATGATCTGGGAGCATGCAGTTCTCTAATTCTATTGTAATGCATTGTTCATGTACCCAAACTTGAAGAATTTGACTTCTTAGGTTTAAGTTTACTGCATGGTCATAAATCCAATCTTGACCCAAAACAAGTGGTTCTGTAAGGTTCTCATCTTGACACACTAGCGCTTTGACTTTCATTCGAACATCTTGAAGGTAGATGGGAAGTTCCACCTCGCCCAAACAAGGGGTTTCCACACCTCCCAATCCTATGAGATAAGCTTCTATGGGATTGATGTTCAACTGCAAGTCTTGGCAGTAGGAAAGTCTAACTACACTACTTGCTGCACCTGAGTCAATTAATGCTTTCACAATCCTTGCATCCTTCCCTTGTCCTATCTCTATGGTCACAAAGGGTCGTCGGTCAATGACTTGAGAAATCGCTATGCCTGATTTTTGGCACATATCCATGTGATATTTTGGGGCTTTTGAGTTGACATCTAGGCCTAATCGCCGTAACTTATTTCGCCTTATGCGCTCTCTAGCCTCTGCTTGTGCTTCTTCTCTCACCCTTGACTCCTCTTCTTTTCTCTTCTTAGCAGTGTTGAGTCTTGTAAGCATATCCTCTGTAAGAGGTTCTTGGTAGAACTTGACTCTACATCCACTAATATAGTTGGGCAAGATATCACCTTCTAAAGTAGCCAATTGAACAGCACCGCTAGTGGAAATTCTATTAATGATCATGGGTCCATATCCTCTTTTTTCCAACTTGCGGCCATGTTGTTTTAGTGTATAAACCAACACTAGATCTCCCTCTTTCAGTCCCTTATCCTTGATGTGTGCATCAAAGTATGCCTTTTGCCTTTTCTTTGCAGCATAGATACCTGCCGCCGCTCGTAGCCTTGTCTCACCTAAGCGTTCTAGATCAAAGATCCTAGAGGAAAATTCATGTCCATTCCACTCATGCTCTTGTGCTACTTTTAATGCTGGGATTAGGAAATCTAAAGGTAGCACAGCATTCTGTCCAAAGACCATCTGAAATGGGGTGGCATTGAGTACTGTTTTGTAGGCAACTCGGTAAGTCCCAGCATGATGAAGCTGTTTGTCCCAATCAGAGCGTTTATTATTTACCAATTTAGTCAAGACATTACATAGGATCTTATTTGTGCTCTCGTCCTGTCCGTTAGCTTGTGGGTGATAGGGGGCAGACTTCTTATGTATTACCAAGAATTCTTGGAGAAGATTTTCAATGACTTCATTCAAGAAGTGTGTGCCTCTATCGCTCACTAACTCGATTGGTAGTCCATATCTCGTGAACACATTCTCAAATAAGAACTTAGCTGTTGTTTGAGCATCATTCTTTGTTGTGGCTTTTACTTCCACCCACTTTGTAAGGTAATCTGTGGCTACAATAATATACTCTGCATGGGAGTTTCTAGCTGGGGGGTTAATAGGACCTATGAAGTCTATGCCCCACTTCGAAAATGCACGCCCTCCCATCATTGGTCTCAAAGGCATCTCATCTTTTTTAACTAGATATTGTGCCCGTTGGCATGTGTCACATTTCTTCACATAGGTATGAGCATCCATATGAAGAGTGGGCCACCAAAGTCCTGAGAATAGAATGGTCTTGATTACTCGATCAGGACCGAAGTGTCCACCTGCGACACCGTTGTGTGCAGTTTCTAAGACTTTCAAATAATCTGATTCATGAACACACAATCTTAAGTAACCATCTTTGCCTCTTCGGTATAAGTTATCTCCTACTAAGGCATAGCCTTGAGCCTCTTGTGCCATGCTTCGTCTTCTTGCTAGACTAGCCTCTTTGGGTAATCTTCCCGATCTCATAAACTCTACCAATGGAGCACTCCAATCTGGAATTAATGATACTTGATAAAGGGTCGCATGCTCCACTGGTGGTCTCTCTCTGCACATTGGACAATTCTTGATCCACTCATGTATTGCTTTGTCCATGCTAGGCCAATACACTCCTAAACGTTTCAAATTCTACAATGTTCGTTGTTTAGAATAGTGATTTCCTAGCATTCCTTCATGGGCTTGTTGCAACCAATTACTATGTTCGTCGTCCTCAATACAGCAAGCTAATACACCCTCAGTATCTTGTTTGTACATGCTTCCTGCTAATATGTGATATTTTTGTGATTTTACAATTTCTTCTTGTGATGTTTTCACATTCTTATTTGCAGGGCCGAAGGTTAGGATTGGTACCAACTTATTTGCCCATTTAGGAACAACTTCTAAATTGAACAGATAAGCATCGGGTAATTCATCAGACACTCCTTGCGGTGACTCTCCTGAAGTGATGCGAGAAAGGTGATTTGCTCGAAGGTGGGTTCTACCTTTCCTGACAACAACTTCAAAGTCATATTCCATTAGTAAGAGGAACCATCTTACTAAGCGTCCAGTATTGCAAGGTTTATTGACCAAATATAACAAAGCTTGATGATCAGTGAAAAACTTGAACTTGTTGGCCAATAAATAGTGTCTAAACTTCTTCACAGCATATACCATGCCTAAGCCCTCTCGCTCAGTTGTGGTATAGTTTCGTTCAGCTGTGGTGAGTTGTCTACTAGCATATGCTATGGGCAAGTCTAAGTTACCTTCACCGGTGGGTTGTGCTAGCACACATCCTATGGCATGATTGGATGCATCCACATGTACATGGAATGATTTATTCCAATCAGGAGTGGTCAGTATTGGTGTCGTGCACAAATGTTTCTTCAGTTCATTGAAAGAATTCTCGCATTCATCATTCCACTCAAAATTAGACAACAAGGCATAAAGGGGTCTAGCTATGATCGCGTACATGTGGATAAACCTACGGTAATATCCACAATGGCCCATAAAGGCTTGTACCTCTTTAACATTCCTTGGCCGTGGCAGCTCTGCTATGGCTCGTACCTTATCTTCATCTGTTGAGATTCCATTCTTAGAAACAATATGACCTAAGATTTTACCTTGCCGCACCATGAACACACACTTTTCTGGGTTCAGACACACTCGATATTCTCTACACTTGTTGAAGATTTGTCTGAGCTCAGGGATGTGGAATCTTCTTTCTTGGGAATGAGCACACAAATCATCCACATACACTTCTAAGCTCTTTCGCAAGAACTCTCTGAAGACATGACACATGAGCCTCTGGAACGTTGCAGGTGCATTGGTGAGCCCAAATGGCATCACATGAAATGCAAAGATTCCCCACTCTGTGGCAAAAGCCGTTTTGTGTTGATCTTTTGGGGCAATGGCTACTTGATTGTAACCTGAAAATCCATCAAGGAAGCTATAAACTTCCTTGCCTGCAACACGCTCCAATAGATGTTCCGTGATTGGAAGTGGATAACTATCTCTGATCGTAGCAGCATTAACTTTTTTAAGGTTAATACACACTCGCAATTTCCCGTTCTTCTTGGGCACCACTACAATGGGGGACACCCATTCAGTATGCTCAATCTCATAGATGAATCCAGCTTCAATCAGCCTATCAATTTCTTCTTTTAACTTGGCTGCATAAGTGTCATTATATGTGTAGGGCTTCTGTTTGGTGGGCTTGGCATCAGCAGTCATGGGGATAGTATGAGAGAAATTCTTGGATCTACCCCTTTCAAGTCTCTATAGTGCCACGCAAACACATCCCTATATTCCCTTAATAGAGCTACAAGCTCCATTTCTTCTCTTGCACTTAGGTCATCTCCTATATATGTGCATCTCTCTTCGGTCTCTTCGATGGTCACTACAATCTTCTTGGTCTTTTCTTTATTATCATATGATTCTCCTATGATGGCCTCTCTCTTAGGCATTCGTACCAAAATTTTGCGGTTGTTAACTTCATATTTCTTGAAGTTTTCTGGTACTTCAAACAATGATTCCTCCTCTTCTTGTTTCACTGCTTTTCTTTTCTTTTCTTTTAACTGCTCTCACTTCCATCCTTTGAATTTACCGTTTTAATACTTGTGAGAGGTTCTTCTTCTTTCTAGGTGAACACTCCTATATCTTCTAGATAGTGCTGCTCTGAGTTAAAGCAACTATCCATCACAATGGACTCTATATCATCGTCATTCTCTTCTTCTTCTATGACATCACTAGGGTCACATTCTTCTAGCAAGGGCTGACACATGAACACTGAAATATCATAACCCTCCTCATCACAATGAGGTGTCCATTGTTCTTCATTGACAGGAATGTCCATGGTGGCTAAGATTTTAGGCCAGCCATGAGGCTCAAATTCCTCATCTCGAAAGATCATCGACGTGTAGGCTGGGTCTCTAACTGGTATATCTCCTGGTGAAGTTCCTTCTTCTCTCGCTTTCAAGCGTTTTTCCTCTTCCTCTGCGACCTTGCATATCCACAAATGAGTATCTTCATGCAGCCATGATGGATCAGGTGAACTTTCAGAATGCACAGAGATTGAATCTTCTTTTGCTTTGTGGATAGGATTCCACTGTAGGGGTGGTACATCTCTGAAGGAGTAATCCTTCAAATTGACCTTGGTGGTGACCCCTAAGTGCTGCAAGTACAAGGATTTGGTTCCCCAATCCTGTACTATTTGCAATTGTCGTAGGAAGGGTCTTCCTAGGATCATCTCATAGACGTTATTTTTCTCAAAGTCACATATAGCAAATGTATGTTCAAACTCCACACCACAAGTGGTTAGAGTTATCCCTTCGAGCAATCCTAGAGGTCTTTCAAAATGACCGTCGGCCATTTGAAGCTTCATTCTAGTTGGTCTTAATGTGGGTTAGCCCCATTGCTTCCACAAGGAGGTGGTCGCAATAGCAACACCCGCACCTGAATCTATGATTGCTTTGGTTGTGTAACCTTGGTAGGTGATTGGAAGATAAGTATTACCTTCTTCACCCTCACACATGTCCTCTATTTTGTCTAGAGGTATCTCTGGTACTTTTTGTTTAGAGCCTGCTTTTGGCATTTTGGAATCAAGTTTTGGAACTTGATCCTTCACATGATTCCAAAGCTCAGGTTTTGCTTTGAGCAGCTCTTCTACAGTGAGATGACACTGAACCTTAGTGTTCTTCACGACATCAGTGTTCCTTGGAACCACTGAGTCTTCATTTCTTACTAGTATTGTGGGAGCTCTAATCTGGAGAGATTCAGATTTCCCATGGCCTTGGAAATTGAGGCAGGATTAGATTCAAAATCCAATCTTTTGTCTTCTTGTTGTTCTGCTTCATCTCCGTAAATAGATGGAATGTCTTGGGGAAATTGATCATGAAGATCATCAATCTCAGGAATAGGAGGGGAATTACCCTTCTCCTTGGCCCATTTCTCTTCTTGTATTTCCCGCAAGAACTCTTGAGAGTACTGTTGAATTGAAGGAGGCATTCCAGCATCCGTGGAATTAGGAACATAAGCTCCCATTGGTGGTGAGCTTCCTCTTTCAATAACTGGTTGAGCTTGTGGAGGTAAAGAAACTTGTGGTTTGTTTACCAATTGCTCTAATCTTTCTAGTAAGCCTTGGAAATGCAAATCCGGTTTGATAGAGTTTGTTTGATTGAACTTTTGACTAGTCTTGAGTATAGCTTGAGCTTGTTCTACCATTTTCATGCACATTTTCATCCGTTCAATCTCTAAATCTGCTCTAGGGTAACTCTTGTCTAGGTTTGCAGCTGTAGGCCCTTCTTGAAGTCGAGCCTGGTAGGCCTTGAACATCATGTCCAAGCCTTCTGGGGTTGGATCTGCAAGAACAGACCTTGGTTGCGGCCTATTTACAATGGGTGGTGGGGTGGGACGAGGTGGAGTGGACGGAGTTTCGGCATGCGAGGGGCTTTGAGATGCAATGTCTTCTATTTTTGTTTTCGCTTCTTTTAAGCTTTCTTCTAGTTCCGATAACTTTTTATTCCACTTGCGATTTGCCTTTTCTCTGGTATCTTTCCATGTTCTTGTTTTCTTCTTACTAGGCTCTCCTGATTCACTTGACTCCGATTGTTCTGCTGGTTTATCTTGTTTTAATGCTTGTGCCCTAGTAACTGCCTGTATAGGTGCCACATTACTGCTACTTGAACTTGAATCCGCCACTAAACCTACCACATTAATGGGTGTAATCTTGGGTGCACTGGAGGGGTTTCTTGGACAATCTCTGGGGAGATGGTCTTTTCCACAATCAGGACAAAAAGCTTATATTGTGATAGCCCGTCCTTGACTCGGAGATGGTGGGTGGGGACAATCACGAAGGAAATGGTCGCCTTGACATCTAAAGCATGGTCCTCTAGGAGCTTGTGGTCTTACTTGTCTCAGTTGGGGCCTAGGATTAGCATTTGCGTACATGACATTGGAATATTTAGGCTCCCAATTTTGTTCCATAGGTTGACTACCTTCATGGGAGTAGTCTGAACTATGAGCATGAGAGTCATTATCTGGTATCAATGGGGTTAGTGGGACCAATGCTCTATTTGGATTTTCCTCTCCCACGGCATACTTGACTGGAGTCACGTTGGCAGGAGTTGGTGGTTGGTTTCCCAAGACTAGTTGTGGCCTATATTGTGCCTGATATTGCTGTTGTGGTCGATAATATGGCTGTTGGTATTGGTTTTGATACCTACCTGGTTGGTAAGGTTGTTGATAATTCTGTCTAACAGCCTGCCTATTATAGGGACAATCTTGAGCCGTGTGGTTCGTATATTTTCTCTCAATAGTGCAATATGGAGCATTCCTTTCTCTCATGTTCTGGTTGTGCAATGGGCATACATTAGCCATGTGGTCGCCTCCGCAAGTATAACACCGATTCAATGGAGTGACTCTCTGTGTTTGTTTATTTTGGACCCTCAGCTTCTTGGCAACTTGCTCTGCTATCTCCTCTATTTCTGTGGAGATTTTTGAAGTATGACTAGTAGAACTATCTGAATCCTTATAGAGTTTGGATAATCCTAACTCCTCACCCAAGTTATCTTCTATGTCAATGCACGTCCGCACACACTCTTCTATGGATCTAGGCTCTTTCAAGTATACATATGATCTTAACTTTGTGCTCAGTAAGCCATCTAAGAACAAAGCCACTTGTTTGGCTGGTGTGGGTAGCTCTGGAGCAGGGCATCTTTCTAGGTACTGTCTAAACCTTCTACCTGCTAGTCGCACTATTTCTTGGGGTGTCTGCTTGAAGCTGTGGATCAAAGATGAAGTGTTATGCCTGATACCACTCTTGGAAAATTCTACAATGAATTCGTCTAGCAGTTGACCTATATCGCGATAGTTGCGACTACTCAGTGGTTGAAACCAAGCTAAGGTAGTGCCCTTAAGAGTCAGACCAAATGCCTCGTACTGGGTGAACAAATCCTCAACCTGTTCAGCTCTTAACACTTGTTTGAACTCGGCCACATGATCATAAGGATCTCCTGACCCGTCAAAATAATTCTTCATTGCCTTGATCACTTGAGTGGGTCTAAGGGTTCTTGTGTGCTCTCGGGGTCTAAGCCATGGAAAATCATGTTCATCTCTTTGTTGCCTATGTGCTTGATATCTCTCTCTTTCAGGTCTTTCATTTTCAAATCTTGCTCTATTTCTGCCCACCGTGTGTGCAAAACTTACCTCAGGTCTCTCTCTAGTTCTTTCTCTCTGGGATTCATGAGCTTGGGATGATCCTACTCCTTGGAGGCCATGAGAAACATTGGATCTTGGTGGAGGGAAAATCAATTCACTCTTCCAAGTATATGCATGTCTATCATGTTCTGTTACCAAGAATATCTTCTCTGATGTGTTATCCAGGTACACAACTTTGCCTGGTATCTCTAGATCCTTGAACTCGTAGATGATGACTATGCCCAATTGGCTAGGTTGTTCTGGCTTGAATCTCCAAAAGGCTTCCTCTATTTCTCTATTCAAAAATAGTTCTATGCTTTTGTTGTCTTGAGGGATCCAGTATGGAGTGATCACTCTGGTCAAAACTGACTTGCCTCTAGGAGTCTGGGGTCCTTGTCCTACATTTCCTTGTTCTAGGTCTCCTATCTCATTCTCATGAATGATATTTCCAAACTCATCGGTCCTATCTGGTGTTTGTAGATAATCAGTTCCTGAGCCACCTACAGGTTTCCCCATGCTAAAAGACATTTCTGAATCACTTGTGTCTGAACGTAGTTTGTAAGGATGACCACTTAGTTGTTGTGCCCAAGACTTAGTTGTATGGTTGACACTAGCCTCAGAAGATCTAATGCTTTGTTTATCCTTGCCTAGGTGTCTACCAGACCTCAGGTTCATAAGCTTTGTCTTCTAGTCCCAAAACTCCCCTTTGTATTGCTCAAAATCGCTTGGGCCCCCTTGGTTTCCTAGTCCCACTGGAGGGTCAACTTCAAAATATCCTATCTGAAAATCAACACATTATTCTTATAAAAAACAAGCTTTCCAACGAGCTATAGAGCTCAAAAAATGGACTTTGGATGAAAAAGTTATGTCAATTCGGGCTCCTGAGGGTCAAAACAGGCAAACAAGACCTTTTGGAAAAATTCGCGATTTTATGAGCTTCAAGAGAAACGTGATTTTGTGAAATCAGAGAATCGCGATGCTGTGAAGTCAAAGAATCGCGATGTTGAGCACAAAATCGTGTTTTTGAAAATCGCGATGTTGAGCACAAAATCGTGTTTTTGAAAATCGCGATGTTGAGCACAAAATCGTGTTTTTGAAAATCGCGATGTTGAGCACAAAATCGTGTTTTTTGAAAATCGCGATGTTGAGCACAAAATCGTGTTTTTTGAAAATCGTGATGTTGAGCACAAAATCGTGTTTTTGAAAATCGCGATGTTGTCTCAGAGAATCGTGATTCACAAAATCGTGTTTTTCACAAAATCGTGGTTCTCAGAATCGTGTTTTTCTTTTGACGTGAAAATCGTGATTTTGTCTCAGAGAATCGTCTTTTCACAAAATCGTGTTTTAGAGAATCGTGTTATCACAGCATCGTGTTTTTGGCTGAAAATCGTGATTTGTGAGAATCGCGATTTTGAGCACAACCACAGAATCACGTTTTCACAAAATCGTGTTTTTGCTGAAAATCGTGATTAGTGAGAATCACGATTTTGAGCAGAGAATCATGTTTTTGAGAATCGTGATTTTGAGCAGAGAATTGTGTTTTCACAGAATCGTGGTTCACAGAATCGTGTTTTCACAACATCGTGGTTCTGAGAATCGTGTTTTAGAGAATCGTGTTCTAGAGAATCGCGATTTTGTCTCAGAGAATCGCGATTTTGTCTTAGAGAATCGTGATTCACAAAATCGTGTTTTTTTCCAAATCGTGGTTCTCAGAATCGTGTTTTTTTTTTTTTACATGAAAATCGCGATTGTCAACAGAGAATCGTGTTTCCACAAAATCGTGTTTTTTGAAAATCGTGTTCTCACAGAATTGTGTTTTTGGCTGAAAATCGTAATTTGTGAGAATCGCGATTTTGAGCACAACCACAGAATCGCGATTCTGAGAATGACCACAGAATCGTGATTCTTTCAGCAAGCTTTTAGGCGGAAAACAGAAAATCGTGATTTTTCAAAAATTTTGAATTTTCACAGAATCGCGATTTTCATCACAGAATCGCGTTTTTTGGCAAGAAATTCAAATTTCTGAGCGCCGGCAATGGCGAGCTCCGTATGAGCAGAAAATCATGAAAAAAACACAGCGCTTGCTCTCCCTTGCACCTCCTAACTCCTTCCCACACAATAATGCATGAAAAATGGTATGAAAATGGTGAAAATGCACTAAAAAACAAGAAATTTCTATGAAGAAGAAGATGGAAGAAGGTGGAGATGATGATGATGATGAAGATGAAGAGAAAAAAATAGAAAATGAACGGAAATGACAGTTTTTTTACCTTCCAACGTCGCAAATCTACAATCTTACCATCACAACGCTCGTCCTCGAAGCTCTCTCCCCGGCAACGGCACCAAAATTTGGTGTAGCTCAAGCGTAAGCACCACCTCCTTTACTTGTCAATCCGTGGAGACGTGAGGACCGGTATGAAGACCACGAGCAAGTGAAGGCCCAAGTGCGTGAGTGAAAGCACACAAACATGCACACACATACACACACGCGCGCACAATGTAAGATCAAAGAGAGAAACAATGGAAAGCTTAGATTGCAAAAGAGTTCTCTTCCAAAAGCTCTATTCTCTAACAAGCTAACCTCAAAAATGAGCTTTCTAGCTCTTTTTATAGTTTTTTTATTAGTTTTGGCCCTGTCCAGACCTAGTGTCCGGCCTAGTTAAAAATTAGGTTCTAGGGCTTATTTGAGGGCTCAAACGAAGTCTAAAAATTATGAAAATTGGTAGGATGATACTTCTAATACTCCTCAAGCTCAAGGACTCCTTGGCTTGAACAAAATGGAGTTACTAAAAATAGAAAATGGTATTTACAATGGTTTTTAGTGATGAAAATCACTATTGTTGTAGGGGATTCTTCTGAAAATTTGACATACACTTCTTGGAGCTCCCTACTTGCTCCCTTTCCTTGTGTGTCCATCTTTTGATGTGCTTCCATGCTTTGTCCTTGACTTTGAGCTTCAACACCTAAACCTAAAAACTCATTACACACACCTCCAGGATGTGAAGTAACAAGTGCTGAAGTGATTGACTACTTGCCACTGAACGAGTTCACTTCTACAAGTACGATTTCATCACACTCGATCTATAACCATCACAAAGGCACCTTGGTTGAGTGTTCCCCGGCAACGGTGCCAAAAACATGTGTACCTAAGTTAGAAAGACTTAAGGACTTATGCCAAAGAGACTAAACCTCATTTGCCACACAAGTGCATATAGTGGGAAATTGACACACGCTTACTTGTCAATCCGATCAAACGACCTAACCAAGTGTTTGAGGACATGTGCTCATGTGATGGGAAATGAAGTGGTTCAGTTTATATGCATGAGAAAAGACTAACCCACCTCTCTAACTCACTGAAATACTGAAAGTGTCCGCCACTATACCACTTACAGCAGTTTTCAGTAAATCGAGGATTTCTCCCAGCTCCAAACTCCGAATATAGTCAATAGAAGATTGATTTTGAAGCTCTTGATGAGACGCATCTATTGGAGGTGGTTCCACTTGATTCTGACAATCGTGCTTCAAGTTATGACCAAAATAGTGAATGGTGGGAAACACCCACACTCACGACACAACTCCTACAAGCTCACACACACACTACAGTAGCTCAAAAATAGTTGGGAGGGGTAGACAACAGTCCTACATGCACATTCCAAGCATCACACACACATAGAAGATCAAAGAGAAGATGGAAATCTACAAGAAAGAAGCAATTGCGAAAATCAAGAACTCTCCTTCTTCACAATGGCAAAAAGTCTATACAAAGAGTCACAAAGTGACTTATACACATGTGCCCTAAATTTGGTCCTTTCACACAAGAGACCGGCACTTTATTACTAAAAAGTGAATTTCCTACTAATTTAAAAGGAATATGTTACAATGGGTTGGAATATTGCATCTAGAGGACTCCTCTAGTGCATTTACATGGCTTGAGGGAATTCTCTAAGACTTTGAAGAAGAGAAATTATGCTCTTTAATTTGAAAATTTTGGGGCTCTTCTTTTGTGCTTCTCTGCTCTGCAACAGTGTACATGAAACAATTGGACACTTTGGACACGTGTCTTAAGGAATGCATAGATTTGGAGGATAATTTATCCAATGAGGTGAAGATTCCTCCAACTCCATCTAAGTTAGAAGACGCCTATAGTAGTATTGTATCCACTCAATCTAAAAATGTGAAAGAATTGGTAGATTTGGTTGCCAAGAAGCTAAGAGTTCAAATCCCACAGAACTCAATACCCTATGAGGTTCAACCCATGCAGATGCCAATGTTAAGAAGATGTGTTCATTGTGGTGTTGACCATCCATCTCATGCTTGTGCAAGAGGAGGACCTATGCCAAAACAACACTATCCATATGTAAGGCCACCCATGTAGGGAAAGCTTTTATTGCCATATTGAGCAAAAATACACTAATCACACTACAAAAATTTTTCCTTACAACAAGAAGCCTAGACAACCACAACATCCTCAATATAGGCCATATGGATATACACCTAGAGACCAAGCAAAGAAGGCTCCAAGGTACGCTCCATATGAAGGACCCCCAATGGCTCAATGACCAAACATGTATCAAGGATATACTAAACCTCACTAGTGTTAGGACAACCATCTCACCCTTAGAATGTAGTGTCAATCAAATACAACTTATGGTTTGCACTAATTCTTATGTGGGTGGTATTTTACTCTCCCCACAGACTTGTTGATCATATAATAGCATATCAATTTCTTTATTGTTTTCTAGATTAGTGGCTTTTTTTATGCAAGAGCCTAGATTTTCGATGTCTTATACAACAAATAATTGTCCTTAATTGTGCATTATTCAATCCTTCAATGAATAATGACACCCTTTTAGCCATAGATGGTTTTTCATCATTTGGACATCTATCCAAATATTGCTTAAATCTTCTTGTAGCTATCCTCACACTTTTCTTAGGTTTTTGCTTGAATGTATGAATTAGTGTAGTCGTACTATGTTTGATGCTTGTTTTGGAAATATTTCTTATAAATTCTTCCAATAATCTGACGATGTTCACAAACATTTCCTTCCTCTGTTAGGTTTAATCCAAAGGCTTCAAATTGGGTTTTGTATTCTACTACGTCTTCTGCTCTCAAAATCTGTTTGTACTCAACTACATGGTCATCAAGATTTGTAGATCCTTCATATTGGTTTTTCATACACCTTTCTACTTGATATGGTCTCAATCTTCTCCATAGATTATTCCATTCATTTCTCCTTCTTATTGGAAACTCATCCACTAAGTCTCCCTCTCTAAGAAAGGAATTAGTTCAATTTTGATATTTTCTCTCTCTTTGTGGCTCATATTGGTTTTTCATACACCTTTCTACTTGATATGGTCTCAATCTTCTCCATAGATTATTCCATTCATTTCTCCTTCTTATTGGAAACTCATCCACTAAGTCTCCCTCTCTAAGAAAGGAATTAGTTCAATTTTGATATTTTCTCTCTCTTTGTGGCTCCACAAGAGTGTGATGTCTACTATTTCTTGGATCATCTGGTTGTTCTAAGTTTTGATCCCGAGTCCCTTTCTCTAAACATTGACCTAGATCATTGGTTTCATCAAGATTGCTTGTAAATACATAAACACTTCCATGTTGATCCTCCTATCTTCCATCCTTAAATTGAGCGATTGGCATAAAAAATAAATGAATTTCTAAGTTTCTCAATCTAATGAGTTTTTATGAAATCCATCCTCATACACATAGGCTCCAAACATATTTGTGCACAGATACTTGAATATATTTATATAATCTCCTTGGTCATATGTTATACAAGCTGGGGGAAAAAACCTCTTAAAGAGGGAAAAAGTGCCCCAGCAGTCTTAGTGTGTTCACACACATCACTACCTAAATATATCAACAAATCCACCCTGGGAGTGATGTGATGAACAAGGAGCTGGCACTCATGTATAAGGAAGTGCCAAGCTATGTGGAAATCACTCCACAAAAGGAAGTAAGCTTAAATCTTTGCTGAAAACTTCAAACTTTTCCCTAGGTAGAGCCTTCGTGAAAAGGTCTACAATGTTCTCCTACGTGGGCACATATGCCAAGCTGATCTCCCCAGTAGAGAACCTCTCCCTGACATAATGATAATGCACCTCAATGTGCTTAGTGTGAGCATGGAACACAGGGTTCCTCGCAACTGCCAATGCGCTCTGACTGTCAGTGAAGATGGCAGAAGACTAACCAACACCCAAATCAGCCATAAGGCATCTGAGCCACACACACTCAACAGTCACTGTGAAAGTTGCCCTATACTCAGCCTCGCAACTAGAAGTGGCCACAGTAGGCTGCTTCTTGCTCAACCAAGATATACATGAGCTACCAAGCATGAAGCAAAAGCCACTAGTGGACACACAAGTGTCATAGCAACTAGCCCAATCAGAGTCAAAAAAAGCATGCAAATCTGGCGGTGGTGATCACCCCTTGGGATAAAACAACCCAAGTAGCCAAGTTACGAGTACCACTCAAGTAGCGAAAGATGTGCTTAACCGCCTGCCAATGTTTGACTCCTAGGCAATGCATAAACCTACTCATCTATGAGACAGCAAACTGAATATCTGGCCAAGTAATGCATAAGTAAATCAAGCATCTAACAGCCTATTGATAGAGAACAACATCAAATGCATCCCCAGCATCATGAAGACTCAATCGTAAACCTATTTCCATAGGAGTGGCAATAGGCTTACAGTCTTCAAGGTCAAAATGCTACAATAATGTGTCAATATATTTAGTTTGACACAAAGCCATTCCATCATCAAGTTGCATAAACTGAATGCCCAAATAGTGATGCAAATGCCCCAAATTAGACATCCCAAATGAGGCATGCAAATCAGCCTTAAAATCAGCAATATGCTTCTCAATAGGACTAGTGAGCAGCATGTCATCAACATAGACAACAATTATCAGAAGCACATCGTTAGCACGCTTAACATATAATGTGCTCTCAGTTTGACTGTTCTCAAAACCATGTGCAATTAGATATGCATGTATCTTCTCATACCAAGCACGTGGTGCTTGCTTTAAACCATATAATGCCTTCTTTAACCTGCACAACTGGTTTTCATGCCCTTTCTGCACAAAGCCACGGGGCTGAAAAACATACACCTCTTCATGTAAGTCACCATTCAGAAATGTAGTTTTAATGTCCAACTGATGTACATTCCAACCATGATGGGTTGTAAGTGCATAGATGCTCCAAACAGTAGTCGTACAGCATGTACGTGCAAAGGTCTCATCAAAATCAATGCCTCTTTCTTGTGCATAACATTTGCAATGGGCCTAACCGTATACATGTCCACTATTCCATCAGGCTTACGCTTTAGCTTGTAAACCCACTTAGTGCCAACGGCCTTCTTGCCAGGAGGCAAGTCACATAAAGGCCAAGTATCATTCTTCATTATAGCATCATATTCAGATTGCATAGCAGCCATCCAATTTTTTGAATTTTGTGCTTCGTCAAATGAAACAGGCTCATTCTCATCACAGAGACTAGATGCATTCATAGCATAGCAATCTGATGCAAAAGAGGCACTATGAGAGCCTGATCGAGTATGATATGACAAAGGTGCATCTAATTTGTTGTCATGCAAAGTCTGCACCAACCATTTTGGCATATTTTTTGCCTCCTCAATACCATCTCTCTCATCAACAAGTGCATCATGTAAATCTGCATAAAAAATGGGATGATTTGCATCATCACATGAAACCTGCAAAGGCTAAGAAGTTGCCTCATTAGGACCAACACTAGAATGTCCACTTGTAAAAAGAGGCAGCAAAGTATCATACATGTCTTTGGAGCTAAAAGATGTCTCCTTAGTACATGAAAGCAATGGCTGAATAGCATCTTCCACAAAAACAACATCATGGCTAACCAGAATGTGTTTAGTCTGTGGATGATACAGACCATAGCCTTTACTTTCAGAACTGTACCCAACAAAAATACATTTTACTACTTTATCATCCAATTTTTTGCGATATTGTTCAGGCACTAATGCATATGTCAAACAACCAAAAACATGCAGATGAGCAACAGATGGCTTGCAATCATGCCAAGCCTTGTATGGAGTGATAGACTGTAGCGCTTTAGTGACCTGTTAAGTACATATGCTACACACATGACAGCCTCAAGCCAGAAACTATGTGGTAAAGCCTGACTCTTGACCATACACCTGGCCATCTCCATGAGTGACATGTTCTTTTGTTCAGCAACTTATACACTGGTGTTTTATCCTAAGTTCAGCCAAAAATGCATTAATATCAGAAGACATATATTCCCCCCCTCGATCAGAATGGAGGGTGCCCATTTTACATGCTGACATATTTTCAGCCAAAACCAAAAACTATTTGAAGCACATGAATACTTCGGACTTTGCCTTCAATGGATATACCCATGCATGCCTAGAAAAATCATTGATGAAAGTCACGAAGTAAAGATAACTTCCAAAAGAAGGTGTCTGCATAGGACCACAGACATCACTATGTACAAGCTGCAATTTTTGAGTAGCCCGAACTGAACCACCCAAAATATAGCCTTCACAAACATGTTTTCCAAGTGCCTCAAGTTTGGGCAAAGAGGACACCATTTCAGATTCTGCAAGCATAGCAAACTAGCACAATTCAGATGACCAAAGCGTGCATGCCAAAGCTTTGCATCTAACATAGCCTGAGAATCATGTATTGCACATGCCAAATCATTTACAGATCTTTCATAGTCTATGAGCTTATATAGCCCATGACATAAAATTCCAGAATTAATAATCACGTCGCCATTTGACAGATCATGAACTGTACATCTGTCATCAACAAATTTCACAACCGAGCCAATCTTGGCTAATGTAAAAACTGATAACATTTTTTTCTTGATCCCTGGCACAAACAAAGCATCTGACAAAGTGAAAGAACTACCATCAGCAATATTCAAAATTATCTTACTGTAGCTCAGTGATGAGTAGCACCTCCTTTAATGTCAATCTAGGAAGACATGAGGATGGTATGAAGACCTCGAGCAAGTGAAGGCACAAATGTGTGAGTGAGAAGCACACAAACATGCACACACATACACATACACACATGCACACACAGCAAGAACAAAGAGAGCAAGACAATGGAATCACTTCTATCACAACAAAGTTCTCATACAAGTTCAAAACTACAACAAGCTAGCCCGAAGATGAGCTCTCTAGCTCTGTTTATAGCTTTTGACTAGCTTTGGTCCTATTCAGACCTAGTGTCCGGTCTAGTTAAAAATTAGGTCCCTAAGCTAGTTTGGAGGCTCAAACGAGCTCTGAAAAATATGAAACTTGGTAGGCAATTACTTCTAAAGCTCCTCAAGCTCGAGGACTCCTTGTCTTGCACAAAATGGAGCTACAAAAAGGTGAAATGGTATTTACAAGGGTTTTCAGTGATGAGAATCACTTTAAAAATAATGTAAGGATTGGAAAAATTTGGATGGGTTGCCTCAGTGCTAGATCTGCGTGTATGCTCGTACGTGCTTCTTCCCGTATGATGCCAACACTCTCCCCCCCTAGCGTCTGTCGTCTCTGACAGACCTTTGCTCTATAGGATTATCAATGTAGTGTTGAACTATCTCAGTGGCTAACTCCTGTTCTCTGATCCTGAGTACCCTGACAAGATCTCGTTGAAGAGCATCCCAATTAACCGCGCCTGGAATATTAGGTTGTGGGGTGGTGTAGAGTTCTGATTGCATTGTCTATTCGCATGCAAATAGCTGTAGCATATGGGTTGGACGTGGCGCGAACACCTCCGAGTGAGATTCCCAAAACCCAGTGGTAAACATATCATCAAAGGTTTGCTTGTAGCACATTGGGAGATATCTAATCCTCGCATGCCAAGTGTAAGCAACCCTAATACTAGGTGTTGTACTCATATCATATAGTAAGTCATAATTTCCATTTATAAATCCCGGGATTGGAGGCTGGATGTTACGTACATTGCGGAAACTCTTGAGTACAATTTGCATCATGTCCAAGATCTTTAGCATCATCTGCGTAGCTACATCGTTCATTGGTTGGAGACATGGCATCCAGTGTCTAATAATAGCCATCATGTATGCTACGGTAGGGGTGCCTATTGGTGGTGCAATGGAGGGGTAATTGAGCCATTGTTTGCAATTAGCATTGTTCTGAACTTTTATGGAAAATGCTTTCCATGATCTTCTTCATTGCACTGGCCCATAGCATGGATTGTACTTTAAGTGCATGGGGGCATGGTCCCACGTTCGTAGCATTTCTAGATAGGTCTCCAATAACTTTTGCCTGCATATGGGTTGGAATATAGTCCCTTTTCGAGCTTCCTCTGGAATGTCCTCTAGTTTGTACTGTGTTGCGAAAGTAGGGTACTTGTTGGTTTTGTGCTTAATCTCAGCGTTGTAGTCTGCCAACAGCACAAAGTAGGGCTTATACTGTAACTCTGAACTAGTTATCAGCCTTCTAGAAGTGAGGTGCTTGAAATATTTTGATTGAAGTATGGTCTCCTCAATAGTTTTCATGGCCAGCATTTGAGTGGATATACACTCTTCGTGAGTTGGCCCCATTTCTTCTACTTGTTTCATCCATGCAGGAGGGGGTTCTTCGTATGTGTCCTATCCCTCATCAGTGATTCTGCCTCCTAGAAGGGGTTGAGGCTCATAGTTATCTTCAAAGGTCTCTTCCATAGGAATGACAATAGCCTCCTCTTCTATTGGTTGATCAGGCGGAGATGGAGGTCGTTCGTATTGTAACAATTGAATCTTTAACTCTGCCACTTGTTGGCATAGCTCAAGTACCTCGTTGGCCATTGAAGATTCTGGTGGTGGAGAAGTAGAAACACTCACCATCTCTCTAGGTTCTGTTGGGTGCGGTGTGGGCACATGGTGTCTTTGTAGTTCCTTCACCTGGTCTGCAAGTAGGTCGTGTGCTTCCAAGAGGGTCACATAATCTTCCAATACCTGCTGAATGTTTTCTGAGGGGATAGCTTGGAATTTAGCAGGATCTATAGGTGCCCCTGGAGTGTTTTCGATGGCTGCTTCTTCTCTTGATTCTATTGCTGTAGTCATCTATTCTCTTGAGCAGATCTAAGTGTCGGCAAAGTAAGGCCATGTTTCTTTGTAGTCTAGCATTGCGGGCTAGCTGATCTCTGAGTTGTTCTTCTGTCGCCTTACCCATAGTAACCTCTTGTTGTAATGTAGTATTACTCAACTCCAAGGCATTGACACGTGCGTGGAGGTGGGATGACAGAGTACAAAGCTCTTTATTGTTTTCTTCCAATAATCTGTATTCGTGTTTAAGCTGGGCAGCAGCTTCGAACATGGTGTCCAGTGTATGACTAAATGAGGTGGATGCAGAGGTGGAGGTGAAAGATGCAAGGGGTCGGGAAATGGGGAAGGGAAAAGTGGATGTTGTGCTGATAGTGGGTGTATGTGGTGATGTGCGTGAATTTACAAGTGGTGAGGTTGAGACAAAAGTGGTGGTGAGTGGTCCTGTGGAGGGTGAAATGTCCATGGGATCAGACGTGATTGTGTGTAAAGTGTGAATCGTGAATATTGGAATGGTGGGTGGTGTGTTAGTGGTGGCCGTGAATGTGGGGGAGGTGGTGTGGGAAAGGGACTTTCTATTATGATTCTCAATTTGTTTAACTATATTTATAAGGTTTGCCAAGAATGGAGGTAGGGTGGTTTGTGTAGGTTCTAAGGAGGTTAAGAAGGGCCCAATGGGTTGGAGTTGGGAAAGAGGAAATGTACTAGTGAGGGAAATTGGGTGTGTTAATGTTTGGGTAGGAACATGTGGTTGTCCAAGAGCTGGTTGATAAGAAGGGTGACCTATTATGGTTTGATGGGTGGTGGGATGACCTATCTGAGGTTTGGAAAATTGGCTGGAACTAGTGGGTGTAGGTAAAGGGAAGGATGGAGAGATGGTGGTGTTTGATATAGGTTCACTGAGGGTGAATACTGGTTGTTCAGGAATGCTAGTGGTGAGGGGTTCGGCGGGTTGGATGGGAGGTGATGGTGGAAATGGTATCTCTGTGCCGTCATCGTGTGCATCAGTGTTAGTGGGGCTGGCCATGTGAATGTCTTCTTGAGCTATGGTAGGGAGTGAGGTAGAGGCTTCCATTTGAATCATCTTTCCCCTCCGCGATCGAGTATCAAGCCTTCGTTGGTCATATTGAGGGGTGGTACGATCTACCATGGTCCGCATGGCTTCCACAATTCCACATGTATCTGCCAAAAGGTTCAAGGATTCAACAAAGTTGGGGTCCGCATTCTCTGCTTGTAGCATTTGGTTCACCATTGCTCTGTTTGCCTCTTCTGACAACCTATGCCTTCTTTGTACTTGTTTGATTTTTTTGTATAGCCGTTTGATTTGTGCCGTGTATGCGGGGGCTTCCTCTATGCTCTCCTCTGTTGGTGCATTTTACCCAAGCCTACATGCTTGATATATTTTATATCATCCTCATTTGTAAGTCACATGAGTAGTCATGTGAACACCTCTTGTAAAAGAGTTCATTTTTATCTCTTGTAAATGGAAAAAGAAAAAAGGAAAAGGATGGCTTACCTCATGCATGATGTAAAAGCAAATTCGTGGCTCTAACTACCAAAATCACAAATTTTTGAGCTGAGGGAATATCTCCTAACTTTGGGGATCACTTTTAGGTGGAGCCATTCGAATTCGAATTCAAAACTCCCTCCAAGAATAGCTATAAAAGGAGCAAGAAGGAAGAGGTGATTAGTAAGCCTTGTACGTGACCACTTCATGTCATTTTGTAGAGATTGAAGAGCTTACTCCATAGCTCTATCATTCTACTCCCATTGTGCAAAGATTCATTGCCAATGTGGTTGTAATCATATGTGAATCTATACATTTATCATCATCTACTTCTCTATTTTGTTCTCTGCTATACTCACTCAGAGCAGTAACTTCAGAAGGTCATATCTCGAGTTCTACTGAACCTTTTTCAGTGATTTAACTTGCGTTGGATAGCTTGTACTGTCTACTTTGTGCTATAAATTTTCAAGGTCATTGGAGTAATACTTTTGGAGATATCTGCATTTTATTGCTTACTGGTCTATCTCTGCAGAGCCCCGAGAATTGTGGGGAGGTTCCAGAAATTGTTGAAACTTGTTCTCAGTGTTCAGTCCATCATTTGAAGTGTTTTAACTTGGATTGGGAAGCTTACTAAGTCTATTTGCTATGCACAAAAGGAATTTTTCTAATTCCTACCAGGTTGAGAGCACTGTTCATTTTTTCCAGCAGGTGTATGTCCAAAAATAGCAAGTTTTGGGAGCTAGTCATTTCGCAACTAGTCTATCTTGACTTAAACTTTTGAAATACATGTTCCAAAGTACTTGGCTGATATTTTGGTGGATTTAGGAAGCTCAAAGGGTCTACTAATCAACTCTGAAGTCTTAGTTGGCTGGTGTGAAGCTGGTTGTAGCAGCACCTACTCATCTTTGGATTGCATCCACCATCTCTCTTCACAGTGGTATCAGAGCATAGTCAAGCAACATGGGAGATGGATTTCCATCAACAATTGACAAATTGGATCGAAACAACTACCCCACATGGTCTCTAAGGATGGAGGCTTACCTTCAAGGGAGGAATCTATATGGATTCATATCCGGAGATGAAGCAATGCCAACCATGAGGAATAAAGGGCAACCATCACATGAAGAAGTGGAAGGACTTTCGAATTGGTGTTCGAAGGATGCACTTGCAAGGTCCTATATTCTAAACTCAATCTCTGATTTTCTTTTACCTCATGTCAAGGGATGCAAGAAATCAAGAGAGAACTGGAATGCACTTGCTTCTTTCTTCTCTTCCAACACTCGAGCAAGGAAGAACCAATTGTGGATGGAGTTCACAACAATGAAGAAAAGCCCGAAGCAAAATGTGACTGATTATGTCACAAAGATGAAGGAGATTTCCGACCAACTTGGAAGCATTGGAGAGGTAATTGAAGAGGAGCAAATCATAAGACAAATCATGAATGGAATCAAAGCAGACGACAAGTGGGAGTCATTCACAACAGCCATGGATTTATACATGGATATGCATGTACCCGACCTCAACACACTCATGGGCCAACTCTTCACTCATGAAGCAAAGATTAGCAAAGGTGGTGAGTCCTCAAGAGGTAATCAAACTTCTGCCTTATATTCTGATAAAGCTAAGGTCAAGGACAAGTCAAAGAATAGGAAGAATGAAGATGAAGGAAGCTCTTTCCAAGCAAACTTTGTAGGTAGAGGAAGAGCTAGAGGTAGAGGCAGAGGTGGAAAGCAAGGCAGGGGGAGATTCCAATCATCTCAACCTTGCAACATATGTGGCTTATCTAACCATACTTCTGAAGAATGTTTCAGGAACCCGAGGAACTCAAGAGGAAGAGGATTCAATAGAGGTGGCTATGGATCAAATAGAGGTAGATACAATGGAGGCTACAACAACAACTACTACTACAACAACAATTACAACAACAACAACTATCAAAGTGGCCATAGAGGAAGAAGAGATTACAACAACTATGCAAAGGACCAAAGTCAAGAAGATTCATTATTGATTATGAATCTATCAGCGAAGAAGGGTAAGGATAATGATCACATATTTTACATTGATTTGGGATGCTCGAACCATTTAGCAGGAAATGTGGCTTTACTTTCTGATTTGGAAGATCCTCATAACAAGCATGAAGTGAAGACAGGAGATGACACAAAGCACTCAGTGGAGAAGATAGGTAATGTGAAGACATCAGATGGGAATATGAACCTCTTAAGCAAAGTCTTGTATGTCCCTACAATTACCAAAAATTTAATAAGTGTTGGATAGATTGTTGAAAAAGGATTGCAGGTTAGATTCAATCGATTTGGAGCATATGTTGAAGACCCAAGGCAAGGCTTTCGAAGGATTGCCAAAGGAGAAAAGACAGGAAGGCTTTTCACTTTTGAAGTGGAAGATACAAAGAACATAGCTTTGTTTAGCTATGGATCTCAAACTCTTACAGAGTTGGAGATATGGCACAAAAGGCTTGCTCACATTGGTGAGAGGACACTCAAACAAATTTGCAGGGACCAAAGTGTACTTGGTTTGCCTAATATCACAAGGCAACACATGATTTATAAGTGTGAAGCTTGTCAACTCGGCAAGGCTCATAGACAACCTTTCAATAAGAAAGGATATATGTATCAAAATCCTTTGGATCTAGTGCACACGGATGTGTGGGGTCCAAGTAAGGAGCCATCTATATCAGGCTCAAGATATTATGTGTCTTTCATAGATGATTGTAGCAGGTGGACCATTCTGTTTTTCATGAAGCACAAGGATGAAGTGTTTAATTGCTTTAAGAAGTATATTGCTCTTGTTGAAAGCCAAACAGGTAGGACTTTAAAAAGACTCAGATCAGATGGTGGAGGAGAATACTTCTCTTCTAAATTTGATGCCTTCTTGCATGAAAGAGGCATTAAAAGGGAAGTCACTACAAGGTATACACCCGAACTCAATGGTGTAGCAGAGAGGAGGAACAGAGCTATTGTCGAAGCTGCAAGGTCCATGCTCAACGAAAAGGGATTGCCAAACTACCTATGGGCAGAGGCTGTGTTGACAGCCACATATCTCATAAATAGACTTCCATCTAAGTCACTAGATGGAACCACTCCATATGAAGTGTGGAATGGAAGAAGACCTAGTCTAGAGCATTGCAAAATCTTTGGATGCTTAGCCTATGCTCACATTCCTTCTCAAGTAAGAGGGAAATTGGATCCCAAGGTAGAGAAGTGCGTATTTATTGGTTATGACCAAAACCAAAAAGGATATAGATTGTACAATCCAACCAATAAAGGATTTTCTGTGAGTAGAGATGTAATTTTTGATGAAAACAAATCATGGTTTGATGATGACAGGAAAGTGAAGCTGCCATATGACTTGGATGAAGATTTTCCATCACTTCAACCAAAGGAGCCAAAGCAGATTGAAGAAAGTGATTCGGAGATTGACCTAGAAGACTTGGAAAGACTAAAGCTATGGAAGAACAAAGGTAAAGCAAAGATGCAGGATTCTACATATGGACCGGAGAGCTCACATCAACCACTTAGAAGGTCTTCAAGGGAGAAGAAGAAACCAGAAAGGTTTGGTTATGATACTTCTTTGGTCACCAAGCACTCAATCTACATTGCAAAGGATTCAACCAATGAAGAACCTACCACATTTGAAGAAGCACAAAGCAAGAAAGCTTGGAGAGATGCAATGGATGAAGAAATGGAAGCCTTGAAGGAGAATGACACTTGGGAGCTTGTACCTAACAAGCCATCTATGAAGATAATCGGATCTCGATGGATATACAAAATCAAGAGGAATCCAGATGGAAGTATAAATAGACACAAAGCAAGGTTAGTTGCTAAAGGGTTTGCTCAAACCCATGGTATTGATTATGAGGAGACTTTCTCTCCTGTTGCAAAAATGCCTACAATTAGGGTTCTCATTAGTCTTGCTGCATCTAGAAATTGGAATCTTTATCAACTTGATGTAAAGAATGCTTTCTTGAATGGATGGAGAGCTTGGTTGGAAGTTTGAACTATGCAACACTCACAAGAGTGGATATATGCTATAGTGTTAGCATATTGAGTCAGTTTATGCATAAGCCGAGAAGACCACATATGGAAGCGGCCAAGTGAGTCCTCAAGTACCTAAAGGGGACCATGAATGAAGGTTTGTTCTATTCATATACTTCAGATATTGAGCTAAAGGTCTACTCAGATGCAGATTGGGCCGGATCTAAAGATGATAGAAGAAGCACATCAGGGTATATATCATTTGCAGGTTCAAAAATCATTTCTTGGTCATCGAAGAAGCAACCAACCGTGGCATTATCTTCTACCGAAGCTGAATATAGAGGTTTGGCTAATGCAACTCAAGAAATCATGTGGTTAAAGTCTTTGTACACAGATCTTGGACTTCATTCTTCAACACCTCATATTTTTGGTGACAACACAAGCTCACTACATCTAGCAGCTAATCCGGTATACCATGCTAGAACCAAGCATATTGAAGTCCACTACTATTATGTAAGGGAGAAGCTAATGAGCAAGGATATTCAACTATCCTATGTCTCTACAGATATGCAATGTGCAGACATGTTGACTAAAGCTCTTGATGGTACAAAGTTAAGTAGATTCAAGTTGATGATTGGCTTGCAGGAAATCAAGGACAATTGAAGACTTATTTGAAGGCCAAGCATGTTAGGCTTGAGGGGGAGCTGTTGGTGCATTTTACCCAAGCCTACATGCTTGATATATTTTATATCATCCTCATTTGTAAGTCACATGAGTAGTCATGTGAACACCTCTTGTAAAAGAGTTCATTTTTATCTCTTGTAAATGGAAAAAGAAAGAAGGAAAAGGATGGCTTACCTCATGCATGATGTAAAAGCAAATTCGTGGCTCTAACTACCAAAATCACGAATTTTTTAGCTGAGGGAATATCTCCTAACTTTGGGGATCACTTTTAGGTGGAGCCATTCGAATTCGAATTCAAAACTCCCTCCAAGAATAGCTATAAAAGGAGCAAGAAGGAAGAGGCGATTAGCAAGCCTTCTACGTGACCACTTCATGTCATTTTGTAGAGATTGAAGAGCTTACTTCATAGCTCTATCATTCTACTCCCATTGTGCAAAGATTCATTGCCAATGTGGTTGTAATCATATGTGAATCTATACATTTATCATCATCTACTTCTCTGTTTTGTTCTCTGCTATACTCACTCAGAGCAGTAACTTCAGAAGGTCATATCTCGAGTTCTACTGAACCTTTTTTAGTGATTTAACTTGCGTTGGATAGCTTGTACTGTCTACTTTGTGCATATAAATTTTCAACGTCATTGGAGTAATACTTTTGGAGATATCTGCATTTTACTGCTTACTGGTCTATCTCTTTAGAGCCCCGAGAATTGTGGGGAGGTTCCAAAAATTGTTGAAACTTGTTCTCAGTGCTCAGTCCATCATTTGAAGTGTTTTAACTTGGATTGGTAATCTTACTAAGTCTATTTGCTATGCACAAAAGGAATTTTTCTAATTCCTACCAGGTTGAGAGCACTGTTCATTTTTTCCAGCAGGTGTATGTCCAAAAATAGCAAGTTTTGGGAGCTAGTCATTTCGCAACTAGTCTATCTTGACTTAAACTTTTGGAATACATGTTCCAAAGTACTTGGCTGATATTTTGGTGGATTTAGGAAGCTCAAAGGGTCTACTAATCAACTCTGAAGTCTAAGTTGGCTGGTGTGAAGCTGGTTGTAGCAACACCTACTCATCTTTGGATTGCATCCACCATCTCTCTTCACATCCTCTGATTCATGCCCCTACACCTCCTCTTGTTCCTGGGTGTCTTCAACTTGAGTGTGTTGTACTTCATCCTCCCAATGTACTCTCCATTCTTCTCGATGTGGACATCCTCTCTGGGATGATGATCCGGGACCTTCAATGTCCGAAAAGAACTCACTATCTAATAATTGTGTGGTTTGCAAGAAGGTTTCAAAATCAAAGGATGTATCTTCCGTCAATGCATTCATGGAGGCAAACTCACCATCCATGGGTAGTGGAGGGGCTGATGGAGTGGGTTGTACCATGCCTACTGACTGTGGTCGTTGGAGATGGATACTAAATGGGGCCACCTATTCTTCTTCTCTAAGGGAGATTTTTGTGGTGGACTTGTGAGGAATTGGAACATGGGAAAGAGATCCACACATTCTTTTAGTTAGTTGAACCCCTAGTTTCCATCCCTGGAAGAATTGCAACTGTGAGTACGTAAGGGCCTGTGCGATCGGCACATCATAAGCGAGACATCTGTAGATGATTCTTGTAATGGCACAACAACCATTCAAAGTAGGCGTCCTTAGTCCTCGTTTGCCTGCTTCATATAATTGGTCGAGGATCCACACTGGCATTTTAATAGGTAAGCCACCTGTCTCCGCTAGGTATAACCCGTACCAAATCTTTTTATGAGGCTGTGTGAATCGGTCTTTAGCTGGAAACGCAAAGTGTTGAAGGCACATTCGCAGTAGTATGCCGATGTTGGGGGTGAGGGCACACATCTCTTTCAACTTCTTGAGTTTACTGTTCTTCATAGACTCCAGTATCAATGGGTCTCAATCGGAGGGTACATGGCTGTCGTACATTCGAAGGGCCTCCCTGATTAAAGTTATGTTCAACTCAAACTTTTTCATTTCCTCCTTGTTTGATAGAGAAGGCACCAGGAATGTGCCGGAATGATCTCGATCTCCTCTCGCTTTAAGAGTTGCTATCAAGTAGTAGCATCTAAGGAAATTTGGTTTAAGCAGAGATGCGCTAAAGTAATCCTTCAATCCCGCTTTCTGCCAAATATCTTGAAGAGTTGCTACATTTTGTAATGCTTCAAACTCTCTTGAGAAGAACTGAAACATCCACCAGACTCCTCCAAATTCCAACTTGGATTCCTAGATATGGTCTGCATCCCCCAAATCTCCTGGCATCTCATTGAACCAATGAGAATGTCCCTTTACTCTTTCTATTAGGCCACTTGGTGGATCTGAGATGGGAATTCGTCTCACATTCAAAAACTCCTCAGGCCTAGCTGTTAGTGGAACCTCCACAGGCATGTTATCCCAATCCATTGGAGTACTAGTGCCTGCCTAGGAGCTTGTGCCTGCTGCTGCTGCCATGGGACTTCTGATGCTTATCTACTAGAAGAAGAAAGGGACATTAGTGTTGCATAGGAAACAGGATGTAATTTCTTAGCAAGGTTATCAACTCTTGCTCTTCTTCTTCCGTCAGGTCATGTCCTATGCAAGTGCATCTTTCTTCTCCTTCTTCTATGGCTACAACTATTTTCTTGGTGGTTTATTTGTTATCATAGGCCTCTCCTGATTGTGCCTCACATTTAGGCATTGTTACCATCACTCTCCTATCTTCCACTTCATACTTCTTGAAATTTTCAGGGACCTCAAACAGATATTCTTCTTCCTCCTATGTGACTTCTTTCTTCTTTCTTTTCTTTATTTCACTCTTGGTGGTCACTTGTGTGGTTAATCTCACATCATTAGTGAGCTCTTCATGTCTCTGAGAGTGAACTTCTACTTCATAGAAGTATTCTTCATCTGATGCAAAAGGCGAGTCCATAATGCTTGACTCTAGATCGGAGTCACTTGCATCCTCGAATGCATCAGTGCTAGGTTCACATTCCTCCATAATCGAATCTCCCATGATTGGCTCTATGGAGAAAACTGAAATGTCATAGCCATCCTCGTCACAGTGGGGTGTCCATTGTTCTTCATTGACGGCTACATCCATTGTAGCTAAAATTTCTGCCCAACCATGAGGTTCAAATTCTTCGTCAGGGAATACTATAGGTGCATAGGCTGGGTCTTGAATTGATCTATGGGTTTCCTTCGCACCTATCTCTCTGGCTTTTTCTCTCTTCTCTTCTTCTACTGCTACTTTACACATCCATAAGTGAGTGTCTTCATGCATCCATGAGGATCCTGATCCTATGGAATGCACTGACTCAGTATCATCATTGGCTCTATGGATGGGGTTCCATTGGATGGGAGGGACATCTCTATGAGAATAGTCCTTGAGATTAACTTTGGTCGTGACACCTAAGTGTTGCAAGTACAAGGAATTGGTTCCCCAATCCTGTACTACTTGCAACTGCCGCATAAATGGTCTTCCCAGAATCATCTCATAGGCTTGATTTTTGCTAAAGTCATATATAGCAAAATTATGCTCAAACTCCACACCACATGTAGTGAGAGTGATTCCTTCTAGCAATCCTAGGGGTCTTTCTATGTGTCCATCGGCCATCTGCAATTTCATTCTCGTTGGCCTGAGTGCCGGATTGCCCCAACGCTTTCATAGGGAAGTGGTAGCAATTGCAACTCCTGCACCTGAGTCCAAAATTGCCTTGGTTGTGTATCCCTGATGGGTAACTGGAAGATAGGTATTTCCTTCTTCTCCTTCGATCATGTCTCCTATCTTATCCAGTGGTATTTCTGGCACAATTCTAAGAGATCCTACCTGGGAACGAGATTTCGCTACGTCTGGCACTTGTTTGGCTATATGTTTCCACAATTCAGGCTTAACCTTGAGTAGCTCTTCTAAAGTGAGGTTGCACTGCACTTTAGTATTCTTTACCACCTCTGTGTTCCTAGGTATGATCGAATCTTCATTTTTTACCATGACCGTAGGTGCTCTCATGCAAGTTCACTTAGTTTCCCATGGGCCTGTGAAATGTGGTAAATCTTGCAAGGAAATAGACTCAAAGTCTAACCTTTCATGCGAGTGGGCACTCTCCTGTTCTCCATAAATGGAAGGAATGTCTTGTGGGAATTGATTGTGCGCATCATCCACAAGTTCAATCGGAGGGGAATGTTCACTTTCTTTAGCCCATTTTTCTTCTTGAATCTCTTGCAAAAATGCTAGAGAATACCGATTCATAGAAGAAGCTGTGTCCGGTTCAGTGGAGTTAGGCACATAAGCTTCCTGGGGAGGAATGCTTATTCTATCACTTGCACTCTCCTTGAACTGAGAGGAGGCTCCTTTTCCAGACTTTGCAAGTAATCTTTCCAATCTATCTAATAGACCATCAAAATGCAATGGTGTTCTAGAGGAGCTAGGGCCATTGAACAAGCGACTGGCTTCAAACATGGCTTGTGCCAGTTCTACCATCTTAGCACAAAGTTTTGTTCTCTCTACCTCTAGATCTGCTCTAGGGTAACATTTTTCATGATCTGTCACATTTGGCCCTTCATGGATTTTGGCCTGATATGCTTTAAGCATCATGTCCAGATCCTCAAGAGTCGGATCAGCTAGGACTGTTCCGACTGTGGGTGGGTTACGTGTGGTGGATTAGAATGTTGGGGAATGGAAGGTGATGGGTTGGAGGGAGATGGAAAGGGGGGTGGTGGGGTAGTGTGAGAGTGGTTTTGAGATGCGAGTTCACTTATCTTTGCTTTGGTTTCTTTCAAGCTTTCTTCAAGTTCGCTCATTTTCTGTGACCATTGTCTTTTCATTCTCTCCCGGATATCTCTCCAAGCTCTTGTCCTTTTCTTGGTTATGCTCTCCATCTCACTAACCTCACAACTCTTTTCCTGCCCTACACCTTGATTTTGCTGCAAAGCTTGAGCTCTAGTGACCACATGCACTAGGGCTGTGGAAGTTACACTTCCCTTGGAGTCTACCACTAAGCCAATAACCTTGATAGGAGCAATTTTTGGCATATTGGCAAGGTTCTTGGGACACTCTCGTAACAAGTGCTCCTTTCCACAATCTGGACAAAAGCCTTGAATTGTCACAGATTGGGTTTGTGTGGGTGCAGGTAGAGGGCAATCACGAATGAGGTGATCCCCCTGACATCGAAAGCATGGTCCTCTAGGGAATGGAGGTCTTATCTGCCTAGGCTGAGGTCTAGAGTTGGGGTTTGCGTACATGACATTCATATAATCTGGCTCCCAACTAGATTCATTGGGTTCTTCATAATAGTATGACTCATTATGCTCGGGTGACTGCATATAGTAAGCCTGTGGGCTATCAATGTGTGTGGAGTCAAAACTCTGGTCACTTGGATCACTTTCTGATAGCAAGGGTGTTACTGTGACTATGGCTCTATTCAGATTTTCTTCAGCAGATGCATATTTCACTAGAATCACATTGGTTGGAGCAGGGGGTTGTTGCGCTAGGACTGGTTGAGGTCTAGGCTGCCCTTGATAGGGTGGTTGGTATGATTGTTGGGGCCTGCCATATTGCTGTGGTGGGTACTGAGTCTGGAATCTACCCTATTGTGGATATGGTTGAGGGTAGTTTTGCCTGACAGTTTGCTTGTTATAAGGACAATCTTGTGCAATGTGGTTGGTGTACCTTCGCTCTATGGTGCAGTACTGGCTACTAGAATTCACTTGGGATTGAGCCATAATGGGGCATACACTCGCCATATGGTCACCACCACAAGTATAGCATTGTTTTCCTGGTGCAAATCTTGGTATTTGTTTACTAGAGACTCCTAGCTTCTAAGCTACTTTCTCAGCGAGTTCCTCAATAGATGTGGATTGCGAGGAAGAGAGGCTAGTAGAACTATATGAATCTTTGTACATTTTTGAAAGCTCCAGCTCCTCTCCTAGATTATCCTCAATGTCTATGCACATGCGTACACATTCTTCTATGGTTTTGGGGTCTTTCAGATACACATATGATCTAAGCTTGGTACTCAATAATCCATCTAAAAACAAAGACACTTGCTTGGCTGGTGTGGGTAATTCAGGCATCGGACACCTCTCTAGGTATTGCCTAAACCGTCTTCCTGCCAGACGGACCGTCTCTTAAGGTGTTTGCTTGAAGCTATGAATCAAGGAGGAAGTATTATGCCGTATGCCACTCTTAGAGAACTCAATGAAGAAAGCTTCTAAAAGTTGGTCTATGCTCCTAAACTGCCTCTCATGTAGTGGTTGAAACCACGTAAGAGTTGTGTTTCTAAGAGTTAGGCCAAAAGCATTGTATTGTGTGAATAGGTCCTCAACCTGTTTAGCTCTCAAGACTTACCTAAATTCTGCCACATGGTCGTAAGGGTCTCCAGTGCCATCAAAGTAATTCTTCATGGACTTCACCAGTTGAGTTGGCCTCAGGGTCCTAGTGTGTTCTCTCGGCCTTGGCAAAGGGAAATCATCAACATTTCTTTGGTTCCTTGGGGCTCTAGGTCTCTCGATTTCTTCTCTATCCGTTTATGTTCTCATCCTTTCTCTTCCCAGGGGGTTGGCAAAGCTTACCTCAGGTCTGTCTCTACTTTTATCCCTTTGAGCTCCATGAGCGTGAGATGTTCCCGCTCCTTGGTGGCCATAAGAGACATTAGATCTTGGTTGGGGAAAGATAAATTCGCCCTTCCAAGTGTAGGCATCCCTACCATGCTCCGTGACCACAAAGAGCCTCTCGGAAGTTTTATCCAGATAGGTTACTTTGCCAGGGCTATCAAGATCTTTGAACTCATAGATCGTGATCATTCCTACTTCATTCGGTTGATCAGGCTTATACCTCCAAAAGGCTTCATCGGTCTCTCGGTTTAAGAGCAGATCTATGCTCTTGTTGTCTTGGGGCACCCACTCTAGCGTGAGGATTCTTGTAAGAACTGATTTACCTCGAGGTCCTAGGCTCTCTTCCCATGTTCCCTTGCTCTATGTCTCCTATGTCTGTTTTTGGGATCACATTACCAAATTCGTCAGTTGTGTCTCGGTGATCGGTGACTACATACATAGTTCCCTCTTTTTCCAAGTATGCGCCATTTTCAAACTTCACTACTGGATGTTCTAGTCCAATGGGTTGATCTGGGTTTTTAATCTGGACTATGGATCTTCTTAGACCGCCCTCATAGATGTAAGCACCTAATCGGTTGATCCTAAGATATTCGAGTTGAGTATTGTAAGGACCTTCAACCTTTTGTAGGTATGCCACACCTGAACTTCCTTTGGGTCTCTCAATACCCTGAGACATCTCTAAGTCGCTAGTCTCAGAGTTATGATGGTTTGAATGATTGCTCAGCTGCTGAGCCCAAGACCTAGCAGTGTGATTGACACTAGCTTCAGAGGATCTGAGGCTTTGTCTGTCCTGGCCTATGTGTCTTCCTGACCTAAGGTTCATATGCCTGGGTTTTCTACCCTCTAGTCCCAAGTACAATCTCGTTGCAGATTAGTTTGTATCACCCACTTTGTTCTTTTTAGTTGGTTATTGTGTTAAGCTCTTGTTTGAAATCACGTCATCAGGAGTACTTAAGTGAATTTCGCACTTGATAATTGATCGAATCAAGTTTACTTTTGTCCCTTAGGGTTTTCATGCTTAAGATTTGCCTAATGCTTGTACTTATTTGATTAGTTCTCTTGGACTTGATTCGTGCCTGAAGTTGCCCTAATTAATCACCACACCTAGGTCGTACTTAGCCTAAGCTAGGAATTGACAGAGGGTGTTGAGAATTTCCAACCTTAAGTCTCCTTCCTTGGTTGTCCTTGTGTGCCCAGGAAGCGTGTTCCCAAGCTTGCACTTACTCTTGCTTGGATTGCCCTTCGATGCTCTCAATAGACCTGTAAAAGTCCCAATGTTAGCTCAAGATTTCAATTTAAAAAACACAACAGACCAATTTCATTCATGCAATTCAGAGATCAACTTGTTCTTTGGCTTTGTGGAAGACCATCCTAAAGATTCCCCAGCTTTCCTACCCTGGGCTTTCCAACAAGCCTAAGATCACTCCGAACGGATTTCGTATGAGGAAGTTATGACTATTCAAGCATTTAGGGTTCAAAACAGGCTCTCAAGGTTCAAGATTTTTTTTATGATTTTCTCGGTATTTTGCCCACTTCTAAGGCTCTAAGGTAGTCCCAATGTGTTAGAAATCAAGCCCAAAAATTATCCCAAGTCAATCAATTATTACACTCCAAAAAATTATTCGTGAGGCCGGTGTATCGCGATAGCTCGAGTTGATGTGTCACGATAGATGGGTGTATCGCGATAGGTCAGTGTGTCGTGATAGGTGGGTGTGTCGCGATAGGTCGGAGTGTCACGATAGACGGGTGTATCATGATAGGTCGAAGTGTCACGATAGTTCGGTGTGTCACGATAGTTCGGTGTGTCGCGATACCTCGGTGTGTCGCGATAGGTGGGTGTGTTGCGATAGGTCGGTGTGTCGCGATACCTCGGGTGTGTCGCGATGGGTGTGTCACGATAGGTCGAAGTGTCGCGATAGTTTGGTGTGTCGCGACACCTCGGTGGGTCGCGATACTTGGGTGTGTCACGATAGACCAGGATATGGTGAATTTTCATGATCAGGCTAGTGATTCTAGGAGCTCTTAGGCTGCGCTGTGTTGTGGTGCACTCAGAATCGTGATAAGGTTAGTTTTTTGGTGTGTCGTGATAGCTCGAGCTCGACGCCGCGGGGCATGCACAGAGAATTTCTGTACCTGCTGAGCTTGCTGGAGATGGTGAGGATGCTGCAACCTGCAAGAATCATGCAAAAACACACAAAAACAACAATACACACTCGCTCTCTCTCAAACTCGCACAAAGCAAATGAGGAGAATGAAATGGAAGAGGGAATATGAAGTGGAGAAGGAGATGGAGACGGAGGTGGAGATGGAGGTGGAGATGGAGATGGAGATGGAGATGGAGATGGAGATGGAGATGGAGATGGAGATGGAGATGGAGATGGAGATGGAGATGGAGATGGAGATGGAGATGGAGATGGAGATGGAGATGGAGATGGAGATGGAGATGGAGATGGAGATGGAGATGGAGATGGAGATGGAGATGGAGATGGAGAAAAAAAACAAGAAAATTACCTACTACTTACCATTCCAATGCGTCCTCTCTACGTCTTACCATCACATGCTCGTCCTCAAAGCTCAATCCCCGACAACAACGCCAAAATTTGGTGTAGCTCAGTGATGAGTAGCACCTCCTTTAATGTCAAGCTGAGAAGACATGAGGATGGTATGAAGACCTCGAGCAAGTGAAGGCACAAATGTGTGAGTGAGAAGCACACAAACTTGCACACACATACACACACATGTGCATACACGGCAAGAACAAAGAGAGCAAGACAATGAAATCACTTCTATCACAACAAAGTTCTCATACAAGTTCAAAACTACAACAAGCTAGCCCAAAAATGAGCTCTCTCGCTCTATTTATAGTTTTTGACTAGCTTTGGTCCTGTTTAGACCTAGTGTCCGGTCTAGTTAAAAATTAGGTCCCTAAGCTAGTTTGGAGGCTCAAACGAGCTCTAAAAAATATGAAACTTGGTAGGCGATTACTTCTAAAGCTCCTCAAGCTCGAGGACTCCTTAGCTTGCACAAAATGGAGCTACAAAAAGGTGAAACGGTATTTACAAGGGTTTTTAGTGATGAGAATCACTTTTAAAATAATGTAAGGATTGGAAAAATTTGGATGGGTTGCCTCAATGCTAGATCTGCATGTATGCTCGTATGTGCTTTTTCTCGTATGATGCCAACACTTACCAACTCCCATAACAGGATAAGTGGAGTTGTTGGTGCATGTAACAATATTCCCTGTAGGGGTAGACTCGAGAGAAGAGAAGAAATTGTGTTGTGAGGTAATATGTTTGATCATCCCACTGTCAAAGTACCAAACATCTAAGTCTACTGTAGACATGCACTGTTCATGAGAAGATGGGTCAAAATCGCAAACGGTAGTAAACTCCCATTCTTCTTCCTACACAAGATTAGCATACTTTGTTTTTGGTGTAGAGGCCTCTGCAACAACCATTCCAGCCTCTTTCTTCTTTGCCTCTTTAGCAGCCAGTTTTGGATAGTTCTTTATAATATGATCATTTCCTTTATAGTACTTGCAAAACAATTTGTGCTTTTCTGATTTCTTTTCATCTTTTTCTTCCCTCTTCAATTGTGAAGAATTAGCAGCTTTCTGCTTACTAGTTGAAGAGCTCCATTTTCCTTTGCCCTTCTAACTAGCTAGGAGAGCTTGATCTGCAACATGCATAATGGAGTTGTTCTGTCTGGACTAATCTTCCTGCAACATAACAGAGACTAACTCCTCAAATGATAAGGAATTTGGATTGCCTTTCATCATCAAATGAAGAGTAGAAGCAAAACTCTGATATAAATCAAGAGGACCATTCAGAATGGTCTACACAAGTGAGCTATCTGGTATAACCTCATGAGCAGAAATCAATTGTTCCTTCAAGTCTTTGATTTTTGTTAGAAAACTGTCCATAGAATCACCTTCATTCATGTGCTCACTCTCCAACTGTTTTCGGAGGTAAGCAACACGAGCCTCACTCCTAGCTTGGTACAATGTGATAAGTGTATCCCAAGCACCCTTAGTTGTTCTGCAAGAGCGTATGTGAGGAATAATGACATGTTTGACAGACAAAGCTATCAATGCATGTGCCTAGGCATCTATGCCATCCCAATGAATTTGCTCTGCAGTAGGTGCAGCAGAAATCGTAGCACGAACATGAATATGCAAAATATCATCATCTTAGACACCTTTTGCATCAGCTTCAGTATCTGTAGTTGTAACAGTTGCAAGTGTGATAGGACATTTTTCAACACCCTGCACAATGTTCCACAATCCTTTTGCAACCAATACATGTCGCATCATGTAAGCCCACAATAGGTAGTTGGTGCCATCCAACTTATCCTCAACAGCCAACATACGAAATACATCACTCCATTCAATCATGGCCGGTGACTAAAATACCTTGATGTACAAAATTGATTGTATCTCCAAAAGTTGAATAGAACTACCCAGACAAATTCTGCTAAACCTATAGCAGACTTCGAGACACTCATATTGGCAAACCAAAACTAGTATATACCTTTGGTGCAAAAAGACAAAATAGCCTACATAAGCACAATGATAGTGCGTTCGAAGGCCGAAAAGAGCTCCAATCACGATTTCGGCACCACAAAACAAAGCAGTTTTGATCACAGAAACACGTTGAGTATGCTCACCAAAATTCGTGCAATTCTGAGACAGCAACCGGAGGAGTGTCGATGACACCCTAGATGAAGCAGTGACCTGCTCTGATACCAGTTGTTGGAGTTAGACGTCTGCAGAAGCACGCGAACAGCACAAGGAAGAAGAAGAAGCTTGGATCACAACACACAATACTGAATGTATTACTAGAGAATGTACAAAGATAAGTAGCCCATTAGGGCAATAGGCATATATATAAGCCGAGGGGAGAGAACCTCCTAAAGAGGGAAAAAAGTGCCCCGGCAGTCCTAGTGTGTTCACATACATCACTACCTAAATATATCAACACTTATTTGGTGATTTTACATATGCGGCTTTCTATTATACTTCCATGCAACGCAAAATATCAAGCGTATGAGAAATCTATTGAAATGGTATTTCAAGGAAATCGTGATTTTGTTACCTTCCTATTTCTTTCAATTTTCAAGAAAAATATTTTTAAATCAATGAAAGATGAGTACAAAATAAGTTTACCTTTGCTTGGATTGCAAAATAATGGTAAATAAATTTATTTTTTATTTTTGCTCTTAGAGTCGCGATTCTGCGCTCTCTTTCTACTTTCTCACTAAATGACCATTTTTTCACCAAGTCTCATTTTTATACTATTTGCTCACAATCATGATTTTCGACTTTGGGATGAAAATTTGTGTTTACTCGTTGATAGAACTTTGACACCTTTTCTTACCTTTTGTCCACTCTATGTATTTTCAATTTTTCATTTTTGTTGGTTATCCTTACCTTCCACTGAGGATCGGGATTCTCTACAGAAAATTGTGGTTTTATGTTTACCCTTGTTTTTGTATTTTGTTCAATGTGTTTGATGGAAAGTCTTGACTTGATGTCCAACCATGCTCTTCTTACCTCTTTTGCTTGCAAATCAACAAAATTTCTCATAAAGCTCAAGAAAATATGATTGTGAGGTCAAAATAATTTCCATACAAATTCTTTCTTTTATCTTTCACTCTTTTTCCTTCCCTAATCTCAGGGTTGATTATCCAATGTATGTTGATATTTGTTCATGAAATCTTCAACAACTTTGTTTTTGTTTTTTCCCAAACAAATAAAGACAAATTTTCTAGGGTTGTTTTAGAAAATTAAGTTAGAAGTTCATGACGAAATATTGCAATCTCATATTTGGAATTAAAGAACAACACATATCTCTTAGTTTACCTTTTCAACAAGATGAATGAAGAAATCTCTTTCCAAGATTATATCGCACTCACCTTTCGTCATTTCTACGCTTGGTGTTTCAAAAGTATTTTGAAAAAGCATTTGTTACCATCAACATGGAAGATCCAGCAAGGCTCAAAGCTTTGCTTCAATGTTCCCAACAATGTTTAGAAGATCCAGCAAGGCTCAAAGCTTTGCTTCAATGTTCCCAAAAATTGTTTGTTGTAGACTTAAAATAGGTCCTCCAAAGTTTCTATTCTAAAAATCCACTATCTCGAGAGCTCTAAAAATTAATCAAAAAAATTTAAGTTACAACTACACATGAGGAGGATTGTTCCTCATTTTTACAAAATTTGGGATATTGTATGCTACCATAATACAATGTTTTCCATTTTTTCTTTTACAAAAAGGCGTTTTCCAACACTCCCAAACATTTCAAGAAATACAAGGTAGAAATATGAAAGGTAGTAGCATAGAGACCTAAGAGAGAAGCAAAGATAGAAGATTCATATGAAAACCACTAAATGAAGAAGAAGGTAGTTGTGATTGTAGAAGATGGAGAAGAGAAGTGCACACATGTTGGGAGTGACGTATCTCAAATGGAAGAAACACAACCAAAAGAGTTGCTCCAATAGTATAGAGATATTTTTGTTTGATCTTATAAAGACTTAAAGATCCCTATGGCACCTAATGAAAATCCCTTTAAACATAGATCTTACACTTATCATGATGTATATTCAACAAAGATATAGGAGGAGATAAATAAACTCTTAGATGGAAGTTTTATTTACGAGATTGAAAACACTGAATGGGTATCCCCCATAGTTGTTGTGCCCAAGAAAAATGGAAAGTTAATAGTATGCATCAATCTAAAAAAAAATTAATGCCACAATGATAAGAGATAGTTATACACTTCTCATCATTGATAATTTCTTGGAAAGGGTAGTTGGTAAGGAGGTGTATAGTCTTCTAGATGCATTCTCAGGCTACAATCAAGTTGCGATTGCACCCAAAGACCAACAGGTAGAAGTAGATAGGAAGACACCGGAAAAAAACCAAGTGAGACATTAGGATAAGGAGAACCTGATGGAGGATATGGAATGCCCATGACGTGTTCTACCTTAGCTATTCCCTATATACCGAAGAACAACCTACAACCCCAAAAGAAGGAAGGAAGAAGCAACTCAAAAAGAAGTTACAAAAAGCATTTTTCCAATAACCAGACAATAAACAAAAAAATTCCATGAATTTGATGAGAATACTCTAAATTATGTACCATAAAACCCCACACAAACCCCATATTTCCTTGAACTGGCCCTACCAAACCCTAGAAAAACCCTCTATTTCCTCAAACGTGCTCTACCAAACCCTAGAAAAACCTTGCAATTTCCCAAACTCGCCCTACCAAATCCCAAAAGAAAACCCATATTTCCCTAGAATCGCCCCACAAAACCCCACAATTTCCCAAATTCCCCTCAACAAACGCCATAATTCCCCAAATTCGCCCCTCAAAAGTCTATAATCTCCCAAAATTGCCCTATCAAACCCAAGAAAAACCCCTTAATTCCCTGAATTGGTCCTCTCAAACCCCATACAAACCTCCTAATTCGCCAAAGTCAACCCGCCAAACCCTAGACAAAGCTTGTATTTTCCGAAAATCACCCTAACAAATGCGAGAAAAACCCCATATTTCCCCAAAATCATCTTCCCAAACCCTAGACAAACCATGTAACTCCCTAGACTCACCACCCAAACCCAAGATAAACCCCATAGTTCCTCAAATGCATCTTGTTGTAATCCAAAGCAATCCCAAACTTTCTTGAAGCTATATCAGTGTTTCCCCAAAATTTTCCAATTGTCTCATGGCTTAGACCTGAAATCGACTAATCTTCCTACAAACCCTCCTAGCCCTCCCCTTAGAAATAGGATAACTTTTTGATGTACCACATTGGAAGAGTGGGAATTTGTCTATAATTAACCTCTATTCCATTTTATTCCAACAATTATTGACTATTTCCAATCTCCATCATGGTCGATCATAGGTGACATTAAAGTGGTATCCTTGAGAGGCAGAGAATTACCTGCCCAACTATAAAACTGCAGAGAATGAAGCACACATAGATTTTATTTGGAGGCTCCAACTGTAGGAAGGAAGAGATCAGTGTGCAGCTAGATAGTTGGTCATGGTTAATTTGAGAGTAGCCTTAGCATATGTTGTTCTATTGTACCCTGTACCCAGATAATCCATGGGACTATAATCTTCTTTTGTGATCCGAATGTGGTTGTGAATGAAATTTCAATAGTATCCGGAATCTAGCCTACAAAGAATAGTTCAATGTGATCAAAGTCAATAGGAAATTCAATGGTATTGGCTTCTTCACTTTGCTAGCGCAGACAAGTCCCTCAGGTGTATGGTAGTCAGATCAACACATGAGAGATAATACTTCCACAACCTTCAAACAAGTGTCACGCACCCACAATTAAGCAATAATCTCACTCAAAATGTATGAAAAAGCTCAAACATGAATTTGAAAGAAGAAGGAGCTCACTACTTCACTTCATCAAAAAGTTCTTTACAAATGAGGCCTTTGCCTTTTATATGAGTTTCTCAAGACTATTTCTTTTTTATTTCTAAAGTCTTAGAAAATTAAAAGCCTACTCGGGGAAGACGCTTCCCTCTTACAATAAAATTATTCCCCAAGTATGTGCAAATCTACAAAAATGCTTTGGAAAAACTTGAAAATTTTTATCTGACTTCTAAAATGTGTAACATCCATCCTTTAGGAATATTCTCCATGGGCAATTTGAGACTAGTAGCAAGAAATCACTTTGTTTTCTTATCACCACTTTTAATACCTTCATCTTTTGCTTCTTCCCTTTCACATATATCTTCAATTTGTGATTCAATCTTCTCTTTTGCTTGTACTTCCTCCACTTCATTTGATAGTTATAAGATTTCCATTGCACAACATTCTAGTCCTTCCATTATTCGCCTAATTAAGTCTTGCTCTTCCCAATAATTTAGCTATAGTGTGGATGCTTGTTACACTATTTGAATCCATATGGGCATGGTTGTTGTCCACTCTCTAGGTAGAGTATCTGATGTGACCCACATTATATCCTTGCCCAAATTTTCAAGGGATTTGGCTTCCTTACACTACAAGGAATACGGGCGTATAGCGACGGTTAAGGCGACAGAATTTCATCGCTATAAAATTGCAACATGCATTGCAATGAGCGTCGCACGCGGACCGTCGATTAAACGATGAACCAAACGATGTTTTTTGCGACTTGTGGCGCGACGGGGTCTGCGACGCTGCCATATAGCGTTGCTAACACGACGGTTTTAAATAGCGTCGCATAAGTGACACTGTGTTACATCGCATAGGCGACGTTTTTTGGTGTCGCATAAGCGACACTAAAAATATGTCGCTTATGCAACGCCAACTCAACGCGTAGCATCGCTTACACGACGATCTGTTGACGGAAAAAATTAAAACGTTGGAGGCTCTTCGGTTGGCATTTTCACGCATCTGATCGAAGAGCTCTCCAACGTTCGCAATTGCGCTGCACTTACGAGCTGAAGCAAGTATATGCAGAATTGTTGTTTTGCCTAAGCTCTCTCTTATTGTCTCCCTCTGTCTCTATTTCTCTCTTTCTAGATCTTTCTCTCTTTGAATTCTCTCTCTCTCTCTCTCTCTCTTCTTTCTCTCTTTATTGCAGGTTATTCAAAAAGCTAGCCAAGCAAAAAGTATGGCTAATTATTGTAAGTACAATTTCTATTCTTTGTATATCATTTGAATTGTGTTATTTTCATTAGATAGCATACTGACACTTATTGATATGCACTTATACACTTATACATGATGAAGATGCACTTTCACACATGTACACATATACACATGCACATACACACACATATATACACACAGATACATGTGCACATACACTTAGACATACACACATATACACATGCATATGCACAAACATTTCTACAACCACATAAAAAGACTTACATGCATGCATTATTGCATATATATATATATATATATATATATATATATACACACACACACACATTAACATATATGCAAATACATGTATATGCACATCCACATGCATGCACATGGATGCAAATGGAAATGCATCCACATACACATGCATGTGGAATACATATACACATGCATATACATACATTATACACATATATAAACATATATATGCACATACGTACACACACATATACACATGCACACACACATGCACATACCTACATATACACATATACATGCACATACACACATATACACATAGAGTTACACATACATGCACATACATATACACACATATACACATGCACATGCACATACTCATACACACATATACACTTACACGTGCACATGCACATACTCATACACACATATACACTTACACATGCACATGCACATACATACATATACACACACATACACATGCACATACATACATATACACACACATACATATACACTTAGGTACAGACATATGAATGAATTATATAATTAAAGTATTAAAACACATATACACATGCACATACCTACATATACACATATACATGCACATACACACATATACACATAGAGTTATACATATACATGCACATACATATACACACACATACACATGCACATGCACATACTCATACACACATATACACTTACACATGCACATGCACATGCACATACATACATATACACACACATACACATGCACATACTTTCATATACACACACATACATATACACTTAGGTACACACATATGAATGAATTATATAATTAAAGTATTGAAACACATATACACATGCACACACACATGCACATACCTACATATACACATATACATGCACATATACACATAGAGTTACACATATACATGCACATACATATACACACACATACACATGCACATGCACATACTCATACACACATATACACTTACACATGCACATGCACATACATACATATACACACACATACACATGCACATACATACATATACACACACATACATATACACTAATGTACACACATATGAATGAATTATATAATTAAAGTATTAAAACACATGCTTAATATAAACAATAATAACAATCAATAGAACAAAACTCTTCATTATTTAATACCATACACACAATTCAAAATTGAAATGAAAAATATATAGATAATATATATATATATGTATATATATATATCAATGTAAATACATATAATCCAATGTCATAATCAACTAAAATCCTAATCATCATCATCAGCAGCAATATCATGATCATCCTGATCTTTCTCATTCTCATCGTCATAATCATCCTGTGACGATCGAGATCATCCCTCCTATGTCTGTCTCTCCACCTCATCCATATTTGTCTCTCCATAATACTCCTGTATTACATATAACAAACATAAATAAATAAAACAATTAAACCATTCATAAAAATAAAATAATTATATAAAATTTAATAATACTCACAAAGGCATCAGGATGATCTTGCATATACTCGCTCAAATGCTGATATGCAAAATGTGTAGCATACTCGATCTCATGTTTCGTAGGATATCGGCCATAATCCTTCCGCTGCATTGAAACAAATAAAAAAGATTAGTTGCTTGCATTTTAACTAAAATAAAAAATATACTCACAATAACATATATACTTACAAATGTAGCTACAAAACCATTATGGCCCATTTGGCCTAGGTGTGATGTGTGGCTCGACTCCACTCTCTTCTTTGCAGCAGCCTATTTATTTAAGGAAAAAAATACATAAATTAAATGTAAAAAATTACTAAAATATATAAAAATTATAAATATAAACTATTAATTTGTGTACCTTCTGCTGAGGAAATGACTCCTAAAGATGTAGTTGTCTACAAAAAAACTGCCACGCCTCAGGTGTTATCTTAGCTCGCCTCTTATTTTTTTCCACCATACAATATCTCCTATTAATTTAATCTCAAACAGAAAAAAAAATCAGAATACATACACATATATACACACACATACACATACACATACCCACATACATATATACATGCAAACATATACGCATATATATATGTATACATATACACATATACATACATATAACATAAACACACATATACATATCCACATACATACGTACACACACATGCATGCATATACACTCATTCATACAAAATACATGCATTTATCCCACAATAATGTGTAGTTGTGTATATGTGAATATGTGTGTATGTGTAAATGTGTATATGTGAATATGTGTGTATGTGTAAATATGTATATGTGAACTTTTTGTGTATGTAGATAATCAGATTATTAATATCAAATACCATTATTTGTAGATTCTGATCAATCAGATGGAACTCCACCACCGTCTCCTCATCGTGCAACGACTTTATACTATAAGTATATCAAACATTTAATTTTAAATATATTTGATGGATACATAACTTATATTTTTTTTGTTTCTTATTATGTGCAGATTCTGATCAATCAGAGGGTACTCCACCACCTCCTACCCATGCAACGACTTCACATGTGTCCTCCGATAGAAATTATGATGAATTTTACTATGAAGAGCATATTATATGTTGGTGTAACTCTTGTTATGGCACATATCGAAGACCACGTTTGGAATGTATCGAACATGAGGCAAAGTATGGTACCTTTGAGCATGCACCATCACCTGGTCAACGTGATAATGCTTGGGTATGTATTTTCTATATATATTAATGTCATTATTTAATTTAAAAACCATATACAAAATTAAATTACTGTTGATATACAGGAATACTTGCTCGAAGATGAAAATGATGATGATGATAATTTTTCTCATAATGTTAATATACCTCGTACACGTCATGGACTTGTTGTTCATCAATTACAAGCAAAGGTTTCTAGAAATCCTCTACCTTCTGGTTTAGAGACTGAAATGGCTGGAGATTATCCATTGCCAGCTCAAATGATCGTTCTTTAGTACAAACATATGATAGAAGAAGATATGGAGGATGGAATAGAGGACCACTTCCTTTAGATGGAGAGGTTTTCAACTTTTGGGGTAATCATTATATGATTGCTCCATCCACTATTACTAATGCTGGTCGTGGTCTCTTTATTGTAGAAGATTTGTATGTGCCTCCAAACTCTGAAGTCACTCTTATGTCATTTTGTGGTCCTATATATGGATGGGGAGATTGGCATCGACTTTCACGTTATGTTCAAAGCATGAGTACTTATGGAATATGCTTGAACGCAGCATCCCTTACTAGTAGAAGGATTTTACATGCAAAAAATGAAAGATTATATATTGATGGAAGACCTTACACACATGGAAATACTGCAGGTTTAATAAATAGTAGTCGAGGGTTACATAATAGTTCAAGGACTATTGCACATTTGAGGAGCGTGAAAATAGTCATGAATCACCATACATGAGTAGAGATGTATCAAGATACATAGTTGTCAATGCTATTACTACATTACATGCCGGTGATGAACTATTAGTGAATTATGGATGGCGTAGACCTCCAAGAGCACCTTTTAGCTAGAGAGAATAAAAATTTTCTATTCATATTTAATAATTTATATACTTAATTTTATATTTCAAGTTTACTTTTTATTCATTTATGGAATACTAATGAATTTTATTTATATGTGTAGATTCCAACGTATGATGTTGATGATATTCCTCCATAGCATTCACAATTACCAGTAAGACCTCATTTATCAGAAGCTTCCATGAGGAGCCTACACAAAACTAATTTTGTGCAATATGCAAAGTTGAAAGATCTATATTATAAAGACGATAAAGTACAAGATTTGAAGATGATGGCATGGCAGATTTTATTGAGGATTGGTATCAAAATGATAGTGAGAGCATTGATATTTCTAAAAATGAGAAATATCTTCGAGAGGAATGTCTAAAGCATGTATATGAAGGAAGTCGTTTGACACGACTAAGTGCGAGCTTACTTAGATGGAGTAATGTATCTGTTTCGACACTATTAAGTTATAATTTTCAATTTTCTATCTATTTATATATATATATGCATAAATAAATAAATAAATAAATAAAATATATATATATATATATATATATAAATACATGCATATATAAACATACACATAATATACATGAATGCATATACACATATAAACATACACACACATATAAACATACACACACACATATACACACATTTTGAAGGATGGAAAAATAATTTTAAAGGATGGGCGAACAAAAAGTGTCCATTCAATGCAGGTTTTTATTCTTACTTTAGATAAGGTAAGAACAAGAACTTGAATTGAATGGACAATTTTTGTCCGCGCATCTTTTAAAACTATTAATGCATCTTTCAAAATATTCACAAAAAATTTGATTGTTTGGATGGCAGGATATGATTGTTTGTTTTGGAGGATATGAAGTATGTACCTTCATTGAATGATTTGTCGATTCTATCATATGTTCAGTTTGAAAGTGTGAGAAGCGGATTTATAATTGCTATTCAAAGAATTTGGCACTGTTTATAGGCCATACAATGGTGACCTGGATGAATCGCATGCACAGAGGTTACTCAAGATAGAGCAATCTGATTATAATGGACTAGTGCCAATAGGATTCCTGGGTATGCAGTAAACCTCTTGCATGTCAATGATGAGCATCTGAACTTTAGCATACAAAGTGGAAATCATGGTGGCTTGAGAGGATCACTTTTATACAGCTTGTTCAAAAAACTTCAGTGTCATAAACCTAAAGTTCTTTGAACAAGCTGTATAAAAGTGATCCTCTCAAGCCACCATGATTTCCACTTTGTATCCTAAAGTTCAGATGCTCATCATTGACATGCAAGAGGTTTACTGCATACCCCAAGAATCCTGCTAGCACTAGTCCCTTATAATCAGGTTGCTCTATCTTGAGTAACCTTTGTGCATTCGATTCATCCAGGTCACCATCGTATGGCCTATAAACAGTGCCAAATTCTTTGAATAGCAATTATAAACCTACTTCTTACACTTTCAAACTGAAAATATGATAGAATCGACAAATCATTCAATGAAGGTACATACTTCATATCCTCCAAAACAAACAATCGTATCCTGCCATCCAAAACAATCAAAATTTTCGCGAATATTTTGAAAGATGCACATAAGCATACACATATATAAAATTATATGCATATATATATATATATATATATTTATTTATTTATTTATTTATTTACTTTTTTTAATATATCTTTTTTTGATAAACTTACAGGTTATTATCTGAAATTTTTTTACCAAGTCAAAATATTCTTCCTACCTCACATGATGAAATGAAGAAGATAATCAACTTATCAATGTATACATGCATGTCCTAACGATTGTATTTTATATAGAGGTGAATATGCAGACTCTTTGACATGTCCCAAATGTCAATCTCCTCGATATAAGGGCAAAGAAGGTAAAATAACAAAAAAGGTATTGAGACATTTTCCATTGGCTCCATGGATTAGACATATGTTTCAAAGCCCCGAATTATCAAAGCTTTTGACTTGGGGACATGATCACAAAAGTATTGATGGAATAATCAGAATTCCTCATGATAGTGTTGCTTTTCAGCATATTGATTCTACATGGCCTGAATTTGCACAAAATCCACAGAATCTAAAGTTAGGAGTTGCATTAGATGGGGTTAATCCATTCTCCATGAAATCCAGTAAATGTTCAACATGGCCAGTGGTAGTCATAAACTACAATCTTCCGCCATATCTTAGCATTAGAAAGGAACATTTAATGCTTTCACTTTTAATCCCAAGCAAAAGACAAGTTAAAGATATGAATATATCTCTTGCTCCTCTCATTGACGATCTTAAAGAGTTATGGAGAGGTATTAATGTCATTGATGTATCAAAAAGCATCTATGAAAGAAATATTACGGTTCGTGGTATTGTGGCTTGGATTATTCACGATTTTCCAGGATATGGTGTTTGTTCAAGTATTGATGTAATTTTTTTATTCAATATGCATGTAAATAAATATGATTTAATCTAATTATATTTTTATCATTTTCATGATGCAAGAATATATAGTAAGAGTTATAAAGCTTTTCCATATTGTGGTGATTGGTTGAGATCAATCTATAGTAAGAATCTCAACAAAAATATTTATCTTCGACATCGACGATTCTTGCCTGATGATCATCCATTAAGATCTAAAAGAGAAGCAATACATTTTAATGGAAAGCTTGAAACATGTCAGTGTCCAAAACCTATGACGCCTATGGAATGGTATAAAAAATGGACAGATGGACCTCTGATAGATCCAGAATCAGAAATCTTCAGTGATGATTCAGATAATGAGTATGTGAACAGAGGCAAAGGAAAATTGGCACTCGCAGAGAACATATCAATATGGTATTCTTTGGAGTATTGGAAAGAGTTAAAAGTATGTCATCTTCTTGATCCTATGCATATATTCAAAAATATTGGTTATTCACTATGGCATCATCTTCTTGGACTAAAAGATACCACAACATCAAGGAATGATTTGAAAGATCAAAAATCCAAACCAAATTCATGGCCAGTTTTTGATAGACATCGACAAGAAACGACTTATGCACCTGCTCCTTGGGTACTTACAACAAAAGGATACATACTATCAACAATAGAATTCAATTGATTAAGACTCCTACAGGATATGGAGCATCTTTTCAAAACATGTTTACTATGGATGATAAGAGCTTATATGGGTTAAAGAACCATGACTGGCATAACTTTTTGAAACATATTTTACCTTTGGTTATCGATGGATGTACAACGAAAGGAGTATGAGATGTGATCTATCGTCTTGGATCACTTATAAGGTAATTATGATACTTTTATCTTTAATATGTATGAATATTGAATATCTTTTATTTTTTACTTAACTTCTTTATAATTGTTTTTATGATATGTATAGGTGGATTGCATCCAAAAAGATTGACAAAAACTCGATCCCACAAAAACAACGTGAATGCAAAGAGCTACTATGTTTGATGGAGAAAGAACTTCCCACTTCATTTTTTGATATTCAGGTTCATTTATTAGTCCATCTCGTAGATGAAATAGAGATTGCAGGTGTTGTCAACACTTGATGGATGTTTTGGGTCGAGCGATTTATGGGAATATTAAAAGATTATGTGCGACAAAGAGCGAAACCAGAAGGATCCATGGCAAAGGGTTGGATGCTTGAAGAGTGCATGTATTACATTAGTGAGTACCTTGAAAAAGTTCATGAAGAAGCTCCACGTGCATGGACCAACGAGTCTTCTTCAAAAATAACAGATGAGGTATTATCAGGTAAGGGGGTTCCATTCTTATTTACATTTCAAGAAAAAAATGATGTTTCTACTTTTGTAGCATATAATAGCGAATGCATGCAAACATTCCTTAGCGAGTACGAGGAACTTCAAAATCTCCGAAGTAAAAGGCGAAAAAACAAAAGATATAGACGTAATCTCGATAATAATGAGATTACAGATATATCTTCTTTCATGGATTGGCTATATAGTCGTTTGCAACGCGCCAACGCAAATAATGAAGAAATCTCAGATGAGCAAAGAGAGGGTTAATGATAGGTTGTGAACGAAAGGTAATTTTATTAAAATAATATTTTCTTTTTTTCATATATGTATGTTAGTTTCTATTTACTAATTGAATTTATTTTGCAGGCTCGAATGTTCACTAATATGTGGGCTTTTGGATAGCATATTAGAATCAAAGCCATTGATTCTTTACGTAAAACAGAGGATTCTAGTATTGTTTCTTCTTTCAAGCAACTATCATGTGCTACCTCAAAAAACACGAACCTTATAGATAGAGAACTTGGTTACGTAGGAACTATTGTTGGTATCTACGAAACTTCATTTCGTACATTCAAACAGGTAGAAAAAAGTTTATATTTTTTTTTATAGAGTTAGTTATTTTTTTAAGCACCTAATAATGGGTTTTTGTTGTTATATATTTTGATAGGTCATTTTGAAGGGTACGTATCTATGTGTGTATGTGTATGCATGTATGTATGCATATGTGTGTATGTGTGTGTATGCATTATGTATGCATTATGTATGCATGTGTGTGTATGCATTATGTATGTGTATGTAAGCATGTGCATTATGTATGCATGTAAGTATGTATGTATCCATATGCATATGCATTATGTATGCATGTATGTGTATGTGTGTGTATGTCTCTCTATGTGTGTGTGTATGTGTGTATATGTGTCTGTATGTGTGTATGCATGTGTATGTGTGTGTATGCATGTGTATGTGTGTGTATGCATCATTATGTGTGTATGTGTGTATGTGTGTGTTTCTATGTGTATGTGTGTGTATGTGTTTATGTGTGTGTATGTGTCTATGTGTGTGTATGTATCTATGCATGTGCATTATGTATGCATATGTATGCATGTATGTGTATATGTGTGTATGTCTATGTGTGTGTATGCATATATGTGTGTGTATGTGTGTATGTGTGTGTATATGTGTGTGTATGTGTGTATGCATGTGTATGCATCATTATGTGTGTATGTGTGTATGTGTCTATGTGTCTATGTGTGTGTGTATATGTGTGTGTATGTGTGTGTGTGTCTATGTGTATGTGTGTGTATCTATGAGTGTGTATGTGTTTATGTGTGTGTATGTGTCTATGTGTTTATGTGTGTATGTGTATGCATGTATGTATTCATATGTATGTGTATGCATGTATGTATGTATGTATGTATGTATGCATATGTATGTGTATGCATGTGTATGTGTGTGTATGCATCATTATGTGTGAATGTGTCTATGTGTGTATGTGTTTGTGTATATGTGTGTGTGTCTATGTGTATGTGTCACTACGCGTCTATGAGTGTGTATGTGTTTATGTGTGTATATGTGTCTATGTGTGTATGTGTATGCATGTATGTATGCATAGGTGTGTGTATGTGTGTGTATGCATTATGTATGCATATGTGTGTGTATGCATTATGTATGTGTATGTATGCACGTAAGTATGTATGTATGCATATGCATATGCATTATGTATGCATATGTATGCATGTATGTGTATGTGTGTGTATGTCTCTTTATGTGTGTGTGTATGCATATATGTGTGTGTATGTGTGTGTGTATATGTGTGTGTATGTGTGTATGCATGTGTATGTGTGTGAATGCATCATTATGTGTGTATGTGTGTATGTGTGTATGTGTGTATGTGTGTGTATATGTGTGTGTATGTGTGTGCGTGTCTATGTGTATGTGTGTGTGTGTCTATGTGTATGTGTGTGTGTGTCTATGTGTATGTGTGTGTGTGTCTATGAGTGTGTATATGTATGCATGTATGTATGCATATGTGTGTGTATGTGTGTGTATGCATTATGTATGCGTATGTGTGTGTATGCATTATGTATGTGTATGCATGCATGTGCATTATGTATGCATATGCATTATGTATGTGTATGTATGCATGTGCATTATGTATGCATATGTGTGTGTATGCATGTAAGTATGTATGTATGTACGCATATGGATTATGTATGCATGTATGTGTATGTGTGTGCATGTCTCTCTATGTGTGTGTATGCATATATGTGTGTGTATGTGTGTGTGTATGTGTGCGTGTATGTGTGTGTATATGTGTGTGCATGTGTATGCATTATGTGTGCATGTGTGTATGCAACATTATGTGTGTATGTGTGTGTGTTTCTATGTGTATGTGTGTGTGTGTCTATGTGTGTATATGTGTGTGTGTATGCATATGTATGTGTGTGTAAGTGTGTGTGTGCACATACCTTGCTTCAACGAGATGCATCTCTCTCTCTCTCTCTCTTGGTCTCTTCTTGCTCTTGCGTCCAAATCCCGGCACAAATGTGCCAGGAGAAATCGATTTTTTTTTTACATATGCGACATTGTCCAGTTTGCCAACGTCGCAAATAATGTCGCTAGTTAGAGACGGTATTTGCAACGCACTTATTTAGCATCGCATAAGCGACGCAGGCATCGCTTATGCGATGAATGCCGAAAAAAAATCCGAAAATAGCATCGTCGCTTATGTGATGCTAGCGTCGCATAAGCGACGGTGTTCGTTTTTTTTTTTCAATTTGGGGGCGTCGCTACGCCCCCCCCCCCATTTCTTGTAGTGTAGATAGGTAGGTAAGTAGGTAGGTAGGTAGATAGATAGATAGATAGATAGATAGATAGATAGACAGACAGACAGACAGACAGACAGAGAGATAGATAGACAGACATACAGACAGACAGACAGACACACAGACACACAGACACACAGACACACAGACACACAGACACACAGACACACAGACACACAGACACACAGACACACAGACACACAGACACACAGACACACAGACACACAGACACACAGACACACAGACACACAGACACACAGACACACAGACACACAGACAGACAGACAGACAGACAGACAGACAGACAGACAGACAGATAGATAGACAGACAGACAAATAGATAGATAGATAGATAGATAGATAGATAGATAGATAGATAGATAGATAGATAGATAGATAGATAGATAGATAGATAGATAGATAGATAGATAGATAGATAGAGAGATAGATAGACAGACAGATAGACAGATAGAGAGATAGATAGATAGATAGATAGATAGATAGATAGATAGATAGATAGATAGATAGATAGATAGATAGATAGAGAGATAGACAGACACATAGATAGATAGATAGATAGATAGATAGATAGATAGATAGATAGATAGATAGATAGATAGATAGATAGATAGATAGATAGATAGATAGATAGATAGATAGATAGATAGATAGATAGATAGGTAGATAGCTAGCTAGCTAGCTAGATAGATAGATAGATAGATACACAATTAGATAAACAGATAGATAAATAAATAGATTGATTGATAGATAGAAAGATATATAGATAGATAAAAAATAAATAAATCCAAAAATAGCACCATTGCTTATGTGACGCTAGCATCGCGTAAGCGACGGTGTTCGTTTTTTTTTCAATTCGGGGGCGTCGCTATGCCCCCCTATTTCTTGTAGTGTTAGTTAGGGCCTTGCCAGTAATAGAGAAAAATTCTAGAAAAGCCATGGCCACAAGGTCAATAAAAAATACACAATATTGAATCATCATCATTACCTTTCCACAATGCAAGTAGGTTGCACCGTCTGTTGGTTTGGAAGAGTGAGAAAGACTGATGCACTCTTCATGATCGCCAATCCAACTTCCTTTTAGTTGCATTGGGCATCAAATTAATACAAATACCAAAGCCTCCATCAAGCAGCGCACCATCGAGCTTCTTTATCATGGATGGACATTGTCAATTGAGAACTTCTGAAGTTTTCCCCATGTGCCCAAGGAAAATTAATCACGAAGGCTGCTCAAAATATGTCGCTTGTATATGTTGCTAGAGTTATCTTCCCTAGATTTATCTTCTCTGGAGGCTTCTTAAGGAGAAAGACATGAGGAGACAACACATAGATGACTATGCACAAAGCATACAAAGGGATCAATGGGAAAATCCATCATAGGTATTTTCATAGGGGATCCACTTGGGGATCCACTTGGGGATTCTAGAACTAGACATCTTGGTAGATCTGATTAACTTCTCTACCATCCAAACTAACTTATGTACCATATCCCTCCATCTTAAAACCTATTGGGCCTCCTCAAACAACCACTCGAAAGCTCACCTTGCATAGCCCACACTCTTCCCTTGAAATTTCATCCAATCTCTCACTCTCTCCCTCACATACATCCTCAAAACTTTATTTTGTACTCTTAGGGACCATCAAAGCTCATTTAGGGTTTTTTTGTGGCTATGATCCTATACTTCCAACTATTGTTGGAACTCATGGAAATTTTAGGCCACAATTTTTCTCGCTTGGGGAACTTCAAGGCTCATAAGATAATCCAAATCCATATTTTTACCTTGGACTCTCTAGGGGATTGCCCACAACCATGGCACTAAGCTCTCAAGGTTCAAGATTTGACACTCTTAAGGATAATGACCCTAACTCATGAGAGTTCTCCAAGGTTTATATTCTATCGTGACTCTATATTGTCAAGGATCAAGAATCTACATTATGTAGGATGATCGTATCTCATGAGATTTTCCCAAAGAACTTTTGAAGTTTTCCCCATGTGCCTAAGGAAAATTGATCACAAAGGATGCTCAAAATATGTTGTTTGTATATGTTTCTAGAGTTATCTCCCCGAGATTTATCTTCTCTAGAGGCTTCTTAAGGAGAAAGACACAAGGAGACAACACACATAGATGACTATGTACAAAGTATACAATGGAATCAATGGGAGAATCCATCATAGGTATTTTCATAGGGGATCCACTTGGGGATTCTAGAACTAGACGTTTTGGTAGAAATGATTAACTTCGCTACCATCCAAAGTAGCTTATCTACCATCTGCATCCCTCTTAAAATCCATTGGGCCTCCTCCAACAACCATTCGAAAGCTCACCTTGCATAGCCCACACTCTTCCCTGAAATTTCGTCCAATCTCTCACTCTCTCCCTCACATACACCCTCGAAACTTTATTTTCTACTCCTAGGGACCATCGAAGCTCATAGAGGGTTTTTTGTGGTTATGATCCTATACTTCCAAGTATTGTTGGAACTCATGGCAATTTTAGGCCACAATTTTGCTTGCTTGGGGAACTTCAAGGCTCATAAGATAATCCAAATCCATAATTGACCTTGGACTCTCTAGGGGGATTGCCCACAACCATGGCACTAAGCTCTCAAGGTCCATGATTTGACACTCTTAAGGATCATGACTCCAACTCATGAGAATTGAGCAAGGTTTATATTCTATCGTGACTCTATATTGTCAAGGATCAAGAATCTACATTGTGTAGGATAATCGTAACTCATGAGATTTTCCCAAGGTCTTGGTCCTCTTTATCAAAGGATGGCCTGTATCCACAATTATTTCGGTATTTCAAAGATCATTCAATCCAAGAGAGATCATCAAAAGCCTCAAATGATCCTCGTTTTCTATCAAGATTGTGTGCCCCCTTGGTGATCGTTAACACTCAAGAGAATTGTTCAACAGTAGGTGATATGGGCAATCCCATGATGCTTCTCATTGATTTGGATGGATCGTCCATGTAGTATTTATCACTCCTTTTTATGGGTGTCTAAGGTTGGGTATTTTATCCCACAAGAACAGGGGTTTATATAGCTCGATTAAACTGCAGTCACATCTACCGTGGGGCAGGACAAACTGTGGCACATCAGCCACAAGGCACAACTTTCCAAGATAAACATGTCCATTACATGGTGGGATAAGGAGGTCCCATGGGTACTATGCCCTTCCTTGTACAAGTTGCAATTTCAAAGTTGAAGCCTGGAGGAGTAGGCCTCGGCCAAACCTCCATTCGTTATTAAAATAATATTTTGATTGACTCAACATGGATGGGCGCTTAAGGGTGTAGGAGGACGGTCGGTGTAATTTTTGGTTAAGATGTGCTCTGAAGTTGACACATAAGAGAGCATTGTTCCACCACCTTTTCTGAAGACGTGTAAACTTGCGCTTGCTCTAATCACAATTTTTGCTTGAGCTTCCGCCTAAACTGAAAAGCCTCTTTGTGTAGCGTGAATATACATCGTGTCACCATAATTCATGCTTCAAAATTTTCTTTGACAAAGCATCTTGTTGTGTACTTGGCATAATTTTCTGTATATTCGTGAATCGTAACTGGTCTATGTGCGCATTTGCTAGCTGATCATGACAACATTAAGCTTACCGGGAAGAACCTGTGGCGACTCCTCTATGTGGGAAATATACCTGGAATATGCAGGTATTTGCATATGTCCCCCTTTTATTCTGTTCGGTTTTGTTCATTTGGAGAGTTTCTGCTTACAGTCGAGTCATGCCTTGTTCAGTTTTACATTTGATGCGTTTCTTCTATCTATAGACATTACCACGAGCGAGGAGTCTCGCGGGAGAGTAAAGGCTCGTCTATCTTCTCTCTCTGCATTCGCGGAATCCCAAAGTTTAACTGGGTAGGTATTACTGTTCTATACACAAATCGGGTTGATCATTCCTGAAGAGCTTTGATTCCAATATAAGGACTGGGTCTTTAGGACTGCTGCGCTAGAAGGATTAAGAAGACTGAAGGCGGATATTAGGTGGGAGGTAATACATGCTTAAGCTCATTTTTTCCATGTGCATAATCTTGTTTCCAATGAACACAGTGGTTGTATGATGCGATTATTGAGGAAGGATTTTTTCTTTCATTTTTGCCGAGAATGTGCATTACAGTAATTCATTTGCCGAACTGTTTGCCTCGCACCCCTCCCCCCTTGACAGGAAGTCACTCCTTGCCATGTAACCCATGTAGTAATGTGGCCGATGCTCTCTGATACTTCTCTTGGACTCCATGTACTATGACCTTCCGATTTTCCTCATTAAGAAGTACATTCATGAATTCATTCTTAAAACAGGCAAGTGAGGGGTCTCCGTACCATAAAAGGAGAGGTCGCCCATTGCAACTCTTCAAGTCGAGACGCCTAATGTTATGCCTTCAACAGGGAAGAAGTGATCTGGAGGACTCAACAAAGGCTCCCAGTTGCCTTGGTGCCATTAGAGAGAGAGGCGGTCTTCTTTGTACTTTGATAGATGGTCGCTTCAAAAAGCCAAAGTAACCTTGCATATCTCGAACTCAATTCGCTCTCTGCATGTCCTAGGTACCTAACTCGCCCTCATAGAGATGGTCGCCCTGGAGCATATAGGGCGAGAGGGGGCCCTAGTCCTAGGGTTGCCCTCATTTCATACCCTTGATCAGGAGGAATACCTACCTTAGCATGGTCTTTGCCCTTGGCCTGTTTCCCCTTTTCTGCTTGCGTGCTTATGCCATTGTTTATGAGCCTAGGCATGGTGCCCTGTGTGATGACTCCTTTCTCAGGCTTTGATGCCACTTGTTTCTACCTTTGCTTGCCTTTGCTTTATGTGCTTTACTCCTAAGGATCCCCCAAGGAGGTGGCCCCTTGCCCAAGGACAAGGGTCTCCCCCAAGGAGGTGGCCCCATGCCCCAAGGGCGAGGGTCGCCCCCAAGGGGTGGCCCCATGCCCTATGAAGATGCCCCAAAAAATGCTCCCAAAAGATGCTCTAAGGACTCATGCCATCGCCCAAGATAAGACTTCTTCCAAATCTAATGCTCGAAAGTGTAGAGGAATATAACCCATGGATTCAATAGTCAAGGCTGCCAATGCTAGCCAAAGTCATATCTGCATCCTTTAGAAAGGCACGTATTGTCCGAGCATATCCTAATCAATGCAAAGAATGATATTATCTTCTGCAAAACTACGATCCCTGCATCAAGTCTTTGCACAGTCCCAATGCAAACTTCTCCTTTATTTGTTTTTTAAACAAAATGATCTACAAAAACAAAATGAATTGATTTGATGGTATTTACAGTGAGATAATTTCCTCTCGCTTGATTCAATACAAATAAGACTTCACCCTCAAGATATTGACCGCGGAAAACTTCTCACCCTGCAAGTCTTCCAATTGTGTTTCTTCTTGTGCTAATATCTTCGTCACTTTGTAGGGTCCTGTCCACTTTGATGCACAAGGACCAAGGATCTTTCTTGCACTTCATTGGCCTTGAGATATGTGTCATGAATCCATTTATGCTCCTCTTGCTTTACCCGCAATCTTCTCATAGTTGTAGCCCTGCATTCTTCCATGGTACAAGTCTCTTAATGTGAGGGTAAATTCCAATAGTTTTGGTTTCAATTTCTTTCTTGATGATGAGTTCGAAAGGGGGCAATGCCTTCTTATCATAGACCAAGAGGAGTGGACTCTCGCCAGTAGTAGTGCCTCTTCTTGTCGTACGAAAGGCCCATATTGCACGTTGCACCAATAAGAGCTTGCGTCCAAGAACTGTAGTGGTCAAAAGCCAATTAGCGTAGTAGCCCGATCAAAATATTCTTGGAACTGTTTGCCTGCCCATTTGCTCTCGGATAGTAGGCACATGAGTTCTTGTGGAAAATCTTGTATGTGTCAACAATGAATTGAAGCAAGTGATTCACAAAATGTGTGCCTTTGTCACTAGTAATCTCTAATGGGCATCCGAATCGTGAAAAAATCTTTGTACATAAAGTTGGCCACTGTCATGGGAATGCAATTATAAGTAGCCTTAGCTTCTATCCATTTAGCGGAATAGCATGTGGTCATCAAAATATATTTTTTACTACAAGGTTGATGAGTTGGACTCATAGGTCCAATGAAATCAAGACCCCACCCTTTAAAAGGTTTCCATCCAAATTGACCCAATTGAAATCACTAACGGCTGAGAATTTAGCCTAGTTGGCCTATGAGCACATCTCTGGAAGATGTCACATTGTTTGGCAACTCAGATAGCCCTGTAAATATAAGGCCATCATAATCCTTTGTGGAGGATTTTGTATTCCAAATCCTCTCCCTTGAAATGCCTTTCACTGTGTTCTCCTTCAAGCAAAAAATTTACTTTCTGCGAATACACACACTTTCGCAAAATACCTTCTTGGTAATACTTATGCAACTGACCATTTATGATGAAAATGCTTTGGCCTTAAACAATAATTTCCTCTTTTTTTAATGGAATCATGTTCACATTGAATTTTCTAGAAATTTCATCATACCAATCAATTTAAGCCTCTACAAGAAAGAGAACTATCCACGGGCTCATCATTAATACTAATTGGCCTTTTGCTCGTGGTCGTCCTTGACACTTGGTCCATCATGTAGTGGTCCTTCCTAGGCTTAATGTGAATCTCAAAGTCTAGAAGATAGTGCCGAAACTTTTGAAGTGCAATCACAATGGCCAAACCTTTTTTTGTAGTACTATAATTTCTCTTTGTTTTTGTAAGTAATCTGCATGCATAAGGAATAGGTTTGTCCTGAGTGGGGATGGCTTAGCCAAGATTGCTCCAACTGCGTGAAGACTCACATCTGTATGCACATGGTACTCAAGTGACCAATTAGGCAATTCAAAAAGATTCCCTTTGCTTGGAGTCCTGAAGAAGAAAAAACATTTAGTGAGCTAAAACTAAGGTTATCTACCGTGCCACTCTTAACTGTACCTAATTGGTCACCTGAGTTCCATGTTCATATAGAAGTCAATCTTCGTGCACTTGGAGTGGTCTTCGCACAACCATCCGCACTCAGGGTGGGCCACTATAGTACTACAGAAAGAGAAGATTTGGCTATTGTGTTTGCACTTCAAAAATTTCGGCACTATCTTCTAGGCGTATATTTTATTGTCATTTCAGACCATCAACCTCTAAAGTATTTGATTAATAAGCCTAGGGTTGTTGGAAGGGTATGGGGGTGGCTAATACTCTTTCAAGAATATGACTTTGAGATTCACATTAAGTTAGGGAAGGAGCACATCGAGGACCAGGTGTTAAGGACATCCGTGAGTGAAAGGCAAACTAGTATTAATGATGAGCTTGTGGATAGTGGTCTCTTTCTTGTAGAGGCTCAAATTGGTTGGTATACTGAGATTTTGCAATTTCTCACTTCTGAAAAATTCGTTGTGAACATGACTCTGTTAGAGAAGAGGAAATTAGCCAAAGCATTTTCACTCATAAATGGTGAGTTGTATTAATATTGTGAGGATGGTATTTTGCAAAAGTGTGTTTATTTGCAAGAAGTAAATTTTTTGCTTGAAGCAACACACTGTGAAGGGAATCTTAAGAGAGAGGACTTTGCACACAAAATCCTCCACAAGGCATTTTGATGGCCTTATATTTAAAGGGATGCTATCAGATTTGCCAGAGAATGTGACATCTTTCAGAGATGTCCTCCTAGGCCAACTAGGCTAAATTTTCAGTTATTAGTCATTTCAATTGGGTGGCAACTTTTTGAACGGTGGGGTCTCGATTTCATTGGACCCATGAGTCCAACTGGTCAACGTGGTGATAAAAAGTATATTCTGATGGCCACATGCTATTCCACTAAATGGGTAGAAGCTGCTTTGTGGACTTCCGTGAAGCTTTGGACAGAGTTCCCAGGGAGCGGCTTTTCAGACATCTACTCAATATCGGGGCTCCAGAGGAGATGATATGGAGGATCTACACCTTATATGAGAGAGTATGAGGAAGAGTCAGATGTCCAGCCGGCCTATCCGATTCACTTGCTAGCACCGTCGGGGTAAAGCAAGGATGCCCTCTCTCACCCATCCTCTTTGGTCTATACAGTGACGAGATAGTGGACTTCATACAACACTAGGGAGGGGAGGGGATTGAGGTACAAGGGACCATTGTCCACATTCTTTTATATGCTGATGATATTGCGCTGGTTTCAGAGTTTGCAGAGGGTCTACTGTGTCACCTACACGGCCTAAATGATTTTTGTACACATAGAGGGCTATTTGTGAACCTTGGTAAAACCAAGGTTGTGATCTTCCGTACAACAGCACGGGTGAGGGGAGAGAGTTCTTTCAAAGCAGTAGGTGGAGCCATCGAAGTAGGTCAGATCATATGTCTACTTGGGCGTGACATTCACAGTAACCTCTAGGGTTTTCTCCATGTCTGAGTCCGCCCGTGATTGCATCACACGAGGATACGCAACACTAGCTTTCATTGAGAGAGAGTGCCACCAGACATGTTTTCAAGAGCCCCGCACAAAGGAGTGGCTCTTTGACACTTTGGTTACCCCAACACTCATGTATGGAGCAGCCATATTGGGATTTGGATTAGCCGCATCATCATGGACAACATTGGAGAGGACGTAGATTCTCATGATTGCCAGACTCATTTGCAACAAATCTTCAGTACTATGGTAGAGCTCGTTGCACCACCGATGCTAGTAGAGGCACTCTTCTAGACAATATGCTTATTACACACGATACAGAGCATTGCATAGCGCGCATCACTTATAGAGCTTTCCAGGCATCATGCGACATGGCGCTAGCCGGAGACACCTCCTCATGGTAAGCATAGACACGGGATTGGCTGGCCCCCACACACACACATATATATGTATATATATATATATATATATATATATATATATATATATATATATATATATATATATATATATATATATATATATATAATCATTATTCAATGTTCATATATACATGCATGATGCATACATTCATGATTCATCATTTGTAAATTGTGACTTTGAACTTGAAAGTTTTAACTTCAAGAATCAACATACCATTATTCATATGAAAAGACTACACAAAAATAACAATTTGACATAGGCATAATGCACAAGACACATCGCATATACTTACATATGATAATGGCAAACAAAATGGAGCAAAACAAAATGGACATAGGTCCTTCCACCTTTGGTCAACCTGAAACGATGGAATCTGAATACAAAAGAAACATGACAATACAAAAAATACGCAGTGCTTGGTGCTAGTGTGCCACTATAAGTGTATGCCTAGTATCTGACATCTATATGGTATATGGTATGTACTATGAATCATGAATAACAATCATTCTTCTTCATCCATACCGATGGAATGGCCAATGAAGAAGAATCTGGAGAAGAGAGTAGAATGTCTCCAGGTATAGTGACATTCCCATCATCATCAAACTTTGGTTCACTGATAGGAACCGTCTTTGTAGCAGACTCCTCATGATCGCTTGATGGTGAAGGAGCACCTCTTTGTTGAGGGCGCATTTTGGGCCTCCTACCTCACACTGGGACTCCACTAGTAGAAGGCTGATCGGTCTTCCTCTACTATAAAGCAGGTGAGCATGCTCTAGTAACCCTCCGATCGATCACCTCAAGCATTGTATGGAGCATGCGATAAATCTCCTCCTCCTGTGCAGATCCTCCCACATCCTCCATCAACGTAAAATATTGCTCAAATGCAATAGGAGAAACCTATAAAATTGATCAACACGATAAATTTTAGCTTCAACCTTCAACAACTGTAAGTCATAAGATCCAAAAAATATGCATTTGTGCAATGTACATACTACTATCCACATAAAACCTGTCTTGTAACCTTAAGAGTCCGTAATGATTACAAATGTCGAAGATTTGCTTTGCAATATACCACCCACTAAAGTTGTATCACACAGACAATTTCGTTAATTTGGTGCGCACCGATGAGAACGCACTCTAATTACGCTCACATGAGCTCACCGAATAGTCCTAAAATTAATATCAATTTATATAATGTAAATCAAATCATGACAATAAAGTTATAAACACAAAAGCTCAAAACATAGAAAATACTTGGGATAAGACTTGTAATGCATATGGAGTGATCGTGGGGTGTCCATAGCCATAATGATTCCACCACTCAAGAGGCTTAGATATATCATCAAACCGCAAAGATGTGGAATGTGCATATGCTATGCCGATATTTTCCATATAACTTGAGAATGAGCAGATGGCTTTCATATACATATTCATGTCTTTATGTCCCAGTGATCCCTAACTCCATAATCTCGTGCTTTTGAAGTAGGGATAGAGTAATGCCACAAACCCATGAATAGGTCGTGACATGAACTCCCATTGTGACTCCACAAGCTGAAGTATCTCCTCAAAGTCGAGTCCACATTGTAAATTGAAAATAAGATTGAAACATGAACTTCAAATTTGAAAATTTAAATGAGAAAGAAATAAGTTAACCACAAAAATTATAATATACCTGGATGGTGATAATGTCGTAGATGCTCGAGTCTCCTATGTCATTCTTGTCAAAATAACCTAACACTACATGAATATGTCTCAAGATAGGTTAAATGTTGCCTACCTTTGCCCAAACATCCATGTCCAAAATTTTTCTTTGCATATGGTGTGCAATCTTTGTGTTTCCTCTTGCCATACTTATCCATTTCCTATCTATTACGATCATCATCAAGGCATCAATGCACATGTATGAGCGAGAAAAGACATGATATATATATATCCAAATCGTGTTTCTTCTTTGCAAACTAACTCCATGTCACTATAATTGTGAAAGATACTCAAAGCCTGATGACTCTTTCTCACAAACGAGAGAATGTGTTTGGCATCTGAAAGCACGGAAGCCAACCATGATAGTTTTGCTATATCCTCAAACAAAAGGTGAAGATAATGTGCTTTGCAAGGGGTCCAGACAATGCTTGGGAACTCTGCTTCTATCATCTTCCCCATCCTCTTACAATTAGAGGCATTGTCTGTCACTACTTGTACCACATTGGAAACTCCTACTTCTAGAGAGGATATTATATGCTCATAAATGTCTTCCCCTGTGATACATATACCTGCAACACTACAATCCGTTGCCTTCAAAAAATAAGTGCCTAAGCAATAGGAAACCATTATATTGATAATGCGGTGTTATCTAAAACCAATTTATCCATCAGATAGAATGGAGCAACCATAGGCTTGCCACCCGCTTTTAATGGGTCCTAATTGTAGGTCGATCCTCTTTCTCTTCAATGAGCATGGATGTGCATAGGCGATTATATGGAATCCCATGCCAATCATCATTAGTAGGTCCTACTTGGGATATTGCTTTGACCATCCTCTTCCAAGCATAAATGCGAACGATGTTGAAAGAGATGTTGTATTCAAGTGCAACACTCAATTTCAATTTCCGCAACTTTTTGGTGTTACTTCTGTGGACTCATACTTAGATAAGAGGAATGGAGGCCCCCTTGTCTAAGTCTCTGACTTGATGGCTCGGATGACTCAAGATGGGCAAAGCTTTTACTCTCTTCTCGTTGGAAACATGTACGGTTTCAAAATAAACTAGCACTAAGTCCAACAATAGGTCAAGCTTCTAAGCCTTCTAATATATCAACAGAAGCTAATATATCAATAGAAGCTAATATATCAACAGAACCTAATATATGAACATAAGCTAACATATCAACAGAAGCTAATATATCAACAGAAGCTAACATATCAACAGAAGCTAATATATCAACAGATGCTAATATACCAACAAAAGCTAATATATCAACAGAAGCTTCTACAGACTCACTCCTACGAGAACCCGCAGCCTCTTGGTTGAGATTGTGCTCATGTCGCACTGCCTCGACTATGTGATGGGGGACTTCTGAACAAGCTGAGATGCAAGATCCTCCTATTGCTGAAACATGTCAAAAGAGACATGTAGTTGTTGTGCAAAATGTTTTTGCACAATACTTGCACACTCACCTCCGTTTCCCCGAGCCTAAAATAGTAGATTTACTAATTCATGGTTTGACGTGTGTGTTGGAAATGAGGTAGGCCCATAGCTCATATCACAGGTCCATGGTTCCATAGGTCCAGCATATACAACATAGAATCTAGCAATCTTCCAATATTGACAAAACATGAACATCCCACAGTTAATCATACAAATGATGAGACAAAGATATAGAAAGATTAGACAACATGTGTAAAGTGTTACGTAAGCCAGTGTTTACTCACACTATCATATATACCAATGTTCAATGTACAATGTGGGAGCAAAACTCTCAACCACTCTATGTGAACAGAAATAGATGGATGAGTGAATGTACAAATGTAACAAACATATTCAGATGTATGGACATGAAATCTGAATATACATGAGATGTGTGACCTGATAGGTTGTAGAAGAGTGTATATGAGTGACCGAAAGAGGAAGGATCAGCGTGAAACTGATCAACAAACCCTCATCTAACCTTAGGCTATGGAAGACCCTAAGTCAGATACGTGTGTGAAAAAAAGTCACATACTTAAAAAGTAGCAAAGAATGCTAACAAGTTTGTTGCCGGAAATCCTCAAACTCATATGACCATACCTTCTCGAACACCTCATCCAAATATGTATAAAGCATATACGTACTGATTCTCTTGTACCTATGCCGAATAGGACTCCTCCTGATATGAACGCCACAGCCTCCATAATCTTCAAGTAGTACCTGTATGCATAAAGAGAATATGTACGTGAATACTTAACATAAGATGCAAATCTTATGTTAACCACCATCCAATGTCTTTGAAGTAACCCGAAATCTTCATGTAGAAGACAATCTTCAAATACACCATGTAGATGGCCGATCCTCACCACCAAGTTGCTAATGACCAAGTCCTCTCCATGAGCAAGAGATAACCTCTTCTCCATGAGCAAGAGTGTGAGCACACTCTTCTTCTCCAAGAAGAACTCCATAGCCGCTCCTCAACATGCTTCAAGTTAGCACCATGGCTGCTCCATGTGCTAGAAGAAACACCACCTCTATTGAGGTCCAAGCACCAAGGCTTGTGTTGAACACTAGGTGAAGGATGATTAACAATAAGCCAAACACTTTCTTTTATAGTATTGGTTATCCCATGAAAAGCACCCCAAAAGCATAATAAATCAAGCGATCGCTTATGAATAAAAAGCAAGAAAAAATCTCCGTCGCTCGTCCGTCTTTTTTGCGTTCGCTATCTCAAAAGCTTGAGTTACAAAACTTTATCGCGATCTGCACGCTGCTCGACGGGGGAATCGAACCTGGACGGTTTGTATGAGAGGGCCTTCACCTATCCACGGCGCCCAACGCCTTAGTTGTAGGAGGGTAGGACAACAGAAGCTATACATGCTGTCTGCAGTGTGAATAAAATGGACCAATGACCATGGGGTCTTGACCTTGGGACATTGAAACCATGTTTTCCAACAGTGTGAAGGGCCAAAGATGGGAGACAGTCACATAACGAGGCATAATAGAGGAAGAAGCAAGGAGCACAAGGTCTGTGGAGCAAGAGGGTGTGTGGACAACAAAGGGATGTGGAGCAAGTGTGTGTGTGGAGCAAGGGAGCAAGGGGGAAGGGGGTGTGCACTATGGAGCAAGAGGTTCAAGAGTCAAGGGGTAAAGGTGTATGCCAAAGTCACTAGGGGACGGGGATGGGGACGGAGCCTAGGGTGTCTCGAGGACGTGTCCCTGAAACGGACACTAGAAAAATGCAATTAAAAAAAAAAACGAGTGGAAGTAATGCACAATGAATTTGTTACCATATGAATTGACCAATAAAAACAAGTTATAGAAAAACAATGTGTTTCAAAAAGAAACATGTATGAAGCACCTTGAAGTTTGAACATTCAAAGTTGTTATATATATATATATATATATATATATATATATATATATATATATATATATATATATATATATATATATATATATATATATATATATATTTATATTTCATCATAAAAAAAAAGAGATTGTACATCATCATCATCTTCATCATCATATAAAATATTTCATATCCATAATTAAAAAACTAAGACTCAAGAGTCAATGCTCATCTCACATATATGATATCGTATTATCATGAGTATTGAGAACAAAATGATGTTAGATCAATCATCATACTACCGAACTTGAGCAATAAAAAAAACTAGTATAGATTCGAGAAAGTAGAACCAGAAAATCTAGACACTAAAACATAAATGTAATAACTATGGAGAAAACAAGAAAAGGGTGAAGAGAGGGCTAAGAGGGTGGAGAGGGTTGTTGCACATGGAACAATAAAGGTAGATAAAGTCTCCATACACATGAGATCCAAGGAGTCAAGGTAAGTTTGTGTGTTTTGAGGGAGCAATGGTCTCTATGTATGGTTGCTTATGGCCTTCAAGAAGGTTCTAGAGATCCCTAAAGCTTGCTCTAAAAACTCTTGAGAAAAAGGCCCAAAAAATTTGAAATTTTCTCGCAAAAAAAATGTCCCAGCATGAGAGCTGTCTCGGATTGCCGTCCCCAAACAGGGTCATCACATGAAACCGTCCCCAAGGCGCATCCCAGGGACGTTTCGTTATTATAGAAAAGTGTATGGGGATGCCAACCATCCCGGTTAGGCATCCCTAAGTTTGGAGGGACGGTGTCCCTAGGACTCGGGGACGGATCCTCGTGTGACTTTGGTGTATGCTCAAAGGCTAGTGACTCGGGGAAGGAAGCTCGGCTCCTCGGGAAAATGGGCATTGGGTAATGATCAGTATGTTGAGGGTTTTTTTCGCCGACGAAAATTTTCGGTGAAAAATTTGAAGAGAATCGCATGTATAGGTGCGTACCGAAATTGATAGCACCGCATAAGAGTACCGCTAGATGTTGTTAATGCACCGGTGCTACTATGGATCCAGCCAGAATAGAGGTCAGACTCCAAGAGATTAGAGATGCCAAAATGAATGCAAAACCTCTTCTTATATAGACTCCAAAGGCTAAGTGGAGTGGCCTTGCCGAGTCCAAGCTTTTATTATCGCACACGCTAACTGACAAGACTCATGATAGAAGTGGGCTGATTTTGACACTCGTCACCAACCACTTTTAAGTCCTCCAATCACATCTTCCGACACCGCCAGAGCCTTACGGTGGCTTTTCCTTCATTTATTTACATTTTAACCATTTACTGACAAGTGTAGAAGGATTTACCCCATGCCGCATCAAAGTGAGTGGTCACATTGTCGCCTAAGTAGTCATGCCAAAAGTAGATAAGAGGAGTCACCCAATCTTAGATGTACCAAAATGGGTGGATGTAACGCCCTATTTTGGTAGTGCCAAAAAGAGATGGAGATGGCCTAAAAAAAATGCATGCAAAGCAAATCGTTGCAAACATAGGAATGTTGCGAAGTTGCGAGCAGCGAACCGTTCGCATCGCGTTGCGATGCAACTATGAGTCCTTACCATTACACATCTTCACTTTATAATGAGTGTAACATCTTCCCAAAGAGTAGAATCTCCATAGTTTGATAATTTCCTACTTAGAGCCTTAGTGTGAAACCATGCCTTCATAGTGTAGCCAATAGCCCATAGTTGCTTTGTAATTATTGTTTTTGTTGCCCGAGATAGGAAGTAGCAGTGTATAACCTACCAGTTGAATGAAAATCACAATCAGGACTCACAATTACCTAGTCCATGGGTTGCCTCCCCATTATACTCAATCCTTGTACTTTCTCTCAACATAAAGCCATCTTCATAGTAACCCAAAAATCAATGAGAGAGTCTCCCTTGATAGTCTTCCTTCTGAGCTCAATATGGAAGTCACCCAAGTTGCAAAATATGGAAGTCGCCTTGATCTGTAGTTGCCCACATGGTGAAGCCAAGTAGTGAGGTCGCCTTGCATGTGAAGAGGCTAAAGTCGTCTTTGAAGGGGAAGTCGCCTCTCCGAGTAGGTGAAGGAGTGGTCAAAGTTGCAGATGAGTAGAGCATTAGCCCAAGTGGTGGAATAGGCACCCAATGTGGTCCAAGTGGTGCAGGCACCCAATGTGGTCCAAGGGGTGGAGATTGGTGGTAGAGGGTTTGCCCTTGGTAGCTAGAGGAGATATCGCCCTCATAGGTGGTGCATAGTGGTGGGGTCGCCTTGCCAATCGCCCATGAAGCTTGGAGGTGGAGTCTCCCTCCCTGCCAAGTAACCCAAGTAGTGATGTAGCCCATGCTATACCTTTCTGAAGTGCATGAAGAGATGGCCAGAAATCGCCCATGCTACCTTGATGGTATGAAGGTAGAGTCGCCCATGCATGCAAGTTATCCTTCGCTTGGACTCCATGTACTACGACCTTCCGATTTTCCTCATTAAGAAGTACATTCGTGAATTCTTACTTGAAAAAGGCAAGTGAGGGGTCTCCCTACACATCACCTTCACAGGCGAGGGGTCTATCTACTCACCATAAAAGGAGAGGCTGCCCACTACTAATCTTCAAGTGGGGACACCCAATGTTATGCATGCCAGTAGGGCACAAGTGATCTGTAGCACTCAACAAAGAGGATGTCTTCTTTGTACCTCGATAGATGGTCTCTTCAAAAAGCCAAAGTAGCCTTGCATAGCCCCGGCTCAATTAGCCCTTCACATGTCCTTGGTACCTAACT